>OZ014519.1:149005525-150205525 GCA_963966055.1 Lathyrus aphaca
TCGAAGTGGACTGAAGCTGAAGTTGTAGCAGGAGAAACTGTTGAAAAACTGATCATTGGGTAGAACAGATGAAGTACTTGCTGATGTTGCTGATGAATTGTTGGGAACAATTGTTGCTGTATTTGTAGGAGGATCTGAAACCATTGCTGATGAAGTCGTCGGGTTTGCCGGGAATGATGTAGTGATCTGCAGTAAGCCGCTCTGAATAAGGCTGTCAATGCCATTCCTCAAGTCCTCACACCCATTCCAAGAAATATTGCAGTAGGGGCACCCTAGTTCACACCCCGGAAATATATTGTTTTCACGGAGTTGAGCTTTGATTTCCACCAATGGTGTCCTGATCTGATCCACACTGGTTATGAAATAAGACGGTGTGTCTTCTTCGATTGCGTTAATTCGAGGACCACCATGGTTTGGCATTGGGTTTTTGTTGACATTGGGCGGAGGTGCAAAATTCAGAGCCTTGGAGTCTACCAAGTCTTGTACCTTCATATGCAGAGCCCTGCATTTTTCTGTACTGTGACCAGGTGCGTTCGAATGAAAAGCACACCTAGCGTTGGAGTCATAGTTTCTTGGTAGACTGTTGGGGTCCGGAGGTGCCAACGTTCTTAGCTCAACCAAGTTGAGCTTCAGAAGTTGTGGCAGCAAGGCAGCATACGGCATGGGGATCGGGTCGATCACTCGGTTAGCTTGAGATGGCCTTTGTTGGAATGGCCTCTGTTGATTGTTGTTGGTGTTGTTGTTGTTGTAGTTGTTTCTTGGAGGATATTGATTCTGATGATACGGAGGTTGTTGTTGGAAGTTTTGTTGAGGAGGTTGATAGACTGGCTGTGGATGAGCTGGAGCAGGGATAGTGACTGCTGCTATGGACCTTTGAACATATTGGGGCCTACCCCTGTTGGTATGAACGGCATTGGTCTCGCCAGCTCTTCTAGGGCCTGCAAAAGGCTTCCTTGTACTGCTGGACGAACTGGCGCCATTATCGGAAATTTTACCCATTTTTAACAGGCTTTCAATTCTCTCCCCAGCTATAACAACATCTGCGAAGCTAGTGGACGAGAAAGCAGCCAACCTGTCAATATAGGTTCCCTGAAGGGTATTCATGAACATATCAGCCATCTCTCTTTCAGACATAGGTGGCTGGACAGCAGCGGCAAGCTGTCTCCATCTTTGAGCATATTCTCTGAAGCTCTCTCTTGATGATTGTGACATCCCCATTAGGAGGGTCCTATTGGGTGCCATGTCCAGATTATACTGATACTGTCTGATGAAGGCCTCTGCCAGGTCCTTCCAGCATCTTACAGTTGCTCTTGTCAGATGGGAATACCATTCCCTTGATGCTCCAGTCAAACTGTCTTCGAAGTAAAACATCCAGAGCTTCTCATCCATTGTATAGGCCTTCAGCCTTCCCAGAAACGATTGCAAATGAGTCCGGGGGCATGAAGTCCCATTATATCTTTCGAAACAAGGAGGCTTGAACTTATGAGGGATCCTGACCCCCTCTACTAAACCCATGTCCATGACATCGAACCCCAAAGAATTTTGGGATTCCAAAGACCTCAACTTCTCAGCCAACTCATCCAATCTCCTATCATAGGTTTCCTCTCCAGCACCCATGACTGTAAACTGATCCTCCTGAGGATCCTCTTGAAGTACTCTGGCTGCAGTAGCTGTTCCTTGAACGTTTGCAGGAATATGAATCTCAGGATGTAGGTGTGGACCAAACACAGGGGGGTTGACATGTGGTTGCACCCTTTCATTATTACTGGTGCCTGTAGTCCCTACATGAGGCTCATCTTGGTTCTGCCTTTCCACCATAGCTCTCAGTCTCTCCTGGCTCTGAGCCATGTTGTTCATAACCTCCATGAACTGCGTCATCTGTGTTCTCATCTCCAATCTTTCATTGGCTAGCTGATTTCTGACATCAGCAAGATCTTGTTGAACTTGATCCATCTGAATTCCCGGAAGGTTGTTTCTAGTTGGATACCTGTGTGGCCTGTTGAGAGGGAATAGTCTGCGGCGAGCAATAATTCCTGAATGTCACAACAGAGGTTAGAAACAATAAAACAAAACCTACAAAACAAACAAAAGGGTTAGTATGCAATGCAGTATGCTTATTTGCTATCAAGGTATCCGGCTTGGTCTTCAGTTTTGACCCGTCCAGACCCTTGAAGATGATGCTGTTGAAGTTGCTTTTGAAGTGAACCCAGATGGAAACAAACACAAATATATTACAAAGGTAAAATAATACAAATTGTTCATTTTTACAACACTAGCCCTCTAAGGGGTCAAAAATACATCACCAAAAAGCAAAAGTACATGGAAAAGGAACAACAACAAGCAAATAATCAGACTCCAAGGCCAAACTCATCCTCGCGAACTTCCTTAAGAAGTGCTTCGGTCACAGGATCAGCCGGATGCTCCGTAAGATTCCTGATGAGAAGGTTTCTTGTTGCAACAGCTGTAGTCAACTTCTTGTTCTGGCTTTGGTCTTTGGATTTCTTCACTCCAGCTTTGATTTTTAACTCTGAAATTTCCTCCTGGGCTGCTGCCAGGGCTTTTTCCATCTGCTCCATCTTATCTTGAACTCTCTTGTCTTCTAGAGTACGGGCTTCAGTGATCCGGACCCACCTGGCCTGACTCTCTTTCAAGTACAAGTCTGTCCTTGCTCTTTGGAACTGGGCTTCTTTACAAGCATTTTTCAGAATCTGCTCACCAGCTTTAGACTTGTTGATATAGTCTCCAGACTTCTCAATCTTAGTCAAGTGTTCCACTCTCAGCTTCTCCAATCTTTCAATCTCCCTTACACCTTCACTCCTCTCCCTGAGGGTCTTCTGCAGGGCTTGGGATAGCTTCTCATTTCTTTCTTTCAAGCCTTCAAACTCTTCCAAACTGACAGTAGCAGGGGGTGGTGCTGATGATGACTCAGGCATGTCTTTGATGGTGAAGGGCAATCCTGAGATTTGGGCCCTAGCATAGGACCACTCATGATATTGGGCTGATGCCACATTATTGCACTTCCCCAGAATGGTGATTCCCTTGGTTTGAACATGATCCCAGGCCCAGGCAGCCTGCCTAACAACAGTCAAACTGATCTTGTTCTCACAGTAGAGGGTCTCAACCAGGTCTTGTTCCCTAGGAGCATGAACCAGTGCATAGCCTAATTGCCTCTTGAACAGCAGGGGGTTGAAGTTGATACTTCCCTTAACTCCTACCAAAGGTACATTGGGAAAGTGCCCACAGCTTGTGATCATATCTCTGCCCTTGGTGCCTTGGGTGCACCATCTGATGTCTGCTGCAGTGAGAGTAGTGAGCCTCTTAGCCCAGTTGCTTTGCTGATGAGGATTCAGGAATGCATCTGTCCTGGGTAGATGCTTGAGAAGCCAAGCATGGAATAGTGGAGCACAACACCTCACTAGCTTACCCCTCTGTTTCTCATTCCTCTGATGTACTGAGTAATAGAGGTCACCCAACAAGGTTGGCACTGGGTTCTTCAGGATGAACAGGTGGATGGCATTCTTGCTGATGAATCTGGGCTCATCTGCAAACAACACAATTCCATATACACTCAAGGCCAACAATGCACAAACAGCTTTCCAATCCCCCAGGGAGGCCTTCCGACTAGCTTGAGAAATCAGGAAGTCCAGATGAAAACCAGGGATCCCAGCTTTAGAGGTCATATGCTGCTCAATCAAAGCAGGTTCCAGGTGCAAAGCTCTTGCTATCTCTCCATTGCTGGGAAAGACCATTTCAGGGTTAAAAGGAATTTCTCTCTTGATAGGCAAACCAACCAAAGATGCATATTCTTCTAAGAGAGGCCCCAACTGAAAATCTTGAAAGGTGAAACACCTCAATGGGGGGTCATAGAACTGGATGCAGGTATGGATCAGGCTTCTCTGAGATGGGTCCATGTCTATAACCAAGTCAAGTATATCCCCATAATGCTCCCTGAACAGAGGTATGTGATCTGGGGTCATCAGGGTTTGGACCCTCCTGATGTCTGACAAGTCTGGTTGGAAGAAATGATAGGTGATATTGCTTTTCTTTGGAGCCATGATGCTGAAGACTGGGTAGAGTGCTGATGACAATGCTGAAGTAGAGAAAACCACTGACTGGCTGGTGCTGAAGCAGACGGCTAAACTGAAGCAGATGCTGGTGAAGATGGGTTAAAGCTGCAGATGGGGTCAAAACCAAAACCTGATGAAAATGGATACCCTGAAAAACAAATAAGCACATGTTAATATGATGCAATGAGGATGTATGCAAATGATATGCAAAGGGTTTGTGACTGAGCTGGATCTGGATAAACTGCCTTGGTATAGATCCATGTGTGTTCAAGAATTCCGGATGGAGGTCTATAAATCCAGTAACCAAGGTGGGGGACTCAAATAAAGAGCCACCTGTCCAGGGTTTTAGAATCACAAGAACTATCCAACATGGAGCATTCTTAACAAAGTCAAAGTAACAGGGTATTCTGAGGTCAAGGTACCTGCAAACCTGTAAACAGCCCAACCCCCTCACAGGTAGTGATCTAGAACAAGGATCCTCAGACTTGGATCAGTTATGAGAAGTGTAAACACCTCTAACCCGGAGGTACAGTGTTTACAATAACCATAACAATTCCTCCTCTAATTCACCTCAATTTCTGAAGGTCAATACTAAAAGGTCATCCAGACTTAGCAGGCTTCCCAGATCCCCCTAGCACTACAGGAAATCCGTAGCACAGAGTTCTCAAGAAGAAACCCATATCTGAACCGTGTTTCATATTCCCGCACCAGACCGAAATGGAATGGGAAAGAATATGATTCACTCTAGCCTAGGTGTCACTCAGGTCCCAGGTATAGGACCTTAACTCTCAATGGAACACCCACCCACCAAAGAAAAACCAGATCCAGCCAGCACAGTATGACAGTATGATATATAAAAGCAGTAAAGAAAGCAGTAAAGTAACTGTACATAAAGCAATAAACAAAAATAAATACAAGCACAAACAAGCACATAACACCCCTGTAAACACAAATCAATCAAGCGCTAGGAGGAACCCACAAAAAGAACCAGATGCCCTGGTTGCAGTATAAGGGTCCCCAGCAGAGTCGCCAAGCTGTCGCTCCCGATAAATGAAGCCGGGTCAGATGAAGGTACAGACGCGAACGGTCGGCGAAGGGAACAGTGAGAACACACAGCCGTGAACTCACTGGAGGATGAATAGAGTCGCCAGCTAGGCATTTTTATCCCGGAGGAAAGGTAATGCTGCATAAACCTAGAAAAAGATGGATAAGACGGTTTGCGAACCAGAGAGACTGAGAAAGGGGGTTGGTTACAACCTGGGAAGGTATTAGCACCCAGATTGTCCGCCGTACTCGACGGGATCCACGCTTAAAAGATTTGTGTTTTAAAGGGGTAGTGTCAGTGCAATCTGTGTGTAAAAGAGCTGGAAGGCAATATGTACAGGTGTCAGTGCAAAAGAAGTGAAGTGTATAAGTGATGTGAAGTATGAAAGTGTCAGTGTAAGAAAGGAGTGAAATGCTCAAGATCATGAGGCTAAAGAATGAAGCTAGAAGGAGGGGGGAATGTACAGAGACTTTTGTTCGATAACTGTTAAGTTATGCCTACGTATCCTCTCGTGCAATGAGGAAGTCAGAACACCGTAGTTCGACCCGAAGAGACTGAAAGATGAATTGACTGATGAACTGCTTGCTTGTCAATGCTCAAGTGTATGATCTGTCTGGCACAGATGCAAACTGTCTTGCATTAGACGGAAGAAGCAAGTTCTCGTTTGTGAGTGAAGATGATGAGAAAAGAATCCCGAAGGAGACGATTATTGTTTGTTTTTGAGTTTTCAGTCTTTTATTTCTTTTTGGAGTTTGTCATAAGATAATGAGCTTAAACCTAAATCAATGGATTTGGTAAACTCATCACATCATCCCTCTGATTAGGGGTAATGAGAATTACCTTAAGTGTGAAGTCAGATTCTCACACTTAATCACCTTTGATGTAGGGTTAAGATCATTAACCTACTTGTGATTAATTAGATGTTTTTGTGATTTTTGTTTAGTGTTAAGTAATGAGGTTAAGCCATAATCAGGGATTTAACAGGCTCATTACACTATCCTAAAAGAAGGATAGTAGATGAGGGTGTTCAAGCTGAGGAAGGATCCTCAGCTTAATCCATGATTAGGGATTAAACCCATGACAGAACAAACCTTTGATTAAGTGGATTTTATTAATGATATGATGATGAAGTGTCTTTTATGATTTGTAAGACAACTTGAGGGGGACTTGTCCATTAGCTTTAGGGTTAGTCCTTCTTAACCAATTAAGGAAGAATTAGAACCCTAATGCAAGGCCCAAGTTACAAGTGTAATGTCTTGGTGATTATTAGATGGATTAATTAAGAGAGTTCAACACCTTAAGGGTCCAAGACTTAGGATCAAAGTTATACACTCCATCCTAAAAGAAGGATGCAGGCATGATCTTAATCACAAAGCCTTAAAGCCTTTAGGGTTTAGTCCCTGATTATGAGATGAGAAGAGAAGACTCAAGAGAGACACAAAGGTGAAACTAAGAGGGGAGACTAATCAAAACCCTAATCATTGTCATGCTTGGTTGTTCCTAAAGTTTGTGAGGTTTTCAAGAGAAGTCTTCAATGGAACCACCAGGAAGCAGATGAAAGGATCAGGAGAAGCAAAGTAACTTGCTTCATTCAAGAAGTCAAGTCACTTGAAGAAAGAAAGTGGGAAGAAGAAGAATGAGCAAGCTCAAACTCAAACACAAACAAAAATGCAGCAATGGATGCAAGAGAGGTATGAGAAGAAAATATGAGAAGTGAAGGCAAATTCACTTCTCAAGATCACTTACCACCTGAAAAGGTTAGAAAAGAAATGCAATGCAATGCAAAATGGGATGGAATGACATGATGCAAAACAAAACCAGAAGCATTTACATGATGCTAATGATGTTATGAGATGCTACAAACATGAGGCAGCACATGGAAATGATCATACAAGTTTATGAATGCAAATGAAGCAAGTTAGGGACCATGAACATACATGAAAAGTTATGAAGTGCACATGGCATACAACATGGCAAATACATGATGCAATGATCAAACATGCTTTCAATATGCCTTATGATGTCAAATGAATCAAGTGGATGCTTGAAATGCCATGGCAAGTCATGTTATGCAAGAGAATGCAAGATGGATGCATATGGAAGCCCAAATTAGGGTTTATGATCAATGCAACAAACAAAAACCAAAACCAGGAGCAAACAACATTATAAAAAATTGAAAATGCACTCAAAGGACCCCTAAACCTATACTAACCCACTGCCCAAAGGAGAGGTCTCAACTCTTAACCAATTTCAAGTTATGGATTTTACAAGTTATTAGGGTTTTTTAGGGTTTGTAACAAAAGAAATGCCAATCAATTAGAAAATGCAAGATCAAATCATGGCCTTTTTATCCTTGAAACTACATGTCAAATGGAAAACAATGCAAAAAGAATCAATGTCTCAACCTTCACCAAAAGGCAGAAATGAACTTTTAAACACATGATCAAAATAATGCATAAAATATGATTTAATTCAATGAAAAATTCTTAAAATGCATCAAGATCAAAAAAGAAATTTGGTTTGAAGGTTGGACAATGTTTCTAAATGTCTTAGAACACTTCATGAATTTTTTTGTAATTTTTAAATACCTAAAAGTATTTTTAATTAATTAATTCTCATTAATCAATTAAAAATAATCTTTTAAATATTTAAAAATACTTTTCAAATGATAAAAAATAAAATAAAAATGTTTTTGTGTCATAAAATTTAATAAAACCTTAAAGAAAAAGTTTCATAATTTTTATGAATTTTTAACTATTTTAAATAAATTGTACAAATTAAATGCAATAAATATGAGTAAAAATCAAATAAAAAGAAAAGTAAACAGAATGGACGCATGAGATTGATTCTGGGGATATAAAGGTTGACTTGGCGCGCAATCGTGTGGTCCCAATTCAAACCTGACTAATTGAACTATTAAACCTAATTAAATTAATTAAGTGGAAATTAATGTTAATGAAATGATCTGATCCCTTGGTCCACGCGCGGGAAGGGCAATCCAATGGCCCAGGTTTAAAAATCACTAATGACTGGACTAAACCCTAATTAGGGCAGGGTAAACTCAGACGGCCGGAACAGTGGTTCCGGTCGTCTTCTCCGGCGTATCACAAACCCTAGAAAACGATTCAGGCCACCATTCAACAAATTAAATGCCCAGAAACACTCCCCTATCCTAACTAAACCTCACTCCAAGATCAAAATACATTTATCTAACATGAACAAGGAGAATCGAAACGAAATGCATTCACGGGCCAAATTTCAGAGATGCATAAAATGCTCATTTTCACACCATTTTTGATTCTAAACACATCCCCATGATCCTTGAAGCATACATTTTCATTTTATAACATAAAATCAGAGCTTTGGGAGAAAAGTTTCAAGATCATACCTGAGGTGACAACTCCTGTTTTTGAGCTTCCAGAGCAGTTTCTTGATGCGTGCTAGCTCCAATGTCTCCCCTGGTACCAATGGCAAGCTGGGAATGATCTTTAGCAAGCTATTTTGAGTGGTTCATTTCTGGTGTAGCAGAAAATGCACTTTGCATACAAGCTGTTTCAGCTCAAAGTAAGGGGTGGTTTTGGCTCCTTATGGCATGCTTGACTTGTTGGTGAAGGAAAATGAAGTGTTTGATGGATGGATAGTGTGATTCGAAGAGAACTGGTTCTGATGATGGTGAATGGTGAAGCTCAGGCCAAGCTTGTTTCAGGCCTGAGTTTTGGTGGTTTGAGGCCTTTGAGGTGTGGTGAGTTGAATGGTGATCAAAGTCTTTGTGCTTTGTGGCTGTGTAAAGAGATTCGATAGAACTTGCAAGTTGGGAGGTTTTTGTGTAAGTAGTGAATGTCAATGCTTCAGCCTTGGTTGCCATGTGATATGGCCAGCAAAATGAATGAATAAACAATTCTGATTGGCCTCTTGATGTGACATGGCCTGCTATGATAGGTGTGGCTACTTTTGCTCAAAATCCACTTTTGTGTAAGATAGGGCATGGTGTGATACTAGGCAAGGACAACTTGGGTTCTGGTGCAGCAAAAGGTGAGGGAGAGGCTAGCCCAAAGTCAGCAACCAATGTCATAAGTTGGTGAAGTAGTCATGAGTGAAAATGCAAGTTGGCTAGCTTTATGGTTTCCCATGGAAATGCCTTGTTACATGAACCAAACCATGAGCAAACTTGGTCCATTTCTGATTTTTGTGACTTAGAGAACATTCACATGCTGGTTTGACATGAATTTGAGGCAGCAATCATGCATTGATTCAAGACTTAGCAAAATTCCCACTTGGTGCATGACTTGAAAAACAATGATTTTTGGCAACTTTGCATGGCCATAACTTTTGATCCAAGAAGAGTTTGATCATGTTCTTGTACTTTTTGAAAAGGGAAAGATGAGATCTACAACTTTCATGACCAAAGTTTTTCCATTTGAAGCCTTTTTGGATCATGAATCAAGGCTTGAAAATTGACCTAAAATGGTACATTCTTGAAAAGTCAACAAAACCCAAAAAGTCAACTTTTGCAAAAACCCTAAATTCTTGATTTCCATGAACTTCAACCTTCTTCCATGATCAAATAAAGATCATATACACTCAAAATGATGAAGATCACCCATTGGTTGGGTCATTGGGGGCCTCAGATACCCTGATTTTGCACTGACTTGTCCAGAAAGTCAACTCTTGATCAGATGACTTCCCCATGGAATTTCTTCATGAAAATTGATATGCATACTCCCTATACCATATAGAGACCAATGGAAACAAGAATGACCAAAAAATTTGGAGTTATGGCCTCTGAAACCAAAACCCTAATTTTCAGTCAACTGTGCAGTTCATCCTGGCTCTGCATCCACTCAAACCCTAGTTCTTGTGATTCCTCTGCATTTCTGACTTTGTGAGGATGTAACATGATATAAGAACACACATGGACCCCTTTGAGTTGATTGGTTGCCTTTGGGATGGCTCAAGATGCTCTGAGGTTGCTCAGATCACAAACCCTAGGTGCAGATGACCTAGAAGCTATCCAGTGAAACCAAATGAGACATGAGATGATGTGATTGTGTTTATGCATATGAGATGATCACAAGTCATGTGTGAATGGGTGAGGGCAAATTTGGGGTGTTTACACTATTCCTTAATAATAGGGATAGTCTTACCATTTAAAGGATAAAGAACAGAAAGACTTAAACTTTAGGGTAGGTTCCTCATAGTTACTTGCTCACTATTCAAAAACTTTTCAAACATTTCACAATTTCAAACAATTTTCAAACACAAGTTTTTTACGCATCCGTACATGGATCATTATTAAACTCTTATGAAAATTTCTATTCACACACTTAACACTTTCAAAAACATTTTAAAGTGAGCTAAGTAACTAAGAGCCCATGGATAACCATGGATGTAAAGGGTGCTAACACCTTCCCTTTACATAACCTACCCCCCGGACCCAAAAATCTTTTAAAAGGTCTTTCCTGTTCTTTTATGCCTTTCCTTTGGATAAAATAAAAGTCGGTGGCGACTCTTGCTATCCGCAACATAACTAAAGTCAGTTCTCCCACCGTGTTACAGCGACATGAACGGAATCGTGTCGAAACGACTCAAAATGGGGGAACTAGCTACTGGAAATGGACTCAAAAATTCCCTAAAATCACTACCTAAACATGTATGAACATTAGAGGCACTAGAAATTAGGAATGAGCAATCAAATAAGCTAAAAAGTCAAAAATCAACAGCGTTAACCGGTTAACCGTATGCGTTAACCGATTAACGGACCCAAAACAACAGCATTTTGGCAAAAAACGCACGCGTTAACCGGTTAACCAAATATGTTAACCGGTTAACGCTGAACAGAAATGAAAAAAAGCTTTTAAAATAAGTGCTTTTGGCCACAATCTTGCTTCTAATGATCCCTAACCTTCCTAGAAACATGCTACCACTAATTTCTACTTAATTTGAGCTTATTTACACATGATAGAACCTATCTCTATTAACACCTTAACTCCAAATTCAACCAAAATCACAAATCACAAGCAAACATAATTGAAACGAAATTGATTTTAAACAAAGCGAAAAGCACTTAAAGAATGCCAAAAGTGGCGAGATGAAGAGAATAACTTAAAGAAGAAGTGATTAAGATCACCAACCTACAAAGAGAAGGAGTGCTTCGGTGATTGTTGCGAGAATTGGAGCTTGAATCGAAGAGAAAACCGAAAAATCGAGAAATCGCAAAATAAATGCGTTCTTGACGTTTTGATCTTCTTGCACTTCCGATAAGCCTAAAACTTCAACAAAATCAGTAGCTTACCCTTCTTCAATCCACAAAATATGAAGGTTGGAGACTTAAGCTTCAAGATCTTCAAGTTTCAATGTGAAACTTGAAGAGCTTATTTGAAAAAGCTTTGGTGAAAGGAGGGAAAAGGAGGAAAAGTGAGAGAGAAAAAGTGCTTGTGCAAGAGTGAAAAAATTGGAAAATGGTGTTCAACCCCCTTGGTTTGGATGAAAGTGGCTTAAATAGAGGTTAGGCTAGGAGCTAGGTTTGGGTTTGGGGCCCAAAAATTAGGTTTGGGATCCAAAATTAGGTTTGGTAGTTAGTTAGGGTTAGGGTTGGAAAAGGGAATATTCCTTGGAATACTATAGAAGATGGTGGAAGCTTCCAAGGGAAATGGAGTGGAATTGCGATGGAAAAACAAGATGGAAAGAATGAAAGGAAGTGTGGAAAGAAAGTGGAAGGAAAGGTGGAGGGAAATGGTGAAACTAACCCCTTTTCAAATGATTTTTCTTTTGATTTTTTCCTTATGATTCCTCCATCATTTATTGACCAAATATGAACCATAGGATCATTGAAACCCTAATTTCATGATCTCGATCTTAAAATTCCGGAGTCGATCCTTTTCACCTTGCTCGGTTGCCTTTTCTTCGATTTCTCAATTTTCCGTCGTCTGGCCAGTCGAACCTCTTCCAAAATGAATTTGTGGACGAGATTTGAACCCTAGGCCTTTGACATCATATATAAGACAAAGGAAACCACTTTGAACCGAAACTTCATGCCGAAGCCCCGTAGAAGTGAAACCCTAATTCGGCCCTTTTCCTCAGAAAATATAGCACTGCTTGCCTCCTTTGATTAAACCCCATCTGTCCATGGTGTAACAGCTCGGGCCCCTCGCAAGGCAATCCCGGCACTTTCACCTCACGATCTTCTATACCCCCCTCACTAGTAGAGTTTTTTCCTTCCGTGGGAATCGAACCATGTACCCTGGGGTTCAAGTACATGTTCAATACATTCCCACTACCACTTGAGCTACTAGCTCAATTGGTAGTGGGAATGGATTGAACATGTACTTGAACCCCAGGGTACATGGTTCGATTCCCACGGAAGGCAAAAACTCTACTAGTGAGGGGGGTAGAGAAGATCGTGAGGTGGCAGTGCCGGGATTGCCTTGCGAGGGGCCCGGGCTGTTACAAAAAAAAGGCGCCTTTTTTTGTAACAGCCCGGGCCCCTCGCAAGGTAATCCCGGCACTGCCACCTCACGATCTTCTCTACCCCCCTCACTATTAGAGTTTTTGCCTTTCGTGGGAATCGAACCCTGTACCCTGGGGTTCAAGTACATGTTCAATCCATTCCCACTACCAATTGAGCTAATAGCTCAAGTGGTAGTAGGAATGGATTGAACATGTACTTGAACCCTAGGGTACATGGTTCGATTCCCACGGAAGGCAAAAACTCTACTAGTGATGGGGGTAGAGAAGATCGTGAGGTGGCAGTACCGGGATTGCCTTGCGAGGGGCCCGGGCTGTTACACATGGCTCGTGGCTTCAAGTGAAGACTTGTGGGATATCGTGAACCCTTTGCACAAGGTTGAGAAGCTTTGTGGCCCTTTGATTGCCCCTGTATAGCCTTCAATTGCTCCATCCTTTGACCACATGCCTATGCCTCAGCTATGCTATATATGATGCAATGTTTTTTTTGGTTATTTTTTATGAATTTATGTATGCAAAATGTTGAGGATATGAGAGGGCAAATTTTGAGGTATCACAGAAAGCAACTAAGATCAAGTGAGATTCAAACAAGCAAGAGGTCATATCAACACAACACAACCAGAAGTAAAACTTTCCATTCACATAACAAGATCAATCAAACAAACTCATGAAAGAAATAGAGCAATCAAACCACTACAAGGCATTACAAGTTACCATGAAGAAACCAAGCATACATGAGATGGAAAAAGATCCTACAAGCTAAACATGATCCATAAACTTCAAGACCAAAATCCTAGCATGGCAAGGAAGTGTCTAAGCAAAGAGTAGAAGCACTCAAGGAAGCATACAAGTTCAATTGACATCAAACATAAGAAGTTTATGAACATAATAAGTTATGTGAGCATACATATAAGTGTGAGACTTAAAGATCAAGAAAATCATACCAAACCAAAGTACAATCATCATATAAAAACCAGGATGTAACATCATGCTATAAGACCTCCAATTAACCTCTAGTAGTTGGCATAAGTGCCCTCCTAACCAAATGAGCAAGCATACATAAAAAATACCTTCAAAATTGAGCAAACAAGCACAAAAATACACATAAAATGGAAATCATCCTAAAAAATTCAACAATTAATCACAAAGGCTCCTTAAACATGTATGATCATCATACCAAAAGAATAGGACAAAAATCAGGGGCAAACTAGGTCAAATAAAATCACAAAGATCAATTAGGGTTTTAGAACCTTCATCACAAAGTAACATAGAAAAATGCAAGCAATAACATTCTAAAAATCAAGAATAAATATCTCAAATGATCTTCAACATGTTAGGAATCAGTAACAAAAAGAACCAAGTTCATACCTATTACCAAAATTAAAATAGAAAATGAACAAGACAAGTCATGCATAAAAGGAATTAAACTAAAAGAAATAAAATAAAAAATTAAGTCAATCATGAAAATTAAAGAACAATGAAATTATAAAAATGTGGAAAATTAGGAAAAAAAAAACCTAAATAGGTCACACAAATATTTTTGGAATTTCTGAAGTTAGTTTGCTATTTTTAATAAAATAAGATGAAACAATTAGTTGAAAAAGAAAATAAAAATAAAATGAGGCAAGGGGTTCAGGAAGCAATCCATTTATGTTGTAACTCAATTGGGTTGCACGCAAGGGGGTGTTATTAGCATCTAAGCCCAGGCCAATTCAGTGCATTGCACAAAGAAATATGGTGGAATTCAATAACACTCAAGATTAATCAAGACCAATGGATGAATCTGACGAATATGGCAAAGTCAAACAAAGGTAAAGGTCAAATATCACATGATTCCGAGATGCGTGCGCATAATAACAAAGGTACACTGGCAAGCATGAACATTAATTCAGAAAGACAAAGCACGTGAGGGATAGGGTATGATTTTAATGTGTTGGCATTGCTATGTACGTTAGATCACAAACACGAAGGGCCAATATTATCTCTTCTTCATTCATTCCTACAAACTCATCAAACTCAACAATCTCCAGAATCCGGTGACCGGAGCTAGGGCTCCGTCACCAGAAAACCCATATCAAGAAAAAACCCCTAACATAATTGTATAAAATAGCTCCAAATCTCTAGATTTAGGCACGGTGAATTCAAATCCAAGCTCAAAATTCCAAAACAATCAACATACAAAGCAGACCGAAGAGAAAAAAGTTTCATCATCAAACTTTAAATCAATCATGCAGCCTCATTACTCGAGCGTTTTCAAAATTAAAAGCATAAGGATGATCAGGGAAAAAAGGAGATTAATAAACACACACAAAATTCAAGATCTAGATCTAAGAATCCAGATGCATACCTGAACTTGAAGCTCTTCAAATTCACCAAGAAAATCCTCTAAAATGTGCAGATATCCTCCTTAGCTTCTCTATTTGCAAAATAAATGCAAATAGAGCTTCAAATCCCTCTGAATTTTAAGATTCGAAACAACTTGCTTCTGATTTTCACTAAGAGAAATCCTTTCTTTCAGGTCAAACCAGAGGTTGATTCTTGATCCTGACACCTCACTTATCATGATTATGGAAAAAGAAATGGCAATGTGTGGCTAGAATTAGAAATTTGAAGGATTTTGATAGTGAACAAGAAAATTTGGAAATGTGAAATGTGAGAGCCTTCCCACGAATTCAGTGCATCAATCCCTTAAATATCATGAGTATAAACACCTGAATAAGGTTTATAGAGCAATGGATGCAAGGAAAGTGTGATAGGGATGTTCTTGCCAAATTGCATGAAAGTTCAGATGGGGTGATTTATGCGTGTATCCTTGAGTTCATGTGCATGATATGACTTTATTTCACTCAATATTCATCCTTGAATCAATCTTGGCCATTGGATTTAAGTGGATCATACCTTTCTCATGATTTTGCAAAATTGCACTTCATAAAATATCTCCCATTCAAGCCATGAGTTATTTGGAATTCTTGGGAAAAGATGACCTTCATGCATTGTATTTGAGTATTGTGGCCACTATTGGTACATGGAATGGCTTGGAGATAAGTTACAAAGCAATTCGCAACTTGGTATAAACTTGAAATAATGGAAAAACCCTAAAAATAACCATACTTCTCTTGGCCATAACTTGAGTTCCACATATGATATGAACAAGTTCTTGAACTTTTTGAAAATGGGAGAATATACCCAACAACTTTCATGTTTGAGAAAAATCCATTTGGAGCCATTTTGATCATGAAAGGATCACTTGAAGATTAGGGCAAAATTTGCCAAAAATATTAAGTTTTATTATAAGTCACTTATTAATTTTGGAAACTTCTTCATAACCTCTTGATTTTTTATCTTTGAGGTCACCAAAGCCCTTATTTGACCTTAAGAATGTCCCTTGACTTGAAAACATGATTGGAGGTCTTGAAATCCATTGGTTGACTTTCCAGATGCATAGTTAACCAATTTCTTCATTTACAAGTAACTGAAGAATTAGCTTACTTTCTCAATGAATTTTCTCACCAAACTTCACACATAGACCTCATATATCATATAAAAGCATTTGACCACAAGAATTGGTCAAAGATATGAGAATTACTTGATCTGAGGCAAAACCCTAATTAGGGTTTAACTGTGTAGGAGCCATTTGCACTTTTGAGCTTCTGGGGATGCTTCACCCCTCTTTACTTTTGTGGATGACTTTGAACTTGAATAAGATGTGAGGAGACCTTGTGAGCTTCTTGCAATGTCACTTGGATCTTGGCTTTGCTTGTAGAACCATAAATCTCCATATGATTGATCATAGGCCCTATGCTAGAACATGTGAATGTTATGCTTCATTTTTCTATGCCCAATGCTAGGATATGGTATGTTATATGGTATGCTTATGATATGTAAATGAGGATAAAAAGGAGAGGGAAACATTGGGGTATTACAGCTGCCCCTATTAAGCAAATGTTAATCTGAAAAGGACGAGAGCTCCTACTGTCGTCCGTTCGAGATGAACAGTGATTGAATACCGAAATAACCCTGAAATTTGCACTCTGTTGAAGAAAAGAACTGGGAAATAAACCGAACCAAAGGAGAGATCTTGCAAACCATGGCAAGGTGACAAGTAATCAAAGAACCAAAGAAATGTCTTTTAAACGACGCTAGGAGACTACTGGCCTGCCACAGCGACGATGGACTTTGAAATTGTCTTTTGAACGACGCCAGGAGACTACTGGCTTGACACAGCGACAGTGGGCTATTAAATGGGTGATTCCTTACGAATCTCACGTCTTCCAACGCTTCCCATTGGTGCGTTTGAGTTTGTATGGTAGACACGCACTGATAGGGATCCGCATCTTACCATGCACTTACGATACTGATTAGAATCCACATCTTAATATGCGCTTCTGATCCTCTTCAAATACCCTCGGGTTGGATATACGGTGAACGCATGCTTCTGGGAAAATTTGCATCTTAACATGCGCTTACGATCCTCTACACTATTTTGACAATATGAACCCACTGTCAGGATCTCGCCTTACTTGCGTTGGAAGGACCCTAATTAGAATCTGCATCTTAACATGCGCTTACGATTCTAAAGCAAAATTTTGATGATTTCTACCATCGGGGCTTCAAACTCAGGTCCGTTGACACGGGACAAAGCGATGAATAAGGGGAGTCCATTGACACTAGACGAACGCGAATATGACTGAAAGGAGTCAGTTGATACTAGACAAACGCAAGAGAAGTCCGTTGATAATGGACAAACGCAAGAGGAGTCCGTTGACACTGGACAAACGCGAAAGGAGTCTGTTGACACTGGACAAACACAAGAGGAGTCTGTTGACACTAGACAAACGCGAAAGGAGTTCGTTGACACCGGAAAAACGCAAGAGGAGTCCATTGACACTGGACAAACGCGAAAGGAGTCCGTTGACATTGGATAAACACAAGAGGAGTCCGTTGACACTGGACAAACGCAAGAGGAGATTTTGTTGAGGAGAGTAACAACTCTGCAAGGGAGAATACTGTTTGTAAGTCTGTTGAGGATGAAAATGTTCTGACCAACAATTTGCTGAAGAAAAGACATCAAGATATTCCTGCAATACTTGATCTTAACTGAGGAATGAGAACACCGTCTGCATTACTGTGTCACACTAACCAAAGATAAATTGGTCCTTCAAAATTCAAGATAATATGATATGGTAGTATTAAAGCTTCATTGAATTAAATATGATTTGAGAAATATTGACACATTGTTGTGAAGAAGTTTTATATCCAATGTATCATTTACCTTATATTATGGTTCTTTGGATTTTACTTTTTTTTTTTTTTGATAATGTCAACAAGAGGGAGAAGAGTGATAATTGCTTTTGTTATTTTTCGAGATACTAAAGGCATATCTTGTATGTCAAAAAGAGGGAGAAGAGAGATGATTACTTTTGAATGTAGAGGATATGTAAATAGATTTACCTCATGTAAATCGATTTATCACTGTAACATGTGAAAAATTCTGAATCAGTTCAATACCTTTCACGGAACATGTTCATAAACACTTCTCCAAATCATTGCAACAAATTTCTGATTATTTCTAAAGTATTGTCATGGTTTTCAAAAGATTTCTTGTGATTATTTATAATTTTTCATTGTTAAAATCACCTCTTTCCATCTTATTTTTTATTTATTTTTACTATTTTTCAAATGTTCATAGAAAATGTCATAAAAAGTTTTTACTGTATAAATGTCATTCATTCATTATATATGGAAAACTAAAAAGATCCATATCATCTCTGAGAGTGTGTTTGAATTGGGTAATAAAATTTTTTTAAAGAATTTAAAATTCTAGGTAATTCAAATGATTCAATTAGAATCCATTAAATTTTAAATTTTTTTGTTTGGATAAAGTATTAAAATGATTCATTTTAAAAAATTTGGGGCAATTTTTATAATTTTTAAAAAATTTGGATCAAATCTAAAATATGAAAAATAGGGACTAATTTGCAATTTATGAAAATTCGAAGAGACCATTTTATTAAATTTGAAAATTATTAGGGACTTATTTGCAATTTTTTTGAAAAGTTTGGGGTGAATTTGAAATTTTAATAAAATTTGAGGACCATCTTGCAAAATTTGAAAATTTAATAATAAATAATTTAACATTCATATTATATAGAGTGTTGAAGCAATTTAAATTTTTTTACTTTTTAGTGTCATTTTAAATTCCTTAAATTTAACATGCATAAAATACTCCATAAATTTACATAATTTTAATAATTTTCCATATTTTTTATCCAAACAATAGATTTTGAACAAATTATTTCAAATTCTCTCAAAAAATTACTTTCCCCCATTAAAATGCTTCATCCAAACACATCCTAAGATAATCTAAATAATCTTAAAATTTAATTTAAACACCGCCACCACACACGCCCTCTCCCTCCTAGGTCGCATTCTATACTTACAGAAACATGTGTAAACATAGGTGACAATAGTACTTATGAACTTATTTTATTACCTATTCTTTTGAAATTAATGTTTTGGCAGTATTTTAGTTATGTATATATCTTGGTTTGTCAATGTATTACTATAAAAGGAGAAGAAAGTGTGGATGAACTTTTTACTAATTTAACATAACATAGATATTTACCTGACTGATTTGCATGCATTAGAACATATTTACTATAAAGTGTTTGTACATTGTGGATACACTCATATTCCACACAACAATTTTGTTTTCATATATAGTCAACATATACAATTGGGTTAACAATTGTTATGCTATTT
Source organism: Lathyrus aphaca (assembly GCA_963966055.1). NCBI lineage: Eukaryota > Viridiplantae > Streptophyta > Magnoliopsida > Fabales > Fabaceae > Lathyrus > Lathyrus aphaca. The sequence continues at coordinate 149,024,864 of OZ014519.1, forward strand.
CACTTCCCTCAATAAGAAACACCATTCTAAAAAAGTATAGTCTAAACATGTTTTACTTTAATGTGTTTCTTTTTATCAGATCATCCTATGTAATTTTATTAACTTTTCTAATTGATTAGGACAAATCAACACAATATGTTGATTGATAAAGATTATAGGCTGAGGAAATTTAACATATTAAAAGCTAAACATTCAAATTGTTTTAAGCATCTACCATGGAGGGACCTATTTGCAGCTTGAATCATGATGAAACCATAACTACATTTTATAGCATATACGTTCCAACCAGCAACTAATTAACTGATATTAAATAATGTATATTGCAATATATTTCATTATATATCGAATTATTTAAAATATTAATGAATTTTCTCCGTACGGACACACGGATCTTCTGATACTTTGTTTTAAAGTTTGTAATCGGTTGATTTGGTAATTTAATATAACTTTATTGGTTTTGATATCTTATTATAATTTGATTATTAATTTGGTCTCTTATTTTAATATGTACTGCGTCTTCTGGTTTATATTTTATATTTCTTATCTGTCATTTATGTTTTTTTATAAATAAACTTTATTAAGGAGAGATTAGATTAGGGGATCTCTAACCCAAATGATACAAACAAGCAACAAAAGGAATGATAGAATAACAATATCACCCCTACTAAACACCACACAAAAGAAGATAAAACCCACTACAAAAAATCTAGAGGAAATTTAGTTTACTCATAGAGGCTATATTTCATCCTACACTTCTCACCAATAGTCAACCAATTCTAAGAGGAAAGCGAAATTCTTTGGAAAATAATATCCACATTATACTAATTTCATCATTAAACACTATTATTCCTAACGCTCCAAATATTCCAACAGTACCGAACAAAATGGAACTAATCGATTCGTTATTACATGTACCCTTCAATCTAAGGAACCACATCATAGTGTGATGGCAACAATTTGATTCACTAAATCAATCCACATCAACCCACTCAAGGACCTTCTTCTAGACTAAAATTTCATTAGGACAAGTGAAGCATAAATGATTAATATCTTCTAAAACATTAAAGCAAAAAACACAAACCTTCTCATGGTTATTCTCTATAACTCCTCTAGCGACAAGATTCATTCGCGTTTGTATACGATCAAGAAACAACCTCCAAGAAAAAATCTTAATTTTCAAAGGCATGCTAGTCCTCCAAACTATTTCCAAAGCCGTCGACACTGACTCTTCCAACCTCACGTTAATACCACCATCCACAATGTACTAATAGTAAGACTTAACGGAGAAGCCATTTATACGGTCCAACATCTAAATCCATTTGGTCTCTTCTTGTTTACACAAACTAGCTTGATTCAACAACTCTTCTAATTTAACAATATCTACCTCATTATTGGCATATTATGTAAAGAGAGAGTTGGCAATCTTCCACACCCAAACCCCTTCATCCCAAAAGCTCATCTCATTCACAAAACACAACTTGGAATTGACAACTTCAAATAACAGAGGAAATTTCTCACAGAGCCTAACGTTACCAAACTATTTTGCAGTCCAAAAAGGCACAATTCACTTTTTCCAATACAACAAGATAAAATATAGTGAAGTTTACCTCTTCTATAGGCTTCCTTACTAGTAAAAGGTCCCGTATCCACAAAGAATCTGACTTATGCTTGCCATTGTCACTGCTGTCCATAATTTTCACAACCAAATTTCTGTACCGACTCTCGATCAAAGGCCTCCACAATTCATCCCCTTGATGAAAGAATTTCCATAGCCATTTAGATAATAAAGCCCGATTGAATTTACCAATATGTTTAATACCAAGGCCTCCACACTCCTTTGGTTGAAAAATTGATTTCCAACTAACCCAAACAATGTTATTCCTACCCAATGCCCTGAACCAAAGGAATTGTCTTTGAATGGAAATGATCTCCTTCACAATTAGAGAAGGAACCTTGAAGAAAGATAAATGATAGATAGAGATTTTAACAAGGACGAAGTTGATCAAGGTTACTCTCCCACCAATCGATCGGTTCTTCCCTATCCAAGATGATAGTCTCGCACGCATAAATTTCATAATAGGCTTCCAAAATGAATGGAAAACTTCTCATCCTACAGTGCAGAAAAGACATTGCTGCCATAAAAAATTCAGCATCTACACCAACTCGAAATGAACAACTTTTTGCAAAGTTGATCTTCAATCCTGATATTAGTTCAAAACGACGTAGAATGGATATAGAAGCCCATAAATTAGAATACGAACCATCACACAAGAGTACCGTATCATCTGCAAATTGCAGAATTTCCACAGCAGAATAAGTATTAAACTTAAATCCTAATAGATTATTCAAGTTTGATGCTCTTCTAACCAACTTAGCCAATCCTTTCGTCAACAAGAATGAGGAGAGAGGATTTCCTTGTTTCAAACCTCTAGAGGCCTTCATCATTGGAAGTGTCCAACGAGTCAAAAGAATCACGACCAACATCTGCATCTTTTTTCAAAGTATTAGTGTAGCTATGACCAAGGTAATCTTCTACCAATCTAATTTTGAAGATAGAACCAATAATCTCAATATTCATAACAATGTTAAGGTTCATATCAATACTCCTTTTGATCAAAATCCTAGCTACATCTAACTAAGATTTCCTGTTCGAAGCCTCATCATAACGGATGAAAGACCCCACCTTATCTTCTACCTCCATGAAAACCTGGTCTTCAGAGAAAAACACGGTAAACCAAAACACCTTATGCCAGTGGTTCTAAACTTATCCACACCTTTCATCGACCAAGGTCTAATGTCACTAAACCACTGTTATATCCATCGTCGTACTTCTTTCAGAAATGTACTAAGTTCCGATTCAACAAATTCTTCCAATAGGCACATGTTTTCATCAAGAGGAGTAGCCTTCACATAAAAAAAACCTTCTTCATTCAATGCAACTTGTGTATTGTATTAATTACCAGCTTCACACTCCACACAAATAAAATCCTTTTAAAATCTAGTAATTTCTTCCTCCCCACATAAATACAAATAATGTTAGCCTTATCTTTCTTAGATAGAATATTTCTCCCATCACCAATATTAATCAGGGGTGTTATGGTTCATGAATTGCACTGAACCAAACCATATTTATGGTTCAGTTCAGTTTACAATAACCATTTTCATAAAAATACAGTTAACTGCTAAAATGGTTTCAATTCAATTTAAAACAAGTTTAGAACCAGTTTGTGTTTATAAACTAGTTTAGAACCAATTTGTGTTTAGAAACTAATTTATAATCAGTTTAGAATTATAAACCAATTTTATAATTTGAACACTTTCAAAACCAATTTTTAAAAATAATATTTGGAATTTTTTATTTAAAATTTATTTATTTAGAAAAAAAACTGAATTTTTTTTCAAAAAAAAAAATTAGAAAAATCCTTTTTTTCGAAAATAATTTATTTTTCAGGAAAATAATTTTTTTCAAAAAAAAAAATTCAGAATAAATGTTTTCCGAACGATAATTTCACATTTTTTTTTAAATTAAAAATTTGGAGAATTTTTTTTTATTCTGAAATTTTTATTTTTCAAAAAAAAAGTTCCAGGAATTTTTTATTTAAAAAAACAAGAATTTTTTTTTTCAGAAAAAAAATTGTTTTTATTCCAAAAAATTTAAGTTTGATTTTTTTTTTCATAATTTATTTTATAAACATAAGATTTGGACCTAACGAAAACTTATAATATTGATTAACAGTTTTAATTATTTGTCCATTTTACTTCATAACCAATTTAACTTTAGTTGGATCTAGGCTCCACAAGTTAGATTGTTTGATTTAACTTTTAGTTTTTCACAACAGTACTTGCATGTATATTATAAAAAGTTATACAGTATGCAAAGTAAAAAAAATTAAAAACTTAATAAAGATTAGTAGAAATAATTACCAAACTTAATTAAAAACTTGATTTTAAATTCTATTATAAGTTTATTAAAAAAATCTGAATTTTTTAAGATTCATACAAAATACTAAACACAAATTACTCGAACACGGTTATCTTTTAAAATGATTCTTAAGAAATAGTTATCAAACTTTTTTTACTTTTCTTTTTGAAATATTCTTTTAATAGATTTAAAAATAAAATGTAATACAAAGTTTTAATATTTTTAATAATGAAGGAAGATAAAAGAAAAATTCAAATAAAATATTAAAAATTAAGAGGGAATAATAGATGTCATATATATTTTTAAATTAAATAAAAGGTGCAATTGTGCTTACAATTTTCAGGGGTACTACATAGGGTTTGAAATCTTAAATTTATATGTTTAAAAATTATTCAATAAATTAATAATTTATTAAATTAAAAATACTGTTACAAAGAAATGAAAACATTGCTTATGGTTAGTTGAGTGACAGGATCTACCAGCAAAGCATTCTTTGGAGAAAGAGTATTGAACCTCAAATAAAATATGGTATCCAATAAATTAATCCAGTTTAGAATATAGTTACCGGTTTTTGTAAAATTTTATTAAATGGACCACCAAATCTAAAATATACTATTGGACTGGATTTTAAAATTTGGATTAATTTGGATAGGAATTTGGTTTATGGTTATTGGTTTTTCTGCACACCCCTAATATTAATCACACATATCGAATTCAGATTTTACATCCCCACTGCTTCTGCAAATGATTTTCCAGGAAAAGTATTCCTGCCTTTAAATCCCATTTGAGCCTGATCTACCCCATTACCACCTTTTACCTTATCTTGCAAATTACTAACTCTAACAATATCACGATAAAACCTCAGTGTATTAGAATATAATTTCTTTCCCTGTAGCTGGATATGGTTTAACTTGACTGCCATGATATGAGCATCATGCACCTTCCTGAATCTAGCAAAACCATATCCTTTTCCTCTTTTGTTCAATCTAGCGGGCATGAACACTTCAAAAATTAACTTATACACCTTAAACACTTCAAATAAGTCCTTAGCATCCATGTTATCAGGAACTCAATGAAGTAGAAAGATGTAGTCGCTTCCCCTCCTTTAGCTCCTTTACCTCATCTCTCTTTCCAAACTGAAAAGAGCATGTTTTCCCCATATTTTTTCTTCCCTACCACGTTCCAATCCATCTAACAATAACAAAACACATAACACCAAGAAACAAGAACTGCACCACTCATCCACAACCCCGGATAGATAAAGTTCATGAGAACAACCACCCTTACCAAAGGTCATAGCCTAAGGCTAGGAATTTAAGCCGAAAATAAGATTGGTGATCAACTAAACCTTACGTTTATAGATATGGGATACTGCTCCTTAAACAAAATAAGGAATGTAAAAAGTTGATATGCAAACAGTAAGATCAAACAATCTTCATTTAAGATGTGAATTTTGATGTTATGATAACATTAAAATTTATATATTTCTAGATTTGATCAAATAGTCCTTAATTTTTCGGATTATGTTTTTTTTTTTTGTAAGAGTTGTATTTGGATGTTACAATATTAATATAGAACCAATTGTTATATCAAAATGAGTTTAGATAAAAACTTTAAAATGTTATTAATAGCAAACTCAATGCATACTAGTATTTTTTATTTAATATTTATCTATAAGCGTCCACACAAGGTGGTATGATAAAGAGAAATAAGTTGTTTTTTGTAAGGAAGATTTCATTCAAAGAGTATTAGGGCACTCTAACCCGATTATAAAAGATAGAATAAATTCTGAAAACAAAAAGAGGAGAGATTAAACCAAATGAAATTTAATCGAGAAAATGCAATAGATCCTTCCAAACTCATAAAAATTACATTTGGATTGTATAATATTTCCTAAAAATGCCACATGTCTCACCAAAATTTTGATGTTCCAAATAAGATCAGAAACATCACAGGCTTCATCTTTGAATATCACTTTGTTCCTCATTCTCCATAAACTCCAATCGCCTGCAATCCAAATCAACCTAACCTTCCTCTTTTTAAACTTCTTCCTTTTAGAGAATTCAACCCAATGCAAAAAATGATAACAAATATCATTACAATATTTTGTACGAGTCAATTAGGATGCTAGTATTGTAGCAGCGGTTTCTTCGGTTTGGAAGACGGACATACTATTAAAAATTAAAATTTTTGCTTGGAGAATGTTTATCGATAGGATTCCTACATGAATGAATTTGGCCATAAGGAATATTATTACTAACATCCATGAGAAGGTTATCGTATTCTATTTTCGTCATGACAAAGATTCTAACCACTTCTTTGTTTCTTGTGAAAAATCTAAATTGATTTGGAGAAAATTTTGTGTTTGGATGGATATTGATTACTTTGTAGAATTGAATGTGTGTCACTACTAGAAATGCACTGTTTTCCTGCGGATTTACCTGCGGATTTTAGAAAAAAAATCCGCAGAAAACATGTTTCCTGCGACTTTTCGTCCCCAGCTAAAACCTTCGTGGATAATATAAATCTGCAGGTAAGGTCGCAGGAATCAAAATCCACAGGTAAAGTCGCAAGAAAATCCGCAGGAAAATTCGCAGGAAAATAAAAAACCACAGGTAATTCCGCAGAAAGTTTTTCTCTAATTTTTAAATTTTTTTTGTCTAATTCATTTTTTAAATATTATAATATGTTAAATATCAAAGTAACAATAATATATAAATTAAAATTTAATTTGAATGAGACAATTTTAAACTAATCACTTTCTAATTTTTAAAGCAACCAAGTTGCTAAATATTACTATAAAGTCAATAATACATTACTAAAAATAACACAATCAAACTACTAAGAATCACTTATCAAACCAAATTAATAAGAAAAAGACAATCCAAATTTCATACTAGTTAACAAAAAAACAATCCAAATCAAAATCTACTACTAATGTGTTCATCTAATTCATCAACATTATCTTCACTTGGATTATCTCTTTCATTATTGGCTTGGGTGGATGAGAAGAAGATGCAGTAAATCCTAAATGATTCATTAACAATGAAAGTTTATTGTTCGTTTGAATCATCTCTTTTTCTTGTCGTTGCAATTGTTGCTTCATCTCAAACTTCTCTAGTTCTTGTCTTTGCAATGAAGCATTGAGAGCATAGACTTGACTTCTCAAATCATCAACCTCCTGAGAGTTATTCAAAAGACTTTGTAAGACTTGGTTGAGTCATACATGACCTACTAATACAAATTTTATTAGAAAAGATTATAGGTCCAGGATATATAAAAAATGAATTTGCCTAAATTTAAACAACATACAAATCAACAAGATCTTTGGAGAAACTTCCTTGGTGAAAACAAAGTCATACTAGACAAACTATTTCAAACATAATGTTCAAAGTTAATATGAAGAGTATCAGAACACACTATACATGGTTGTCCAGTATGTGCAATAGATGGAACATAAATGTAATAAGCGATTTGAAATGTATCAATGTAGAATATAGGGTCAAATATGCTCAAGCTCAATAAAAGTTGATTCTATGATATGTTTAGACATGTTTCCAAATATGTTCAAGCTCAATGTAGAATATAGGGCCAAATACGTTCAAGCTCAATAAACGGTATTATTGGAATAACAAACCTGGTGTTCTGGCTCTGCAGGATGAAATGTTCCAAGTTGTATAATTAGAGTAGTTACAATGCTGCTTCTAGACCTGGTTTGCTCCTGTTCTTTGCTGACTGAAGCCATTCTTGATTCTTTAGTTCCATTAACAAAAATAATAGATCTGTCGAAATGTAAGTATAGTATAGTTAAGTACTTAGCACTTGTCATCAGATTGAATATGAAAGAATACCACAAATAACTGCAGCAATGCAGATGGCATAACACTCCTCCTACCTGTACTGATTTCCCACATCAGGACCTTGGCCATACACCTACCTGGGATCATGGCTCGACCAAAAAATATCAAGCAGTTCCCTAAAACTAATTAGTCGTGGATCATACTCAACCTGCATTATATTACCAAACCATAACAGCAAATTCAACAAAATCATCCAAGTTCAACTTACTATATCAGTAAACAAAGAAAGTTATATTGGATTATACGATGTAAGATGGTTGATGAATTTAGTTTGTTAATTCATGGTATATAAGAAAAACACACCGGCAGTTGAATGTTACACAAAGTTATCAATATATAGTAGTCTCCATAAACTCCAGAATCAAGACCACTGCATTTTGGTCAAACTTGTTGCAATGTTACCATTAACGAATCAATAATTAAATAAAACCTAGCCTTTTCATGGAACAAAGATCCCAAAATTTTATAAAAAAAATCATGATCCTTATCATTCAAGCTTGAACAGCCAACCATAAATTCACCCCCAAACTTGACTATTTCATAGAAACACTTCCTCCATAAGCACCTATTATACTAAAGACTTATCAATAAGCGCTTAATTAAGTTATTTATCCAGTTGCACAATAAGTTAAGAGCCAAAAACTACTTATAGTTTATTCCAATTGAGAAGTTCTGTAAATTTAAAGCTAATTCAAATACTGCAAAATCAACCACAAAATCAAAACTACACAAAAGCACTAAGAATCAATAACAATGCACATAACACAAAATAAAAAAGATTGACATAAACAAGAACCTGAACGGATTCATTGATTGTATAGATATAAATAGGATTGAAAGATTTACTGAAACAATATCAGTGTTGTCCATTCTTTTGTTTATGTAACTTCATTCTGAAATGGACTTCTTTGTTTCAAGATTCCCCAGTTTGGTAAGGCCATCACAACAACCAGTACATTAGCATGTACAACCATAACAATCAGTCCCCTGTAAAACTAACAGGTAAAACTCTCATAACATTAGAAAGAGTAAGAACATTTAGGTGGCATTTTATCAAACACATAGAGGCATTTTATCAAACATTTAGAGTGCGATATCTAGGTGGTTTTCACTAGTAGAAGAAGCATGACTCAGATGTTAGAGCCATTGTTGGTTGCAAGCTGAAGCAAAAACATGGGGATGTCATTAACGAATAAATACAATCACTCATGCACAGATTTAGATGTCCTTATGAGGCATTTTATCAAACACAAAGGCATTTTATCAAACATTTAGAGTGCGATATCTAGGTGGTTTTCACTAGTAGAAGAAGCATGACTCAGATGTTAGAGCCATTGTTGGTTGCAAGCTGAAGCAAAAACATGGGGATGTCATTAACGAATGAATACAATCACTCATGCACAGATTCAGATGTCCTTATGAGGTAAATATAATTCCCACCAAACCATACCACTTATTCATAAATCCAAAAATATCAGTAAAATTTAGGACAATCACTGATTCGGAAGCTAACCTCATCTCCAAAGAGTTTGAAGTCTAAGAGTAACAGAATCAACTACTTCTTGCATGGCTTCAATCAACATGCCTGCTTATCCACAATTCCTTTAAGTTTTATATGATGCCTTCTATGAGTGGCACTTTCCAACCAAGTCCACAAGCTATGATAGCCAACTCTGACTCTCCAAGCTCAGTAAACTGGTATTCTAATTCAGTTGCTTCTTACCATGTCACTTCCAATGCTAATAACATTCAATAGCTATCACTTTGTGAGGGCCCTGATTAAATCATCAAAATGCGGCTCAAATAATCACTTGAACTGTGTCAATGATTTGTTTTAATGAAAAATGAATTTACCTTAGAGTTTCTAGAGAGGAAATGGTAATCATAAATTTCAAAAAATTGCATCACATAAAACCCAAACACAACTCAATACACTATATTAACTAACTATCTAACCTCATCGACGATGTTTCCAAGAGCAACAACATTTATGGAAGAGTACAAGCAGCGACAGTATCATAACCATGGCCATATATTCAAGTTGTATGGTAACAACATATTTGAGAAGATGAAAAGTTATTCTACATCACAACAGTAGCAACACATCAGAAGAAATAACAGCCATATATTTAAGCTTGCAACAACAACAATATGTTTGGAAAAAAAAGAAATCAGTGCACAATAGAAGAATAACATCGAAACGCGACTCACACAAACACTGCGTACCGAACGACATCAAATCTTGACTCACAAGAGCACCACATAATCAAATCGAAACAAACACAAATACCACACTGAAATGAATAAAAACATAGCTCAACAAAACACTTATCAGACTTTGAACAATGTTCAGTTATCTCTGTTGTGCAATTGAAAATATGCCTCTATTACATTCAATCAAACATCTTGCTTGCATGTATCATCCACACAATCCTTCATCTATTTCTTATAAGAGGTTTCATAAGTATGGAAAAACATTGTATTCGACAATAACAATCAAACTAACAGAGAGAAAAATGAGAGATATCGTATTTGATACATACCGGAAAATGTACACGGAAAGACGGCGACTCGTGGACGGCCACAGTTGAAGGTGGTGATGGACTGTCGCGGAGGAAACGGGACGACGATGAGCATCGTCGAAGTCAAAGGTGGAGATGGACGGTCATGGAAAACGGAATGGCGAACATCGATGAGCATCGTCAATGTTGAAGGTGGAGGTGGACAATAGTAAGCGAATTTTGGAAAACGATTTTTGAGAAGCGATTTTGGGAAGAAAGAAGGATTCATTTTGAGAAGAAAGAAGGATTTGTTTTGATTTTTTTTTTTAATTTTATTTTATGTAACATGTTTTGTTTTGTTTCTTGTAAATATTATGTTAAAATAATTTATTTGAAAACTTTTTTTATTCTAAATTTATTTATTTTTATTTTATATTATTATCTTTTATATTATAAAATTGAGTTGTAAAATAATAAATTTAAATCAAAATAAAATTATTTATATTAAAGTTATTTGATTTTTAATTAATTTAATATATGTATTTTAAATAAGAGAATAATTTAATTTATTAGAAAAAGAGAAAATTTTATAATCTTAAATTAATTAAACTTTTATATTTCTCATATTAAATGTCAATAAACTTTTGTCATTTTATTTTATACAAAGATAATTATCAATAAAATTTAAGATTTAATTAATATATACTGACAATGTAAAGAAGTTTTACACTGTCAGTGAATCATAACCGTGATATATTATAATAAGTTTGACTTTTATTTTAAAAATTATAAAATAGAACAAACAGGTGATGGTGATGAATTGACATTATAAAATATTTTACAGTATCAGTGCATATCAATTAATCCTTAAAATTTATTAATAAACTTTAATATACACTATGTACAAACTAATAAATATTATTACTAAAATAAAAATAAATATTTAATAAGTTAATTGATTATTTTATTTTATTCTAAGAAATAATTAATTATAAATATAAGAATTAATAAGTTAATTTTTTATTTTATTTTATTCTAAGAAAAATCATTAAATTATTAAATTTTTTTAAGAAAATAAAAGAATTGATATAGTAAAAATAAATTAGAAATATAAAAATTAATATGAAATAAGAATATATCAGTAATGTTTATAATTTTATTTATAATTATTAAAAATATAAAAAAAAATTCAAAAAAAAACTACTAATAATTCGCAGCAAAAGTCGCATAAAAACCCGCATTAAGAACTACAGAAAAAGTCGCAGCAATTTCTACAAGGCTTTGGGTTTTCATATTTCCTACGAACTTAATTGCAATAAAATCCGCAGAAGAATAAGAATAATATTATAAAATTCAAAGTCGCAGGTGAAGTCTTAGGAATTCCTGCGAATTTTGCTGTGACTTTATTTTTCGCAGAAAACAAATTTTTACATCAAAAATCCGCAGCTAATGTCGCAGGTATACCTGCGGATAATTTTCTGCAGAAAAATCCGCAGGTAATTTGTGTATTTCTAGTAGTGTGTGATCATGCTAAAGCTTGGTATTCTCGTGTTCGGGGAAGATGCAAGGAGAGGAAGATTTACGCGATTTAGATTTACGCGTGTTGGAACATGTGGAAGGCTAGGAACAATATTTTGTTTAATGACGATTTTTGTATTGTAGACGATATAATTTACGAAATTGTTGTTTCTTCTTGGTATGGTTTAATTTTGGGTAGGCATTCTAGATTGAGTTGTAGTTTGTATGATTGGTACAAATCCCCTTTTGATTTCTTGTAAGTTGTTAGCTTTTGCCCGGTTATTGTTGTTTTTTGGTGAGATTTCCTTAATCTCCCCTTATTGGATTTGCTTATCTAAAAAAAAAATCTTGCAGCCCTATATCCACTCCGAAACGGATTGCCAAACCTTCTTCGCAAAATAACTCTAATAGAAAAGATGAAAAATAGTTTCAGCTTCAACTTCACCAAAACAAAGAGAACACGAAATCTGATGGAATTAAAAATTCCTCTTCGAATCAGATTTCCCCTGGAAGGCTGTCTATTTAAAAATCACCTTCAACCAAACGCCTTTATCTCGAATGGAATCGAAGCTTTCCATAAAAACTTGAAACAAGGTTGCGACACATTTCCTGAACCTGCAGAAACCAAACCAGAAAAAAATAAATTGTATTCATTTTTCTCCGAATTAGCAACGTGCTCATCACTTTTCCAAACCACACGTGCCTCCGCTTCCATCACTGGTGAAACCGTAGATAAAATCTCCTTCAACTCCAACTGTCTGAACTGCACGATAGGAGAGGAAATATCAGAAATCCCAAACTCTCCCCATAACCACTTGCCACTTTGCCAAACACCTATGTTTGCCACTAAATAAGTTGTTGAATCATTTACTCTTATGAACAAATCTATTTAAAGTATTTTTATTGGCATTACAAAACCTTTGTATGCATGCAATGTTATATACTATTGTAGAAATTTTACTATACATGTAGTTTAAAAATATTTGTTAATAAATGAACATAGTTGTTAGGGAACGAACTTATCTAAGGATATTCAGATACTAAATGGAAATGGGAAGATGAAAGGTATAAGAAATGTTCAAATTCTAAAATTTGAAACTACTTAAATTTTAGAAGTTAAAAATACCCTTTCTAAATAGATGGGATGTTTTCTCATCATCACAAAAATGTTCTTAAATTTTGGAGAAAATTTTCTAAGTGCATTCAAATTACACTAACTCAATACTTTAATAAATGAGTCATCTCTATTTTATTTAAATTTATTCAAAATATATATGTCTTAAATATTATGGAGATGTACTCCCATATTTGCTATTTATTATAGCCTTGTTCATAAAATCTCTACACAATGATATTGTTGGTGTACAAGATGAATGATGAAAAAGAGAATATTCTATTAATGAGAATGACGACTATAATGATTGTTACAATGATTGAGTGACATCCCTAGTCTATTTATAGACTAAAAACTAGGGTTACAAAAACACACAAAATACTAAAATACCCTCTAACAAACTTAATGACTAATAAATAAGATAATAAAACAAACTAGAACTTTAGAAGTTAAACATACTTCTGGGCACAACCTCATCAGATCTTCTTGCAACCTCATCAGAACTTCGACTTCTGATTAACACAAAATGCTTCTGAATATGATTTACTTCCAACACCATCCCTTAATTCACATTCAGCTAATTCTTTAACACCAATTTCATCCCTCAAATTGACAAATCGTTCAGTCTTTACATCCTTCGTCAAAACATTTGCAAGTTGTTTTTGAGTGTTACACTGAGCAACTTCTAACACTTCATTATGGACTTGAATTCTTCTCAGAGTTCCTTTTACATGCCTCAGAGAGCCTACCAACTGTTTGAACATTGTCGCATCCACATCCTCACTATCAGAATCAGAATCCAATTTCAGATTTGTATCAGCAGGTGTGATAACAGCCTTACAATTCAACAACTCAAATCTCTTTTAAGTTCAAGTTCTTCCTTCAAGGCATTTAGCCAAACCTTTTACTTGAGAACTTCTTTCGTACTCAATAGTTCAGAGTCTACTGTTATGACACAATGAATAACTTCTCCTTCAGAATCTACTTCAGTGTCTTGCAGCATGTCAAACACTACAAATCTTCTTGGAATTCTTCTGATTCTCTGTGGCCTCTGACCTTGTTCAGAATTTCCTTCTGATGTTTGAATCTTAGAAGTTTCTCCTTCAGAAGTTCTTGCTTTAGAAGGTTGACTTCCTCCAGAACCTTGACCATCTTCAGAGTCTGGAATATTCTCGAAATCAGAACCACCACCATATTTTGGATCAAAAACATCTTCATCATCTGAATCTTCTTTAGATTCAGGATCACCATCAGAGTCAGAATCAGGATCAGAATCATCTTCACCTTCTGATTCTGATTCACTATCAGAATCATTCTCACCTTCTGATTCTGACTCACTATTAGAATCATTCTCACCTTCTTATTCTGACTCACTGTCAAAATCATTTATAGGTTCTGACTCATCTTCAGAGTCTGACCACTCTGATTTTGAACCTTCAATCTGAACTTCTTGAATTTAGCAAACACCTCGTGTTTAAATTTAATGAGGGATAGCCACGTCATTTTGGTGAACTCATCAACAAATGACACAAAGTATTTGTTCCCTCCAATCGATGCTACTGGAAATGGACCACACACATCAGAATGTACTACTCCCAAGGCATGTTTGGCTCTTGGACCTAATTCTAACTCAAATGGCAATCTTGGTTGCTTTCCTTCCATGTATACTATGCATGACATCTATGCTTCTTGATTGTAGGAATTCCATATACCAGCTTCTTTGAATTCAGATGCCCTAAACTTATGAAATTCAGATGACCAAATCTTATGTGCCACAACTCACTTTCTTCCATAACACTAGTTTCACTAAGACATTTTGAGTATGCAGTTCTGACATTCACTTTGAATGTTTTGTTTCTTCCCTGTTTTGATTCCATAATCAACTTTTGATTACAATCATACAACTTTAGAAGATTGTCCTTCAAGGTAACTGAAAAACCTTTCTCAATTAGTTGCCCACACTCATCAGATTGTTTCTTATGCCAGGTACATACCACACTTTCTGAATCAATGTTGTTTTCCCATTGTTCATAATAACTCTGACATTTCCCATAACTTCAGCATTAAGATATTGTCATCAGCACATCTGATCTTTGTCCTCTTTTCAGAGTCAAAATCAACCAGCCATTTCTTATTTCCAGTTAGATGATTTGAGCAGTCAATGTCCATATACCACCAGTTTGTCAAATTTATATCATCGAATTCATAAGCCATCAGTAGCACAGATTCATCATCAGAATTTCTTGCTATATTTGCTTCTTCTGACTTCCTTTCTTTGTTTGACCAACAATCTTTAGCAAAGTTGCCAAACTTCTTGCAATAGTAACATTGGATCTTCTTCTTGTCATACCTCTATTTTCCCTTCTGAGCATTCTTTTTCCTATCAGAAGTTGAGGTTTCTAACTTCTGACCACCATCAAATACTCTCTTGGTTTCTGACCAAGACTGCTTCTGATGCCTCTTATCAGAATCTGCTTTCAGAGCCTGCTATTCTACTTCCCTTTCAGAAGTTCTTTCAGTAAGACGCAACTCTTGTGATTCTAGACTACTTTACAGCTCTTCAATTCTCATGGTGCTCAGATCTTTATAATGTTCTATTACTACCATAATATAATCAAATTGAGGAGTAATAGATCTCAATACCTTCTCAATGATTACTTGTTCATAAAGAGTTTCTCCACACACCTTCATCTCATTAGTGATAAGAATCACTATGGAGATGTATTCAGAAACATTCTCATTGTTCTTCATGTTGAGATTCTCATATTGCTTTCTCAGGGACTGAAGCTTCACCTTCTTCAGTGATGTGTCACCACCATAACATCTGACCAGTGTGTCCCACGCAACCTTTGTTGTCATTGAATCTGCAATATTCTCAAACACATTTGCATCCATGCACTGATGGATGTAGAATAATGATTTTCGATCTTTCTTCCTTGTATCTTTCTGTGTGTTCCTTTGTTCCTCTGTTGCATCTGCTGCTACCAGAACGTAACCATTAGTGACAAGATCTAGAACATCTTGAGCACCGAACAATAAACGCATCTAAATCATCCAACAAGTCCAGTTTTTTCCGTCAAATACTGGAAGCTTGGTGTTCATTCTGTCGTTTCCGTTCATTTTCAACCTTGTACAATACACTCAGATCTCACCACACCGTGTTTCCCAAACCCACAGAATCAGAAAGTATGATTCTGATCAGATTTTTGTTCAAGATACAACGTGAATCCAAGAACCAAAATCAATCACACAAGCCTCACTTTTTCACTTGTGTTTCCCAAGAATCTGAACTGGAGCTCTAGATACCAATTGTTGGTGTACAAGATGAATAATGAAAAGGAGAATATTCTATTAATAAGAATGACAACCACAATGATTGTTACAATGATTGAGTGACATCCTTAGTCTATTTATAGGCTAAAAACTAGGGTTACAAAAACACACAAAATACTAAAATACCCTCTAACAAACTTAATGACTAATAAATAAAATAATAAAACAAACTAGAACTCCAGAAGTTAAACATACTTCTGGGCACAACCTCATCAGATCTTCTCGCAACCTCATCAGAACTTCTACTTCTGATTAACACAAAATGCTTCTGAATATGAATTACTTCCAACAGATATTACATTTGAATAGGAATTAAAAAATAGTATGTCAGACATTCTCTCTAAGGGAATTCTCCACACAAATGCATGTATATTTAGTAAATGTCAAAATTGCAAAATTTGTCACTTTCTAAACTCTTTTAAATATATATTTTTCTATCAAACTTCTGAGAATTCAATTTTAATAGTTATTTTTAAATTACAATGACAAAGAAGGTTTATCGATCAATATCATAGTTATTGATTTGGTGTAAAAATTTCCTGTAGGTTTTTAATAAACTAAAATATATTCAGTAAAGCAAAATTTACAAGTTAAAGAAGAGTTTAACTCATCTTAATTCTCTAATTTATTATTAGTTACTGAATATGTTATGAAAATGTATTTTCAAGATATTCGAAAAATATATATTGAGAATATATTTAGACAAAACGGGAGTGATTCATTCACAAAGGTATGTGCATTATAAATACGTTAGAAAATGCGATTCTATAATATAGATGGACAATTTTTAATTTTTTGTTTATTCACCCTCATTTAATTGAATGGAAACAAGTAATCTAAAAATAATTTTGAAAAGGTTTAAGTATTGGCGAATTATAATTCAAAACAAAAATAAATCTACCATATAAGAAAAGATGAGTCCACCAATGTTACCATTATGCGCTTTGGACACGTGTCGCTTCTACTTCACTCTACAACTTTTGTTTTTAACTCTTTTATTCTGATTTATCTTAACTTCCTTGTCCTTCTTCCTATCTCTCATTGTCTTCCTTTCTCTCGATCTTTTCTCTTTCTCTACTTCTTTCTTCTCCCCTTTCTTCTTCTTGGTTCTAGTTAACCTTTTGATTCACCATTTGGCTTTCTTTAAGGCTCCTAAGAAAGTGGTATCCGAAATCATTGCGTTGCAACGCCGTTTTCTGTGGGTTGATTCTTCGAATAATCCATTTGTTTCCTGGGTTTCTTGGAATTTTGTTTGTAGACCTAAGGATAGTGGTGGTTTGGGCATTAAAGATGTCGGTCACTTCAATATTGCGTTACTTGCTAAGTGGCTTTTGAAGTTCACCCAAACAGGAAATGAGATTTGGAGGGCTGTTTTGGAAACTAGGTACGACAACCTGAAATTGAAAATGCATAATTTTCCGGACGTTGGTAATTTGAAGTCCGATTCCTTATGGATGAGGGATATTATGTCTTCGGTTTTGCGCGACGGTGAGAATATTTTTTGTAATCTTTTGGCAGGATCAGTTGGTAACGACAAGGATATTGCCTTTTGGAAAACTCCTTGGTGCAGAGATTTGAATTTCAAAGATAGATTCCCGCTTTTTTATGGCAATTGTTTACATCCTGCTTCAATTGTATCCGAATTGGGTGTTTGGGAAGGTGGCCTTTAGAATTGGAATCTGAGTTCCGTTTTTGCGCCTGAGTACATTGATTAGCAGGTGGAAATGCAGCAATGCTTGCAAGCCATGAGAGATGTTATTATGCACCAAATTTGGAAGATAAGTGACTTTGGTCTTTAGATATTAATGCTGGATTTTATGTTTCATCTAACTATTACTTCCTTAATTCTCTAGAAAATGATGTTGTTTTAGATAGTAATATTGCTGAATTGTTGTCCACCGTTTGGTATCGATAGGTTGCCTACTAGGGCCAATTTGGCGAAGAGGAACATCATTGCAAACAATGAAGACAAGGCTTGTGTCTATTGCGCGGAAGTACGGGAAGACTCGAATCATTTGTTTTTCTTGTGTCCTAAATCCACATCGGTTTGGAACAAGATTTGTGAGTGGGTAGACATCGACACAATTGAAGAGGGTTGTGGTCTTCATGCTAAGACTTGGAAGTCGCGTCTTCAAGGAAATGGTAAGGATGAATTTATAAACTCCATTTGGTTTATATCTTGTTGGAATCTTTGGAGGGCTAGAAAAAAATTTATTTTTCAAGACTTGAATTGTAGTGTAGATGATATAGTTGATTGTATTAAGGCAATTTCTTGGAATTAGTTGATTTTAGGAAATTCCGGCTCTAGGAGGTGTAACTTATACGATTGATATAAGTTTTCATTTGATTTCTTATAAATGTTTTCTTTGTGAATTGTTGTTCTTTGATTGGAGATTCCATTAATCTCTTAATTATTAAATTTGCTTATAAAAAAAATAACTACCAAAAGTAAATATAAAAAATTTCACAAATGAGACAAAACAAACTAAAACCTAAAAAAAGTAAAATAATAATAAACGAAAAATAAAATGCTAAATGTATTTCACACAATATAACATTTTTTAGAAGAAGCAACCCTAACTTTATAAGCCTCAAAACACATGAACCTCTCTATGTCATATTCTCATTACTATGAAATCCAGTTTCAACTACCCGCTGCCTCTGGTCATGCCTTATCAAATGTGATAAGATTTTATAAGGCATGATTGTTCATGCCCTACTTACCATCACAATATTTTCTCCCCATAACTTCCGTTAGTGATGAATTTCACATGCCATGTGTGTATGAGTTTTGTTCTATTTATTTATCATCGCCGGCTTCTTAAAAAAAAGAAGTAAAATGATAAAGTTTTGTTTCATGATGTAAAGTTATAAAATTGGTTTAAACTTTTTAAAATGTTATTCTAATCCTTGTGAATTTTTAATTTATTTTTCCTACGTTTGTAATTTTAAACAATGTATTCTTCCAATAATAAAAAATTAATGTCTTTAATACCCATTTCATATTTTGAGAAATCTTTAAATATATATTTTTGTAATTAATTTTTTTCTTCTCTCCAAACAATCATTTTATCAAAAAATATTATGTTATTCATAAGTATTTTATTAAAAAAAAATCTTTTATGTCAATCAAGACAATATTTTTATCGTGTATATTTTTGATTTTATGTTGGTGAGAATTGATTTTAAATTAAATGGTTTTATTAAATTAGTTTATAATAAATTTGAGTTGAAAATAAAATGATTTTTTTTTCTAAGTAAAATTTCATTAAAAGGAGATTCAGGAAATCTCAACCAATGAACTATAAATAACCCCTAATGACTAATTACAAAAAAATCGCAAGGTAATTTGAACCAAGACTTAGCATGGGAGCAAATATTAGAATCCTAATGAAAATAAAATGATTTGTGTTGAAAACTCTTTTTATGTGAAAATCTGTTATGTAACTTTTTCTGCATTCTGTTACCATTATGAGAATTTTTTTTTAAAATAACAGAGTTTGTTAAATAATTTTCCAAAATAACATATATTTGAAAAAAATTACCAAACTAACATAGTTTGGTAATGCATTCGCCAAACCATATGAAGATCATGTATTTTTCTGGTGCAATTCGCCATATGGATTGTAGAAGATGTATATTTTTGAATGTATTCGCCATACCATTTGGCGAATGAGTGTACTTTGATGTACCAATTCGCCAAATGGATGGTTGAATGTGTACATGTTGATTTTAGAATTTTTGGATTTAAGGTATTTGATATTTTTGTGTTATATATATTTACTTATATATTTACTTTTATATATATATATATATATATATATATATATATATATATATATATATATATATATATATATATATATATATATATATATATATATATATATATACTTTTATATATATATATATATATATATATATATATATATATATATATATATGTATATATATATATATATATATATATATATATATATACTTTTATATATATATATATATATATATATATATATATATATATATATATATATATATATATATATATATATATATGTATAAGTATATATATATATATATATATATATATATATATATATATATATATATATATATATATATATATATATATATATATACTTATATATATTTACTTATATATATTTACTTATTTATATACTTATTTAAGGTATTTGATATTTTTGTGTTATATATATTTACTTATATATTTACTTATATATATATATAAAGGAAAATTACAATATGAAATAAAATTATATCTAAAGAAAATTATTGATATAAAAGAAAATTAGAGAATATGAGAAAACGAAATATATATTAAAAGAAAATTCTTATTAATAATTCAAGAACGACATTACAAAAATTAATTTCCCGCCCGATCTAACTGCCCCCCAGTACCACATCCACGGGGATGACCCCGTCTTCGAACCCTACCACCAGGTTGTCGAGGTTCCGCTTGTATTTGTGTGTTTGGTGGAGGCGGTTGTTGTTGAGTCAATGATTCAGCCTGTCCCCAATTACCTGGAAGGTTGCTGCCAAAGGCGCTGCCGTAACTGAGTTGTGTGCCCATGTTTTCAAATCTGGGTCGGATAGGTTGGGCTGGGTTGGATTGGGTTGGGTGAGGACGATAGGCTTGACCAAACGAGGATATTGCCTCGTTTTGAGAACGAAACAAAGGTGGGGGGCTATAGGTTGGTGTGGACATGAAGGGGTTGTCGGGGGTATAGTGGTGTTGGTAAGGCTCTTGATGTTGTGATTGGGTTTGTGGCATGAAGGGGTTATGTGTTTGGATGAATGGCCTATGGGTGTGTGAAGTCGATGGCTGGAATTGGGTGGGGCAGTCATGTTGTGGAGTTGGTGGTTGGGCGTATGCTGCGGCCTGGGCGCGGGGGTCGATCAAGTATGGGTTATCAGACACCCATTGTTGCATAGTAACCGACCTAAACCAAACTAAATATTCTCTAGTTGGTCTGACGTTTTGCAGCACTTGGTCAGTTAGGACATGTTGGCGTCGATCCCTCCATTGTTGACGTAACTCCCTTGCAAAGTCTCTCCAATCTTCCATGTTCCACATGTCACTCACTCTTTTCAAATGCCAATTTCCCAAACATGTCGGAGGGCCCGGAATATTCTGTTGCATTCCGAACTGCATTTTCACCCGATCTGTTTGGTGCATTTCAATTGTAGTGAAGCGGATGATTGGAGTTTTTGCCGTCCAAATTTCAGCATCTTCCGGGTTAGGCTCATGGTCGAGTGCTAAATATGGGCGCCAGACGAACTACGGAAAAAAAAAATTCTGTTAGTATAAAATTATTTTAGTTAATAAAATGCAATAAAACGGAAAAATATTGTTTATATGTGACAATACCTGATCGATCCCCACGTGGTCTAACAATTGGCGATATAGAACTATAGAACTTCTTGGGTTTCTACTATAATCCATCCCAAGATCGGACCAGCTAAGCACAACAAATTTAAACACATTTAGATACAATAACAATTTAAATATTTAAAATATAATATGTTTGGAAATAAAAATTAAAAGTGGACTCACTGGTTTGCGTAGGGGAACGGGCATGGATTCATGTTGCGTGGGGCAAGCATCGGCAGTCTGGAATACCCCCAAGCTTGTAACAAAAATGCACACCCATAAAACGTACAAGTATCCTTTGCGGCATTTTTACAAAGGCTACTGTACAAGTGTGCCAAAACAGCTGAACCCCAACTGTATGTATTTACATTGTTGATGTTTCGCAACAATGGTAAATACATCATGTTTATTGTGTTCCCGGTACCGTCGGGAAATAAAAAATGACCAAATAAAAGCATAATATAACACCGAGTTTTTTGCATTATTTCTAACTGGGTAGAATCTTCAGTTAAAATAAAACTAGAATAGTGCTCTCTAAGGAGTCCTAGATTTATACCTGAACCCCGGCTACGAGTATTTGATGGCTGCTCCTCGTCAATTAGAGGGGCACCCAGCAAATCCGCAACTATAGAAACATCCTGGTTGACCTTACCGAAGACGGCTCTGCCGGATACACGTAACCCCAAGAGCATGTATACGTCTTCCAAGGTGACCGTGCATTCACCGAAGGGCAGGTGAAATGTGTGTGTCTCTGGCCTCCACCTCTCTTGGAGTGCCAAGATGAATTTTGAGTCTATTGAGTTGTTGTGAACCTTAATAACATCCCCAAACCCGCACAACTGTAGACACGGTTCAATGATCGGATCGAACTCAATGTAGTCGTGCACCCGACAGCGAAATCTTCTTACATTCTGTAAAAAAATTAATCGAAATAAGTACGGAATAATATATATATTTATGTGTAAATATATATATATATATATATATATATATATATATATATATATATATATATATATGTAAATATATATATATATATATATATATATATATATATATATATATATATTTACATATATATATATATATATATATATATATATATATATATATTTACATATATATATATATATATATATATATATATATATATATATATTTATATATATATATATATATATATATATATATATTTATATATATATATATATATATATATATATATATATATGTAAATATATATATATATATATATATATATGTAAATATATATATATATATGTAAATATATATATATATATATGTAAATATATATATATATATATATATATGTAAATATATATATATATATATATATATATATATATATATATATATATATATATATATATATATATATATATATATATATGTAAATATATATATATATATATGTATATATATATATATTTACATATATATATATATATATATATATATATATATATATATATATATATATATATATATATATATATATATGTAAATATATATATATATATATATATATATATATATATATATATATATATATATATATATATATATATATATAGATATATACATAAATGGAACCCTAATTATATGCGTAATAGAATGTACGAAAATGAAACTTACGAATGCGGCGATATTTTCTGGTGTGCCTCGGTGTTGATCTCCCATCGTTAGTAAAGCCATTTTCTTTTTCGCACTGATACTTGAGATTCACTATGTGATATAAGATGTTTAACTTGTTTGAATTATGATTGTATGATATTTTAGTTTTAGTAGAGTGGTATTTATAAGTTTTTTCAGTTACATGATGCGAATGGGAAGAAGAAACATACATGCATATTCGCCATACCATGTGGCGAATTCAACTAAAACACTAACACTAATTCGCCATACCATGTGGCGAACGTGAACAACATTTTCCTGCATGTCCTGTGATTGGTTCGTCTGCTTGATTGAGGATTCCACTTCTTCATTTTGATTGGCGAAGGCACATGTTTGTGGATCACCAACTCACATCACAAACACCCAAAAGATTCTCTGCATGGTCAAGGGTGCAGAGCATTGAAACCATGAGGAATCTCTGATGCGTTTCCAGCTTTGTGCAGGTTTCATAAAGCCTTACTGGATTCGCCAATCCATTTGGCGAAAAGCATTGAAATATGTATACATTCGCCACACCATTTGGCGAACATGCATGCATGTTAAGTTATGTTAAGTTTAGGTTTAATTAGTTTCTAGGAGTTAGTTACTTAAGTTAGTCTTGGTTAGTTTATAATTAGGTTACTTAGGGTTGAATTAGGTTGAGTTAATTAGATTAGTTAGGGTTTAGTTTAGTTTAATTAGATTAGTTAGGGTTAAGTTACTTAGTTAGGTTAGATTAATTAGATTAGTTAGGGTTAGATTAAGTAGATTAGTTAGGGTTAAGTTAATTAGATTAATTAGGTTACATATATATATATATATATATATATATATATATATATATATATATATATATATGTATATATATATATATATATATGTATATATATATATATATTAGGTTAGATTAATTAGATTAGTTAGGGTTAGATTAAGTAGATTAGTTAGGGTTAAGTTAATTAGTTAGGTTAGATTAATTAGATTAATTAATATATATATATATATGTATGTATATATATATATATTAGGTTAGATTAATTAGATTAGTTAGGGTTAGATTAAGTAGATTAGTTAGGGTTAAGTTAATTAGTTAGGTTAGATTAATTAGATTAATTAATATATATATATATATATATTAGGTTAGATTAATTAGATAAGTTAGGGTTAAGTTAATTAGATTAATTAGGTTACATATATATATATATATATATATATATATATATATATATATATGTATATATATATATATATATATATATATATATGTATATATATATATATATATATATATATATATATATATATATATATATATAATTATGGTTTCATTAATGTCAATACCTACACCTATATGTGCAGAAGATAGCCCTATATGGTGCAGGAGATAAGCCTATATGGTGCAGGAGATAAGCCTATATGGTGCAGGAGATAAGCCTATGAGACATTAATTCACATAAATTCAGAACCCTAAATATAACCATAAAATATGTTTTTGCCTTTACTATTTAAGATTGGTTTCATATCTTCATTGTACCATAAACTGCAAAACATTTTCATATATCTAAAACAGTCTTTGAATACGAACTATGTCTCAAATACCCCAGTATATGATCAACGCCCATACAAATGGCGAAATATTTGAATGTAACCATTCTGGTTTCAACTTTCGAAACACCGAGGTTACGCGGTTCTCAATCGTCCGACAATCCAATTTCGCTCATCTAAAAAAGAGATTGGAAAACAAAATGCAGCGTGGTCCAGTTGACGTCATTATTTACAAAAATCCAGTATTCTATGAGGATAACCAGGTCATGTATTTTCAATTAACTATCTCTGACGACGAAAGTGTTCGTACTATGTTTCTAAGCCATGAGTATTCTGGTTTCAATGATATCGAGTTGTATGTTACGTTTCACCAACAACAAGTGTCTCAGTCCATTGATCATTCGCAAGTATTTATCGAATCTGACAATGATTTGGCTGAAGTGGATGTTGTTGATGAGGACGAGGAACAAGAGGAGGCAGTAGTTGATGAACTGGTCAATGAAGACGAGGTTCCGGCCAGTCATGTATATCATCCTCCTCCACACATGACAAACTTGAACTTGGGAAGTGAAGACCCATCTTCAGACATATTTTATGTTCCGTATCCACAAAGGCAGGGTTCATTAAAGGAGGGCGACCATTTTCGAACAAAAGAAGAATGCGTTCGAGCTATAAAATATCACCACATGGATTTATCGGCTGATTATAGGGTCGACCGAACGAATCCTACACTATATATGATACGTTGTCGTAACGTGGCATGCCCGTTTCGATTGACAGCATCATACAGAAAAAGAAGTGAAGATTGGAAGGTTGCTTCAATGGGACCGGAGCATACATGTGTCATAACCAACACACTGCAGGATCATCGGCAACTGAGCTCTCAGCTAATATGCAACGATATCCTATCAATCGTTGCTGACGATCCTTCGGTCAAGGTCAGCACGATAATTAAGCACATAGTTCAGAAGCACAACTATACTCCATCATACAGGAAAGCCTGGATTGCTAGAACTAAGGCTGTTGCCGTTGTGTTCGGAAATTGGGAGGACTCGTACAAAGAACTCCCAAAGTTTTTGCTGGCACTGAAGCACTATGCACCTGGGACCGTTGTCATCCTAGAGACCTTGCCGGCGTATACTTCGGAAAGTCAATGTGTCAGTGGAAATGGCATATTCCACCGGCTCTTTTGGGCTTTTGACCCATGTATAAAGGGTTTTTCCTTCTGCAAGCCTATAATCCAAATTGATGGAACATGGCTCTACGGGAAATACAAAGGAACTCTATTGATGGCAGTGGCACAGGACGGCAACAGCAATATCTTTCCAATTGCATTCGCTGTCGTCGAGGGAGAGACTGCTGAGGGATGGAGTTTTTTCCTAAAAAATCTTCGCAACCATGTGGCTCCCCAGTCTCACTTATGTTTGATTTCGGACAGACATGCATCAATTGAGAGTGCATGGAAGAATGTTGATAACGGCTGGCAGGAACCGCCCTCAACACATGTCTATTGTATTAGACACATAGCGCAAAACTTCATGAGAGAGATCAAAGATAAGACACTGCGGAAGAAGGTCGTCAATGCAGGGTACTCATTAACCGAACCGTCATTCAAACATTATCGTGACGAAATCAGAATGGCGAATGAAGATGCATTCAGATGGATAAACCAGATTCCTTTAGATAAGTGGACCAGGGCCTACGACAAAGGACAACGCTGGGGTCATATGACAACAAACCTCGTTGAATCCATGAACTCTGTTTTCAAAGGAATCCGCAACCTACCGATAACCGCTTTGGTGAGGTCAACCTACTTTAGGCTCGGAGCACTTTTTGACACCAGGCGTTCAAAGTGGAGTTCAATCCTACAGTCTGGTCAAGTGTTCAGCGATAGTTCTATGACATTCGTCAAAGACGAAGCATCCAAGTCTAACACACATGTGGTCACCGTGTTTAACCGCAGTAAGGGACATTTCAATGTTGATGAGATCATGGATCACAACGAAGGGAGACCGAGGGGATCCTATCGGGTGGAACTTGATAACAATTGGTGCGACTGTGGTAAATTTCAAGCCTTCCGCATGCCTTGCTCCCATGTCATAGCGGCATGTTCGAAGGTTCGGCTGGACCCTTCAGGCTTACTATCCCATGTTTACCAAGTGCACAACCTTTGCAACGTCTACAACAAAAGCTTTCCGGTTGTTGCAAATGAGGACTACTGGCCCTCCTACAACGGGGAAATAGTCTGGCACAACGAGAACATGAGAAGAAAGAAAAAAGGTCGTCCTAACAGCACGCGTATTCGCACCGAAATGGATACGGCGAACAAGATGGTGAGACTGTGTAGTTCATGTCGTCAGCCCGGGCACAATCGAAAAAAATGTCCCAACGTTGGACCAAGCTCAACATCGTAAATGAATTCATTGTAACCGTATTTATTTTATATGGAAGCCTGGTTCATTTAATTCATATAAGTAACATCATACAACCACAAGGAAATACATGATTCAGGAAATGACCGTACATAAATAAAACGGAAAAATACATAAATAAAACCACAACCACAAACACGAACATACATAAATAAAACCAGGAAATACATGATTCAGTAAATGACCATACATAAATAGAACAACTGCAAGATTCATCAGATCTAGCCTATCAGAACCATCAGGACAACTTCACCTCCACCTAGCATCATCGACAAAACACCTGCATCATTGACAATTTTTCTCCATTTCGTCACACCAAACTCCACAACCCTCTTCTCAATTTTAATTATCTTTTCTTTGTGGCCGATCTCTCCTTCTAACCAGCGGGTTAATTCTCTGTGCAAGTGTTCCAAAGTTTGGGGGTTCCATAACAGCATCTTCAGAGGAGGCTTTGTTGCCGAGAAAAACACTAAAGCATTTTTCTTCAAGATATCAAATTTTGGAAGCGGTTCTTCTGATGATGAGGAAGACGGTGCCGATGCATAATTAGATGGACGGGGAGAAGCCATATTGTGAGAGAGGGAGACTGAAAGGACTGAATGAGAGAGGGTTTGTAAGGATGGAGTGAGATGAGTCCTAGATCTATGAGTGAGGCATATATATAGTAAAAAAATTTGCAAACCCTAGGTATATATACATGTATAAGTATATATATAAATATACATATATATATATGTATACGTGTATATATATATATGTATATATATATATATATATACATGTATATCTATATATATGTATATATATATATATATATATATATATATATATATATATATATATATATATATATACATATATATATATATACATATATATATATATATATATATATATACATATATATATATTAATGAAACCCTAATTTTATATATATATATATATATATATATATATATATATATATATATATATATATATATATATATATATATATATATATATATATATATATATATATATGAAAATTTGAATTAGCATCGTGCACCACATGGATTGGCGAATTCATGTTGGAATTTCAACACATTCGCCAAATGGAATGGCGATTTGGTGAAGAAAATTCACTCCTAGCCAAACCATTTGGCGAATCCATATGAAGAAACACATCTTCATCAGATGATTTGGCGAATGTGTTTATAAAGTGTGTTAGTTTGGTAAATTTTTCCAAATATATGTTATTTTGGTATTTTATTTTATAATATATGTTATTTTAAAAAAAAATTCCCATTATGAACTTGTCTTGATTTTTTTTTCCTCATTGTAAAATGAATTTGGACACTTATTAGCCCCATGATTTGTGCCATCTGAACTAAATTAGTACATGATATTAAGTCTAAAAGTAACTAAAAGAAAATAAGTAGAAATATGAATGAAATTAAATGCTTAATTTGAGAAGGAAATGACCCATGATTTGAACTTAGGAAATGACCCATGATTTGAACTTGTAAGTGAGAAAAAAAAAGTGAAATATGACTAGGCCTTGGACATATGAAGACACATAGAGCTTAACAAACATGACAAAATGAATGGGATTCACGACATTTGAATTGGGTTTGAATTCAGGAAATATTGCAAAGTTGGAGAACGGGTATGGGTTATGGTTAATGACAAAGAGAATTGGAGACTTGGTCTTAAAATGAGATTTTAGACAATGAATGGTACTTGAAATTTTAATATTGAACTTTAATGAATTATGAAGTATTTTTCTTCTTTTTGGCATAACTCACAAGAAAATAACCATGAATGGGCATTCTAATCTTGTATACCCAAAATGAAACTTAACCTTTGAATCCATGAATCCAAATTAACTTACAAGTAAAACAAACCATTCTCATTTGAATGATAAACAATCTTTGACCAAAATAATTCCATCAGGAAGAACTTCTTGCTTCACCACTATATCCTAACTTGATGAACAATGACTTTAAAACAAATGCCTTGAGAAACCTTGAAGATGAATATCAAACCAAAACAATATGTGTGCCCAAGAAAACCTTTGTCATGAATCCCTAATCTCGTAGCCTTCGATGAAGCTCTAATATCCTTCAGGTGCATTAATGAGAATGACCTTGAGTAAAGAAGAAAGCTTTAGATATTAAGAAGGAACAAAACCCTAATCCATGGAAGATCTCAGTTATAACCTTGGCTACTTGTATCTTGAGAAGATGCCCATGATAGTAATAGTTCAACCTTAGTCTCGAGCTTGAGTGTAATGGTCGGATAAAATACCTCTAAATAAGACCTTTCAAATGACAAGAGAATTCTTCGATCCCATGTCTTCGGCGTTCAATGAAAATGCATGATTGTGATGTTACAACCTAATGTAGATGCATATGAATGAAGCATAAGTCAGTTAGATGGTAATAAATAAGAAGGAAAATTTTGGGTGTTACAACTACCCTTATTCAATCACTGTAGACCTGAATGGATGATATCAATTTCTTTTAGACGTTTGGGGTATGCATGGATTGAATACCATAAACAACCAGAAAATTTGCACTATGTGGAAGAAGAACAGGGAAATAAACTCAACCATATGAACTCTACTCAGATATAATTCTGATGGGAAAACATAAACGGGGAATGCCTTTTGAATGATGCCAGAAGATTATTGACTTGCCACACTGCGGGTGGACTTTGAAAGTCTGTCTTTTTGAACCATGCCAAACGACTACTGGCTTGCCACATTGCGGGTGAACTTTTGATAGGTTGAAACAGTGCCTTAATGATGTCTTTTGGATGGAGTCGGACGACTACTGACTTGCCACACTGCGGGTGGACTTTTGCCAATCTGTGGTTGGACTTCAAGATACCTTGCCACCCTGAGGACGGACTTTTTGTTGGTGTAAGCCCTAGAGGCCAATACTTTTTGGTACTTGTATCGGATTATTCGTTTAATAATAAAAGGCATTTCTTTATTATGTTTGTCCTTCAGAATAATAAAGTCCCTAGAATAGTTAGTCTGTTTAATGAAATGTTAAGTGTGACTTAATCATGAGATCCCATTAAACATAAAGACATTATTCTTAAAATATCCGTAGTCAAGCTTTATTGCAAAGTGGGATAACTTTAAAGCATTGAGACTATTATGAAGATAGACTGATGATCACATCTCATGGTGATAATGGTGTATTACCACCCTTCGACCTGAAACCACTATGGACCCTAGATGTAGAGTCGGGTGCTTTATTGCTGATCAAACATTATCCGTAACTTGATGATCATAAAGACAGTTGATGGGCACTCCACGAAGCATGCTGAGGGACATGAGTGTCCTAGATGGAATTTGCCAATCCTGCATAACAGGAGAAATGTCTAAGGGCCCAATATTGAACTGGACAAGGATGACACAGTGTATGCCTTGTGTTCAATATAGACATAGGGGCAAAAGGGTAATTGTACAAACATATATTATCACGAAAAAGGTTTTGTCAGATCACATGACATTTTCGTGACTTGGGTAGCAGTGATGTGTTGCTAGATACCGCTCACTGTTTATTATGTTAAATATATAATTTAATATAATTACCAACGTTACGAAATCCTACAGGGTCACACACATAAGGACAGTTTGATGAGAGATAGAGAAATCAAAGGAACACCGTAAGGTACGGTGCACTTAAGTGAAAATAGAAGTTCAGATAATATAATAATAATTATTGTTATTTTATAATGGTTATAAAATAATAATAAAATAAATATATTTATTATAATAATAGTTATTATAATAATATATAATATTATTATGGATCATGTGAATTGGGCTTTTAGCCCGCAGCCCACAAGAGAGTCTATAAAAGGAACCCTTGTGATGAAGCTTTCACTTGATGCAATTTCGTTTTTGATTCTCTTTTCTCACTCAAATAATTCCGTTCGTAAGCAGCTAGCACTGTGACCGGAAGTTGTTCGTGTGGACTGAGTAGAGGCGTTGCACTTCATCAACGTTTGTGATCGCTGCATCAAAGATCTGAATCGCCACAAAGAGGTAACGATTCTATCACTGACCATGCTCATTCGTAAGGATCACTAAAGTAAAATTTTGTTTTCCGCTGCGTTTAGATCGCAATTTTCCTTCAGTGGTATCAGAGCCACTTACGAAACCATGGATCTGATAGCTGTTAAATTTCCGTCTTTTCTGTATTTGATTCGATTAAAACACAGAATGAATTTAACAATAAACGATTAATTAAATTTGGCATCTGTTGTGTACGATTTGGATGATTGATGTTGATTATGCTTCAGAAACCGACATTAGTATGGTGAAGTTGTGCGATACATTGATCATCCATAGGTTACACAATTAGATCGATCACTTTTATATAAGATATAAGAAATTCTGATGCAAAGATGGTATATGGGATATACTGTTTTGATTTCATCCATTCAATCACATAAGGATTGTAATTCTTTTGAAAGATCATCATTTTCATTCGCTTCGGAATCCGACGTTAGTATGGTGAAGCAATGACATGTTGATCTATCATATTGAGTTATCAATCGAGTTATGTTTGACGGCATGAAATTGTTGCATTAGGATTAATGGCAGTACAAGTGTTGTATTGCCGCAGACTTTTCCGGTTGGGGTTGTAAATGCACAAAAGTTGTGCAGGAAACGACGTGAAATACAATGAAGTGTTCATAAAATTTTTCGTCGGGGCGCTGCCCCTAACAACCCCACCATCCGCTGACCGGGCAGCGGAACCCCCGGCTAAGTCTGCAAAGTGTGATCAATCAGCCAAAAGTCTGTCTTTTTGAACCATGCCAAACGACTACTGGCTTGCCACATTGCGGGTGAACTTTTGATAGGTTGCAATAGTGCCTTAATGATGTCTTTTGGATGGAGTCGGACGACTACTGACTTGCCACACTGCGGGTGGACTTTTGCCAATCTGTGGTTGGACTTCAAGATACCTTGCCACCCTGAGGACGGACTTTTGCCAATCCGTAGTTGGACTTTTTTTCCACGCTACGGGGGACTTCTTGCCACAATACAGGGGACTTTGGATACTTTTCCACCCAGAGGACGGACTTTCGCCAATCTGCGGTTGTACTTTTTGCCACGCTACGGGGGACTTCTTGCCACACTATGGGCGACATTGCCATACTACGATGGACTTCTTGCCACAATACGGGGGACTTTTGCCCATTGTGGGGGACTTTTGCTCACTGCAGGAGACTATTTCCCACTCGAGGGACTTTTGCTCATTGCGAGAGACTTTTTCCACACTACGGGGGACTTCTTGCCACAAAACGGGGGACTTTTGCCCACTGTGGGGGACCTTTTCTCACTGTGGGAGACTTTTGCCCACTGTGGTGGACTTTTTCTCACTGCAGGAGACTTTTGCCACACTACGGGGGACTTTTGCCCGCTGCGGGGGACTTTTTCTCATAGCGGGAGACTTTTGCCCACTGCAGGGGACTCAGGGATTCGCCACCCGGAGGATGGACTTTGGCCAGTCTACGGCTGAACTTTAAGAATTTGCCACCCAGAGGATGGACTTTTGCCAATATGCGGCTGGACTTCAGAAATCTGCCACCCGGAGGATGGACTTTTGCCAATATGCGGTTGGAGTTTAAGAATTTTCCACCCAGAGGATGAACTTTGGCCAGTCTACGGTTGGACTTTAGATATTTTCCACCCAGTGGATGGACTTTTGCCAATCTGCGGTTGGACTTTAGAAATTCGCCACCCGGAGGATGGACTTTCGCCAGTCTACGGCTTGACATTAAGAATTTTCCACCCTGAGGATGGACTTTGGCCAATCTGCGGTTGAACTTTAAGAATTTGCCACCGAGAGGATGGACGTTGGCCAATCTACGGGTGGACTTTATAAATTTGCCACCCAGTGGATGGACTTTGGCCAATCAACGGTTGGACTTTAGAAATTTGCCACCCTGAGGATGGACTTTGGCCAATCTAAGGTTGGACTTTAGAAATTTGCCACCCTGAGAATGGACTTTGGCCAATCTACGGTTGGACTTTTGAAGTTTTCCACCTTGAGGATGAACTTTGGCTAGTCTACAGCTGGACTTTAGACATTTGCCACCCAGAGGATGGACTTTGGTCAATCTACGGTTGGACTTTAGAAATTCGCTTCCCGGAGGATGGACTTTGGCCAGTCTACGGCTGGATTTTAGAAATTTTCCACCTAGAGGATGGAATTTGGCCAGTCTACGGCTGGACTTTAAGAATTTTGCCACCCTGAGAATGGACTTTCGCCAATCTACGGTTGGACTTCAAAATTTTTCCACCCTGAGGATGGACTTTAGAAATTTTCCACCCAAAGGATGGACTTTCGCCAATCTACGGTTGGACTTTAGAAATTTGCCACCCTGAGGATGGACTTTCGTCAATCCGCGGCTGGACTTTAAGAATTTTGCCACCCTGAGGATGGACTTTCGCCAATCTGCGTTTGGACTTCAGAATATTTCCACCCTGAGGATGGACTTTCGTCAATCTGCGGTTGGACTTTATAAATTTGCCACCCAGAGGATGGAATTTCGCCAATCTATGGTTGGACTTTAGAAATTTACCACCCTGAGGATGGACTTTCGTCAATCTGCGGTTGGACTTTAGAAATTTTCCACCCTGAGGATGGACTTTCGCCAATCTGCGGTTGGACTTTAGAAATTTTCCACCCTGAGGATGGACTCTCGCCAATCTGCAGTTGGACTTTAGAAATTTGCCACCCGAAGGATGGACTTTCACCAATCTACGGTTGGTCTTTGTAAGATATCAAACTTGGATTATGTTGGGTATGCACATGTTGAATTGCACGACATGATGCTTCATGACACTGGGGATGTTATCTCTTGAGTATGTCAATGAAATGATGCAAATGCAAAGGGAATTCCTGTTGAGGAAGTAATAAGTCCCTTCTGACTCTGCTGAGAATGAAATAATCGCTAATTCGATCTCGAGAAGCCCTGCGGGGATAACATCTCTGCTGGAGAAGAGCGTGAGTAATTTGTTTGTCTCGAATTATCACACTGGCCAAAAATAAATTGGACTTTAGATTTGAGGGCCCTGCTAGGGGATGCCTCAACTGATGGAGATTGAATCTCACACATAAGGCTCCGATGGGGGATCTATAACTTTTCAACTTAGCTGGGGAAAAGTCTTGTCAAGGCTCTGCTGAGGAGAACTCTTTTATCTACCTGAATTTTCCAAACCTCTGTGGGGAAGGTAACCGTTCAGCTGGTTGCCGGGAATACTTTAACTCTTGTAAGAAATGTTTCATTGTGGGAAGATGACTTTTTTACTTGGGGATTAACAATCCTTATTGCTCTGTTGGAGCAGGGAACTCTTCTGAGATCTGTCGGGTGAGAGAAAAAAATTTCTGAGATTTGTTGGGGAATATGAGCTACCCTAGATCCGCTGAGGAATAGAATCAGAGAAACCTATTGAAGAGCAAAATTCGGTGATGCCCTCTGCTGGATATAACTTCCATCCGTCTGTTGGGAATAACAAAATCGAAACACATCCTGCTGGGGAGGAAAGAATTCAAGTAGTTTCATGCTGGGGATCATTTGCTTTTGTTCGGACTTTACCTTAAGAGGATTTTAATTACAAAAGACTTAGTGTCTTTAAACTCTTAAGTATCGTAGTGACTGCATGAATTGGCGTAGTGACCTTACTGAGGAGGTAGCCATTGTCAACACAAATAAGCTTGTAGCTTTTGGAAGTGTTGAATGAGAGAATTGGCTTGATGAGCAACCGCTAAATGGGTAATGGACTCATCAGTAAGAGTTATGACAAAAGGATGACACATAAACTTTTCAGGAGTATAGTTATCCCGATACTCTGAGCTCTGGATATGTGCTTCTGACTGTCTATGTTCGAGAAAGAATGAATTCTCGTGCTATTGGGGTGGCCTGCCCCAGTACGAGTATTTGAATAGTTTTCCCTTGATTGACTAATCTTTGAGGGAATACTCAGAATAAATGCTCTTGGAGAGATTTGAATCTCGAAGTGATTTCCCCAGTTTTGCTGAATTTTGAAGAGATTGCTCGACGTAACGGCCCCGGATTGGATGGCTCTTACCACGACTGGTTGGAAAAGTCCTTAATCAATGGAGCTTCCTGGAAAAATGCACCTCTATGTGATTGTCTTTCAGAAGTTTCAGACTTCTAGGTACTTCTATCCATTTTAATTTTTTTATCTTGTACGCTTCTTATTTTAGTTTCCGATTAAATCTGGGCCTTCTCAATTGGGAGCAAGTTTTCCTTTATTCTTAGGGTCTGTGATTATCTTCAAGACTAAGTCACCCTCTTGAAACTCTCTTTGCTTAACCTTCAGATTATACCTCCTCGCCAACCTTTTTTTTTGCAGCCACCCCTCTGATCCGTGTTATTTCTTGAATTTCATCTATCTGGTCTGCTGAGATATTTAGATTGTCCCTATTGGCAGCATCTTCAAAATGTTCTCGACTTCACGTAGTGGTGTTCATCTCTACTAGAATCATTGCATCATCCCCATACACTATTTTAAAAGGATTATCTTTGGTGGTAGAATGGGGGGTTGTGTGATAATACCATAAGATATTTGGAAAGAGCTTGGCCCAAACTCCTCTTCCAGTTTCTTTTTTATTCCTCCTCAGATTACTTTATTAGTTGCCTCAACTTACCTGTTTGTCTGTGGGTGTTTCACTGAGGTGAACCAATTATCTATTTCATAATCCTTACAAAAGTCAAGCACATATGTGTTGCACCCCAAAATTTTCCCTCACAATATAAGACTTTGTGTACTAAGAGGTTCACAAGATTCACAAGACATCTTATGAGGTTCACAAGGTTCACAAGACATCTTATGAGGTTCACAAGGTTCACAAGACATCTTATGAGGTTCACAAGGTTCACAAGACATCTTATGAGGTTCACAAGGTTCACAAAGTTCACAATTAGTCAGAAGATTTGACAAATCCCTCAGACAATGCATCCTCCTAAGCAATGCATCCAAAACTAGGGTTTTGACTTTAATCAGGCTAAATGAACTTCCAAGACTTCAAGTGAGCTTCATATCATCTTATATGTGTTTAAGAATCCCCATGACAAATTTCAGAACTTTTCTCAAAGGTTTGCTCAGTCAGATGATCAGATAAGTCAAAATTAGTCAAAGTAGTTAAAAAGTCAAACTAAGGTCAACTATGGTCAAACCAAAATCAAACTTCATGATTTTTTGTCAACATCAAGTATATGAAGTAAAATTCATCATTTTATCAAGGGTTGATCATGATTCATCAAGGATATTTCAGATCATCAAGAATCAGAGGTTTCTAAATTAGGGTTTCTTTAAGAAAAGTCAACTGAACTTTGACCAGCCATAACTTTCACATGCTTCATCAAATTTTTCCCATACAAAGCTCATTTTGAAGGAAATTGGATTCTCTACAACTTTGTGTCTCACAAGCCAAGCCCAAAAATGCTTCATTTGGAAGGTATGAGCTAAGACATTATAGGTCCTTTTGAAAGTCAACAAAAAGTCAACAACTTCAAAAGGGCATAACTTGAGAATGGTAAATGATATAGACATGAAACCAATGGGGTTGGTTAGAGGACTCTCTAAGCTTTCCAAAATGTCCAAGAACACCCTCATATCATTAAAATTGAAGGATGTTTGCCTTTGCAAAGTTGGGAAATTTTTGGGTGGTTTATGAAGAAAATAGGGTCTTAAAACCAAATTCTTCCAAATGGGCTGAACTTTTTGTGACCCAAGGTGTTCCATGACATCATGCACGAAATTTATTTGATATTTTCATTATTTTATTTTATTTATTTTATTTATTATGATTTTTTATATTAAAAATCATTTTAAATTTAAATAAAATATCAAATATGAAAATTTAAAATATATTTTGGTTCTAGAAAGTCATAAACATGAATTGGATTAAATTGATATACAATTGATGATGATTGTCTTAAGATAGAAAGGTCTCATTCAAAAATATATGAAATTTAAGTCATAATCTTTTTCAATCTCCCAAAATCAAAAAGTCCAAACAATGATCCAATTTTTTGACCTAGATTCATTCAACTATAAGTATACAAACCTAACACAATGCACAAGGACGAATCTTCTGCCTCAAGAGTAAGTTTTCACTTTCAAAAATTCACCAAAAAATTTGAATTCGGATTCCATTCTCTAGGCCCTTTCAAGACAATTTGAAGGTTGCAAAAGACTCCTTGATCATCACTGATACTTTTCCAATACTCATTTGCATCCAAAGCATCCCAAATTGCATAAACCGAACCAACATTGCTCTTGTTCTTATTTTTTTCGATTCTCATTGTTTGTGTAATAATAATGTATTCTAACCATGTATTTGTGTTGAGTATGATGCCTAGATGATTTCTGGTCAAGAAGATTGAAGAACCAGGCCCTAAACCGCAAGTTGCCATGGCTAGGGTTTTTGAATAGAATTTGGGATCCTTCGATTTAACTAATATAAATTAATTCTAAAGCTATAAATGAACTGTGTGATGTCTGGGGATCATGAAAATGTGATCAATTTGATGAAATCTTACATATTTATGATGATATGGAATTGGCAGGTTTTGTATGCAGGAAAAATCGCAGGAAATTTCCCAGTAGATTTCGCAGGAAAACCTGCGAAAATCCAAGGAAGAAGATGAAGTCAGCGCGCCAGATTTCATATTCAAATTTTATTATAATATTTTATGTTATATTATTGGAATTATATCAGAACAGGTTGTTAGCTCAGTTGGTTTGTGTGTGCTCGTTTAAGGTTGAGGGTCCTGGGTTCGAATCCCCCCAGGCCCTTTTTGTGCTATTTTTTTGTTTTGGCATGATTTTCACAGGTTTTGAAACAAAACCATATGGAGTTCTTTCCATATCACTGGCGCGTGCAGCCCAGTGGCTGGCTTGCTGGTCTTAGAGGCTGCATTGTTCAGGGACTGGGTTCGAATCCCAGTTCAGGTAAGTCCTTTTTTTTTCTTTTCATTTTTCTTGTTTTTTCTATTTAATTTGTTTATATTATTGTTAAATAAATTTAAATAATAAAATAAAATGTTTATGCTATTTTCTTTTACATAATTTAAAGTTCATCTTTTCAAAAATTAAATCTTATTAGTAAAAAAATATTTAATATTATTTTTGTATATTATTAATATTGTATAATTTTGTATAATTAATTTATAATTAGGTAATAAATCCTAATGTTTTTTCTTTAAATAATCAAACCCTAATTTTTTCTTTTACAAAAAAATATAATTATATTATAACTTTTAATTTATTTATTTATAAACTTTAATTATGTGCATATTTTTTTTAATTTGTTTATAATTATTATTTAATATAATTCTTGCATGTAAATAATTTTAGTGTATGCTTAAAATAATTAAAAACTTCTAATTTAATTTTGTAAATATAATTTATTTTTATAATATGTTTATTTAATCATAATTAACCATTATTTTTCATAACATGTATATATAATTTAAATCTTTATAATAATTAGTATATAATATGAATTGTTTATTTTTCTTCTTAAAAATCTTAGAAAATAATTATCTATTAAAAATTGCATTTTAAATCTATTATTCATTATTATGTTAATTTCTTGATTTTATTCTTATTAATTTTGTTATTACTAACCCCATTTATTCATTATATGATTTTCATTATTATTATTGTTACTAACCCAATTATATTATTATTACTTATTTTGCTTATTTATTTAATTTATTTTAATTATTATTATTATGTAATTGTATCATTTATGTAATATTTTAGTAGTAATGTTTAATATTTATTTTAATGCTATGGTTAGTAAAATAGGGAGTGAAGTATGTTTGTATTTAAAAATTAATTTAGCTCATTAATCTTAAAGATAAATATTTAAATTGGTACACTCACACACGTAAGTCGATCTTTGATCGCCATCTCACTTAAGGGTTACCTTTCAAGTTGTCTAAACAAAAGGTCAAGTAGGGTGTATAAAGCAAAGTCCCTCATTTCACATCATCTAGTCCCTAAACAGATAAAAAGATCAAGTCCCTTCGAATGTTGCCTTTGTAATGATCTTGTCCCTTTCAAATAAAGATGATAAGTCCCTTCGAATTGCTTATACACCCCACAGTTGCCTAAATAACAGATGTCCCTTTACTTGTCCCATACATCCAAGGTAATGACTACCTATTCCTTAATAATAGAGATAGTCTTACCATTTAAAGGATTCAAGAACAGAAAAGACTTAATTTAGGGTAGGTTCCTCTTAGATACTTGCTCACTCTTCAAAACATTTCAAACATTTCATACATTTCATACATTTCAAACAATTTTCAAAACAAAGGTTTTATATATATCCGTACATGGATCATTATAAAATACTTAAGAAAATTTCTAAACACACACTTCACATTTCAAAAACAGTTTAAAGTGAGCTAAGTAACTAAGAGCCCATGGATAACCATGGATGTAAAGGGTGCTAACACCTTCCCTTTACATAACCTACCCCCCGGACCCAAAAAATCTTTTAAAAGGTATTTCCTGTTCTTTTATGCCTTTCCTTTGGATAAAATAAAAGTCGGTGGCGACTCTTGCTATCCGCAACATAACTAAAGTCAGTTCTCCCACCGTGTTACAGAACTGACGACTCTGTTTGGGACTTAATAAAAGAGGGGTACCCTTAGGAATTAGATCACTTTAAACTTGTTTGCTTTGTTTGCTTTACTTTACTTGTTGGGTGCTCTTATATGTGAAAGATCCTAACCCGGATCTAGTGTACCTTAGGTAAATGGCAATAGACCAAGGAAACTGTACGGCGTATACCGATATGGTTGATCTGGTGGCCATAGTTAGTGTGACTTCTTGGTTGGTGCTTATGTTCCTTAAGTCAAGTTGAGGATAATATGAGGCTGTCATATGTTGTCAATGCACTAACTAACTTTTAGAACCCTAGTTATCCCATCTTGGCCTTTAGAAAAGTAGTGAGATAACCGGCTTTGGTGCAGACTGAAGTTGGTTGATACTCGATACTACACTCATTGAGATCCTAAACTTGGAGGGTTTTGGTTGGCAAGTAAGTTGCCTACTGAACAACCACCCTTGTGAAGGATCAATGATATTGAGATCCCTTAGAACCTGGTTACTTTATAGGACAGGATGAACCAACTAAACTTCAGGGGAGGGTATTTACCTTTAAACCTCATGCAAGCCTCTAAACCTAAGGCTATTGTGTGACTTGTTTGTGTGTGCCACATGTTTGTGATTGAGCAT
Organism: Lathyrus aphaca; assembly: GCA_963966055.1. Taxonomy (NCBI): domain Eukaryota; kingdom Viridiplantae; phylum Streptophyta; class Magnoliopsida; order Fabales; family Fabaceae; genus Lathyrus; species Lathyrus aphaca. The sequence goes on from OZ014519.1 coordinate 149,065,452, forward strand.
AACATCATAGCATCATCATGCATCATAAGCATAGAATTTTCAATAACCATTTCAAGGACCAAAGGATTTATCTTTGTTCTTTGTTGCAAGTCATGGCTTCGGCTCGTAGAAACACTATCAGGATCAACTTTGTAGGGATACCTGTTAAGCTTAAAGAGTTGGTTTCTCAAGTGTCTGAACACTCCCAGTTCATCAAGAGACATGGTCATCTATTGGATCTAGTCACCTCAGGATTCAATGAAGACATGATGAGTGTTCTGTTTCAGTTCTTTGATCCTAAGCACCATTGCTTCACATTCCCCGACTACCAGCTGGTTCCTACAATGGAAGAGTTCTCTAAACTTCTGGGTATACCTGTACTTGATCAGAAACCATTCACAGGCTTGGAAAAAGAGCCTAAACCTGAGGATATTGCTGCAGCTCTACATCTGAAGAAGTCTGACATTGTTCTAGAAACGAGAAGCGGAGTTAAGGGTATTCTTGCTAAGGTATTAGTGGATAAAGCTCAAGTGTTCTTGAAGGCTATGAGCTATGATGCTTTTGAGGAGATCTTAGCCTTGTTGATTTATGGCTTAGTGTTGTTCCCCAATCCTGATCAGTTCATAGACGTTCACGCCATCAACATATTTCTGAGTCACAATCCAGTGCCTACGTTGCTTGGAGACATTCTGCATTCTCTCCATACTCGTACTACAAAGGCACGAGGAACTCTGATGTGTTGCATACCTCTATTGTCTAGGTGGTTTATTTCTCACCTTCCTCGATCAGTAATGAAGAATGAACAAGGGTTCAGGTGGTCCAAGAGGATTATGTCACTCTCTCATTCAGATATTCATTGGTGCTCCAGATCTATGGAGAATGTCATTATCATTTACCGTTGTGGGGAGTTTCCTAATGTGCCACTTCTAGGCATAAGAGGAGGCATTACTTACAACCCTTCTTTAGCTTTATGACAGTTTGGTTACGCTCGGAGTGATGGTCCACATGACATGTTGATTCAGGGTATTGTGTTTAACTACGACAACGATCTTCAAGGTTACCGTCAGAGATTCATACGAGCATGGGGAAAAGTGAACAAGGTTGACAACAAGACTATGGAGCCTAAGTACACTATTCCTATGGAAGCTTATCTCAGATGGGTGCGATCTCGTGCTCAGACTCTCATGATGCCATATCCTGCTATCCTGCCAGTTACCATGGAACCTGTTGCTGAAGGAGATACTTCTTATACCATCCTTCACCCAGACATGCCTACTGACATGGAAGACTTACAGAGATCCTGGATCCAGTTGAAGGAGCAAAGGGATACTTTCGAGGCTCATTACAAAGCAAGTCAAGAAAGGATCCTGGAGCTAACAAAGCAACTTCACGAGGAGCGGAATCTCAACTCATACCTCAACACAAAGAGGAAACGTCCATGGGAGACTTAAAACCCCATCTTTTGTATTTATTTCATTTTGTAAGCCCAAAGGGCAAACAAATTTATTACTAATAAAAGTTTACTTTCTTGTTTGTTTAAGCAAATTTAAATCCTGCGGTCCTTGAAAACATTGCATATGCATTTACATATCATATCACTGCATCACAGGTTTATTGTGCACAAGTTTCTCATCTTCTCGCTGTTTATTTCAGCAATGGCCCTTGAACAAACAGTCAAAGATCTCCAGGCACAAAATGCACAGTTCCAAGAGCTGATCCCGAACTTGTCCAAGGGGCAGGATGAATTGAAGACACTGCTGGCCAAGAAGACTAAGAAGACTAGAAGGTCAGGTGGCCTGATCAACATGGGAAGAAGGTTCAGAGGTCCTGTCAAGACCAAAGAACAGGTTGAAGATTATGAGTCTGAAGAGTCTGGGAAAGAGGGAGGCAGTCTCCATAATACAATGGGGGACTCTGATTCTGAAGCTAACTACTATCATGAGCCCAATGAAGATAAGTTCAAGATGCTGGTGGATAGAATGGATGCTATGGAATTACAAAAGTCTTCTGGGCTGGATTTTGAAGACTTGAGTTTGATATCTGGGGTGGTTATACCCATTGGTTTCAAGGTTCCTACTTTCGTAGTTTATGATGGTGTCTCTTGTCCCAAGCTGCATCTGAGATCTTATGTCCGGAGAATCCAACCCCATACTGCTGATAAAAAGTTGTGGATCCATTTCTTCCAAGAGAGCTTATCTGGAGCTCAATTGGAATGGTACTATCAGTTGGAGAGTGTCAACATCCGTGATTGGAATGATCTTGCTGAAGCCTTCTATAAGCAATATCAATACAATGCTGATTTAGCCCCTACTCGCATGCAACTTCAGAGCATGTCTATGGGTGCTAAAGAGAACTTCAAGGAGTATGCTCAGAAGTGGAGAGACTTGGCTGGAAGAGTGCAACCACCTCTAACTGACAGGGAGTTAGTTGATATGTTCATGTGTACGTTGAATGGTGCTTTTTACAGTCACCTCATTGGAAGCTCATCATCTGGCTTCACTGAGTTGATAATGACAGGAGAGCGCGTAGAAAGTGGTATAAGGAGTGGCAAGATTCAAGTGGGTGCTTCTTCATCAGGTGCTGCAAAGATGCCTCCCAGTGGGAAGAAAGAGGCAAATGTTGTTTATGGTCAACCTGATCGTAATAGAAGGCATCAGTCTGTGAGTGCAGTTCATATCTCCAATCCAACTCCTACAACTCCATAGCAGCCACAGGGAAATCAACAGAGGACTAGAAGGCAGTTCACTAAGATCAACATGTCAATGGCCCAAGCCTTGCAACATTTGTTGAAGGCTGAACTCATCACTTTGAAAGACCCTCCTCAGAATCCCAATGTTACCTCTCCCAAGTACAATCCTAATGCGATGTGCATATCATTCAAATTGTCAGGGACATGATACCAATAGTTGTTGGGTATTGAAGAATAAGATTCAGGATATTATTGATGCTGGAGAAATTGAGTTTGACCCTCCGGGTACTCCAAATGTGATTACTGCTCCTATGCCGAATCATGAGAAGACTGTCAATGCCATTGATGAAGTTTCACATATTTCCTCAGTTGCAGATTTGACTACACCATTGTTTGTTATTAAGAAGAAGTTAGTACAAGCTGGGTTCTTTCCAGGTTGTCGCGAAGATTGTGTCTATTGTGCCTATAAGCCGGATAGTTGCTGGAGGTTGAAGGACGGAATTCAATGCCTCATGAATAATTACACCATAGTGTTTGAGAGGACTCCACTTTCTGTGGAAAGTATGGTGGATCATATAACCAAAGGTGCGAAGGTTGAAGAGGTAGATATGGTTGATAAAGTGCCGGTAAGGATTACTTCTAAGGGACCTGTAAAAATCATTCATAAGGGTCCAATTAAGATTACTGCTGAAGGCCCTGTGAAGATCGTTGCTGAAGCTAGAGTGGCTCCTATGATCATTACCACTCCTGGTCCTATTCCGTATACTTCTGATAAAGCTGTGCCTTGGCATTATGGGTCCGATGTTTATATCCATGGTGTTAAGCAGGAACCCTTAGCTGATACGCCTGTTACTGATACGAACCTTGATGTTGATAATATTGCTGGATCTAGTAAGATCACACGAAGTGGAAGAGTTTTCTCTTCTCCAGTTACCTCCAAGAATACAGTTACTCCAGCTACTACCTCCACCACTGATGCTCGGGGCAAAGGTCCTGTTATTGAACCTATACCAACTGATGTGCCAGCTGCTGATGATCTTTCTAAGCAGATGGAAGAAGTATTGAAAATCATTCGCAAGAGTGATTATGACATTGTTGATCAATTAGGGCATACTCCCTCCAAGATTTCTATGCTGTCTTTATTGTTGTGCTCTGAGGCTCATGCCAAGGCCTTGATTAAATTTCTGAAGACTGCTCATATACCAAATGAAATTTCTGTTGACCAGTTTGAAAATTGTGTCGCACACTTGACCTATGATAATGGGTTAGGTTTCTCCGATGCCGATTTGACTCCCCAAGAGAGATCATAACAGGGCTCTACATATCTCCATTGAATGCAGGGGCACTACCTTGTCACATGTATTAATAGACAATGGTTCCTCTCTGAATGTGTTGCCCAAAGAAGTCCTGAATAAGCTTAGTCCTGAAGATGCTGTGTTGAAACCCAGTTATATAGTGGTGAAGGCTTTTGATGGCTCGAGAAGAGTGGTGCATGGAGAAATTGATCTCCCAATCAAATTTGGTTCTCAAGTTTTCAATGCTACCTTTTATGTAATGGATATTCGTCCGTCGTATTCTTGTTTTCTTGGGCGTCCCTGGATCCATGGGGCAGGTGCTGTAACCTCTACCTTACATCAAAAGCTGAGATATCCAGTGGAGGGGAAGGTTGTTACTGTTTACAGAGAGGAAGGGTATATGATTAGCCATGTGAACACCTTTAAATATCTTGAAGTGGAAGGTGAATATGTTGAAACTCCGTGTCAGACATTTGAAGTGGTTCCTTGGATTGTTAATGATTATGAAGCTCCTCCTATTGTCAAGAAAGTTCCTGTGGTCACCAGAGTACCTCTTACAATGGCCTCCCTTAAAGATGCTAGAGCTGTGGTGGATGAAGGTGGTTGTACTATTTGGGGTCAGCTTCCTGATATTCCATACAAGTCTGACAAATTTGGTTTAGGTTTCACTGCAGAGTCCCAGAAGGCTGTTCGTCGTGCTCGTGCTGTTCGTATCACCAATCAGGGGATTATGAAGAATCAGATCAATGCTGTGGGTGACTATGATGAAGAGTACAACTTGGATGCTTGGATTTTTCCTACTGTGGGTGCTGGGCTCAATAATTGGAAAGCTGAAGATGTTATTCCTATCTCCTTTAGTCAGGAGTAAATACTATTACCGTGTTGTTACTTTTAAGTTTGTAATTTTTGAACAATTTAAACTCTTAAGCCTTGTGCCTTACCCGGGGCACAATGGTGTGCTTGTTACAGGATGTCATTTCATTTGCATACTTCATTCAATAAAAATCAGTGGACGTTTCGTTTTCATAAATATTGTGTTCCTTGTCTTTCTTTTCTTTTATTTTTGCTTTATCAGCTATGTGTTCTTACACACACCCACATCACTAAAATGCAGATCCTCATCCACTCTGGATCCTGTTGATAACAGTTCTACTATTGCCAATTATAATTTCGAGAATCCGATCTATCAAGCTGAAGATGGAAATGAGGATGATTGTGAAGTACCTGTAGAGCTTGCTAGGTTGTTACAACAAGAAGAGAAAGCTATACAGCCACATGAAGAGCCAATCGAAGTTGTGAATCTGGGAACGGAAGAAAACAGGAAAGAGGTCAAGATAGGGGCTGAATTAGAAGATAGTGTCAAGAGCAGATTGATTCAGATGTTACATGATTATGTGGAGATCTTTGCTTGGTCTTATGAAGATATGCCAGGGTTGGATACAGACATTGTGGTTCACCGTTTACCAGTGAAAGAAGATTGTCGTCCAAAGAAGCAGAAGGTTCGTCGCATGCGTCCTGAAATGTCAGAGAAGATTAAAGCAGAGGTAATGAAACAGTTTGATGCAGGGTTCTTAGCTGTGACTTCTTATCCTCAGTGGGTTGCAAATGTGGTACCAGTGCCTAAGAAAGATGGTAAAGTACGTATGTGTGTAGACTACAGGGATTTGAACAAGGCCATCCCCAAAGATGACTTTCCATTTCCTCATATTGATGTTCTGGTAGACAACACTGCTCAGCATAAGGTATTCTCTTTTATGGATGGTTTCTCTGGTTACAATCAAATCAAGATGGCACCTGAAGATATGGAGAAGACAACATTTGTTACACAGTGGGGCACTTTTTGTTATAAGGTGATGCCATTTGGTTTGAAGAATGCAAGGGCAACATATCAGCGTGCTATGGTGGCTTTGTTTCATGATATGATTCATCATGAGATAGAGGTGTATGTGGATGATATGATAGCCAGGTCCCAGAATGAAGAGCAACATCTTGATCATCTGCATAAGTTGTTTGAAAGGTTGAAGAAATACAAGTTGAGATTGAACCCAAACAAGTGTACTTTTGGAGTTAGATCTGGTAAGCTCCTAGGTTTCATTGTCAGTGGAAAAGGTATTGAAGTGGATCCTGCGAAAGTGAAAGCTATACGAGAAATGCCAGCTCCATACTGAGAAGGAGGTTAGAGGTTTCTTGGGACGTTTGAATTACATTGCAAGATTTATTTCCCAATTAACTGCCATCTGTGAGCCAATCTTCAAATTGTTGAAGAAAGATCAGGTGATGGAATGGAATGATGAGTGCCAGACCGCCTTTGATGAAATCAAGAAATATCTTCTAGAACATCCAATTTTGATTCCACCAATTGATGGAAGACCCTTGATCATGTACTTAACAGTGTTAGACAACTCAATGGGGTGTGTGTTGGGGCAACATGACGAGTCTGGTCGAAAAGAGCATGCAATATACTACCTTAGCAAAAAGTTTACTGACTGTGAAACAAGATACTCACTGCTCGAGAAAACTTGCTGCGCTTTGGCATGGGCTGCTCGCCGACTAAGACAGTATATGTTGACCCATAATACCTTCTTGATTTCGAAGATGGATCCAATCAAATACATATTTGAGAAACCTGCTCTCTCTGGAAGAATTGCAAGATGGAAAATGATCTTAACAGGATATGACATACAGTATACTACACAGAAGGCCATTAAAGGAAGTGTTGTGGCTGATCATTTGGCTCATCAGGCAGTGGATGATTATCAGTCAATGAGTTTTGAGTTCCCCGATGAAGACATTATGATTATTACCAAAGAACCTGGACAATATGACGGACCTGAACAAGGATCCCGATGGACTATAGTTTTTGATGGAGCTTCTAATGCACTTGGTAATGATGTTGGTGTTGTGATCAGTTCCCCTGAAGGTTGTCATACCCCGATTACTGCAAGATTGTGTTTCTATTGTACCAATAACATGGCTGAGTATGAGGCATGTATCCTGGGTATTAAAGCTGCCATTGATATGAAGATTCAGTTCCTTGACGTGTATGGAGATTCAGCCCTGGTAGTAAGTCAGATTAAAGGAGATTGGGATACTAAGCATGATAATTTCATTCCTTACAGAGAATATGTGTTGTCTTTGATCCCACATTTTAAAGAAATTACCTTTGGACATATTCCACGAAGAGAGAATCAGTTGGCAGATGCTTTAGCCACCATGGCGTCCATGTTTGAGACCAGCTGGGATGATGAAGCTCCCAAGATTACTATTGATAGATTTGAGAAGCCTGCATACTGCAATGAGATTGACACTGAAGAAGCAGAGGAAAAGCCTTGGTACTACGAAGTGAAAAGATATCTTGAAGCTCAGGAGTTCCCTGAAGGGGCATCTGTCAAAGATAGGAAGTTTCTGAGAAGGTTTTCTGCTAAGTTCTTTTTGAGTAATGGGATTTTGTACAAGCGCAATCATGATTCAACTTTGCTTCGTTGTGTGGATAAGAAGGAAGCAACAGAGATTATGGAAGATATGCATGATGGGATCTTTGGCACTCATTCTAGTGGTCATACTATGGCAAAGAACATATTGAGAGCAGGTTATTATTGGTCTACCATGGAAGCTGATTGCTATCAACACTCCAGAACATGTCACAAGTGTCAAATTTATGCTGATAAAGTCCATATACCTCCATCACCATTGAATGTGTTGACTTCTCCTTGGCCTTTTGCCATGTGGGGCATTGATATGATTGGTGAGATCAAACCTACTGCTTCTAATGGGCATCGTTTCATCCTGGTTGCTATTGATTACTTCACGAAGTGGGTAGAGGCAGCTTCATTTGCATCTGTTACTAAGAATATGGTGGCTCGATTCATTAAGAATAATCTCATATGTAGGTATGGCATCCCTGAAAGGATTATTACTGACAATGGCTCTAATCTGAACAATACTATGATTACTGACCTCTGCACGCAGTTCAATATTAAGAATCACAACTCTTCTCCGTATCGTCCGAAGATGAATGGGGCAGTAGAAGCTGCTAATAAGAATATTAAGAAGATTATACAGAAGATGACTGTTACTTACAAGGATTGGCATGAGATGTTACCATTTGCTCTTCATGGTTATCGTACTACAATACGTACTTCAACAGGGGCAACCCCATTCTCTTTAGTATATGGTATGGAAGCAGTTCTGCCCATTGAAGTTCAGATCCCCTCCTTAAGAATTATGAAGGATGCAGGCTTGAATGAAGATGAGTGGGTTCAGACTCTACTTGACCAGATAAATTTGATTGATGAGAAGAGATTAGCAGCAGTTTGTCATGGCCAGATGTACCAGAAACGAATGATCAAAGCTTTTAACAAGAAGGTTAAACCAAAGGTATATCAGGCTGGTGACTTGGTAATCAAGCGTATCATATTACCACAGGGTGATCCTAGAGGCAAGTGGACTCCTACATATGAAGGACCATTTGTGGTCAAAACGGTGTTTTCAGGAGGTGCCATGATACTTACTACTATGGATGGTGAAGACTTCCCGTAGCCTGTAAACGCAGACATAGTTAAAAAAATACTACGCATAAAAAGAGACCCGCTAGGTTGACTGGCCTTGGCAAAAATAAGGGCATCCCGGCGAACCAAAAGGGTTCGGGAAAAAATTAGGGATATATATATAAAAAAATGTACACCCGGCAAGTCGAAAACCTGAAAAGGCGGCTTGGGCAAAAAAGGGTATCCCGGTGGATTGAAAACCTGAAAGGGCAATCCGGGCAAAAGTTAGGGATTAAAGCGTATGACTATGTCTCGTTTGGATCACCCATGAAACTACAACCAGTTGTACTACTTACTCAAGTTCGAACAGATAAAGCTCAATTCAATCGTTTCCGTCTCGACAGTAGAAGATGAGATACTTGAAGATAATGGCAATAGTAGAATTGAAACTCAATAGGATTATTTCCCACATAGCTGATTTTCTTTGTTCTGTAAAATTTTTATGACAAACTCCTCTTACTAGGATTTCTGTCTCCTTGTACAAACCTACCTATGTATAGGTCACTTTTTGATATAAATAAAATTCCATCTTTGAATCCAGATTTACTTTTACCCTATTTACATAAGCGAAACGTCCATTGGTTGTGTTTGAATGTATGTATGCTTTTGAATATGATTGATGTTTACCAGAAATGCATAGATGCTTAATATGATTGATGTTTACCAGAAATGCATGAAAATGCAGTAATAGTATTTACTAAGGACGAACGAGGGAAGGATTTCAATGAAGCTTCGCCGGTTCATTCTCACAAGACAAATCCCCCGGTAGGGCAAATCCATCTTCATAAGTACTTCGAGTCACATCTCCCCTGGAATTTATATCCATCTCTTTTATCCTCATACGGATAGTCGGGAATTTATTTTTCCAATAGGAGTACGACGAACGAAGACGGGGGGTTATGTATACCTTACTATCGAACGAAGACGGGAGGTTATGTATACCTTACTATCAAACGAAGACGGGAGGTTATGAGTACTACATTATCAAACGGGAACAAGTTCCTCATATTCTTCAGCAATAAATCGGGATTTATTTTCCCTGGCCAGCAGTTGTTATACAAAGATATCCAGACGCTTCAAGCGGCATGATACATACATACATCATTTACATCATACCATAACATACATATACATAAATATATAATACATTACTTAAGTGCATCATATTATACATGCATACATAATGCATAAGCTAATATTATCATACAGAATGTTATAATCTTGTTTTTCAGATTAATTCTCCAGCAGACAAACTTCATCAACAACTTGTGACCTTGGGCCGTTGTTTATCTTCCCAAAGGTTACTTCATACCTCAGGACGTTGTTTATCTTCCTGAAAGCTATCATCATACCTCAGGACGTTGTTTATCCTCCTGAAAGCTATCATGACCTTGGGCCGTTGTTTATCTTCCCAAAGGTTACCTCATTATCATGGGACGTCGTTTATCTTCCCGAAGGCTATTTTGAGACGTCTTTTATCTTCTCAAAAGCTTTATCATGACTATTGGGCCGTTGTTTATCCTCCCAAAAGTTATGTTTATACCTCAGGACGTTGTTTATCTTCCTGAAAGCTATCATCATACCTCAGGACGTTATTTATCCTCCTGAAAGCTATCATGACCTTGGGACGTCGTTTATCTTCCCGAAGGCTATTTTGAGACGTCGTTTATCTTCTCAAAAGCCATATCATGACTTTGGGCCGTTGTTTATCTTCCCAAAAGTTATACTTATACCTCAAGACGTTGTTTATCCTCCTGAAAGCTATCGTTACTTTGGGCCGTTGTTTATCCTCCCAAAAAGCTATATCTTCATATTTTGAATTGCTTTATCCTCCAAGAGATATATTTTAAGAACTTTTCTCCAAGTGGCATCTTTAAGCCCACTCAAGCATATACAACTAGCCATCAGCATCACTCTACGCACCGGTGAGTGCAAATTTTTGGGCTTTTGTGTTCAATCCCCTTCAACCTTCCAGGTCACGACTGGCAAATATACCAATCTAACCCCTCAGGTTTCAGAAAATTGAACAGGGGCAGCTGTTGCACCCCAAAATTTGCCCTCACAATATAAGACTTTGTGTACTAAGAGGTTCACAAGATTCACAAGACATCTTATGAGGTTCACAAGGTTCACAAGACATCTTATGAGGTTCACAAGGTTCACAAGACATCTTATGAGGTTCACAAGGTTCACAAGACATCTTATGAGGTTCACAAGGTTCACAAAGTTCACAATTAGTCAGAAGATTTGACAAATCCCTCAAACAATACATCCTCCTAAGCAATGCATCCAAAACTAGGGTTTTGACTTTAATCAGGCTAAATGAACTTCCAAGACTTAAAGTGAGCTTCATAGCATCTTATATGTGTTTAAGAATCCCCATGACAAATTTCAGAACTTTTCTCAAAGGTTTGCTCAGTCAGATGATCAGATAAGTCAAAATTAGTCAAAGTAGTTAAAAAGTCAAACTGAGGTCAACTATGGTCAAACCAAAATCAAACTTCATGATTTTTTGTCAACATCAAGTATATGAAGTAAAATTCATCATTTGATCAAGGATTGATCATGATTCATCAAGGATATTTCAGATCATCAAGAATCAGAGGTTTCTAAATTAGGGTTTCTTTAAGAAAAGTCAACTGAACTTTGACCAGCCATAACTTTCACATGCTTCATCAAATTTTTCCCATCCAAAGCTCATTTTGAAGGAAATTGGATTCTCTACAAATTTGTGTCTCACAAGCCAAGCCCAAAAATGCTTCATTTGGAAGGTATGAGCTAAGACATTATAGGTCCTTTTGAAAGTCAACAAAAAGTCAACAACTTCAAAAGGGCATAACTTGAGAATGGTAAATGATATGGACATGAAACCAATGGGGTTGGTTAGAGGACTCTCTAAGCTTTCCAAAATGTCCAATAACACCCTCATATCATTAAAATTGAAGGATGTGTGCCTTTGCAAAGTTGGGAAATTTTTGGGTGGTTTATGAAGAAAATAGGGTCTTAAAACCAAACTCTTCCAAATGGGCTGAACTTTTTGTGACCCAAGGTGTTCCATGACATCATGCACGAAATTTATTTGATATTTTCATAATTTTATTTTATTTATTATGATTTTTTATATTAAAAATCATTTTAAATTTAAATAAAATATCAAATATGAAAATTTAAAATATATTTTGGTTCTAGAAAGTCATAAACATGAATTGGATTAAATTGATATACAATTGATGATGATTGTCTTAAGATAGAAAGGTCTCATTCAAAAATATATGAAATTTAAGTCATAATATTTTTCAATCTCCCAAAATCAAAAAGTCCAAACAATGATCCAATTTTTTGACCTAGATTCATTCAACTATAAGTATACAAACCTAACACAATGCACAAGGACGAATCTTCTGCCTCAAGAGTAAGTTTTCACTTTCAAAAATTCACCAAAAATTTGAATTCGGATTCCATTCTCTAGGCCCTTTCAAGACAATTTGAAGGTTGCAAAAGACTCCTTGATCATCACTGATACTTTTCCAATACTCATTTGCATCCAAAGCATCCCAATTTGCATAAACCGAACCAACATTGCTCTTGTTCTTATTTTTTTCGATTCTCATTGTTTGTGTAATAATAATGTATTCTAACCATGTATTTGTGTTGAGTATGATTCCTAGATGATTTCTGGACAAGAAGATTGAAGAACCAGGCCCTAAACCGCAAGTTGCCATGGCTAGGGTTTTTGAATAGAATTTGGGATCCTTCGATTTAACTAATATAAATTAATTCTAAAGCTATAAATGAACTGTGTGATGTCTGGGGATCATGAAAATGTGATCAATTTGATGAAATCTTACATATTTATGATGATATGGAATTGGCAGGTTTTGTATGCAGGAAAAATCGCAGGAAATTTCCCAGTAGATTTCGCAGGAAAACCTGCGAAAATCCAAGGAAGAAGATGAAGTCAGCGCGCCAGATTTTATATTCAAATTTTATTATAATATTTTATGTTATATTATTGGAATTATATCAGAACAGGTTGTTAGCTCAGTTGGTTGGTGTGTGCGCGTTTAAGGTTAAGGGTCCTGGGTTCGAATCCCCCCCAGGCCCTTTTTGTGCTATTTTTTTGTTTTGGCATGATTTTCATAGGTTTTGAAACAAAACCATATGGAGTTCTTTCCATATCACTGGCGTGCGCGCAGCCCAGTGGCTGACTTGCTGGTCTTAGAGGCTGCATTGTTCAGGGACTGGGTTCGAATCCCAGTCCAGGTAAGTCCTTTTTTTCATTTTTCTTGTTTTTTCTATTTAATTTGTTTATATTATTGTTAAATAAATTTAAATAATAAAATAAAATCTTTATGCTATTTTCTTTTACATAATTTAAAGTTCATCTTTTCAAAAATTAAATCTTATTAGTAAAAAAATATTTAATATTATTTTTGTATATTATTAATATTGTATAATTTTGTATAATTAATTTATAATTAGGTAATAAATCCTAATGTTTTTTCTTTAAATAATCAAACCCTAATTTTTTCTTTTACAAAAAAATATAATTATATTATAACTTTTAATTTATTTATTTATAAACTTTAATTATGTGCATATTTTTTTTAATTTGTTTATAATTATTATTTAATATAATTCTTGCATGTAAATAATTTTAGTGTATGCTTAAAATAATTAAAAACTTCTAATTTAATTTTGTAAATATAATTTATTTTTATAATATGTTTATTTAATCATAATTAACCATTATTTTTCATAACATGTATATATAATTTAAATCTTTATAATAATTAGTATATAATATGAATTGTTTATTTTTCTTCTTAAAAATCTTAGAAAATAATTATCTATTAAAAATTGCATTTTAAATCTATTATTCATTATTATGTTAATTTCTTGATTTTATTCTTATTAATTTTATTATTACTAACCCCATTTATTCATTATATGATTTTCATTATTATTATTGTTACTAACCCAATTATATTATTCTTACTTATTTTGCTTATTTATTTAATTTATTTTAATTATTATTATTATGTAATTGTATCCTTTATGTAATATTTTAGTAGTAATGTTTAATATTTATTTTAATGCTATGGTTAGTAAAATAGGGAGTGAAGTATGTTTGTATTTAAAAATTAATTTAGCTCATTAATCTTAAAGATAAATATTTAAATTGGTACACTCACACACGTAAGTCGATCTTTGATCGCCATCTCACTTCTTAAGGGTTACCTTTCAAGTTGTCTAAACAAAAGGTCAAGTAGGGTGTATAAAGCAAAGTCCCTCATTTCACATCATCTAGTCCCTAAACAGATAAAAAGATCAAGTCCCTTCGAATGTTGCCTTTATAATGATCTTGTCCCTTTCGAATAAAGATGATAAGTCCCTTCGAATTGCTTATACACCCCACAGTTGCCTAAATAACAGATGTCCCTTTAATTGTCCCATACATCCAAGGTAATGACTACCTATTCCTTAATAATAGGGATAGTCTTACCATTTAAAGGATTCAAGAACAGAAAAGACTTAATTTAGGGTAGGTTCCTCTTAGATACTTGCTCACTCTTCAAAATATTTCAAACATTTCATACATTTCAAACAATTTTCAAAACAAAGGTTTTATATATATCCGTACATGGATCATTATAAAATACTTAAGAAAATTTCTAAACACACACTTCACATTTCAAAAACAGTTTAAAGTGAGCTAAGTAACTAAGAGCCCATGGATAACCATGGATGTAAAGGGTGCTAACACCTTCCCTTTACATAACCTACCCCCCGGACCCAAAAAATCTTTTAAAAGGTCTTTCCTGTTCTTTTATGCCTTTCCTTTGGATAAAATAAAAGTCGGTGGCGACTCTTGCTATCCGCAACATAACTAAAGTCAGTTTTCCCACCGTGTTACAATATGCACCAGAAAACTGAGCCCCATTATCCTTAATGGTAACTCCTAGCAAACCAAACCGACATATGATGTTCTTCTAGTAAAATTTCCTCACTTTTTCAGCTGAGATTCGTGTAAATGCCTGGGCCTCAACCCACTTTGTAAAATAATCAACCAAGACAATGAGGAACTTGAGTTGTCCTGTACCTAATGGGAAAGGCCCCAGGATATCCTCTCCCCACTAATGAAACGGCCAAGGAGAAGAAATGGAGTGGATGGATTTAGCTGGAAAATGCATCCCTAGAGCGAATATTTGACACTTCTTGCACCTGTTATCGAAAGATATGCAGTCTTGGATCACCCTAGGCCAATAGTACCCGAGTCTTAAGATTTTCCCGACTAGTTTTCTTGATCCAATATGGCTACCACAAACGCCTTCATGGACTTCTTTGATTACTAACTCAGCTTTTGTTTCTGATACACATCTTAACATGGGTGTTGAATGATCCATTTTATATATTGTATCAACAATAATTGTGTACCGGGTAAATATTCTTTTAATTCAACGATCTTTATTGACATCTTTGGGCAAGATATTTTGGGTTAGGTAGGAGATGATAGGTTTCATCCACCCCTGAATATTCTTTATCATGGATATTTATTTTGTTTGAATATTAGGTACCTCAAGTATTTCCTGAATCATCGTTTTGTTTATTCATGAGCTCTTAGAACTGGCTTGACGAGCTAGAAAGTCGGCTCGGGTATTATCTTTCCTTGGATGTGTACAACCTCAAACTCGGAGAATGGACATAAACAATGCCTTCTGAAAGTACTTTATCAAGTCGGATCCTTCATTTGGAAATCTCCACTCATTTGTCCGACCACCAATTTGGAATCTGTTTTTACAAGGAGACGGGTTGCTCCTATTTCTTTTGCTAGACGCATCCCGACAATCAAAGCCTTATACTCCGCTTGATTATTGATGGCCTGAAAATTGAAACAAAGAATATTCTAATGTTAGTTCACCAGGTCCCTCCAATACTATTCCAGCTCCACTTCCTTGCATATTATAAGATCCATCCACATATAAGACCCATATATTTGTGACCTCATCCTCTGCTGGTGCGCTTAATTCCACCAAAAAAGCTTGAGATTTGATGTTGGTTCTAGAATAAAATTCAATTTCGTATTCGGAGATCTCTATAACCCATTTGACCATGCGTCCTGCCAAGTCCGGGTTCTTTAAGATCTGTTTCATAGGGTAACTAGTCTTGACTGTGATGTGGTGCCCCTGGAAGTAATGTCTTAGCTTCCGTGAAGTCACAACAACTGTTAAAGCTAGCCTCTCTATCTTCTAATACTTAAGCTTTGCTCCCTTTAGGACTTTGCTGATGAAATACACTGGTCTTTCTCTTCCGTTATTGTCTAGTACTAAGACTGAGCTAAGTTCTCTGTCTGTGACTGATAAATACAAAATTAAGGGTGCATTCTCCTTAGGTATTGTCAAGATAGGAGGTTCAAATATAAAACACTTTACTGCTTGGAAAGCTTCCTCACAATCTATGTTCCATTCAAAGTCCTTGGATTTCCTTATAGCAATAAAGAAATGTATCGACTTGTCCTTTGTGCACGACAGAAAATGAGATAGTGATGCTAATCTCTCAATCAATTAATGAACATCTTTCTTATTAGTCGGGCTCCTTATTTCTATCACAACTTGGCATTTGTTTGGGTTTTCTTCTATTCCCCGATTTGTGAGCATGAACCCGAGAAACTTCCCGGCTTGAACTCCAAAAGTGGATCTATCCAGATTTAGTCTCATATTTTGGCTTCTAATTGATGAAAGTTTAATTTAAATCCTTCACATATGACAATTTATCGGTTTTGATCACCATATCATCCACGTATACCTCTAGGTTTCGTCCAATTTGGGTAGAAAATACCTTATCCATCAACCTCTGATAAGTAGCCCCTGTGTTTTTTAGGCCGAACGGCATGACCTCATGATAGTAATTGATCTGGTGAGTCATGAAGGCAGTATTTGGTGCATCTACAAGATTCATACATATCTCGTTATACCCTGAATACGCATCCATGAAACTGAGTAATCTGAATCTGGAAGTTTTTTCAATAAGCCGGTCAATGTTGGGTAGTGGATATAGATATTTGGGACACACCTTATCAAGATCTATGAAAACCATACACATCTGCCATTTCCCGGACTTCTTCTTTACCATCACAATGTTTGACAACTAGGTTGGATATTTGATTTTTTAATGAACTCGACTTGTAATAACTTGTCCACCTCTTCAATGATTACCTTCCTCTTTTCGTCACCCCCTTTCTTTTCCTTTGAAAAACAGGCTTTGGAATGGGATCAATTGCCATGTGATGACACATAAAGCTAGGATCTATTTCGGGCATGTCAGAAGGTTTCCATGTGAATATGTCAGTATTGTCTTTCAACGTCTATACTATTTATTCTTCTTCCTCGGGGTACAAGTTAACACCAACATGTGTGACTTGAGATGGCAATTTCCCAATTTTAGAGTTGTTTTATTTCTTCATCAGGCATTATACATCCTTCCACCAAATCAATGCATGGATCGATATCAACCATCTAAATATTGAGATCTGCTTTGAGACATGCTTTTCCAGACGACTCTCTCTTTCTTAGCTTCATGCTGTCCTTGTAGCATTTCCTCGCCAACCCCTTTTTGCATTTGATTACACTCAACTAGGCCCTCACCGAGTGGAAATTTCATGGTGAGATATAGGTTGATGAGGAAAATTATAATATATTTAATGACGGTCTCCCTGTGATGATGATGTAGGGTGATATAGCATTAATGATGCAATATCATACCGAAAATGTCTTTGCATTGTTTGGGTTACCGAATGTAGTTTGCAATGTAAGGTATCAGAACACTTTCACTTCTTCTCCTGAGAATCCTACGAAGTTACCTTTGAAAGGTAATAATTTGGCGGGATCCAACCCCATTTCGGGGTAAACATCCCAATACAACATGTCTGCAAAGATGTCGGGATCAATCAGCACCCGCTTCATGATCTGATCTCCTATCAGTAGATTATGACCATGGGATCATTTCATGTGTTGATATGCTTGAGGAATCATGTTTAGAGAATGAAACTTCATAGGAAACATCATTGGTCTTTTCTGGAAGTTCCCGGTAGATATGCATGGCCATCCTTGTATATCTTTTCCTGGAAGAGTGTGTTTCTCCTCTGTAATACCCCGTATTTTAATAAAATACTTTGGATAATGTTAATTAAATTTAATAGGATTCCGGTGTGCTCTGAGAGTTTTCATTTAAAATAATTAGAGCAATTGACGAACTTAAATTAATTGATTAAGTATTATCTGACTCAGAGGTGTTACTAAAATATTTGACTCAGAGACATTTTCAGATACACTCATTTTGGACCCGTCAGGCCACTAACTTTGGTATACCAGTATTATTATTATGTTGTTATAAAAGAAACAAAAAAGAAGAATTTATGGGAGAGTTAGTAAGAAAAAGGAAAAAGAAAGAAGAGAAAGAAAGGAGAAGAAAAAGGAAGAGAAGAGGAAAATGGAAAAGAGGAAACTCATGGATGCTCAAGATCTAGAATCATCATTCTTCTTCATCATCTTCATCAAACTCCTCGTCATTGTAGAGGTGGGTTCATAGCTAGAAACTTTTTCTTTTAGTTTTGGTTGAGTTTTAGAAGTTGTGAACTTTTAGGGTTTTTATGGAAAATCTTAGAATCGGTAGATTAATCGGCTAGAAATCAATGAAAATGCTTGAGTATGTTGCCTCTAGGTGTAGGAACCTTGTTACCATGTTATTTTGATGGTTGTTGATGAATTGATTGAGTTTTGGTTGGTTCTGTCATGGAAAATACGTGTTTTTCTACATTTTGGGTTCGGTTAACCGGTTAACCTCAGGCGTTAACCGGTTAATGCTTTGTGTTTTGGCCACTGTGTTTACTGGTTTGAGTTGGTTAACCGATTAACCTCAGGAGTTAATCGGTTAACTCTGTAGCTTTTGGGGAAAATGTTTTATTTTCTGAACTTTGAAAATCCATAACTTTTTACTCGGTTATCCGATTTAAGTGTTCTTTATATCGTTTGAAACCTAAAATTATGTACTTTCACATGATGCCAAAAAAAATTATTGTTACCCGACTTTTCTAATTAACCGTGATTATGTTAGTTAGGGAATTGTGGAAGGTATGCTTAATCATGAGGATTGATTGAGAGTAGAGGCATGAGATTATTGTGAGAATTGTCTAATGGTGGTAATTGAACTAAGATGTTAGAATTATGTAATTGAAAACTATATAAATTAAGAGTATCAAGAATAGTGAAAGAGTAAGGAAACCTTATCTTAAACCTTTTGAATGACCTAGTTTTGTGACTAGGAATTGAGAGATGGTATAACTTGTGAGGTAAGTATGATTACCCTAGGTTGATAATTAATTGTACTAGAGACGTGACAATGCTTATACATCGATACTCGAATAGTATCCTCGTGCTATGTAGTTGTGAATGGATGGAGGTTTTGGTTCCCATCGCGTTATAATCCTAATTTAATTATGCTTTTCTCGTGTCGAAATCTCACAAGGTGGGACGGCCAGGAAACATAATTAATTCGTGGATTTGAAGCCCTTAATGGATAATCGTGACCCATGCTTACTTGTCATCGGGGAGTATGGTTGGGCGGGGAAAGTTATCCATTAGGAAAGTAACCATGACCCATGCTTGCTTGTCATCTAGGAGTATGACTGGGCGGGGAAAGTTACTTTGTGGTGAGTAACGGTGACCCGTGCTTGCTTGTCATCTAGGAGTATGACTGGGCGGGCAAAGTTACTCAGTTGTAGGGTACCGTGACCCGTGATTGCTTGTCATCTAGGAGTATGACTGGGCGGGGAAAGTAACTTTAATAGATAATGAGTGACTTGTGCTTGCTTGCCACCTGGAAGTGTGGTTGGGCAGGGAAAGTTATCTATAAGTTGAGGATCGAGTGACCCGTACTTGTTTTCCATGGTATGGATGGGTGGGGAAAGATGCCTCAAAGCACCTTGTGCTCCGTTGTTTCTTGGTTTGTCTCTAGTTATTATGTAAGTTAAGTTCTCCCCCGACTTGAGTAGTGTCTAGATTCGAACATTTAGAACCAAGAGAACTCTAAGATAGGGAACCCACTGATATGTTGTTATCTCACCCCCACTATTGTTATTGCTTTTTCATGTTTCTTTTGCAGATTTGATTTACAAGCGGAGCTATGCTCAGGATGTTTCAAGTGAAGCATATATTTAGCCTTCCGTTGTGTATTTCTGTATATTTGTACAATAATGGATATTATATTGATCTTAGTGTTTTTATTTTAGTATGATTTCCATGTCTTGTACCATTGTTGTATAGAATCTTAGAAGTGGACAAGCATGTGAATTATACTAGTAGGTATTTATGATGTAGTATTGGGCCTGATCAACCTAATGCTATGTATGTGATAGGTATAATCATGGTTGTGCGACCATGGGGACTCCGAAGTGTTGTCATAACTTGTGCTGTGAGAGTGGGATCAAGCCAAGAGTTAGTAGAAGGAGCTTTGGTCATCTCAGTTGGAGTCTTCTTAAGAGTTTTACTTCCTGTAACATGAATTTGTAGAGGAGTATGTCATTCGAGAAACCCTTCAGAATGGATAGAGTCTGAAAGGTAAAAATATCTACAAGATGAGTGGTTAGTGCATCAAGGAATTTTTAAAGTCACTGATGGATCAATATTGGTCACTGGTATGGACAAGAACCTTGAGAAATATCATTCCATGAAAAGAGAAGGTGCATTATGAATCGTGTGACGTAAGGTTCGGGAGTGAGTTAATTGTCAGTGTTTCAGTTCTAAGGTCGTAGTGGCATATTGGATGAGCGAGAGTATTTCGAGGAATATATTCGGATAATACCTTACGTATGGATAGGAGTTATAAGTTAAGAATACTCATTTTATTTAGAGAACCTAAAGTCGTGTTGAAGCGTGAAGGGAAACACAAGGATGTGATTACACGTTTCGAGTGAGACAAGTATACCCCGAACAAAGAGTAGAAGATTGCAGTTGTATATTCGGTTATGAATAAGGAGACAAAGATTAGAGTGGTGCATTAGGGTGTTATATTTAGTACAAAATCGATTCGGAAGTGTTAAATTACCCAAGGAATGCTATAAAGTACATTATCAAAGAAAGAACTAACTTTATTTAGTGATTTGAGGTGTATTTAGTATGGACTATATACGGTTGTGATGAGTGATAAGGTAAGCCCTTTGGTTTCGGGAGAGTTCTAGTAAGATGAATTATGTTTGAGTATGAGAGGATTATTGCAGAGCGTGAAGTGAACACGATATAGGAACAATAATGATAGTGCATTATGAGAAAGTGATAACGGAGGGTACTCTTGGACGAAGATATTATGGAGTTGTTAGGTTATTATTGAAACTTAATCTAAGGAAGTGTAAGCAATAATGATTCTCTCATTAGGACTCTGGTAGTGTGATCACCATTTGTGTGGAATCGTCTGTTAGTATGGTTGTAACTTTTGGACGTAATTGGAATAAGTTGGGAGGTTTAGGTAGCAGTGAAAACCAAAATTTGTGCTTCTGTGTTGAAGTGATCGGAATACCCTCTAGGTAGTACCCGGTTACAGAATTGTGTTTCTAAATCTCTTTTAGCTGCTAGAAGTCCATGTTTGCACTAAGTAATTGGTTACCCTCCTGGTAGCGGTCGGTTATCATTGTTATGTTTTGAAAATTGGTTTTTGCTAAGATGCATACATTTTGACTGGAGTACCCGATTGAAGCGTTCTTGGTACCAATAGGAAGCCATGAAAATTTTATATGAAATTATTAGTAGAGGGTAAGGAAAAACATGATTAATAAGTAAGTATAGATATTGAAGGTCCTTTAGAGGAGTGCATTACCTCAGTTTTTAGGTGTAAGGAAAAACCCATGTATTCGTGAAAGATCTAAATATTTGGAATATACCTCTAGTGCGATTAAGAATGTCGTTATTTTAATTCTTTCCACGGAATTCAAGAGAGAGGACAAAGTTGTATACTAGACATGAGATGTTCATCATTTTGGTTTACCCGATAAGGATTGTGCGTTGGATTTTGTTTATGGACGAGCTGAGTGTTAGCTTGCGACTGAAACCCTTTTGATGTCGTCATTGTCGTCTTCCTATTGACATCGTTGTGCGAGAGGAATAAAAATATTCTATTGAGTATTTGTGTTATGACCATAACAGAATGGTAGTTCTACTTCTTCGCTCGTTGGAGTATGTAAGCTACATGTGGTGCCCCATTGTGTTATCTTGAGTTGTGGATGGTGAATGATTGTTGCACCTGTTTAGAAACCTCCAGAGAGAGTCATATTTCAAGTTGGTGTGGACTAGATGGATAATTTTGAGTTAGACTGTTTGTTACCAAGAGGAACAAGTTTAGTTGTGGTCGACCGTTTAGCCTTGGATAGGTAATCGATTGACACATGACTTTTATAGAAGACTTTAGAGAATTGTACCTTTTTTAACACCCCAAATTTGCCCTCTTCATTTTAAGCATCATATCACATCATATTCATCATGAACATATCATATTCCTAGCATCCTAGCATGGAAAGATGAGGCATAACATTTCTCATGACCTAGCATTAGGCATATGATCATCTGTGGAGGTTCTTGAAGCATCACAAGCCATTACAAGGGGCCCAATGGTTTTGTACAAGTCCTATGAGGGGTCTACATTGCATTTACAAGTTCAAGTTCATTCACAAAAGGTTGGAAGATCATCAGAGAATCCAGGCTAAGGCAAAGCTCCTACACAATGGTCCTAAACTAGGGTTTGAGATTCAAGCATGAAGACCTTAAAGCTTTGGCCATTTCATTTGGGCAAAGTCTTTAATATGTTAATAGGATCCTAGGTACCAATTTTGGTGAGAAATTTCCTTGTGGAAGTCAAGTATTCCTTCAGTTGCTTGTAGATGAAGAAACTAGTCAACTGTGCCTTAAAAAAGTCAATTGTGTGATTTCAAGGGGTCAAATCCAATTTTTCTAGCCAAGGGATGTTCTTTTAATGTTAGAAGAGGTTTTACAAGTTCAAAGATCAAGAATCATGAGGTTTTGAGGTGTTTTGCAAAATTGGTGCAAAGTTGGTTTTGAGAAAATGCCATTTTTATCAAGTTTTGCCCTAAAATTCAAATGATCATAACTTGATGAAAAATTCTTCAAATGGACCAAAGTCAAACATGAAAGTTGGATATTAATACCTCCTATTTTCAAAAAGTACAAGTAATTTTTCATATCCTTCATGGTTAGAAATCTAAGGCCCTCGAAAATTTCATTCAAATTAGGGCAAAAGTTGAATTTTCATGCATGCACCAAAGCCAAAAGTCTTGAAACTTGATTTTAAGTGTTGGTATGGATCAAATAAGTTTACAATGTTAAAATACAATGCATTTGGCACACTTTTCTCAAGGGAATACATCAAATTCGTGCCAAGTGAGGATTCCATTCCAAAAGTGCAAATTTGGCATGAACATGAAAAGAGTGTGACACTCTAATCTATGGGCCAGGATTTTGTTTGTTTGAGATTAAGGGCTGGATGGTGAGTGCACATGGGCAGAAGGCAAAGGAATGCATGATGTTTACATGCTCTCATCACAAAATTGCAAAATTTGCAAAATCACTAAAACTTTTCATTCTCACGTGTAAATCATCCCATTCTTTCAACATTGAGTCATGAGATGATATAAAACAAATTAGGGTTTTACAAGGGCTCAGTTCTCTCTCATTTCTCAGTTTCCAAGTTCTTGCACAACTTGAATTTTCTCTCAAATCTCTTCACACACTAGCTCTTTCCAAAAACAAATCACAGATCATTCATCCTTGGAAGCTCAGGATCACAAATCTCACCATTGTGCAAGCTATCTCTCAAGAATCACAACCTTGCCATTTCAGGGCAGTTGCTTGCAAATCCTCAGATCCAGCAAGATTCAAGGCTCTAGTTGCATTTATTTTGCAACTAGAGTGTATTTGGAGTGGATTGGCTTCATTCTCTAGGCTTCTAACAAGCTTTCTCAAGATCTGCAAGCTCAGGTATGCCTCTGAATCTTCAGATCTGGAAATGAAAATGTTTGTATGCATCTTGATCTTTGATGTTCACTGATCACTCTGCTTGTTTTGGTTTTGAATTTGGTGCATTGTGGAGCTTGTAATATGGATTTGAACTTTTATGGTCAAAACTGTTTTCCTTCGATCCATGAGATACATTGATCTATTGATTTTTTCATGCCCATATTTGAACTCAGCATAGTCCATTTACCTAATCTAGAGCTTCTTGATCATTATTATGTTTGTTTGTTCATGCTGTGTAATTTCCGGTGCCGGAGCCCTAGCTCCGGTCACCGAAATCTGGAAAATGAAACTAGGGTTTTCCAAGGTTGGTGATGACTTTTCCACTCTCAGATCTTCTTTCTCATGCACCAGGATCATGCCACGTCTTTTAATGAAGCACCCCCCCTCACGTGCCTGGCTTTTCTATTTTGGTTTCTGAATAACCCTCATGTAACGCACCTCACCATATTTCACATGCTCCTCAGCCTCTGAGCCAACCAATGTGACACGTCGTTTAATGAGGTGAGGCATAAGATGCGTTCATTTCATCCGATGGCCTGTGTTTTTCCATTTTTTTTCCTCTGAATTTCCACCCTATTTTCATATACCAGCGCCAACCCATTGGGCCTCCCCTGATATCCACCTCCCTTTGCTCTAAGCCCATTCAAATGAACTGCATCCTCTTTCTTTTCGCACCCCTTCCAGCTTGCTCATTTTTAATTCTTTTTTCTTTTATTTCTTTTATTCCCTTTTTGCTTTTTAATTATTTAAAATACTTCCAAGTGTCTAAAAATTCCAAAATAATTCATGGTTATTCATTTGAGTTTTCTTTAATTTTCAACATTTTTCTTTTGCATTTATTTCTAATATCCACATGTCAATTAATTCCCTCTTGTAATTAATTCTTTTTTAATTCCTTTTCAAACATGCTGCCTTGTC
Organism: Lathyrus aphaca; assembly: GCA_963966055.1. Lineage (NCBI taxonomy): Eukaryota > Viridiplantae > Streptophyta > Magnoliopsida > Fabales > Fabaceae > Lathyrus > Lathyrus aphaca. Next base: position 149,089,957 of record OZ014519.1, read on the forward strand.
CAATTTCCATAGTGTTCATCTTTTTGAGTTTTGTGTTGGTTCTTTTTGCTCTGGATTCCTAAGAGGATGTAGTTCATGTGTAATTTTTGCCCTGATATTTAGAAACTTATTCATTGGGTTTTGTTCCTTGCCTTGTAAGTGAAGTTTCTTAACCCTAGTTCATGTTTAAGCCCTCTCTTGACTTGTCTAGCTTCTGAATTTCTTCCAATCCTTTTGGCATCTTGTTATATCATGTTTGAAGGTAATTTTTCCTAAGTTGTAGAATTTTTAGGTACATTGTTGATTTGTTTTGAATATTTGTTCTTACCTTGTCCCATTTTGCTTCTTTGTGACCATAAACTCTCTCATTAGCATAGAAGGGCACTTGTGCCAACTTCTTCTTCTCATTTGGGGTCTCTTTGGGGTGTGGGTACCTTCCTGGTCTTGGTCTAGGGTTTGTGTCTTGAAATTTTTGTGTGTGGCTTACCTTTTAAGTTCTTCCATCTCTTATGTGCTTTCACCTCATCTCTTTACTTATTTCCTCTCATAATGTGATTGTTTGGTCTTGTGCTTCTCTTCCCTTCATCTCTCTTGCTTCTTAAGCACTTCTTTGATTTGATTTGGTTCTGGTCCTGTGCCTTGAGTTCATGTTTTGTGCATTTTTGCTTTGCATCTCATTAAGTTTACTAAATCTTGTCATGTGTTTCGTATTAACTTGTATGCTTCTTTTCTCATTCTTGTGACTTGCATTTGCATGGAGCATGTGTATATATGACTTCACTTCTGTTTGTATGATGTTAGCATGTCATTAAGTTCATTTCATTTGCTTTTGTGCTTATGTTGCTAACCTTTTCAGGGGCTATGGTAAGTGTGAGGTGTGGAAGTGATTCCCACATCTCCAAATCTCATCTCTTCTCTTCTTATTCTTACTTGTGCTAAGCCTTACTCATCTTTTCTTCTTTCTTCTTCTTCTTCTTCTCTTCTTTCTTCCTTCTTCTTTAGGATAGAAAACCACACTAACCTTAGGATATCCATGCATGACAACACTTAGGATTTCTTTAGTCCCCCATTAGACTTTTGCCTTTGCGATCCTTTTGGTTTCTCTTCTCTTCTCATCTCATAACCTTAAAGAAAACACTTGATAAAGTTTGAAGTGATACCTTGAGCAATAGCCTTATCCCATGAGGTACTTGTAGTCTTCCCATCTTGGGATAGTACAAGCTTATCTTGTGATGCACAAGTCTGATCAAGGTATCTTATTCACAAAGAAAAGCATAAAAAACACTTATTCATTGTAAATACCAAAAGCACTTAATAAGTTAATGAGTTAGTGAGCTTAGGCCCTAATCTCTGGGTTCAAGTTTTGGGGATCTTCTCCTTACTTGAGTGTGCTTTTTCTGTTATTCCATCTTGGAATGTAGTGACAAGTGCACATTCCATGGAAAAGAGCTTGAGTTCACTTCCTTGTGACACACTCCTAAAAGCTTCATAAAAAGCACAAACAAACAATAAGCGTATTTCCTTCGGGAATTCTTTTCTCATCTCCTTCGCTCTGTATGCGAACTTGCTCCTACTTGTCACTTTGCAAAACGGTTACGCACTCGTCGTCCGAGTCTGCAACACCTGAGCATTGGCATAGGCAGTTCAAGCCTTAATTCACAAGCAATTTCTTTTCTACCCCTAGTTAGGGGAACTACAGCGTCTCTGATCCTCATTGTCCTGATGAGGTACGTAGGCAGCGGGGTAGGGCCCGTTCGAGCGCAATCTTTATTTTCCCTACATTTTTCTCTTTGTTTCCTCATTCAGTTCCTTTCTCAGATTTCTTTTCCATTTTCTTTTCTTTTCTTTGCAGCAGCTTTCATACCCTCACCCTTTGAAACATTTTCTTTGCAAGCGTGGATCCCGTCGGGTACGGCGGACGATCTGGGTGCTAATACCTTCCCAGGTCGTAACCGACTCCCGAGCTCAGTCTCTTTGGTTCGCAGGACCCGTGTCCTTTCTTTTCTTTTCTTTTGGTTTGTGCAGCATTACCATTCCCGTTCCTTCGGGATAAAAATGTCTGGCTGGCGAATCTATTCTTTTCCGCGCCACTTTCGCGTTTGTACCAGGATGGAAATCCGGGGAGCGACAGCTGGCGACTCTGCTAGGGACTCCTAACCAGAGTATCTTTGGTTCCCCTGTGAGTCTCTCCTAGCGCTTGCTTGTTTCTGTTTCTTTGGGTGTTGATTGTTTGTTGTTGTGTGTTGTATTTTACTGTTGTTTATTTACAGCTTTATTTACAGTTTTCGGTATTTATTTAATGCATCATATTATATACTGGACTGTCTGGACTGGATTTTCTATTTGGTGGGTTTGGGTGATACTATGTCTGAGAGATGAGCTCATTACCACAGCTCGAGTGCACCTTAGGACTTAGAGTGGTTCCACTTTGGCCTCATGAGATCTTGTCATGGGGGTAGTAGTGAGTTCCACACCCAGATTTGCGATCGTCTTGGAAATGTCTTGATTTGGGGATCTTCCTCTCTCATTTCATAACCTTGACAGTTATGTGCAGCTGGGGACCGATCATTGAGAACCTTGTAGAAACATCCCTTTTTAGTGATGACAGTGGCATACCACATTGTGTGGCAAACCTATTCGCATCCGAGGGCCCACTTGCGACTTACATAGGATGACCTTGTTTCCCGGACTCAGCTGAGGCCTCCCTACGTAGTATATAATGCCAAAGCGATTCCCTGATTTGGTCATGAGCCATTTCTCGGAGATGGTGAAATTATTATTGCTATTCGGCTTTGAGAGTCCGTGATGTCTGACCCGGAGCATACCAGTGAGATTGGGAGGGGTTTACAAGTTTGCAGGAACCCTTGGCCTCTACATACCCTCATTATCAGTGGTCCTTGTTATGATTTCTGGTCCTATGGTTCTGATGTTCTGATTTTCTTGGTACTGTGGTTCTGAGATCTTCTATCAGAGGGTTGTGATTCAGAAGATTGTTGTTTGCAATTGATCAGAGGGTCCTTGTGTTCAGTGTCCAGTATCCAGATGGTCCCAGATTGATCATATGCCTGCATTGCATCTGCATTTGCATCATTCTTTCATTAACTGTTTATGTTTCCATTTTTCAGGTCATTGTTCATAATCAGCTCCCAGTTCTGGTAAATCTTATCTCTAGATGGCAGAAGTCAGAAGAGTTACAAGGAAAAATAATGTTCACTATACTTTTCTTCAACCTGAATTCAGAAGTGTTCAGAAATTAGCAGGTCTGATGAATGACCAAGTCTTGGGAAACTTCAGGAAAAGATATGGCCAGATATTGAAGTATATGGACAAGCCCACTGCAGACCAGAAGGACAGTTTGCATACCTTGCTTCAGTTTTATGATCCCCTGCTGCGTTGCTTTGTGTTTCTAGGTTACATCTTAGCTCCTACCTTGGAGGAGATTACCAGCATTCTGAATGTTCCAGCCAGAGAGACCTTGCCTTTCTATGGGTCTGAGGTGGTGCTTAAAGAAGAAGACATAGCCAAAGTTTGTCGTTTGCCAGCTGCTACAGTCAAGAAGGCTCTGAAGGATAGTGAAGGCAAAGGGCTCCCTTGGAGTGTGCTCATCCCAGAGGATGAGAGATATGCTACAGAGGGTAAATGGAATGACTTTGGTGCTTTGCTGGCTTTGATGGTGTATGGGTCTAGCTTGTTCCCCGGAGAGAAGGAATTTGTAAGCTTGGAAGTGATCTCTATCTTTTCCAAAGGCAATCCTGTGCCCACTCTTTTGGGTGACTTCTACTACAGTGTTCATTACAGGAATGAGAATGGTAGGGGTGGACCAGTAGTCTGCTGTGCTTCATTGTTTGCTGAGTGGTTTGCCAGACAACTGCCAAAATCAGGAGCTTTCAAGGAAATGAGGGATGAGTGGAGATGGTCAAGAAGGTTTATGGGGTTAACTGCTGAAGATATAGCCTAGGGATATGCAGAGATCTGCTAGGAAAAGAGTTGCTGGTCAGTTGTGGAAGATTTGCTGGAGTGCCTTTGCTGGGAAGGAAGGGTGTGATTAGTTATCATCCAACATTAGCCAGGAAGCAATTTGGTTATCCTTTGAAAGATCCACCACAGATGGAAGAGTTTGCTGAGTCTTTGTACTTTCCTGTGGAAGGAAACAAGGAGTTAGTTCTACAAGCAGCTCAAGCTTGGGCTCACAGGATAAGGAAGGGTAAGAAAGACTTTGGCAGAGTAGATCCCAAGACGTATCCTCTATTTGCTGCATGGTTGCAAAAACATGTAGAAGAAGTTCTTATGCCTTTCTCAGTAGAAGCTCCCCTTTATCCCAAAGAAGTGCCAAGCCAGAGTACTGTCTCCCTTGAAGAGTACAAGAAATTGGAAGCTCAGCTGCATGAAGTTCGAGTGGAGAATGCTAAAATGGTCAACCTGTACCATCTTGCCAACAGGGCCAAGAATGAAGCAGAAGGAAAGCTGCAGAAGATACAAGCCTCTTTGGAAGCTAAAGAGAAAGAATTTGCTGGAAGGGAAGCTCACTTTCACAGGATGGGTCTGATGGAGGCAAAAAGAGAAGCTGAACGCAAAAAGACTTTGAAGACTCTCAAGGAAGCTCGCCGATCCATTGTTTGGTTGCAACGCCAAAGGGAGGAAGAGCAGAAGAAGTTTAAAGAGAAAGAAGAGTTCATTGAGGTGCAAATGGCCTTCAAGAAGGAAGAGGTGGAGCAAGTCCATAACATTCGGAGGGAAAAGACTCAGGAGTTAGCACAAAGTCAGTTAGCCTTGGAGGAGGCACGAAAGGAGATTGAAGAGCTCAAGCTGAGAGCTGGTGTCAAGAAGAGCAGAGCAGAGGTGGCTGCAGAAGAGCTTGGGTCTTTAGTTTAGTTTATTTTTCAGACTACCTACAGACTTGTTGTAGGAGTATTGCTTTATTTCCTTTTGTCTTTTATTCATAAAATGGCTTGTAACCCTTCGGGGAATATTTCTGTTTGTGCTCTGACTTTTGGCCAGCAGTGGTTTGTCCATGATATACAGTGTTAATGTGCAAATTATCATTTCTGAATATGCAAGGCTCGTTTGTCTGATACTGCTAATGTCTGAACACTCTTCAAAGAGAAAGTCTGAAAGTTAATACTGAAAGTGGCTGTCTGGAGTAGATACCAGAACTGGGGCATGCAAATGCTTAAAACTTGGGAACATAAGCAGTTACATTGCATTGCATATAACGTGTTTGTTTGTTTTGCAGGTAGTGCTTCAGTTTCTAATGTCTTTTGTGTTTCAGGCACTATAGCTCCCAGGAAAGTTCGGGAACAGCCAGTCGCACACAAATATCCCACAAAGATCAACAGAGAAAGAGTCATGGATCAAATACAAGCTGACTTAGCTGACTTGAGACTGAGGATGGACAATTTTATGACCTTGATGGCAGGAATGGGTCAGAATCAGGAACGTCTGCGGGAGTTGATTGAAAATAGTCAAGCCAGGAACAACGGTACTGCTGATGGAGGTAATCGTAACGGTGCGGGCGCCCGTCAAGTTGAAATCCCTGTAGCACAGTCAGGGGTTACCATAATCAATGATGGACCGAACAATGTACAGATGGACGGTCAAGACGAACAATTCACATTGCTGGATGAAACTGAAGGCCATGGGGCTGAAATGAACAGGAAGTTTGAGGAGATGGCAGAACAGATCAGGGCTATTCAATCTCAGAACTCTTTGGGGTTCGACATTACGGACTTGGGCTTGGTTCCAGGGGTTAGAATCCCTTACAAGTTCAAGGTCCCAACTTTCGAGAAGTACAACGGCACAGCGTGTCCAAAGACTCATCTTCAGTCCTTTGTAGGAAGGATTGTTGCCCACACTGATGATGAAAAGCTATGGATGTATTATTTCCAGGACAACCTGGTTGGGGCCTCCTTGGAATGGTATATGAAGCTAAGCAGAGTCAACATTAAGAGCTGGAAGGACCTGGCAGAGGCTTTCGTGAAGCAATACCAGTATAATTTGGACATGGCTCCAAATCGCACTCAATTGCAACACGTGTCTCAAACTGCTAAGGAGGGGTTCAAAGAATATGCTCAAAGGTGGCGTCAGCTTGCTGCTAGAGTGCAACCACCACTGCTGGAGAATGAGATGGCTGATATGTTTATGGGGACATTGCAAGGAGTGTTTATCGAAAGATTGGTGTCTTGTTCGGCTACCAAGTTCAACAATATAGTAATTGCTGGAAAGAGGGTTGAGACTTTGTTAAAGATGAGAAAGATTTAGGATACAAGCGCGAGCAGTTCTAATGGAGCAAGAAAAGCTTTCAGCGGACCCCCGAGAAGAAGGGAAGGTGAGACCAATGTTGTGTTTGGCCGAGGACGGGGCCAAGGTTATAGGAGGTCATATGAGCAAGTGGCAGCTGTCACAATCCCTTCCAGCCCTGTGCAGCAGGTGCAACCTCAACAACAACAACAGCAACAACAGCCGCAACGTAACAATTATCAACAAAGACCTTATCAGCCAAGGCAGACTCGCCCAGCTAATAGGGTGCTTGAGGCAATTCCCATGACTTACGCTGCTTTGCTACCAAGATTGCTGGACCTGAATTTGATTCAACTGAGAACTTTGGCACCACCACCACCTAGAGAGCTTCCAGTGGGGTACGATGTCAATGCTAGATGCGCTTTCCATTCAGGGGCACCCTGGCACTCAACTGAGAAGTGCAGGGCGCTGCAGCACAAAGTTCAAGATCTGATAGTGTCATACCCCAAATTTGTCCTACCCTCGCTATTTTATTTTACTGTCTAACCACCATTTCAAAAAAATCCAGAAATAGGTATTACTTCATTTTGTTGTCTGTTATTCGAAAAATAAAAAATATGCCTTTTATTTTCTTCGGGGTTTGCGCGAAAAGTCAGTGTCTCATTGAGGTATTTAAGTTCAGTATTTCGATGTGGCTCGTGGATCAGTTCATAATCGACCGTCCATTTCAAATTCAGTTTTCATTTTTTTTGTTGGTACAGATTAACTTTTAATATTCCCTATATGAGCTTTTTGCATCATTTTTCAAAAAATGCATATGTTTCAAATTTCAAAAATTCTTTTCTTTTAATAATATCATTAACTTTTATTATTTAACCTGTTAAAAAGAATCTTTATCATTTCTTTTTTCTTTTTATTAGATTTTTTTTTTATTTTTTTTATTTTTATGACTATTATTATTATTATTATGGTTATTATTAGTTTTTTATTATCTCCTTTTGGCTATTATGATTTTTATTATCTTCATTTTTTTTAATTTTTGTTATTAATATTATTTTATTTATTATTATTATTATTGTTATTAATAGTATTAATTTCAATTTTTTCTTTTTCTATATAATCTTTCGTAAAAAGTTGATACAAGGTCCCAGCCTGGCATTTTTTGCAATCTGCAACCACAATACCAATTCACACGCAGCTCACCATGGACCCCACTGCAAACAATTTTATTTTCCACTCACATTTTCTCAACAGCATCTTTTATGGCCACCTCCACTCACAGTACAAAATCACCACACCTCACAAACGCACAACCATCTCCTCTCATTCATCAAGCCTTCATATAAGCACTGTATAATCAAATACTACTATTGTTTTCACAACACATCCAGAGAACAAACAAAAACAGATTAACCATGAACAAAAATCAGAAATAGAGGCTGTGAAATAATGATACTGAGTGAAACCATTACAAAACAATCAAAAACAAAAAAATCATAAACCTTCAAATTGACCACCCTGGTTCATGTGATCTTCTACCGTGAAACAACAGGAAACTATAACAAAATCGTCGCTCCATCATTTCGTAAAGCAACAATCTTCCATCAACAATCAGGATTCATAACTGAGTCAACACAACCTTGTTCGTCGTTGCGGTCGAGAAGCAGCAAAACCTGTGAAGGAAAAACACTCAAACCCTTTTTCCTCCTTCACAAACTTCAAACCTCCAAACACCTACCTCAAACCCAGCCAACCTGCAAACTGCTTCATCACTACCACCAAAACAGAACCAAACCCTGTCGAAACCACCAAAAAACCGTCGAACCACTCAAACACCATCAGCCGTGAACAACCCAGCACGCAAACCTTCGCCGAAAACACTCACTCCCTCCCCAGAATCCGAATCCGCACCACCACACAGAAACCAACTCAGCCCACCTTCAAACTAAATCAACATCACCATCCGACGAACCAAACTCAGTTTTCACCTAAATCCACCATCCCAAACACAACTAAACAGAATCCAGATTCGAAACCTGTAGCCACCGTTAGAGCCGCCGGAAACCTTGAAGCCGACGCGAGAAATCATCATCGTCACAGACGCGAGCGAAGAAGGGAGCTGAGACGGAGAGATCGAATCCGAAGCTCATAGCCGCCGCTGTAAATGCAATTTGAGGGTTGGCCTTTTCTTTCTCCTGTCCTTTTTTTTTCTATGTTTAAAAAACCAAAACATATTGAGTTTATTTGTTTCTTTTGTATACATAAGTTTTTTTTATTATTGAAAAATGTTACTGTTATTGTTTTCTGGTTTTAAGAGGAAACCGTGTATTAGCCATAGGTAAACCCCAATGGATTTTGTTTTATGATAAACATACCCACTGTCCGGTCCAAACGTTTCCTCTATTTTTTTATTTTTTTATTTTTTTTATTTTCTTTTTCTTTTAGCTAGTTAAACTTTATTAATATTATCACTTTTTTCTTTTCCTATATGTATTTGCTTGTTCTTTATTATTTAAGAAATGATTTAAGAAAATATTTTAGTTAGTGATATTATCATATTTTCCTTTTCCTATATATTCTTTTTCCCCCTTTGTAGGGCCAATGATATAACAAAAGGCCATTTTCGCCCGATTACATTTAATCGGTGATGAGCGGTCAATATGAGGCCCCCCTTTGTATTTAATTTTTCATTTTATTATTCCGACAAACAAACATATAATTTAATTCAATTTATTTATTCTTGATTTTATTTAATTTATTCATTATTTATATTCATTATTTTATTTTTAATCCAAGCAAATTCCATTTATTTATTCATTTAATTCGCATTTTAAATTATGATTCGACTCCTCATAGAACGATTTCATTAAATCGGCTCTAAGGCAGTAAACGAACCAAATTTCGCCGCGTCCCGAAAAGGTCCAACGCCTTCGAATAGTTGCGCTCGAAAAAGGTCCAACGCCTTCAAATAGTTGCGTCCCGAATAAACAGGCTGAACGCCTTCGAATAGTTCAAACACACTGCACACACGCTTCCTCTTGGGAAAAATACAATGATACCCTTTATTTCTCGCAATCCCCTGTATTTATTTTGTATCCCTCTCCCATTACTTTGTACGCAATTTACTTTCAGTATTTATTTCTGAATCCTTGGTCCAACGCCAAGCGATCTCACTTGCACACTTGCACTTTATTTTCCAGTTATTATTTCGTTTATTAGGATCCACCTATCTTTGCGAGCCGAGCGCTTCGTGCCTCGCTAAACAAACCACAAAATAAACCTCCATTTGCATGCACCCTCTAAACCTCAAAAAACCAAAATGTTTCGATTAGATCCAAACCCTTGATCCAACGTCAAGCGGCTTTAGGAAATAAAAACACTTTAATAAATACGAGAAGATTTGTACGCCACGAGCCTTAAGCGGTAGAAAGGGGGATAACGAGCTTTCGTTACTCGCTCCGATTATTTCGACGCAGGACACTCGTCTTGTTGGGCGAGATAAACTATCCATAGTCTTTAGTACATTTCAACTCCTAAACCCTTTCATCGACGAAAGGTAATAAAATCGAACAACCATTACCCTTAGTAGGCCGAACTACGAGGCTCTGACTTTCCCATTGCACACGGGAGTACGTAGGCACGAGGATCTCCATCCTTGCCGAGCACCTAGGTTCAATCTAACTTATAATTCAACTCATTTCCCTCTAGCAAGCAATTCGTTTAAGCATAGACATCCTTTCGCGCGCGTTAACTTAGATGGTTCCCATCGAGTACGATGGATGTAGGGGGTGCTAATACCTTCCCCCTGCATAACCGACTCCCGAACCCAGGCAATGGTTCCGTTGACCTTTGTCCTATCCTTCTCTTCCCGGGTTTTATCTATATCTCCCCTTTCCCTCTTCGGGAATAAATAGAATTAGGTGGCGACTCTTCAGTCCGTCCGGCGCGCGACTCCGTTCATTCGGATCGCGTGAGGTCGTATTTTTCGGGGTACGACAGCTGGCGACTCTGCTGGGGACTGGTTCACCCCTATGCGAGTCAAGCCTAGTCTAAGTTCTTGTTCTTGTTTGGATGTTTGCTTCTATGCCTTGCTTGTTTATTTTTATCGCATTCCATTTTATATATCTTGTGGCTCCTTGGTACTATAATTTGGATCGATACTTTGCAAAAGAAACTTGAGTGAAAAGCTCTATACTCGGGCTTGCGAGTATAAACTTAAGTTAGCGAGGTTGTGTAGTATGGGCTCCCGAGAGAACCTCTCTCGTGGGTTGTCGATACGAAAACCTCACTCGGAGTAGATTTTAATGGAAATACTGACAACCGTCAAGCTCTTGGCGTGTGTGCTCAGTTGTTTTCATTAAAGTCATCGACTCTGAGGACCTTTAGAACCTTTTGGGTTAAAACATCGGTTGATGGTTGCGTAGTATTGGGCACCAGGGTTCACCCTCGCGTGGCTCGATACGAAAACCTCACTTGGAATAGACTTACTCAATGGAGTTGATTGACTGTCAAGAATGTATGAAATTGACACGTGCATCAAACAATTGAGAAAGTTCCATAACTCCAGGACTTTGTTTTAAACCTTGTGTCGATGATCACGTAGTATGGACTCCCGAGAAAACTTGATCTCGTGGGTTGTCGATACGAAGATCTCACCCAAAATAGATTCATGTGGCGGAGTCAATCAACCGTCATGCTTATGGCGCGTGTGATGAACAGCCATATGAATTGATAACTTTGGGATCCCTAAAACTTTAGAGTCTACCCAGTGAATTCCTGTTCAGAGTATCCTCCATCTGTACCTTGGACTCATGAGACCTTGATCTTGTGATCCTGGATTCTGACATTGCATATCATCTCATTTGCATCATTTATTCATATTGCATTTCATTCCAAAATCCAAAAACTTATTTTCATGTTCCTCCATCTTCAGTAAATCAAGCTGGTTTCCCGACGCCCGTATCGAGCTAGACGACCGTATTTGACTAGAGCCAACACTAGGAGACTAATGGATCAGATTCGACAAGAACAAGCTGCTATGAGGGGAGAGATTGACTCAATCAAGAGCAAGATCGATCGTATTCATGAGGCCATGCAAGCCTTGGCCAGGATGGTTGTGTCTCATCAGCCTGTTCCTTCAATGCCCGTTCATCCAGCTATTCAAGCTCTGCTTCCGCCTCCGATGGCTTATCAACCACGTCCACCTCCAATGGGTGCAGCTGCGCAATATGGACCTAGAACATGCCAGCAACCGGCATATCCATATCAGCAACCGGCTTATCCATACCAGCAACCGGCTTTTCCGCAACGGCCTGGTCAACAACAACAACGCGCTCCTCAACAGCGCCCACCATATCAAAAAAGAGGATCGGAGAGACACTTTGATCCATTGCCTATGTCATATGGAGAAATCTTCAACGGACTGATGGCAAAAGGAACTCTTGTGTTGAAGGACATGCCACCTCAAACTGGTAACGCTCAAGATTATGATGCCAATGCTCGCTGTGAGTATCACAAGGGTGCTCCAGGTCACACGATTGAGAATTGCAAATCATTCAAGCACAAAGTTCAAGACCTGATCAACTCTAAGGACCTCACCTTTACTCAGAAGGGTCTGAATGTCCAGAGTAATCCTTTGTCGCCACAAGTGGCCCCTCAACAAACGCTTTCGAAGAAGTTGTTGAAGACCAAGCTGAGTAGTCTCCAACTTTGAAGTATTCAATCAAGAGAAGTTCAATTCCTCAAATCAAGGCAGCCATCGCCATTTATTTATTTCCGCATTCCTGTTGTTTTGTGATGTTTGTTTAAGTACTATTTGCTTTGAACATTGTTATCACTTGTACTTGGTTATGTTAATGTTATGTTTATGCATGTTTTGAATTAATCTATTCGCATTCGCTCATCATTTATCATTTATCACAAAATCACAAAAATATTTCCTCACTTCACTTTAGCAAATATTTGAGGGAGGATGATGAAAACGAAATACCCATAACTGTTGCGGTATGCTTTCGGATAAAACCTCGTCAATGATGTACAGGCATTCTTTCAAATCCCCAAACACTGGAGATATAAGGAGTTAATCCCTAGTCAACCACTTCGAGCCTAGAAGTAGGAGTTTCTTTCGGATACAACCCTTACATTTAACCCGGGACCAGGTAGTTGTTCAGTTAACCCGACTACACCTTCGAATCGCAAGATGAGACATCCCGTCGGAGGACCATCAACAAATGACTTGGCAGTCACAATATTCAACAAAATACAAAAAAAAAAAAAAAAGAAAAAACGCTAAGTTGAGCACCCGAAGGGAGACTTAGTAAAAAAAAAGAAATCAAAAGAGGAGCTCGAATCCTCAGCAAAATCAAAGCAAAGATCAGGTGACCACCAAAACAAAATCAAAGGGGCACCAACATCAAAGCAAAAAGAGATGACTGCCATTCTCAAGCAAATCTTAAAGCTTAATCTTCACTCTTGCAAAGTCAAAACAAATGCATGTGCAAAGTTAACTGAACATAGGACTGGAGAACAATACGAAGAAGGGTTGGGTACAAATCAAACTTTGAGCCTAATATCCTTTGTTTCTCAAACCATTAACCAGACCATGTTACAACCCTCGAAAGTCCTAATTGAGGCAGGGTTTATTCTGAAAGCATGCTACCAACAAGGTTGCGTAAATTGACTCCCATATATTTGCTAATCTTCAATCTCGATTGCACGTTATTCTTGCTGCATCTTTCACGCACTTTCTAAATCAGCACTTCGTGTGGGCTAACGGTCCATTCGTCACACTTTCACAGCATTCAAATAAATTGACTTTTTCAAAACTTACATGAACTTTACATTAACACTACCATTTATGTATGAGTAAGTTAATTGCAATTTAGTGCTTGACATCAGTACAATCCCAACAAGGGGCAATCAAAGAAGAAACTTGAACTTCATTGCCAACATGAATTAAGACTACCTCAACAGCCCAATCAGGGGCAATTTATGTCAAAATTAGTCCAATCAGGGACAAAGCATCTTCAATAGCCCAATCAGGGGCAAGTCACCTTCAAAAGCTCAATCAGGGGCAGGTCATGTCGTGGCCATTGTCAAAGCTTCCCCATCAGATTTTTTCGAATACCCTACAGGCAGGGGCAAATAGACAAGGAGCAAATCTTCCTATTTCTTCTCCCCAGCTGAACAAGCAGTCCTTGCTAGACATTGGCAATCATTCAAAGCAAAATCAGTTCTCATACGTCAATCAAGTCGCTTCGCTCATCAGCAGATAATCGAACTTGGAGCTTTCAGATCCGTCTTCTGATCATACATCGTCGGAGATCGAGTGTCGGGAAATCAGTCCCTCCATCCACCCAAAGTCCAATTACCATTGGCAACTACCAGACCAAAAGTCCACCAAGCTGGCACCTTTCTTTTTTCAATCACTCATATGCATCATTATGCATCATATGCAGTCATACGCATCATTTGCATCAATCATTTACAACATGTGCATCATATGCATGCCCAAACAAAATCAGACTTTTTATTTTCTCCAACATTATCGAATTTACATCTCAGTGCATAAACATTTGCATTGTATCTCCATCACTATGGAATACCATTTCAAAACAATCGAGCATACATACATAGTTCAGGATCCAGGATCATACAAGTTTCCAGTCCTTTCCCCAGCGGAAGATCACATCAATCAGATTCCAGGCATTCTCTTGGCGGATTCAATAGCCGTGTTTAAATTTCAGTCCCTTTGCCTTATCATCCTCTGGTGATAAGTGATTTTATTTTTCAGTCATTTGCCTTATCATCCTCTGTTGATAAGTGATTTTAATTTCAGTTATTTGCCTTATCATCCTCTGTTGATAAGTGAGTTTGTTTTCAGTTTATTGCCTTATCATCCTCTGTTGATAAGTGAGTTTATTTTTCAGTTTATTGCCTTATCATCCTCTGTTGATAAGTGAGTTTATTTTTCTGTTTATTGCCTTATCTTCCTCTGTTGATAAGTGAGTTTATTTTTCTGTTTATTGTCTTATCTTCCTCTGTTGATAAGTGAGTTTATTTTTCTGTTTATTGCCTTATCTTCCTCTGTTGATAAGTGAGTTTATTTTTTCTGTTTATTGCCTTATCTTCCTCTGTTGATAAGTGAGTTTATTTTTCTGTTTATTTCCTTATCTTCCTCTGTTGATAAGTGATTTTGTTTTCAGTTTATTGCCTTATCTTCCTCTGTTGATAAGTGATTTTGTTTTCAGTTTATTGCCTTATCTTCCTCTGTTGATAAGTGAGTTTGTTTTCAGTTTATTGCCTTATCATCCTCTGTTGATAAGTGAGTTTATTTTTCTGTTTATTTGCCTTATCATCCTCCGGTGATAAGTGATTTATTTTGTCAATTTGTTCTCGCTGTGTCACCCATTATTTCCAATCTATATCATCTGCTATTTTTACAATTTCTTTCTTTGTTGGACAAATTTGGAGTCTGTTAATATCTAATTATCTTATAATTTGAAAGATTGAACGCGAGCCAGTTCATCTTACTCGGTCTAAGCCAATTCGATAGGGGCATCTGTCATACCCCAAATTTGTCCTACCCTCGCTATTTTATTTTACTGTCTAACCACCATTTCAAAAAAATCCAGAAATAAGTATTACTTCATTTTGTTGTCTGTTATTCGAAAAATAAAAAATATGCCTTTTATTTTCTTCGGGGTTTGCGCGAAAAGTCAGTGTCTCATTGAGGTATTTAAGTTCAGTATTTCGATGTGGCTCGTGGATCAGTTCATAATCGACCGTCCATTTCAAATTCAGTTTTCATTTTTTTTGTTGGTACAGATTAACTTTTAATATTCCCTATATGAGCTTTTTGCATCATTTTTCAAAAAATGCATATGTTTCAAATTTCAAAAATTCTTTTCTTTTAATAATATCATTAACTTTTATTATTTAACCTGTTAAAAAGAATCTTTATCATTTCTTTTTTCTTTTTATTAGATTTTTTTTTATTTTTTTTATTTTTATGACTATTATTATTATTATTATGGTTATTATTAGTTTTTTATTATCTCCTTTTGGCTATTATGATTTTTATTATCTTCATTTTTTTTAATTTTTGTTATTAATATTATTTTATTTATTATTATTATTATTGTTATTAATAGTATTAATTTCAATTTTTTCTTTTTCTATATAATCTTTCGTAAAAAGTTGATACAAGGTCCCAGCCTGGCATTTTTTGCAATCTGCAACCACAATACCAATTCACACGCAGCTCACCATGGACCCCACTGCAAACAATTTTATTTTCCACTCACATTTTCTCAACAGCATCTTTTATGGCCACCTCCACTCACAGTACAAAATCACCACACCTCACAAACGCACAACCATCTCCTCTCATTCATCAAGCCTTCATATAAGCACTGTATAATCAAATACTACTATTGTTTTCACAACACATCCAGAGAACAAACAAAAACAGATTAACCATGAACAAAAATCAGAAATAGAGGCTGTGAAATAATGATACTGAGTGAAACCATTACAAAACAATCAAAAACAAAAAAATCATAAACCTTCAAATTGACCACCCTGGTTCATGTGATCTTCTACCGTGAAACAACAGGAAACTATAACAAAATCGTCGCTCCATCATTTCGTAAAGCAACAATCTTCCATCAACAATCAGGATTCATAACTGAGTCAACACAACCTTGTTCGTCGTTGCGGTCGAGAAGCAGCAAAACCTGTGAAGGAAAAACACTCAAACCCTTTTTCCTCCTTCACAAACTTCAAACCTCCAAACACCCACCTCAAACCCAGCCAACCTGCAAACTGCTTCATCACTACCACCAAAACAGAACCAAACCCTGTCGAAACCACCAAAAAACCGTCGAACCACTCAAACACCATCAGCCGTGAACAACCCAGCACGCAAACCTTCGCCGAAAACACTCACTCCCTCCCCAGAATCCGAATCCGCACCACCACACAGAAACCAACTCAGCCCACCTTCAAACTAAATCAACATCACCATCCGACGAACCAAACTCAGTTTTCACCTAAATCCACCATCCCAAACACAACTAAACAGAATCCAGATTCGAAACCTGTAGCCACCGTTAGAGCCGCCGGAAACCTTGAAGCCGACGCGAGAAATCATCATCGTCACAGACGCGAGCGAAGAAGGGAGCTGAGACGGAGAGATCGAATCCGAAGCTCATAGCCGCCGCTGTAAATGCAATTTGAGGGTTGGCCTTTTCTTTCTCCTGTCCTTTTTTTTTCTATGTTTAAAAAACCAAAACATATTGAGTTTATTTTTTTCTTTTGTATACATAAGTTTTTTTTATTATTGAAAAATGTTACTGTTATTGTTTTCTGGTTTTAAGAGGAAACCGTGTATTAGCCATAGGTAAACCCCAATGGATTTTGTTTTATGATAAACATACCCACTGTCCGGTCCAAACGTTTCCTCTATTTTTTTTATTTTATTTTATTTTTTATTTTCTTTTTCTTTTAGCTAGTTAAACTTTATTAATATTATCACTTTTTTCTTTTCCTATATGTATTTGCTTGTTCTTTATTATTTAAGAAATGATTTAAGAAAATATTTTAGTTAGTGATATTATCATATTTTCCTTTTCCTATATATTCTTTTTCCCCCTTTGTAGGGCCAATGATATAACAAAAGGCCGTTTTCGCCCGATTACATTTAATCGGTGATGAGCGGTCAATATGAGGCCCCCCTTTGTATTTAATTTTTCATTTTATTATTCCGACAAACAAACATATAATTTAATTCAATTTATTTATTCTTGATTTTATTTAATTTATTCATTATTTATATTCATTATTTTATTTTTAATCCAAGCAAATTCCATTTATTTATTCATTTAATTCGCATTTTAAATTATGATTCGACTCCTCATAGAACGATTTCATTAAATCGGCTCTAAGGCAGTAAACGAACCAAATTTCGCCGCGTCCCGAAAAGGTCCAACGCCTTCGAATAGTTGCGCTCGAAAAAGGTCCAACGCCTTCAAATAGTTGCGTCCCGAATAAACAGGCTGAACGCCTTCGAATAGTTCAAACACACTGCACACACGCTTCCTCTTGGGAAAAATACAATGATACCCTTTATTTCTCGCAATCCCCTGTATTTATTTTGTATCCCTCTCCCATTACTTTGTACGCAATTTACTTT
The DNA here is from genome assembly GCA_963966055.1 of Lathyrus aphaca. Classification (NCBI taxonomy): domain Eukaryota; kingdom Viridiplantae; phylum Streptophyta; class Magnoliopsida; order Fabales; family Fabaceae; genus Lathyrus; species Lathyrus aphaca. The sequence goes on from OZ014519.1 coordinate 149,107,367, forward strand.
CAGTATTTATTTCTGAATCCTTGGTCCAACGCCAAGCGATCTCACTTGCACACTTGCACTTTATTTTCCAGTTATTATTTCGTTTATTAGGATCCACCTATCTTTGCGAGCCGAGCGCTTCGTGCCTCGCTAAACAAACCACAAAATAAACCTCCATTTGCATGCACCCTCTAAACCTCAAAAAACCAAAATGTTTCGATTAGATCCAAACCCTTGATCCAACGTCAAGCGGCTTTAGGAAATAAAAACACTTTAATAAATACGAGAAGATTTGTACGCCACGAGCCTTAAGCGGTAGAAAGGGGGATAACGAGCTTTCGTTACTCGCTCTGATTATTTCGACGCAGGACACTCGTCTTGTTGGGCGAGATAAACTATCCATAGTCTTTAGTACATTTCAACTCCTAAACCCTTTCATCGACGAAAGGTAATAAAATCGAACAACCATTACCCTTAGTAGGCCGAACTACGAGGCTCTGACTTTCCCATTGCACACGGGAGTACGTAGGCACGAGGATCTCCATCCTTGCCGAGCACCTAGGTTCAATCTAACTTATAATTCAACTCATTTCCCTCTAGCAAGCAATTCGTTTAAGCATAGACATCCTTTCGCGCGTGTTAACTTAGATGGTTCCCATCGAGTACGATGGATGTAGGGGGTGCTAATACCTTCCCCCTGCATAACCGACTCCCGAACCCAGGCAATGGTTCCGTTGACCTTTGTCCTATCCTTCTCTTCCCGGGTTTTATCTATATCTCCCCTTTCCCTCTTCGGGAATAAATAGAATTAGGTGGCGACTCTTCAGTCCGTCCGGCGCGCGACTCCGTTCATTCGGATCGCGTGAGGTCGTATTTTTCGGGGTACGACAGATAGACTCCAAGGTGATTAACTTTGCACCACCACCGAATGTTACTTCAAACCCTATTCCGAATCACAGAGGGGCTAGAATCAATGCTGTTGATGGTGGTGAGAAGTTAAGTCTGATTCTGAGCATAGAAGAAGTGAAGACTCCGCTGTTGGTAGTGAAGGAGAGGCTGTTGAAAGGTCAAGTGTTTCCAGGATGCAGTCCTGACTGTGAGAAGTGTATGAGTTCAGAGAACGGTTGTGAAGACCTGAAGATGGGATTGCAGAGTTTGATTGATGAAGGATCTTTGCAGTTTGACAAAGCTGATAATGGAGTTGATGAAGTGTCCACTATAACCATATTCTATGATGCAACTAAGATGCCTGCTAGAAGAGAGCCTGTGACCATTTATGCTCCTGAAGTTAGTCATGTGACTATCACTGTGTCTGGGCCTGTTCCTTCTACAGACAATAGAGCCATTCCATGGCATTATGGCTCAGACGTGTACGTGGCTGGACAGAAGATTGAGAGTAAGTCTGTTGTTATTGACCCGACTGTAGTGAACGTCGGAGGAGTTGGAGGTTTTACGAGAAGTGGTCGTCTATTTGCCCCCGCCCCAGTTCTGAGAGGGGATCCTGAGGTTGAGGCTTCGGCAAAGGCTAAAGGAAAGCAAGCTGTGACTGAAGAGACAACAACTCCTGCTGTTGGACAAGGTACCTTTGAGAAGGAGGTCGAGGAATTTATGCGCATAATTAAAAAGAGTGATTATAAGGTGGTCGAGCAGTTGAACCAGACACCTTCCAAGATATCCATTCTCTCATTGCTGATGTGTTCTCCCACACATAGAGAGGCCTTGTTGAAAGTGCTGCAGATGGCCTATGTTCCTCAAGAAATAACTGTTAATCAAATGGAAGCTATAGTGGGCAGTGTAAATGCAAGCCACAGGCTGGGCTTTACAGACAGAGACCTTACGTCAGAGGGTCGTAACCATAACAAAGCGCTACATATTACTATAGAGTGCAAGGGTGATGTGTTGTTGCATGTCCTTGTTGACACGGGCTCTTCTCTTAATGTACTTCCGAAGAAAGCATTAATGAAGCTCAATGTTGATGGTATCGTCCTAAGACCCAGTGATTTGATTGTCAAAGCTTTTGATGGGTCCAGAAGATCAGTGTTTGGAGAAGTTGAGTTACCCGTGAAAATAGGTTCTCAAGTTTTCAAAAGTGTCTTCTACGTCATGGACATTCAGCCCGCGTACAGCTGCTTGTTGGGACGCCCATGGATTCATGCTGCCAGAGCTGTAACTTCCACTCTGCATCAAAAGTTCAAATATGTGGTTGATGGCCAAGTATTCACAGTGTGCGGAGAGGAAGACATCTTTGTAAGCCACTTATCAACATTCAAGTATGTAGAGATGGACGGAGAGATCCACGAGACTCTGTGTCAAGCCTTCGAAGCAATTAATGTCAGCATTTTGACTCCTGTAGAGAAGAGCAGTGAGAAAGAGGGTACCTCCATTCATTCCTACAAGCAGGCGAAGGAGGTGGTTCAGTCGGGAAGTGCCCAAGGCTGGGGCAAATTGTTGGAGTTGGAAAAGAAAGACGACAAGTTTGGTTTGGGTTATCATCCTGGTGGATCTACTTCAAGTGGTAAAGCCATTACTTTTACAAGCGCTGGGATGCTCGACCGCAACCAAATCTGTGCAACTACTAAAGAGGGAGACAATGATGGTGACTGGGACAACTGGATTCATCCGTGTGCGCCCGGAGAGGAGCTGAAGAACTGGTCTACTGAAGACATTGTCCAAGTTACCCGGCACTCAGAGTAATTCATTTGTTTCTTTTTCTTATCATACTGCATTGTCAAATCCAGCATTCTGCCCAAGATGCTAGGATCCATTGTATTGGGCCACCATGTTTGTTATGCACATATTTTACCATGAAATAAAGGACATTTTCAGACAAATTGTGTTCTCTTTCTTTTGTTTTAAATTTTTCACAAAAAATATAAAAATGGCAATGTATTTTTCCTTTTTGTTTTTGTGTTTGCGTCTCTTTTGCAAAATAAGCAGATTCTGAATAAGCACATCATCTGTGCAGTGTTGATCATCCGGATTCCATTGATAACGTTCCTGCTATGACCATGCATGACTTTGACAATCCTGTCTACCAAGCTGATGAAGGGGTTGAGGAAGACTGTGAACTCCCTGGAGAATTGGTCAGATTGTTGAAACAAGAGGAACGAGTTATTCAGCTTCATCAGGAAGAAATTGAGATCATCAACATTGGCACTGAAGATGTGAAGAAAGAAATCAAAATTGGGGCCAGTCTGCAGGCCGAAGTAAAAAAAGAGCTGATTGGTATGCTGCGGGAGTATGTGGATATCTTTGCCTGGTCGTATCAAGATATGCCGGGGTTGGATACCGACATCGTTGTGCATAAGCTACCTTTGAGAGAAGATTGTCCTCCTATGAAACAAAAGTTGAGAAGAACTCGTCCTGACATGGCGATGAAGATCAAGGAGGAGGTTCAGAAGCAATGGGATGCCGGATTCCTTGCCGTAACTAGTTACCCACCTTGGGTAGCTAATATTGTACCTGTACCAAAGAAGGAAGGCAAGGTCCGGATGTGCGTTGACTACCGGGATTTGAATAGAGCAAGCCCAACAGATGACTTTCCGTTACCTCACATTGACGTGTTGGTAGACAATACTGCTCAATTCTCGGTATTTTCCTTCATGGATGACTTCTCCAGATATAATCAGATTAAAATGGCGCTGGAATACATGGAGAAAACAACGTTCATTACCCCGTGGGGTACATTCTGCTATAAGGTCATACCCTTTGGTTTGAAGAACGTCGGGGCAACCTATCAGTGGGCAAGGGTCACATTGTTCCATGACATGATACACAAGGAGATAGAGTGTTATGTGGACGATATGATTGCTAAGTCCCGAGACGAAGAAAAGCATCTGGTCAATCTCAAGAAGCTGTTTGATAGACTAATAAAATACAAGCTGAGGTTGAATCCAAACAAGTGCACATTCGGAGTGCGTTCTGGGAAACTGCTGGGTTTCATTGTTAGTCAGAAAGGAATTGAGGTAGATCCTGCAAAAGTAAAAGCAATTCAAGATATGCCTGCACCGAGAACAGAAAAAGAAGTGCGCGGGTTTTTAGGGAGGTTGAACTACATTTTACAGTTCATATCTCATCTAACTGCCACGTGCGAACCAATATTCAAATTGCTAAGAAAAGAGCAAACAGTCAGGTGGAAAGAAGACTGCCAAAGAGCTTTTGACAAGATAAAATAATATTTGCAGGAGCCTCCAATTCTAATGCCTCCAGTGGAAGGAAAACCTTTAATTGTGTACTTGACTGTGCTAGAAGGGTCAATGGGGTGTGTTCTAGGCCAACATGACGAGTCTGGTCGAAAAGAGTACGCTATTTATTACCTTAGCAAAAAGTTTACCGATTGTGAATCCCGTTACTCACTGCTCGAGAAAACTTGTTGCGCTTTGGTATGGGCTGCTCGCCGACTGACACAGTATATGTTGACCCATACCACACTGCTAATTTCCCAAATGGACCCTGTCAAGTACATCTTTGAGAAATCAGCGTTAACCGGAAGGGTTGCTAGGTGGCAGATGATTTTAACTGAATATGACATCCAGTATACTTCTCAGAAAGCCATCAAGGGAAGTTTATTGTCAGATTACCTTGCACAACAACCTCTTGAAAATGATTATCAGCCAATGAAGTTTGATTTCCCTGATGAGGACATCATGTACCTCAAAGAAAACGATTGCGAGGAACCACTTCTGGAGGAGGGGCCAGACCCTGAATCCAAATGGAAGTTGATGTTTGATGGGGCAGTCAATATCAATGGACGTGGAGTTGGTGTTGTTCTTATTACTCCCGAAGGTGTTCACTTTCCCTTCACTGCCAGAATTACTTTTGGCTGCACCAACAATGAAGCGGAGTACGAGGCATGCATAATGGGAATAGAGGAGGCTATTAATCTTCGGATTAAGAACCTCGATATATTCGGAGCTCAGCCCTCGTTATTAACCAAGTTACCGGCAAGTGGTATACGCATCAAGAGCATCTAATTCCATACAGGGATTATGCCAGAAAACTGTTGACATTCTTCACGACGGTTAAGCTTCGATACATACCACGTGATGAAAATCAATTTGCCGACGCATTGGCCACTCTTTCTTCGTCTATCAAAGTCTTGTGTTGGAATTATGTGCCCATAATTGATATTTCCAGGCTTGACGCTCCAGCTCATGCCTTCTCTATAGACGCCGTGTCTGATGAGAAACCTTGGTATTTTGATATCAAGCTATTCCTGGAAAAGCAAGAATACCCAGCTGGGGCATCTTCCAATGACAAGAAGACCTTAAGGCGACTTGTTGCTAGCTTCTTCTTGAATACAGACGGAGTTTTGTACAAGATAAACTTTGACATGGTCTTGCTCAGATGCGTGGATAGACACGAAGCAAGCCTGTTAATGCAGGAAGTCCACGAAGGATCCTTCGGTACCCATGCCGGAGGGCATGCTATGGCTAAGAAATTGCTGAGATCGGGGTATTATTGGATGACAATGGATGCAGACTGTTGTTCATTCGCTCATAAATGCCACAAGTGCCAGATATATGCAGACAAAGTGCATGTTCCTCCTAGCCCGCTCAACGTCATGTCATCTCCTTGGCCCTTTTCTATGTGGGGCATTGACATGATCGGGAAAATAGAGCCTACTGCTTCAAATGGTCATCGCTTCATCTTGGTCGCGATTGATTACTTCTTTAAGTGGGTTGAAGCAACATCTTATGCCAATGTCACTCGTCAAGTGGTTGCCAGATTTCTGAAAAGAGACATCATATGCAGATACGGAGTGCCCGAAAGGATCATTACTGAAATTGGTTCTAACTTGAACAATAAGATGATGGCAGAGTTGTGTCGGGACTTCAAGATTCAGCATCACAATTCTTCTCCTTACCGACCAAAGATGAATGGTGCGGTAGAGGCAGCAAACAAGAATATCAAGAAGATTGTGCAAAAAATGGTTGTCACGTACAAAGATTGGCATGAGATGTTACCATTTGCGCTGCATGGGTACCGAACGTCAGTCAAGACGTCAATTGGGGCAACTTCTTTCTCTTTGGTATATGGTATGGAGGCAGTCTTGCCTGTTGAAGTAGAGATTCCTTCATTGCGTGTGATGATGGATGTGAAGCTTGATGAGGCTGAATGGGTGCGTGCTCTTTACAATCAGCTATGTCTAATTGAGGAAAAGAGATTAGCGGCTATCTGTCATGGTCAGCTTTATCAGAGGAGAATGAAGCGAGCATTCGACCAACAAGTACGTACTCGGGAGTATCAGGTGGGAGAGCTTGTGCTGAAGAGGATTGTTCCTCCAGGTTCAGATCACAGGGGCAAGTGGACCCCAAACTACGAAGGACCATTCATAGTGAAGAAAGTCTTCTCAGGAGGAGCATTGATGCTCACCACTATGGATGGAGAAGACTTCCAATCCCCTGTTAACTCGGACGCAGTTAAAAAATAATTTGCATAAAGAGACCCGCTGGACACAAAAACAGAATTAAAGTCCAGGCAAAAAAGGGCATCCCGGCGAGCTAAAAAAAGAATAAAAAGCTCGGGAAAAAGTTAGGGAAAATAAAAAAAAATGTACACCCGCTGAGTTGAAAAGCCACATCGGACAGCTCAGGAAAAAAAGGGTATCCCGGTGGATTGAAAACCCGAAAGGGCGATCCACGCAAAACAAGGGAATAAGTGAACAACTGCGATCCGGGTAATTTGAACCAAATCATCGTTTCATACAACCTGGAAATATCAGAAGGATAGGAATCAGTCCCCTCATCTTCTCAAAAAGCAAAGGCAAGAATGGAGAGTTTTGAAGACATGCTGGTCATAGCAGAAATGGAACTCATTGGGATGTCGTGCCCATTGCCATTAGGATAGTTTATTTTCTCAATTTTATGGTGGCTACCTCTTTCCAGGTGGTTGCTTCATGATGTAAATCTTTGCCTATTCAGAGGCCTTTCAATAAAAAGAATATTCAGTCAAAAAGCTGTGTTGTGTTATTTTTGTTTGCAAAATGTCCTGAATTTTTGGCAAAAATAGCATTGCATTTAAAACATGGTGATAATTTGAAAGAAAGTGACATTGCAGGGAAACATTTGAAACCCTCTTTGAGTGTCGGGTGACGATGGGTGAACAGATCATACCATGCAAGTCCCCGGGGCACACTTGTGTTTTCTGTTGTTGCAGGTTGCAGGATGGCGTCACATTCTCCCAAGCAAAATTGTTTCCCAACTAAGTATTGGCAGGAAGCCCAAGCAGTTTATTATTCCCCCGTGGAGTGCCCAGCAGGAAGCTGAATGCCTGATGTCCCCACAGAGCTTAGAATTAGAAAAATTCTCTCCCCATCTAGAGCATTGTTGAAGCATCTTTCCCAGCCAAGTCTGAAGATGATCCTTACCCACAGAGTTCATATTTGATTTTCACTCCCATCAGTGAAATATTCCCCAGCGAAGCTGCCATTCTTTTGGTTAATATGACGATACAGACAGGTATTCATCACCCCAGTCAGAGTTAGGTGTCAGGGCCTCTCGACTTGTTTTTCCCCTGCAGGGTTGTAACTCTTGTGGCAAATCAGGCATTTGCTGTTGCTCGTCTGCACCTCTCCAACGCTCGTCTGTGTTCATGCTTTATTGCTGCTCGTCTGCATCTCTCAACACTCGTCTGTGTTATCACTCCGGCATTGCTCGTCTACACTCCCCAGCAGTTACCCATGATTACCTTGATACTGTTCGTCTGCAATTTCCAACGCTCGTCTGTGTTTGATATTTGTTGTTGCCCGTATTCAATTTCCAACACTTGTCTGTGTTGTCATAATTGTTGTTGCTCGTCTACATTCTCCAACACTTGTCTGTGTTTGATGCCTGATATTTGTGGTTGCTCGTCTGCAATTTCCAGCACTCGTCTGTGTTTGTTATCTGTTTGAAGCTCGTTTGCTTTGTTTGGATACTCGTCTGTATCATCCCCAGGACTCATCTGTGTTAGTTTATATCTGTATGTGGGGATTTGCTGATTATCCTGATACTCGTCTGTATTGCTTCTCCAAATGCTTGTCTGTGTTTGAATTTCTGGTGTTCGTCTGTACTAGTGGCTGATACTCGTCTATATCATTGCTTGAAGCGCTCATCTGTGTTTCTTGGATCTCCGTCTGTATCATTGACTTTTGGCACTCGTCTGTATTGAAGAGGTTTAAAATCCTGACTGTGGGAAAAAAATGTCAAAATGGTTACCGGTCCTGGCGTAACAGGTATATCCGAAGGAGGCTCGTCTGTCTCAAGCACCAATTATTAATGTTGCACCTGGCGTCACAGGTTTGCTCGTAGAAGACTCGTCTGTCTTATACCATATATCCATGAATAATATATGAAGAGGGTTCGTCTACCTTGTTTATGCATGTCTATCCCATAGACTTTAGTGCATCCCGGTCCTGGCATAACAGGTATATCTGAAGGAGATTCTTCTGTCTCAAGTCATATGTCTTGCAAAGAATGTGAGGACTCGTACGTCCAGTTCCTGGCGTAACATGATTGTTCAAAGAAGACTCGTCTGTCAAAGTGTTCTGATTCCAGATAACATTTTCAACTTGGAAGAAGTTCGTCTGCTTTTTCTACCCTTCAGTTACCAAAGCGTCATTTGGTTGGGTTTATTTCCCAGTGTTTGCATTCTTCGTCAGAGTGCAAATTTCAGGTCTTTTTGGTATTCAACCACAGTTTATCTTGAACGGTCGATAGCCCGTGCTACCGTCCTTTTCAGATTAACAGTTGTTTGAATAGGGGAAGCTGTAACACCCCAAATTTGCCCTCTTCATTTTAAGCATCATATCACATCATATTCATCATGAACATATCATATTCCTAGCATCCTAGCATGGAAAGATGAGGCATAACATTTCTCATGACCTAGCATTAGGCATATGATCATCTGTGGAGGTTCTTGAAGCATCACAAGCCATGACAAGGGGCCCAATGGTTTTGTACAAGTCCTATGAGGGGTCTAAATTACATTTACAAGCTCAAGTTCATTCACAAAAGGTTGGAAGATCATCAGAGAATCCAGGCTAAGGCAAAGCTCCTACACAATGGTCCTAAACTAGGGTTTGAGATTCAAGCATGAAGACCTTAAAGCTTTGGCCATTTAATTTGGGAAAAGTCTTTTATATGTTAAGAGGATCCTAGGTACCAATTTTGGTGAGAAAATTCCTTGTGGAAGTCAAGTATTCCTTCAGTTGCTTGCAGATGAAGAAACTGGCCAACTGTGCCTTAAAAAAGTCAACTGTGTGATTTCAAGGGGTCCAATCCAATTTTTATAGCCAAGGGATGTTCTTTTAATGTTATAAGAGGTTTGTCAAGTTCAAAGATCAATAATCATGAGGTTTTGAGGTGTTTTGCAAAATTGATGCAAAGTTGGTTTTGAGAAAATGCCATTTTTAGCAAGTTTTGCCCTAAAATTCAAATGATCATAACTTGATGAAAAATTCTTCAAATGGACCAAAGTCAAACATGAAAGTTGGAGATTAAGACCTCCCATTTTCAAAAAGTACAAGTACTTTTTAATAGCCTTCATGGTTAGAAAGCTAAGGCCCTCGAAAATTTCATTCAAATTAGAGCAAAAGTTGAATTTTCATGCATGCACCAAAGCCAAAAGTCTTGAAACTTGATTTTAAGTGTTGGTATGGATCAAATAAGTTTACAATGTTAAAATAAAATGAATTTGTCACACTTTTCTCAAGGGAATACATCAAATTCGTGCCAAGTGAGGATTCCATTCCAAAAGTGCAAATTTGGCATGAACATGAAAAGAGTGTGACACTCTAATCTAAGGGCCGGGATTTTGTTTGTTTGAGATTAAGGGATGGATGGTGAGTGCACATGGGCATAAGGAAAAGGAATTCATGAGGTTTACATGCTCTCATCACAAAATTGAAAAATTTGCAAAATCACTAAAACTTTTCATTCTCACGTGCAAATCATCCCATTCTTTCAGCATTGAGTCATGAGATGATATAAAACAAATTAGGGTTTTACAAGGGCTCAGTTCTCTCTCATTGCTCAGTTTCCAAGTTCTTGCACAACTTGAATTTTCTCTCAAATCTATTCACACACTAGCTCTCTCCAAAAACAAATCACAGATCCTTCATCCTTGGAAGCTCAGGATCACAAATCTCACCATTGTGCAAGCTATCTCTCAAGAATCACAACCTTGCCATTTCAGGGCAGTTTCTTGCAAATCCTCAGATCCAGCAAGATTCAAGGCTCTAGTTGCATTTATTTTTCAACTAGAGTGTATTTGGAGTGGATTGGCTTCATTCTCTGGGCATCTAACAAGATTTCTCAAGATCTACAAGCTCAGGTATGCCTCTGAATCTTCATATCTGGAAATGAAAATGTTTGTATGCATCTTGATCTTTGATGTTCACTGATCACTCTGCTTGTTTTGGTTTTGAATTTGGTGCATTGTGGAGCTTGTAATGTGGATTTGAACTTTTATGGTCAAAACTGTTTTCCTTCGATCCATGAGATACATTGATCTATTGATTTTTTCATGCCCATATTTGAACTCAGCATAGTCCATTTACCTAATCTGGAGCTTCTTGATCATTATTATGTTTGTTTGTTCATGCTATGTAATTTCCGGTTCCGGAGCCCTAGCTCCGGTCACCGGAATCTGGAAAATGAAACTAGGCTTTTCCAAGGTTGGTGATGACTTTTCCACCCTCAGATCTTCTTTCTCACGCACCAGGATCATGCCACGTCTTTTAATGAAGCACCCCTCCCTCACGTGCCTGGATTTTCTATTTTGGTTTCTGAATAACCCTCATGTAACGCACCTCACCATATTTCACACGCTCCTTAGCCTCTGAGCCAACCAATGTGACACGTCGTTTAATGAGTTGAGGCATAAGATGCGTTCATTTCATCCGATGGCCTGTGTTTTTCCATTTATTTTCCTCTGAATTTCCACCCTATTTTCATATACCAGCGCCAACCCATTGGGCCTCCCCTGATATCCACACCCCCCTTTTCTCTAAGCCCATTCAAATGAATTGAATCCTCTTTCTTTTCGCACCCCTTCCAGCTTGCTCATTTTTAATTCTTTTTTCTTTTATTTCTTTTATTCCCTTTTTTCTTTTTAATTATTTAAAATACTTCCAAGTGTCTAAAAATTCCAAAATAATTCATGGTTATTCATTTGAGTTTTCTTTAATTTTCTATATTTTTATTTTCCATTTCTTTCTAATATCCACATGTCAATTAATTCCCTCTTGTAATTAATTCTTTTTTAATTCCTTTTCAAACATGCTGCCTTGTCCAATTTCCATAGTGTTCATCTTTTTTAGTTTTGTGTTGGTTCTTTTTGCTCTGGATTCCTAAGAGGATGTAGTTCATGTGTGATTTTTTCCCTGATTTTTAGAAACTTATTCATTGGGTTTTGTTCCTTGCCTTGTAAGTGAAGTTTCTTAACCCTAGTTCATGTTTAAGCCCTCTCTTGACTTGTCTAGCTTCTGAATTTATTCCAATCCTTTTGGCATCTTGTTATATCATGTTTGAAGGTAATTTGTCCTAAGTTGTAGAATTTTTAGGTACATTGTTGATTTGTTTTGAATATTTGTTCTTACCTTGTCCCATTTTGCTTCTTTGTGATCATAAGCTCTCTCATTAGCATAGAAGGGAACTTGTTCAAACTTCTTCTTCTCATTTGGGGTCTCTTTGGGGTGTGGGTACCTTCCTGGTCTTGGTATAGGGTTTTTGTCTTGAAAGTTTTGTGTGTGGCTTACCTTTTAAGTTCTTCCATCTCTTATGTGCTTTCACCTCATCTCTTTACTTCTTTCCTCTCATAATGTGATTGTTTGGTCTTGTGCTTCTCTTCCCTTCATCTCTCTTTCTTCTTAAGCACTTCTTTGATTTGATTCTGGTCTTGTGCCTTGAGTTCATGTTTTGTGCATTTTTGCTTTGCGTCTCATTAAGTTTACTTTATCTTGTCATGTGTTTCGTATTAACTTGTATGCTTCTTTTCTCATTCTTGTGACTTGCATTTGCATGGAGAATTTGTATATATGACTTCACTTATGTTTGTATGATGTTAGCATGTCATTAAGTTCATTTCATTTGCTTTTGTGCTTATGTTGCTAACCTTTTCAGGGGCTATGGTAAGTGTGAGGTGTGGAAGTGATTCCCACATCTCCAAATCTCATCTCTTCTCTTCTTATTCTTACTTGTGCTAACCCTTTGCTTGTTGGGCTTAGGCCTTACTCATCTTTTCTTCTTTTTTCTTCTTCTCTTCTTTCTTCCTTCTTCTTTAGGATAGAAAACCACACTAACCTTAGGATATCCATGCATGACAACACTTAGGATTTCTTTAGTCCCCCATTAGACTTTTGCCTTTGTGGTCCTTTTGGTTTCTCTTCTCTTCTCATCTCATAACCTTAAAGAAAACACTTGATAAATTTTGAAGTGATACCTTGAGCAATAGCCTTATCCCATGAGGTACTTGTAGTCTTCCCATCTTGGGATAGTACAAGCTTATATTGTGATGCACAAGTCTGATCAAGGTATCTTCTTCACAAAGAAAAGCATAAAAAACACTTCTTCATTGTAAATACCAAAAACACTTAATAAGTTAATGAGTTAGTGAGCTTAGGCCCTAATCTCTGGGTTCAAGTTTTGGGGATCTTCTCCTTACTTGAGTGTGCTTGTTCTATTATTCCATCTTGGAATGTAGTGACAAGTGCACATTCCATGGAAAAGAGCTTGAGTTCACTTCCTTGTGACACACTCCTAAAAGCTTCATAAAAAACACAAACAAACAATAAGCGTCTTTCCTTCGGGAATTCTTTTCTCATCTCCTTCGCTCCGTACGCGAACTTGCTCCTACTTGTCACTTTGCAAGACGGTTACGCACTCGTCGTCCGAGTCTGCAGCACCTGAGCATTGGCATAGGCAGTTCAAGCCTTAATTCACAAGCAATTTCTTTTCTACCCCTAGTTAGGGGAACTACGGCGTCTCTGATCCTCATTGTCCTGATGAGGTACGTAGGCAGCGGGGTAGGGCCCGTTCGAGCGCAATCTTTATTTTCCCTACATTTTTCTCTTTGTTTCCTCATTCAGTTCCTTTCTCAGATTTCTTTTCCATTTTCTTTTATTTTCTTTGCAGCAGCTTTCATACCCTCACCCTTTGAAACATTTTCTTTGCAAGCGTGGATCCTGTTGGGTACGGCGGACGATCTGGGTGCTAATACCTTCCCAGGTCGTAACCGACTCCCGAGCTCAGTCTCTTTGGTTCGCAGGACCCGTGTCCTTCCTTTTATTTTCTTCTGGTTTGTGCAGCATTACCATTCCCATTCCTTCGGGATAAAAATGCCTGGCTGGCGACTCTATTCTTTTCCGCGCCACTTTCGCGTTTGTACTAGGATGGAAATCCGGGGAGCGACACCTTTGAACTGTAAGTCCGTTTTGGCTCCATTTGAAGTATCAGAGGATAAAGAGTTGGACTTTCTTTTGAGCATGATTGGTAGACGATAAATGATTGGAGGGTTTTGGGTGTGTTGTCATCGTGACTGCTAAGGACCTAAATTGGGAAGTTATAGGAGACTCAAGAAGTGTTAATCTTTCAGGAAATGTTTTGATATCAGAATTACTCTGTGGATAAGAGATGAACAATTAGTCGGTTCTAATGTCGTTAATTCTTAACATTAAGTTATGGATTCCGTAAGAGTAATAGCAGATTTGTGTAGTTGAGTCATACTCAGAAATATGGATTTTTAGTTACCTTCGAAGAAAGAGTGAGAGATGAATGTTCCAAAGTTAAGCATGTAAATTGGATTGTTTAAGGAGCAAGACCTTCGAGAGAAGCGAACACGAACGAGAGGTTTTGTATGGTCTTCAAGGGTGAGTATGTGGAATTTTGTATACGCTAGACAAGTGTTCTGGGAATCCGCATGTATACTAAGGAAGATTTAAGTTTGGTACTAGTGACTCGCTAACGATTGTAAGTTATGTGACAATGCCACGTGGTTATTAATGGGATCCTATGAAGAGGATTGATACGGAGAATAGTAACCATGGTCATATTTGTTAGGCGGAATTGGATAAATTATTTCGAGTTTAGAATGGAAATTGGAATTGTATCAGTTTTTATTGCAACAGTACAACCCATGTATCTCTGTTGTTGGATAGTTTGGACCGAAGTTGTTTTTGAGTGGTTGACAAGTAAGTTGTTCCATCCTAGAATTTCTGTAAGTTTTGTTTTGTTGATTGGTGGAAAATATGATGAATAAGTGTGTTCTCTGCAGAATATCAATTACCTAGTATTCCTTGAGAATTCGTGGTATCTCCATTGCTAGGCTTTGAAGGAATAGTGGAAGGAGACAGACGAAAGAATTCAATCGAATTGTTGAAAATAGGAAGAGAATTATTTATGAGTGTTGAGGTAAGAGAAGTTTTCCCGAAGTGTATTGTATATGGTAAGCCACTAAAAGGATGGAGTGTCAGATGTAAATGGTTACAGTGTGTGATGTCGGATAGGTGGAATTGACAAAGGAATCATTTGACAACTTTTGAGTGGAATTGACATGTTTCTCCAGAAGGGAAATGAGACTAAGTGGTTCAGTTTGAAATAACAGACGGAATGCGAGGATAGTAAGTTAGGAATCAACTGAATGTTAGGATGAGTGTATGAGTAAGGACATGAAATTTGGTTGTCATGAAACAAGGACCTTAAACCGTGAAGTCGGATTGGAGTGTGAATATGTCAGAGTATGTGTCAGAAGTAAGGTTAAATATGGATCTAAGCCAGTATGGTAAACCGTTGTTGTGGATGAGTAAAGGAAATTCGAGGACAATTTCAATTTAAGGAGGGGGGATGTAATACCCCGTATGTTAATAAAATACTATGGATAATATTAATTAAATTTAATAGGATTCCGGTGTGCTCTGAGAGTTTTCATTTAAAATAATTAGAGCAACTGACGAACTTAAATTAATGTATTAAGTATTATCTGACTCAGAGGTTTTACTAAAATATTCGACTCAGAGACATTTTCGGATACACTCATTTTGGACCCATCAGGCTACTAACTTTGGTATACTGGTATTATTATTGTGTTGTTATAAAAGAAATAAAAATAAGAATTTGTGGGAGAGTTAGTAAGAGAAAGGAAAAAGAAAGAATAGAAAGAAAGGAGAAGAAAAAGGAAGAGAAGAGGAAAATGGAAAAGAGGAAACTCATGGATGCGCAAGAGCTAGAATCATCATTATTCTTCATCATCTTCATCAAACTCCTCGTATTTGTAGAGGTGGGTTCATAACTAGCAACTTTTGCTTTTAGTTTTGGTTATGTTTTAGAAGTTGTGAACTTTTAGGGTTTTTATTGAAAATCTTAGAATCGGTAGATTAATCGGTTAGAAATCGATGAAAATGCTTGAGTATGTTGCCTCTAAGAGTAGGAACCTTGTTACCATGTTATTTTGATGGTTGCTGATGAATTGACTGAGTTTTGGTTGGATCTGTCATGGAAAATATGTGTTTTTTCTGCATTTTGGGTTCGGTTAAACGGTTAACCTCAGGCGTTAACCGGTTAACGCTTTGCGTTTTGGCCACTAAGTTTACTGGTTTGAGTTGGTTAACCGGTTAACCTCAAGCATTAATTGGTTAACGTTGTAGCTTTTGGGGGAAATATTTTATTTTCCAAACTTTGAAAATCCATAACTTTTCACTCGATTATCCGATTTAAGTGTTCTTTATACTGTTTGAAAGATAAAATTATGTACTTTCACATGATGCCAAAAAATATTATTTTTACCCGACTTTTACCGGACTTTTCTAATTAACTGTGATTATGTTAGTTAAGGAATTATGGAAGGTATGCTTAATCATGAGGATTGATTGAGAGTAGAGGCATGAGATTATTGTGAGAATTATCTAATGATGGTAATTGAACTAAGATGTTAGAATTATGTAATTGAAAACTATATAAATAAGAGTATCAAGAATAGTGAAAGAGTGAGGAAACCTTATCTTAAACCTTTTGAATGGCCTAGTTTTGTGACTAGGATTTGAGAGATGGTATAACTTGTGAGGTAAGTATGATTACCCTAGGTTGATACAAAACTGTATTAGAGACGTGACAATGCTTAGACGTCGATACTCGAATAGTATCCTCATGCTAAGTAGTTGTGAACAGATGGAGGTTTTGGTTCCCATCGTGTTTTAATCCTAATTTAATTATGCGTTTCTCGTGTCGAAATATCACGAGGTGGGACGGTCGGGAGACATAATTAATTCGTGGATTCGAAAACCTTAATGGATAACTGTGACCCGTGCTTTCTTGCCATCGAGGAGTATGGTTGGACGGGGAAAGTTATCCATTAGGAAAGTAACCGTGACACGTGCTTGCTTGTCATCTGGGAGTATAACTGGGCGGGGAAAGTTACTTTATAGTGAGTAAATGTGACCCATGCTTGCTTGTCATCTTGGAGTATGATTGGGCGGGGAAAGTTACTCAGTTGTAGGGTACCGTGACCCGTGCTTTCTCGTCATCTGGAAGTATGACTGGGCGGGGAAAGTACCTTTGATAGATAATGAGTGACTCGTGCTTGCTTGCCACCTGGGAGTGTGGATGGGCAGGGAAAGTTATCTATACATTGAGGATCGAGTGACCCGTACTTGTTTGACATGGTATGGTTGGGGGGAAAGA
Source organism: Lathyrus aphaca (assembly GCA_963966055.1). Taxonomy (NCBI): domain Eukaryota; kingdom Viridiplantae; phylum Streptophyta; class Magnoliopsida; order Fabales; family Fabaceae; genus Lathyrus; species Lathyrus aphaca. The sequence continues at coordinate 149,124,004 of OZ014519.1, forward strand.
TGCTTCAAAGCACCTTGTGCTCCATTGTTTCTAGGTTTATCTCTAGTAATTATGTGAACTCGAAGTCTAGGTTCTCCCCCGTCTTGAGTAGTGTCTAAATTCGAACCTTTAGAGCCAAAAGAACTCTAAGATAGGGAACCCACTGAGATGTTGTTATCTCACCCCACTATTGTTATTGCTTTTTCAGGTTTCTTTTGCAGGTTTGATTTACAAGTGGAGCTATGCTCATGATGTTTCAAGTGAAGCATAGATTTATCCTTCTATTGTGTATTTCTATATCTTTGTACAATAATGGATATTATATTGATCTTAGTGTTTTTATTTTAGTATGATTTCCATGTCTTGTACCATTGTTGTATAGAATCTTAGAAGTGGACAAGAATGTTAATTATACTAGTAGGTATTTATGATGGTGTTAGTACCAAAATAACACTTGTATGATATTATTCTAGATATATATTATATGGGCGTTACATCCTCCACCAACAAATCCTCCAGCTATGTTATTCAACAAATGTTGAATGATTCTCGTTGTTTCCCAGGAATACATATTTCCCATGCAGGATACTAGTGGTGATGTTTTGAAGTTATTTGCAACAGGTTTCCTCCGTTGATGTATATCCTCCCGCACATATAAGAATGACTATATGTCTGTAAGGGAGTAACCATCATTGGACATGCTGAATTCAGTAAAGGGTGGTCTGGGAAGAGTTTTACCAAGCCCCACGGTGGCCGCCAAATATTCTAGCCAAATTTGGTTAGATCACCAAAGGTGTTACCTCTCCTTCTTCTGAGCAAGGAGAGCTATGTCGTCTGTATTGAGTAATACTTTGGGGGATTCGAGAATTGTATTGAAGCAGTAAGTCTCAAGATAAGTGTGTCTTACTTATCCCTATAGAGGGAGCCCCTTTTATATTTGTCTTCGTGACGAGAGTCCATCATGAGAAGTCCCTCTACCTTCTACCTTTGAAGTGTTTTTAATGTGTAACACTCCTTTATCATTGATTTCCTTGGAAGCTTTGTAATGACTTGCATTGATGTGTTGGAACCGTTACACCCCTTGGTTGTCGGACGTGGACATGCTCAGATGATGGTTCACGTGGATGATACCCAGACTCGTAGGATACATGCTTAGTAAAATTCTTTATTTGAGTATGGGACTGATATGAGTTGTGATGATCAGCTCAACTTCCTCCATTTTTAGTAGCCTAGCTCATACTTCATGAATCCTACTACATATCCTGACCTATAATACATTTGGGTATGAACAAATTAAATCTTCCAAAATTAGGGTTTTCATCTTTGATTTACTTTTTTCTTTCAAATTCATTCAAAGGTTTTGGTCTCTAATAGAGTGTAAGATCCATCCCTTTTAAATTTCAAATATCAAAATCTTGGGTCTCTAATAGAGTGTAAGTCCCACATCTCTACTTTAAAATTAAAAAATATTAAACACACTTCTTGGGCCTCTAATAGAGTAAGTCTCATCGTCTCTTATCAAATTATCAATAGTAAACTCATTCATCAAATGATCTTCAATTCAATATCAAGTATTTGGCATCTATCAGAGTGTACGACCTACCACCTTTTTTAATTCATGTCTATATACTTGACTATGCTTGTTTACATTAAGTTTCTCTTGACATTTATAACATAACAATCTTTAGTTTATACTTAGGTCAAACAATATGAGATTTTTCAATTACAACTTTTTTTAAACAACTAGTTCCCCAGCCTACACTTAGGCTTCATACAAGGACCCACAAGCTTCTTAAAAGTTCCTCAACCTCCTCTTAGTATTCATACAAGGACCCGCAGGCTTCTTAAAAGTTTTTTAGCCTCATATTGAGATTTATACAAGGACCCTCAGGCTTCCTAAAAGCATCTTAGTCTCCATATTAAAATATATCAGCAAGTCAAATATGAAATTCCCACTCTTTTAACCTCCTCTTGGGCTTTATACAAAGAATATCCCCAGTCAAATAGCCTCAATCATGGGCTTTGTACAAGACAGTTAAATGAACTTTTAGCTTCAATATCAGGCTTTAAACAAGATACTCAAATAAACTTAATCTCTCCCCACATATGATTCATGATTCATCTCTGTAGTAGGATATCTCTTCTATACATCATAACTCAATTCAATCATTCAAAACTTTTCCCATGTAAGTGATGTAGGTGGCACACTTGTTGATTCAAAATTAAAGCTAGAGCCCCTCTCTTATCATGGTTCAAAAACTTTTCTTTCATCTAAGTGATATAAGTGGAACACTTGTTGATACAATATCCAAGTCATGGTCCCTCTCTTAGCATGCAAAGAAACATAAAAGAAGATGTGGCATTGCTTAAGATGATCAAACATCCAAGTTTAAAGCTTCTTCACTTATGATATTATTATCAAATGTTTCTAGTGAATAGATGGGATATCTCCCTCTAAAATGACAACTTGTATTTTCTTTCAAACCAAATTTTTTTAGCTACAATCTTGGGCTTTGAACAAGACACAAATATCCAATTAGCTTCAATCTCGGGCTTTGAATAAGACATAAATATCTTGTTAGCTTCAATCTTGGACTTTGAACAAGACACAAATTCATCTCATAGTTAGGAGGAACTATGAACACTCTGATTTCCCAATGTCTCTTTTAGGGGACACGTAGGTATAAGATTGTAAGATCTTAGCGAGCACACCTTTAAATAAAACACCTCAGGTCCTCGTACTTTTAAAAACAATATAAAATCATCAAAAACATCTTTTTTCTCTCATCTCTCCCAAAGGAAAAAGTTTCCCAATTAACAGTCATTTGATAAAATAGTAATAAAATAAATCGATAAAACAATAAAAAAAAAGAAGATAAACAAAAGGTTCCTATAGAGTACTATAGATAGTTAGGGTGTTAACAGCTTCCCTTAGTATAACTAGCCTCTGGCTCTAGATCTCTTTGCATTTGTAGCGAAAAAACTTGCACGTAGGGTTAGTTTAATATTTCTTCCCCTTCCTTTTAAGCATCATAGGATAAATATTAGAAATCATAAAATGGCATCAAGCACGGTTCATGGGTAATCACCATCCCCAAGATTGGTAGGTGGGTCACGTAAATCGGTCCACATATCCCCTGCAAGAGATGACCATGGTAGAGGGGAATGCTTCCCAAGCATTGTGAGTTGCAAAGTACCCAGGATCTTCGAAAATTTTCGGGATACAAAAATCTTCTAGACGGAAGATGCACATGGAAACTTGCAATTGTGCACTGTCGACCAGTGCTTCCTTAGATTTCTTCGTCTCTTCATGCCGAGGGGCTTCACCCTTCTTTGTATATTACTTCAGGTGACCCTTTTTGATAAGGATCTCAATTGCATCCTTAAGGTGAACACAATTCTCAGTCACGTGTCTATGACTTTTATGAAAACGAAAGTATTTTCTTTTGTCTGTATGGCTTTAGGGAGTTGCTGGTTTGGGAAAGCGGACCCTCCTTGCTTGAATTCTGCATTGATACTTAGACATGATGCACTTGCCAGGAGCTGTCAACGAGGTGTACTCTATGAAGCGGCTAGAGGGTCCCTTGTCCCTGCGAGACTCACGGGGCTTGTCTTCCCTTCTTTTTTCCTTATCACACCGAGGAGCTGTTGATTCGTATTGTTTTGGAGCCCTGGTGTTCTCTTGGTTCCTCGAGTCATCGGCCTTATAAGCAGTTTCCTTCTCTTCATACTGGATGCATGATTGATCCTTGTAAGGGAGTTCGACCAAATAATGGGGTGTTTAAATTCCCATAGCTTTATGGAAATCGTTATTCGGGCGCAATCCCTTCATGAGGAGATATCTCTTCATACGATTCGTGGTATGGATCTCGATAGCTTCTTTGTTAAATCTCTCAATGTACGCGCACATAGGTTGATCCTTTCCTTGCATTATGCCTTCGAGAGTGGCTTCAGACTTTGGGTGGCGTCTGGAAGCAGTGAAGTGCCTGGTGAATTGGTTTTTCAGGTTCCTCCATGAAGTGATGGAACCTGGTGCAAGGTTCTTATACCAAGTCATTGCTCCTTTCCTCAATGTAATAGGGAACATCTGGCATTTGATAGCGCCCCCAACATTATGATAGTGGAACATGGCCTCGATAATTTCAATATGGTCATCGAGATCTGTAGTACCATCATAAAGTTCCAGGGGAGGAGGTTTCTCCAACTAGCGAGGAATATGGGTGTCCATGATTTTTCTGAATAGTGGCCCACAGTCATATTCTTTGTCGTTGGTGCTCAACGATCTATATGAGGAGAGGTTATGATGAGGACTCATGTTGTGTCGTGGAGAATTTTAGGTCGACTCACATGCTTGCTCGACTTCCCGATAGCCTTGATTTTCTTTTTGACCGAAGAACATCATGTTCCGAGGAGGAGTGTAATCGTGTTTCTTGGAATTTTTCTGTCGTGGTCTCTCTAATACTGGTCATTCTATCCATGGAGAAATGTTTCGAGAATCAACCGAATGACGCCTCTGAGGGGGAGATTGTCAAGGAGGAAAGGGACTTCAAGGCTTTGGTCGTCAGTGTCTCCACGGAGGAGAACATGATCGACAATCATTTCCCAGTATCTAAAGGTATTCGCATTGATGGAAAAGCATATAGTTTGATTTTTTGAGGGCGACGATGAGGGCCATAATATTTGGATTTGTGTCTTGAGCTATGGGGATAGGCTCGTATATATGATCAAATTGTGGAAAGATGTTGACCTTTGAAATATCGGACGAAGGAGAAGCAGTTTGCATGTCCTGGTGGTCGGTTTCATGGATGATCACACTGTGATCTTTGGTGTTGTCACTACCGTTAGGATGGGCAGTGACGACAGAATCATGGACAATATCATCATTGTGTTGAGAGGCCAGGATGATTAACGAGAGTTTTGGATGTAATGCTTTGGTCTTATTTCAAGAAAAGATGAGGAATCTTACTGAGAAAGACGGTGGAGCATATGTTCCCACAAATGGCACCATTGATCCGGTATGATCAAGATGGATCTTCGTAGCCTCCAGTGATGGAAAATGACAATTGTTTGTAGGAGATGAAAGGGTGTACCTACAAGGCACTCGGATGCTAAAGTAAGAATCAGAGAGAGAGAGAGAGAGAGTGTGTGCGTGTGTGCAAAGTGTGTGTTAGAATGATTATAATACCTGGCCCTCCAATGGAATAGGGTATTTTATAAGTGACCCCTATAACACCCCATTTCTACCCGACTTTATAATTAAATCAGAGTTATAAAAATTCTTCAACAAAACATGGGATATCACATTTCCAACTTAAAAAAAATAACATAAACTTCATTAATAAAATACTTCAAAAACAACACAACAGATTTCATCAAATTACAACTGTAAAATAACCTCATTTACTTTCAACTTTAAACTACTTCAACATGGTTTTCAAAATAAAACAACTGAAACAAGCTCTTCAACTAAATAATATCCAACATAAAACAAGACATGCGTTCATCCTCCTGAAGTGCTACATATCAGAGCGACAAACACCAACTTGAAGCTACTAAGTACTCGACTCTGTGTTATTTGCATGTTACCAACAGAGGGCAACATTCAAACGGAAGGGGTGAGATATCGAATAATATAAACATGAGTATGATAATCAATATGTAAGCGAGAGATCATACATTCACACCACTTCACACCACAAGCAACATCAACATACAACCTCAACCAACAATGTTTAACAACATATATAATGCGACTTAAATGTGACTCAACTTATGTATGTGCATGTGGTACCATTTAGAGTAAACTCCCAACTTGAAACATTGCCAGTTTATCGAGGCATCAACAACATATTTTTCCATCCAGGCCAACTTGATTTGAGAATTCGCTCCAACTTAAAAATATGAAAATGTATGCAACTATAGACCTGCCCATACGCGTATCGCTCTTCTTCCTATGCTACACCTTATGCATAATGCTTGACTTTATGTGTATTGCCTTCATTCCCTATGCGTCACCTACGTAAATGGCCAGACGGCCTGCCAAATTCTCCTCCATTACGTGTAACGCATGCGTAACAGGCATATGATATGTGTAATGCCTAGTATTGCTATGTGTATTACTAGATCTGCTACGTGATCCACCAGAATACACACCAGTTCTACTTCTGATAGGATTTACACAACATCATCACTCCATTCAAGCCTAATTGGGTTTCTACATTGATTTTAGATCTCAATTCGTTTGTATACACTTCATCTAATGATTCTACAACTTATTTATGAGTCCTAATCTTCTTCTCTACATGATTTCCTGCAATAAAACCAGTCCAACAATATAACAATAGATACAACATTATGAATAAATCTCATGACAAAAACACAACAAGAACAACATATTATGCCTAAAAAATCCACACGAATTTCAACAACTCATACAAAAACACATCAATAATTATACAAAACCCAACCTACATACGAATTATCTAATCCCTGTTATAGAATTCGAACCCCACCCTTACCTTGGATTGAATGCAACTCGAATTCCCATCAACAATCTCTAGGAAAATCCAGACCTAGCTTATTGTTCTTCCTCTAGACTTGTTCTTCTCACCAAAATTCTTATTAACCTTCTAATTAGATTTTTCAGCTTATTATTACTAAAACCTCACTAATCAACTAATCACTAATGGGCCTAAAATAGTACCCCCCCCCCCAAATTTACTACTCTCACACTACAACTAAACCCAACTTAATATTATATTATTAGTACTTATATTATTTATTCGACTTAATTAACTCGACCAACCCAAACACGACTTAACCATCAATTTAATATCAACTTAAACAACTTAACGACACAAACGACAAAACAACACTTAACAAAAAAAATCGGGAAAATATGCAATAATATATAATTAAATTAATTATTAAATACGGTCATTACAACTCTCCCCCACTTAGAACATTTTCGTCCTCGAAAATCTTACCTTGCTCGAACAACTCAGGATAAGATTCCTGCATCTTGCTTTCCAATTCCCAAGTCACACTCTCTCCGGCAGCACCCAACCAAACAACGTTTACCAAAGCAATCTCTGTACCTCTTAAAGACTTCATTTCACGATCCTCAATTCGTACCGGCATTGTCTCCACAGTGAGATTATCCCGTACTTGCACCTCATCTATACCAATCACATGAGAAGGATCTGAAATATACTTTTGGAGTTATGACATGTGGAACACATCATGCAAATTCAACAAATTTGGAGGCACTCTATAAGCAACATTCCCAACTCTATCTGAAATCTGATACGGACCAATAAAACGAGGATTAAGCTTCTTAGACTTCAACACTCGTCCAACACCAATTACAGGCATAACTCTTAAGAATACATGATCACCAGCTTGAAATTCTAAATCCTTCTTTCTCTTATCATGATAACTTTTTTGCCGACTTTGAGAAGCCTTCATCTTCTCTCGAATCAAATTCACCTTCTCGGTAGTCTCTCGAACTATCTCTGGTCCAAGCACCAGACTTTCTCCATATTCATACCAACATAATAGAGTCTTACATCTATGACCATACAACTCCTCAAAGGGTATCATTCCGATACTAGAATGGTAATTGTAATTATACATGAACTCGATCAATGTAAGATAAGTATCCCACGAACCTCCCTGCTCAAGAACACAAGCTCTCAACAAATCCTCTAACGGTTGAATCATCCTCTCAGTTTGACCATCTACCCGAGGATGATACGCCAAACTTAACCTCAATTTAGAACCCAAAGTTTCTTGTAGACTCTTCCAAAAACTCAAAAGTAAACCTCAGATCTCGATCCGACAAAATACATAAAGGAACACCATGCAACTTCACAATCACTCTGACATAAATCTCTGCCAACTTCGATACTGTAAAACTGATGTTAATAGGAATAAAGTGAGCCGACTTTGTAAGCCTATGAATAATCACCCAAATCAAATTGTATCCTCTTGAAGTATTAGGCTATCACGTTACAAAGTCTATTGAAATTATATCCTATTTCCATTCTGGAATTTCCAACGGTTGCAACAAACCAGCAAGCTTCTGATGTTCAACTTTTGACTTGTAACAAATCAAACAGGTATACAAAAAACGTGTTACATCACTCTTCATCCCAGGCCACCAAAACAACGTCTTCAAATACTGATACATCTTAGTCGCTCCTGGATGAATACTCAAATTACTTCTATGAATCTTTTCAAGACTCATTCTTTTCATCTCCGCATCATCAGGAATGCAAATCCTATCATGAAGTCTCAAAAAACCATGCGCATCCAACTTAACACCATTCTTCTCTGATTCACCAAAATCAACTATGATATCCACTAGTTTCACATCTAATTTCCGAGCTTCTCTAACATTGTCCAGAAATATAATTATTAATCTTCAGCATACCCAACGTAACATTCTTCGGCGTCACTTTGCAAACCAAACTCATAAATCGAAACTGCTTAATCAACTCTAACTCCTTAACCATCATTGCCGACATATGCAACATCTTTTGACTTAAGGCATCAGCTACCACATTAGCTTTACCTGGATGATAATTCAACCGAAAATCATAGTCTTTCAACAGTTCCAACCACCTTCTTTTCCTCATATTCAACTCTTTCTGATCAAATAGATTCTTCAAACTCTTATGGTCGCTAAACACTTCAAATCTAGAACCATAAAGATAATGCCTCCAAATATTCAGTACAAAAACAACTGCAACAAGTTCCAAATCAAGTGTAGGATAGTTCTTTTCATGAACCCTCAACTGTCTTGACGCATAAGAAATTACTTTACCATTCTGCATAAAAACACCTCCTAAACCCATCAACGAAGCATCACAATACACCACAAACGATTCCTCTAAATTCGGTAAGGTCAAAATCGGAGCTGACGTCAATCTCTTCTTCAACTCTGCAAAACTTTCTTTGCATTGGACATCCCACACAAAAGCTTTACTCTTCCAAGTCAACCGAGTCAACGGAAGTGCCAACTTAGAAAATCCTTCAATGAACCTTCGGTAATAAATGGCTAATCCCAAGAAACTTATAATCTCAGTAGCCAACTTTGGAGTTTCCCATTACAACACAACATCTATCTTAGAAGGATCCGCAATAATACCACTACCTGAAATCACATGACCAAGGAAACTGACTTCCTTCAACCAAAATTCACACTTGGATAACTTCGCATACAACTTCTTATCCTCTAACACTTCTAATACCGTTCTTAATGTTCTACATGTTCTTCTTCTGACTTGGAATAAACTAGAATATCATCAATAAACACAACCATAAAATGATCCAAATAAGTATGAAAAATACGATTCATATACTCCATGAATACTCACGGCCCATTATTCACACTGAAAGGCATCATCGAATACTCGTAATGTCCATACCGTGTTTTGAACGATGTCTTTTGAATATCCTCATCTTTCAACTTAATATGATGATAGCCTGATCTCAAATCGATCTTGCTAAACATGCGAGCATATACCAACTGATCCATCAAGTCATCTATTATGGGTAATTGATACTTGTTCTTAATTGTCACCTTGTTCAACTGTCTATAATCCACACAAAGCCTCATGCTTCCATATTTCTTCTTAGCCAACAGAATTGGAGCTCCCAACGGTGATACATTTGGTCTTACAAACTTCTTCTCAAGCAACTCTTCCAACTACTTCTTTAATTCAGCCAACTCAGAGGCAGACATCTTGTACAGTGCCATAGAAATAGGTCTAGTGTCAGATACAAGATCAATCGCAAACTAAACTCCTCTCTCTGGCGGTACGTCAGGAAATTCATCAGGGAAAACTTTAGGAAATTCATTCACCACCTGCAACTCGTCAATCTTAGTTTTACTTTCTACAGATAACGATGCTATCAAGGAAAACATATGGGCTTCCTCTTTCATCAACTTCTGCAACTCTCTAAACGACAACAATCTAACTCCTTCTTCTTCTGGAGTAGAAAACTTCACTGACTTACGAAAGCAATTAATATGAACATAGTTATACTCTAACTAGTTCATACCTAGGATTACATCCATCCCAGTCAACAGAAAACACACCAGATCAACATAAAAATCTCTATCAAAGATAGACAACGGGAAACTCAAACACACTAGAGAAGTAGTCACCGATCCCTTAGTGTAAACACCCCAAATTTGCCCTCACCCATTCACACCATGGCTTGTGATCATTACATATGCATAAGCTCAATCATATCATCTCATATCACATTTTTGATTCACTGCATTGGTTCTAAGTCATTTGCATCTAGGGTTTGTGATTTGAGCAATCCAAGAGCTTCTGGAGCCACTCCAAAGGTCATCAATCACTTCAAAGGGGTCTATGTGTGTTCAAGTATCATATTATATCTTCTCAAAGTCAAAAATGCCAAAGAATCACAAGAACTGGGATTGGTATGGAAGCAGAGCCAGGTTTGACTGCACAGTTGACCTAAAATTAGGGTTTTGGTTTCAGAGGCCATAACTCCAAATTTTTTGGTCATTCTTGTTTCTATTGGTCTCTATATGGTATAGGGGGTATGCATATCAATTTTCATGAAGAAATTCCATGGGGAAGTCATCTGATCAAGGGTTGACTTTTCAGACAAGTCAGTGCAAAATCAGGGCATCTGAGGCCCCCAATGACCCAACCAAGGGGTGATCTTCATCATTTTGAGTGTATATGATCTTTATTTGATCATAGAAGAAGTTTGAAGTTCACAAAATTCAAGAATTTGAAGTTTTTGCAAAGTTGACTTTTTGGGGCATGGTTGACTTTTAAAGAATATGTCATTTTATGCCACTTTTCAAACCTTACTTTTTGATCCAAAAATGCTTCAAATGGAAAAGCTTTGGTCATGAAAGTTGTAGATTAGATCTTTCCCTTTTCAAAAAGTACAAGAACATGACCTAATTCATTTTTGATCAAAAGTTATGGTGTGTTAAAGTTGGCAAAAATCACTAAATTCCAAGTCATGCACCAAAAGGCAAAGTTGCAAATTCTCCTTTCAAGGCCAATTCAGTCATCATATGGGCTTCTAATTCACTCAACATGATCACACAACTTCTAAAAATCAGAATGGTCCAAGAGATCACATGTTTTGTGTGGTTTTGAAGCAAGATATTTTCATGAAGCAAAAGCAAAGTCAAGTTGCAAAACCACTCATCACACTTCACCCACTTGTTACCTTGGCTGCTGAACCATTCTAGCATCTCTCACACACCATGCTGCGCCAGCCCATACACATGTACTAGCCTAGGGCTCAACCCATGCTTTCCTTACACCAAAGTTGACATTTTGCAAAAGTGAACTTACCTATCACAGCAGGCCAGGTCACATCATCTGACCAATGGGAGTTTTTCATGCAAGCCAAATGCTAACCATTTCACATAACAAGCAAGGCTGAAGCTTACCACAACACAGCATTCACAAACTCACTCCCTTGAGAAAAAACCTTCGAATCTCTCTCCACAAGCCTCAAACACAAAAAGAAACTTCACAAACAATCTCAACTCACTTCACTGACCAGAAACCAACCATTGTTTTGGCCTGAAATCTCCCATATCTCAAATACGATTTTCACACTCCCTTGGCCTGAGCTTCTGCAAACTCACTCAAGAGGCTGTTTAAACTCCAACCAAAGGTCAAAAGCTTCTAAGGAGGATCATTGGGACTTGTTTGAGCCAAAGAAGCAGCCAGAAAGTACCTGAATCGAAAGCTCCATCTCAGGTAGCTTCATGAACTTTTTTTCCAGAACTCCTTTTTCTTGTTAGAATATTGTTTTGTATGTTGCACTGATCATTGGGATCTATTTACTTTTGAAAATGAGCAAGAAATGAGTATGTTATGGTGTTCTGAAAGTTTGACCTAGAAACTTCATTGATTCGATTCGTGTTTGTGTTTGAGTTTTAATATGATTTTGTGCTGGATTCGTGCTTAGGGTAGTTAGTAGGTGATTTCTGGAGAGTTAGAGCTCCTAAAATGGCCTGGGGAGAGAGATTGATTTTTGGGGTGAACGGAGAAGATGACCGGAACACTGTTCCGGTCACCTGAGGGTGTTTAACGGCAGGATTAGGGTTTAAACATTAATTAGCTGATTTTGAATTTGAGCCGTAGGATGTGGCGCCAAGTCTCTTCCCGCGCGCGTATGTTTGAATCTGGATCATTGGATGTGCATACTTTTTCTTATTTCAGTTTAATTTCATTTTATTTTCCATTTAATTCATTTGTTTTACATAATTTATTAAAAATAGCAAAATTGTTTTAAAAATTATGAAACTTTTTGTCAAGAGTTTCATAAATTTTTAAAACACAAAAATATTTTTATTTTTATTTTTAGCATTAAAAAAGTATTTTTAAATATTTAAAAGTTTCTTTTTAATTAATTAATGAGAATTAATTAATTAAAAATACTTTTAGGTATTTAAAAATCACCAAAAAATTCATGAAATGTTTTAAGGTATTTAGAAACATTGTCCAACCTTCAAAACAAATTTATTTTTTGATCTTGATGCATTTTGAGAATTTTTCATTGAATTAAAATCATTTTTATGCATTAATTTGATCCAAAGTTCCAAAAATCATTTCTGCCTAACCATGAAGAGTTGGACCTTGGTTCTTTTTGCATTGCATTGTGTTTAGCATGTATTTTGTGAGATTAAATGGCCATGATTTGATCTTTCATTTTCCATTTGTTTGATAATTTTCTTGTTTAGGAACCCTAAAACCCTAGAAATCTTAAGAAAATCATAACTTGAAACTGGTTAAGAGTTGGGACCTCTCCTTTGGGCAGTGGGTTAGTGTAGGATTAGGGATCCTTTGAATGCATTTTCAATTTTTTGTAATGTTGTTTGCTTCTGGTTTTGGTTTTTGTTTGTTGCATTGTTCATAAACCCTAATTTGGGCTTCCATATGCATCCATCTTGCATTCTCTTGCATAACATGACTTGCCATGACATTTCAAGCATCCATTTGATTCATTTGACATCATAAGACATATTGAAAGCATGTTTGATCATTGCATCATGTATTAGCCATGTTGTATGCCATATGTACTTCATAACTTTTCATGTATGTTCATGTGTTTTAGCTTGCCCCATTTGCATTCATAAGCTTGTATGATCATTTCCATGTGCTTCCTCATGTTTGTAGCATCTCATAGCATCATTAGCATCATGTATATGCTTCTGGTTTTGTTTCTCATCATGTCATCTCATCCCATTTTGCATTGCATTGCATTTCTTTCCTAACCTTTCAGGTGGTAAGTAACTTTGAGAAGTGAATTTGCCTTCACTTCTCATAACTTCTCTTCATCTCTTTTCATGCATCCTTGCTGCATTTTTGTATGTGTTTGAGATTGAGCTTTCTCATTCTTCTTCTTCCCACTTTCTTTCTTCAAGTGACTTGACTTCTTGAATGAAGCAAGTTACTTTGCTTCTCCTGATCCTTTCATCTGCTTCCTGGTGGTTTCTCTGAAGATCTTCTTGCAAACCTCATCAACCCTAGGAATAACCAAGTATGACAATAATTAGGATTTTGATTAGCCTCCCCCCTTAGCTTTACCTTTGTGTCTCTTTTGAGTCTTCTCTTCTCATCTCATAATCAGGGACTAAACCCTAAAGGCTTTAAGGCTTTGTGATTAAGCTTATGCCTGCATCCTTCTCTTAGGATGGAGTGTATAACTTTAATCCTAAGTGTTAAACCCTTAATGTGTTTAAATTCCTTAATCAATTCACTTAATAATCATCAAGACATCACACTTGTAACTTGGGCCTTGCATTAGGGTTCTAATTCTTCCTTAATTGGTTAAGAAGGACTAACCCTAGTGTTAATGGACAAGTCCCCCTCAAGTTGTCTTACAAATCATAAAATTCACTTCATCATCTTACCATTGAATAAAATCCACTTAATCAAAGGCTTGTTTTGTCATGAGTTTAATCCCTAATCATGGATTAAGTTGAGGAGCTTTCCTCAGCTTAAACATTCTCATCTATTATCCTTCTATTAGGATGGTGTAATGAGTCTGTTAAATCCCTGATTATGGCTTAACCTCATTACTTAACACTAAACAAAAACAACAAAAGCATCTAAGTAATCACAAGTAGGTTAATGATCTTAATCTTACACCAAAGGTGATTAAGTGTGAGAATCTGACTTCACACTTAAGGTACTCTCATTACCCCTAATCAGAGGGAAGATGTGATGAGTTTACTAAATCCACTGGTTTAGGCTTAAGCTCATTAACTTATGACAAACTTCAAAAGCAATAAAAGACTGAAAACACAAAAACAAACAATAATCGTCTCCTTCGGGATTCTTTTCTCATCATCTTCACTCACAAACGAGAACTCGCTTCTTTCGTCTAATGCAAGACAGTTCGCATCTGTGCCAGACAGGTCATACACTTGAGCATAGACTAGTAAGCAGTTCACAAGTCAATTCATCTTTCAGTCTCTTTGGGTCGAACTACGGTGTTCTGACTTCCTCATTGCACGAGAGGATACGTAGGCATAACTTAACAGTTATCGAACAAAAGTCTCTGTATATTCCCCCTTTTTCCAGCTTTATTCTTTAAGCCTCATACTCTTGAGCATTTCACTCCTGTTCTTACACTGACACTGTATATTACACTTCACACTTCTTGCACTGACACCTGTACATTCTTTTCCAGCTATTTTATACACAAATTGCACTGACACTACCCCTTTAAAACACAAATCTTTCAAGCGTGGATCCCGTCGAGTACGGCGGACAATCTGGGTGCTAATACCTTCCCAGGTTGTAACCAACCCCCTTTCTCAGTCTCTCTGGTTCGCAACCGTCTTATCCATTTCTTTCTAGGTCTATGCAGCATTGCCTTTCCTCCGGGATAAAAATGCCCAGCTGGCGACTCTATTCATCTCCAGTGAGTTCACGGCTGTGTGTTCTCATTGTCCCTCTCGCCGACCGTTCGCGTCTGTACCTTTATCTGGGCCATTCCCCATTTAACGAGAGCGACAACTTGGCGACTCTGCTGGGGAAAATGATGCTGCAACCAGGGCTTCTGGTTCTTTTTGTGGGTTCCTCCTAGCGCTTGATTGATTTGTGTTTACTGGGGTGTTATGTGCTTATTTGTGTTTGTATTTATTTTTGCTTTATGTACAGTTGCTTTACTGCTTTCTTTATAGTTTGGCATTATATCATACTGTCATGCTGTCTGGCTGGATCTGGTTTTGCTTTGGTGGGTGGGTGTTCCATTGAGAGTTAAGGTCCTATACCTGGGACCTGAGTGACACCTAGGCTAGAGTGGTTCATATTCTTTCCCATTCCATCTCGGTCTGGTGCGGGAATATGAAACACGGTTCAGATATGGTTTTCTTCTTGAGAACTCTGTGTTGCAGATTTCCTGCAATGCTAGGGCTATCTGGGAAGCCTGCTAAGTCTGGATGACCTTTTAGTATTGACCTTCAGAAACTGAGGTGAATTAGAGGAGGAACTTTTATGGTTATTGTAAACACTGTACCTCCGGGTTAGAAGTGCTTACACTTCTCATAACTAATCCAAGTCTGAGGATCCTTGTTTTAGAACACCACCTGTGAGGGGGTTGGGCTGTTTACAGGTTTGCAGGTACCTTGGCCTCAGAATACCCTGTTACTTTGTTTGTTTAAGAGTACTTCATTTTGGGACAGTTCTTGTGATTCTAAAACCCTGGACATGTGGCTCTTTATTTGAGCCCCCCACCTTGGTTACTGGATTTATAGACCTCCATCTAGATTTCTTGAACACACTTGGACCTATATCAGGGCATTCGATCAGATCCAGCTCAGTCACAAACCCTTGCATATCATTTGCATACATAATCATTGCATCATATTGACATTTGCTTATTTGTGTTTCAGGGTACCCATCTACATTTGGTTTTGGTTTTGACCCCATCTTCAGTATTGACCTATCTTCATCAGCATCTGCTTCTGCTATCAGCTATCTACTTCAGTCACCTGCACCAGCCATTCAGTGGCCCATTCTTCAGTGTTATCATCAGCACCTGTCTCTACTCATCTTCAGCAACATGGCACCTAAAAAGAGCAACATCACCTACCACTTCTTCCAGCCAGAGCTATCTGACATCAGGAGGATTCAGACCCTGATCACTCCAGACCATATACCACTGTTCAGGGAACACCATGGAGATATACTTGATATGGTTATGGATCTGGACCCTTCACAGAGAAGCCTGATCCACACTTGCATTCAGTTTTATGATCCCCCACTGAGGTGTTTTACTTTTCAGGACTTTCAACTGGGCCCTTTATTGGAAGAATACTCATCATTGGTTGGTATACCTATCAGGGGTGGAATCCCTTTCAACCCTGAGATGGTCTTTCCTGGTAATGAAGAAGTAGCAAAGGCTTTGTATCTGGAACCTGTTCTGATTGAGCAGCATATGACTTCTAAGGCTGGAATCCCTGGTTTCCATCTGGATTTCTTAATCTCTCAAGCTACCCTGAAAGCTTCTTTAGGAGAGTGGAAAGCTGTCTGTGCTTTGCTGGCCCTGAGCATATATGGGATCATATTATTTGCAGATGAGCCTCGATTCATCAGCAAAAATGCAATCCATCTATTCATTCAGAGGAACCCAGTGCCCACTTTATTGGGGGATCTTTACTACTCAGTGCATCAGAGGAATGAAAAGCAGAGGGGAAGATTAGTGAGGTGCTGTGCTCTATTGTTCCACACTTGGCTTCTCAGGCATTTACCCAAGACAGATGCATTTTTGAACCCTCATCAGCAGAGAAACTGGGCTAAGAGACTCACTGCTCTAACTTCAGCTGACATCAGGTGGTGCACTCAAAGCACAAAGGGCAGGGATATCATCACCAGCTGTGGGCATTTTCCCAATGTGCCCCTGATAGGAGTTAAGGGTAGCATCAATTACAATCCTCTGCTGTTCAAAAGACAACTGGGCTATGCACTGGTCCACACTCCTAAGGCACAGGACTTGGTTGAGACTCTTTATTGTGAGAACAAGCCTAATCTTGCTATTGTTAGGCAGGCTGCTTGGGCCTGGGACAATGTTCAAACCAAGGGAGTAACCATTCTGGGGAAGTGCAACAATGTAGCATCAGCACAGTACCATGAGTGGTCCCATGCCAGGGCTCAATTCTCTGGAATGCCCTTTACTGTGGAGGATATGCCTGGGCCATCCTCAGCACCACCCCCTGCCACTATCAGTTTGGAGGAGTTTGAGAGCTTGAAAGAAAGAAATGAGAAGTTAACCCAGGCTTTGCAGAAGACCCTCCGGGAGAGGAGTGATGGCAGGTTGGATATTGAGAGGTTAGAGAAGTTGAGAGTGGAGCATCTGGCTAAGATTGAGAAGTCTGGGGATTATATCAAAAAGTCTAAGGCTGGAGAACAAATTCTGAAGAATGCTTGCAAGGAAGCCCAATTCCAGAGAGCAAGGACAGACTTATATCTGAAGGAGAGTCAGGCTAGGTGGGTCAGGATCACCGAAGCTCGTACTCAGGAGGACAAGAGAGTTCAAGGCAAGATAGAGCAGCTGGAAGCTAGTGCCAAAGAGCAGCAAGAAGCCCTGGCAGCAGCCCAGAGGGAGATATCAGAGCTGAAGGTCAAAGCTGGAGTGAAGAGGTCAAAGGACCAAAGTCAGCACAAGAAACTAACTACAGCTGTTACTACCCGGAATCTCCTCATCAGGAATCTCACGGAGCGTCCAGCTGATTCTGTGACCGAAGCACTTCTCAAGGAAGTTCGGGAAGATGAGTTTGGTCTTGGTGTTTGACCACTTGCTTGTTGTTGCTTTCATTCCATGTACTTTTTATTTTTGTAATATATTTTGACCCCTCAGAGGGCTTGTATTTGTAAGCGAACTATGTACCATTTTGCTTGTTGTAATATATGTATTAGTCTGTTCCATCCGAGTTTACTTCGAAAGCAACATCAACAGCATCTTCAAGGGTCTGGAAGGGTCAAAACTGAATACCAAGCCGGATACCTCGAAAACAAATAAGCATACTGCATTGCATGCTAACCTTTTGTTTTGTTTTGCAGGCTTTTGTTTTATTGTTGCTAACTCTGTTGTGATATTCAGGAACTATTGCTCGACGCCGGGTATTCCCCCTCAACCGTCCGCACCGATATCCAACCCGTAACAACCTTCCGGGCATACAAATGGATCAGGTACAACAGGACCTTGCAGAGGTCAAAAATCAAATGGCAAACGAAAGATTGGAAATGAGAACCCAGATGACTCAGTTTATGGAAGTGATGAACAACATGGCTCAGATCCAGGAAAGATTGAGGGCCATGGTGGAAAGGCAAAACCAAGAAGATCCACATATAGGGACTGTCGGCACCAGCAACAATGAAAGGGTCCAACCTCATGTTAACCCCCCTGTATTTGGCCCCCATCTTCATTCGGAGGTCAATATTCCTGCAAATGTTCAAGGGACTGCCACTGCAGGAAGGGTACTGCAAGAAGACCCCCAAGAGGATCAGTTTACAGTAATGGGTGCTAGGGAGGAAGCTTATGATAGAAGGCTGGATGAGATAGCTGAGAAATTGAGGTCCTTAGAGTCTCAGAATTCTTTGGGTTTCGATGTCATGGACATGGGCTTGGTAGACGGGGTCAGGATTCCCCATAAGTTCAAGCCTCCTTGTTTTGAAAAATACAACGGGACTTCATGCCCCCAGACTCATTTACAATCATTTCTGGGAAGGCTGAAGGCCTATACTATGGATGAGAAGCTCTGGATGTTCTATTTTGAGGATAGCTTGACGGGAGCTTCAAGAGAATGGTACTCTCATCTGACAAGAGCAACTATCAGATGTTGGAAGGACCTGGCAGAGGCCTTTATCAGACAGTATCAGTACAACTTAGATATGGCACCCAACAGGACTCTCCTAATGGGAATGTCACAGTCGTCAAGGGAAAGTTTCCGAGAATATGCCCAGAGATGGAGGCAATTGGCTGCTGCTGTTCAGCCACCTATGTCCGAGAGGGAAATGGCAGATATGTTTATGAATACCCTCCAGGGAACATATATTGACAGGCTGGCTGCTTTCTCTTCCACTAGCTTCGCATATGTTGTCATAGTTGGGGAGAGAATTGAGAGCCTGTTGAAGATGGGCAAGATCTCTGATAATGGTGCCAGCTCGTCCAGCAATACACGGAAGCCTTTTGCAGGCCCAAGAAGAACTGGCGAGACCAATGCCATCCACACCAACAGGGGCAGACCCCAATATGTTCACAGGTCAGTGGCAGCAGTCACCATTCCCACTCCAGCTCATCCTCAACCAGTTTATCAACCTCCGCAGCAAAACCATCAGCAACAACCTCAGTACCATCAACAAGCTCAGTATCCTCCAAGGAATTATAACAACACCACCAACAACAACCAGCAAAGGCTATTTCAGCAAAGGCCACCTCAAGCTAACAGGGTGATCGATCCGATCCCTATGCCATATGCTACATTGCTGCCACAACTCCTGAAACTTAACCTAGTTGAGCTAAGGACGCTGGCACCTCTAGATCCCAACAGTCTACCCAGGAATTATGACTCCAACGCCAGATGTGCCTTTCATTCAAATGCACCTGGCCACAATACAGAAAAGTGCAGAGCCTTGCACATGAAGGTACAAGACCTGGTAGACTCAAAAGCTCTGAATTTCGCACCACCACCTAATGTCAACAAAAATCCTATGCCAAACCACGGGGGTCTCAGAATTAACTCTATTGAAGAAGACAAGCCGTCTTATTTAATAACCAGTGTGGGTCAGATCCGGACACCGTTGGTGGAAATTAAGGCTCAGCTCCTCGAATGTCAAATGTTCCCGGGGTGTGAGTTAGGGTGTGCTTACTGCAATATCTCAGTAAATGGGTGAGATAACCTGAGGAATGGCATAGATGGTCTCATTCAGAGTGGCCAGCTTCAAATCATCACATCATTTCCAACAAATCCAGCAATCTCATCAGCAGCAATTCCAGTATCTCCTACAACTGCAACAACCATTGTTCCTGACAATTCTTCGGCTTCATCAACAAGTACTTCATATATCATCTCAACTGATCAGCCATCAACAAATTTTCCTTCTACAACTTCAGCACCACTCCAGCTTGAATCTCCTGCAACAACAACGTCCATCCTTCCGACAATATCTCCTACAACATCAGCAACAAATCATGAAGACGTCTCAACTGTCACAATATTTTATGATCCTGAAAACAACTCTGCCTACCACTCAGAAGGTGCTGCTCCCATCAGAGCACCAGTCACAATTTATTATGATCCACAGACTATCACAATTCCTTCCGCAGCTGCAATCAGTCCAGTCACTATCACGGTGCCTGGACCAGTACCTTATGAAAGCAGTAATGCCATCCCCTGGCATTACGGCTCTGACCTGTACTGCGAAGGACAAAGAATCACTTTTGAATCATCAACCCCTGCACCACAAATAGACAATGTGGGAGGAGGCGGAGGCTTCACTCGAAGTGGACGTCTCTTTGCTCCACAAATCCAGAGACCCACTGCCGAAGCAGAAGCTGCTGCCAAGGCAAAAGGAAAAAGCTTAGTGCAGGAAGAACAGATTGTTAAAGAAGCTTTGAAAACACCTTTTGACCAAGAAGTTGATGAGTTCATGAGAATCATCAAGAAAAGTGATTACAAAATAGTGGACCAGCTTCACCAGACGCCTTCCAAGATCTCTATCCTATCATTGCTTATGTGCTCCGAAGCCCATCGGAATGCACTACTCAAAGTCTTGCACGCAGCTTACGTGCCTGAAGAGATCACTGTCAATCAGTTGGAAACCGTGGTTGGAAATGTTACAGCTAGCAATGGGCTAGGGTTCACCAATACTGACTTGACAACGGAAGGCCGCAACCATAACAAGGCCTTGCACATCACCATGGAATGTAAAGGTGCAGTCCTTTCTCATGTGCTGGTAGACACAGGGTCATCCCTTAATGTCTTACCGAAAAAGGCCTTGGTAAATCTAGAATATGAAGGATTAGCATTGCGTCCCAGTAACCTGGTAGTAAGAGCCTTTGATGGTTCTAAGAGATCGGTTCTAGGAGAAATTGAGCATCCTGTGACGATTGGCCCACAAACGTTTAAAACAATCTTCTATGTGATGGACATTCAGCCTGCCTACAGCTGTTTGTTGGGTAGACCGTGGATTCACGCCGCTGGTGCAGTAACGTCTACCCTTCACCAGAAGTTAAAATTTGAGTGGGAAGGCCAAGTTGTTACTATCTGTGGGGAGGAGGATATTTTTGTCAGCCACCTGGCTACCTATAAATACATTGAGATGGATGGGGAGATCCATGAAACAATGAGCCAAGGGTTTGAGGCCCTGAATGTTAATGAAGCATCTGCTGTATCTGGAACTTCCATGTCATCTTATCAACAAGCCCGGAAGGTTGTTGAGGAAGGAACTGCCCAAGGCTGGGGCAAACTATTACCGGTGGAAAAGAAAGAGGATAGATTTGGGTTGGGTTACAAACCAACTCAACAAGATCAAGCAGAGGCTGCAAAAGAGCCCAAATTTGTGAGTGGGGGGATGCTCACCCCTGATGCTGTCAACTATCTGGAAGACGAGCTGGAAGAAGAACGCAACCTGGAAAGCTGGATTCGTCCAAAGATCCCGGGGAGCAGTATCTCAAACTGGTCTTCCCAGGAAATTATAAGAGTTACTCGTGCAGAGTAATTATTATTTCCTGTATTTTTATAGCATGCATCAAAGTCTTGCATCTTGCCCAAGATGACGAGACTCATTTTGTAATCGGGCCATCTGTACTTTTTGTGCAACAAGATTAATCAATGAAATATCAGGCATCTTTTTGCAAATGAGTCTTTTCTCTTTTTCTGTTCACTGTTTTTCCATTTTTCTTTTTGTACAAAAAAATAAATGGCGGTATTTTCAAAATGACAATTTTATTTCACTTTTCTAAAACAAGATTAAAATCAAATCACTAAAATGAACAAACTGAACCCTTGCAGAGTGTGCCTTCCAGACAGCACCGACAACAGCACGGCTATGACTTCGTATGACTTTGACAATCCAATCAATCAAGCTGATGAAGGGGTTGAAGAAGAATATGAGCTTCCTGAAGAGCTAGCCAGGTTGTTGAGACAAGAGGAAAAGGTTATTACCCCTCACCAGGAGGAGGTTGAAACGATCAATCTTGGTACAGATGAAGACGTGAAAGAAGTTAAAATCGGGGCCCGCCTACAAGACTCAGTGAAGAGACAATTGATTGACCTGCTTCAAGAGTATGTGGACGTGTTTGCTTGGTCTTATCAGGATATGCCAGGGTTGGACACCGACATTGTTGTGCACAAGCTGCCTTTAAGAGAAGAATGCCCACCGGTTAAACAGAAACTGCGCCGTACTCGTCCGGACATGGCAATGAAAATCAAGGAAGAGGTACAGAAACAATGGGACGCCGGATTCCTTGCCGTGACTAGCTATCCACCGTGGGTTGCTAACATAGTACCTGTGCCCAAGAAAGACGGCAAAGTAAGAATGTGTGTTGACTACCGGGATCTGAACAGAGCTAGCCCGAAAGATGACTTCCCTTTACCTCACATTGATGTATTGGTGGATAATACGGCTCAGTTCTCGGTATTCTCCTTCATGGACGGATTTTCAGGATACAATCAGATTAAAATGTCACCTGAAGACATGGAGAAGACAACCTTCATCACACCCTGGGGCACGTTCTGCTACAAGGTAATGCCATTTGGGCTCAAGAATGCCGGTGCAACATATCAACGGGCTATGGTGACATTATTCCACGATATGATCCATAAAGAAATAGAATGTTACGTGGATGACATGATTGCCAAGTCCCTCACTGAAGAAGATCACCTGGTAAATCTACTGAAGTTGTTCAAACGTCTGAGGAAGTATCAACTGAAGTTGAACCCCAACAAATGCACATTCGGGGTGCGATCTGGTAAGCTGCTGGGTTTTATTGTAAGTGAGAAAGGGATTGAAGTTGACCCTGATAAAGTCAAAGCGATTCAAGAGATGCCTGCACCGAAGACAGAAAAGGAAGTTCGAGGGTTCTTAGGTCGATTGAACTACATCTCCAGGTTCATATCTCACCTTACAGCAACCTGTGAACCCTTGTTCAAGTTGTTGAGAAAGGAACAGACGGTCAGGTGGAATGAAGACTGCCAGAAGGCATTTGACAAGATCAAGGAATACCTACAAGAGCCTCCAATCCTTATGCCTCCAGTTGAAGGAAGACCTCTGATAATGTACTTGACAGTATTAGAAGAGTCAATGGGGTGTGTGCTGGGCCAGCATGACGAGTCTGGTCGAAAAGAGTATGCAATATACTACCTAAGCAAAAAGTTTACCGACTGTGAACAACGTTATTCACTGCTCGAGAAAACTTGCTGTGCTTTAGCGTGGGCTGCTCGCCGACTGAGGCAGTATATGTTGACCCACACTACTTTGTTGATCTCTAAAATGGACCCAGTCAAGTACATATTCGAGAAGCCAGCCCTTACCGGACGGGTTGCAAGATGGCAAATGATCCTTACAGAATATGACATCCAATACACTTCTTAGAAAGCCATCAAGGGCAGTGTATTGTCTGAATATCTTGCTGAGCAACCTATTGATGATTACCAGCCTATGAGATTTGACTTCCCTGATGAAGACATCATGTTCATAAAAGCAAAAGATCACGAAGAGCCTGTTCACACTGAAGGGCCTGACCCGGAAGAAGAATGGACTATGATGTTTGATGGGGCCGTTAATATGAATGGTCGTGGTGTTGGTGCAGTACTCATTACACCTAAGGGAGTTCACGTGCCTTTCTCGGCAAAACTCACTTTCAACTGCACTAACAACGAAGCTGAATATGAAGCTTGCATTATGGGTCTTGAGGAAGCCATTGACCTCAGGATCAAGACATTGACCGTATTCGGAGATTCAGCTCTGGTAATCAATCAGACCAACGGCAAATGGTACACCCACCAGGATCATCTGGTACCTTATAGGGATTATACAAGGAGGTTATTGACTTTCTTTACAACAGTCAAGCTTGAGTATATCCCTCGGGACGAGAACCAGTTTGCAGACGCTCTGGCTACCATTTCGTCCATGATCAAAGTTCAGGCTGCTAACTTTGTACCTCAGATCTCAGTGTCCAGACTTGACAGACCAGCATATGTGTTCGCAGCAGACGTTGTCAAAGATGATAAGCCTTGGTTCCACGACATTAAGTGCTTCTTGGAGGATCAAACATACCCACCTGGGGCATCTTCCAATGATAAGAAGACCTTGAGAAGGCTTGCTGGTAGTTTCTTTCTGAACACTGATGGGTCTTTATACAAAAGGAACTTTGATATGGTACTCCTCAGATGTGTTGATAAGACAGAAGCAGACTTGTTGATGCATGAAGTGCACGAAGGATCCTTTGGTACCCATGCAGGAGGGCATGCCATGGCTAAGAAATTGTTAAGATCAGGTTATTACTGGATCACAATGGATGCAGACTGTTGTGCTTATGCCAGAAGGTGCCATAAATGCCAGATTTATGCAGATAAGGTGCATGTGCCTCCAAATCCTTTGAACATAATGTCTTCACCATGGCCCTTTGCTATGTGGGGCATTGATATGATCGGCAAGATTGAGCCAACTGCTTCAA
The DNA here is from genome assembly GCA_963966055.1 of Lathyrus aphaca. Lineage (NCBI taxonomy): Eukaryota > Viridiplantae > Streptophyta > Magnoliopsida > Fabales > Fabaceae > Lathyrus > Lathyrus aphaca. The sequence goes on from OZ014519.1 coordinate 149,148,691, forward strand.
ATGGCCACAGATTCATCTTGGTCGCCATTGATTACTTCACCAAGTGGGTCGAAGCAGCCTCATATGCAAATGTTACAAGACAAGTGGTAGCCAGATTTCTGAAGAGAGATATCATCTGTCGATACGGAGTTCCCGAGCGAATCATTACTGACAATGGTTCTAATTTAAACAACAAAATGATGGCTGAGTTATGCCGGGACTTCAAAATCCAACACCACAATTCTTCTCCTTACAGGCCAAAGATGAATGGCGCTGTTGAGGCAGCTAACAAGAATATTAAGAAGATTGTGCAGAAGATGGTAGTCACCTACAAAGACTGGCATGAAATGCTACCTTTCGCCTTGCATGGGTACCGCACCTCAATCAGAACATCCACTGGGGCAACACCGTATCAGCTTGTGTATGGTATGGAAGCAGTCCTACCTGTCGAAGTTGAATTACCCTCTCTCTGGGTACTGATGGATGTTAAACTGAACGAAGCAGAGTGGGTTCGGTCCCGTTTCGAACAACTAAGTCTGATTGAAGAGAAGAGATTGGCTGCGATCTGTCATGGGCAGCTATATCAGAAAAGAATGAAGAAAGCCTTCGATCAGAAAGTCAGGCACCGAGAGTACCAAGTAGGAGATCTTGTGCTGAAAAGAATCTTCCCTCCGCATACAGACCACAGGGGCAAGTGGACTCCGAATTATGAAGGACCATTCATGGTAAAGAAAGTTTTCTCTGGTGGAGCACTGATGCTCAGCACCATGGATGGTGAAGATTTCCCGTCCCCTGTGAATTCAGATGCAGTTAAAAAATACTTCGCATAAAATGACCCGCTGGACATAAAAACAGAATGTAAGTCCAGGCAAAATAGGGCATCCCGGCGAGTCAAAAACAGAATAAAAGACTCGGGCAAAAGTAAGGGAAAATAGACAAAAAAATGTACACCCGCTGAGTTGAAAAGCCGCATTGGACAACTCAGGCAAAAATGGGTATCCCGATGGATTGAAAACCCGAAAGGGCGATCCATGCAATATAGGGGAATAAGCGAACAACTGCATTCTGAATTCGTCTGTATCGTTTACAACTTGGTAAGCCTCGAAAGGATCAAGCCTCAATCAGAATCAACATTCTCCAGAAAGCAAAATGAGAAGAACGTCAAAAGTCATACGAGTCATAGTGGAAGGGGAAGCTCCTTAAAGCGTCATCAACACTGCCAGCATTTTGTTTCTCAATTTGTAACAATCTCCTCATTTCAGGGGATTTGTTTCTTTGACTGTATCTCGCCAATTCAGGGCATAGGAATTAATAAAATCAGATTTTCAGTCATGTCTCGTTTTGTACATTTTATTTGCAAAAAATGTCTGATGTCTAAAAGAAACACTGATTGCATAAAATACAGATGTTTATCTTCAAATAAAACATGCTTGCAGGAAATATACTTACTCTCAGAAGTGCCTAACTCCTATGACGGGATCCAGTAAAGGATACCTCGGGATTATTTGTGCGTTTCTCTGTCTTTTCAGGGTTGCAGGGATCCAGAACGCAACTTGGGGCATGTAAGCTTCATCCCAGCGAGCTGGCAAATCAACACTCAATCTCAGCACCCGAAGTGCTCTCTCCCCAGCTGAGTTGCCTCTCATGACTCCCCCGGCTGAGCTGCCACTTGCTACTGCTCCCAGCCGAGTTGCCATTTCATCCTCAGCCGGAGTACAAAAGTCAGGGAACCATCTCCCCACAGAGCTCCAGCCTCTATCCAGAAGAGCAACGCACGAAGAATCACAACAGAGTGAAGAAAACTTCTTCAAACCCCAGCTGGGTCCATCATTACCAGGATAGGTTCATCAATGACCTATATCCCCAAGCAATAGCATTTCATCAGATCTACCAATGATCTCATCCCCAGCTGGGATGTCCATTTCAAGCAGATCGACCAGAGACCTTCGCGGCAGCGGGACCCGAATCCCGGTTGGGTCTTTGCATAATCATAGCATTCGCATCATATTCACCCGCAAAGCGTAGCATTCCGTCTAATACGGAGCATTATGGCAAGAATCAAACATATAGCATATTCATAAGCCATGTTTTGAATCAACACTTGTGAATAATGACAGTTCATCAACGTACAGAAAAATCCCCACCAGAGTCCCTAGCAAAAGCAGCTGCCTCACAATCCACAAACACCAGTATATACTCATTTTGACACCCGTCCGTGCCATCTTTCCCCAGTAAAGTCGCCTGAACACTTCTTTCAAACAACACCACCCGTATTACAGATACTTCCTGACACCCGTCCGTGTCATACTCCCAGCAGAAAGCCAAAGACATCCTCTTTGCACTCACATGTACTTACATACACAATCCTTTGGCACCCGTCCGTGTCATATCCCCAGCTCAGTCACCTACACTTTGTATATCAAATACTTGTTCATATTACACTCTTCTCCTTTTGACACTCGTCCGTGTCGCTCTCCCCAGCAGTTAAATACTCATCTATATACCAATCACTCTTATACAGATACTCGTCCGTGTCTTGTATATATCACTCAAATCCCCTCAGATTCAACAATAGTCCTTGTTCTTTGTTAACTCGTTGGTACTCGTCTGTACCGTCATCTCAGAACATACGTCTAGTGTTTGTTTCTTCATGATACTCGTCCGCATCATAGTCTTAAAGATACTCGTCCGCATCTTTAATCCATACACCGTGTCAAACACTTTTGTCCTCTTGAATATAGATACTCGTCTGTGTCTATTATTCCCCAGAAGAGTCCCTTCAGATTCAACACTCGTCCGTGTTCTTTGTTAACCCGTTGATACTCGTCCGTATCGTCATCTCTGAACACGTGTCAGTTTGTTTCTACCCGATACTCGTCCGTATCGTAGTCTTAAGGATGCTCGTCCGCATCTTTAGTCTATACACAAGACATCTAAACACTTATACCTTTTGTTTCTTGGATGTAAACACTCGTCCGTGTTTACTACTCCCCAGTAGATTTCCAACAAAGCAGTATACCTTTTTATCTGATACTCGTCCTGTGTCATGATAAACCCTGAGAGCAGCCGTACCCTGCTAGGTGGTCGTCCTCCACCTCTTGATGGTCGTTCTCCATCATGCTCATCCGATGGCCGTCCCCATCGTCGATATTTAGCAGTCGTCCCCTGCTAGGTGGTCGTCCTCCACCTCTTGATGATCGTCCTTCATCATTTTATCCAATGACCGTCCCCATTGTTGATCTTTGGTTATCTGGCATTCGTCCTATGTCGCGAGAAACCTCGAGAGCAGCCGTCCCCTGCTAGGTGGTCGTCCTCCACCTCTTGATGGTCGTCCTCCATCATGCTCATCCGATGGCCGTCCCCATCGTTGACCTTTTATCCGGCATTCGTCCTATGTCGCGATATTTTCGGCAGCCGTACCCTGCCAGGTGGTCGTCCTCCACCTTAGATGACCGTCCCTCATCTTATCCCCAACAGAGCAGCCGTCCCCTGCTAGGTGATCATCCTTCACCTTTGATGGCCGTACCCCATCATCTGTTTATTTCATTTATTCTTTAACCCGATGGCCGTCCCCGTCGTGGTCCCTTTTCTTTTCTAGCCCGATGGCCGTCCCCATCGTTGGTTACTTTGCCTTTATGAACTTGATGGTCGTCCCCATCACGTTTCATTAATCTCCAGAAAATCTCACAGCTTTATCTTGATGGCCGTCCCCATCATAATTCTTTTATCCCCAGCATGTCGGCCGTCCCCGTCATTGCTTTATTCTCCGCACTTTTCCCAGCGTGTCGGCCGTCCCCGTCATTGCTCTTTACCCAGCAGTCGTCCTCTGCTCGACGGTCGTCCTCCGTCGCCCATACTTTACAATATACTTTATTTTCTTTTACAATCTATATCCCTTTTCTTCTTCATTTTGTGAGTGCAAATTTTGGACTGTCTTTGGTATTCAACCACAAGTTATCTTGTTTGCCTGTTAAGTCGTTGCTTACATCCTGCACAGCTAACTCATGTTTGAATAGGGGCAGCTGTAAACACCCCAAATTTGCCCTCACCCATTCACACCATTGCTTGTGATCATTACATATGCATAAGCTCAATCATATCATCTCATATCACATTTTTGATTCACTGCATTGGTTCTAAGTCATCTGCATCTAGGGTTTGTGATTTGAGCAATCCAAGAGCTTCTGGAGCCACTCCAAAGGTCATCAATCACTTCAAAGGGGTCTATGTGTGTTCAAGTATCATATTATATCTTCTCAAAGTCAAAAATGCCAAAGAATCACAAGAACTGGGATTGGTATGGAAGCAGAGCCAGGTTTGACTGCACAGTTGACCTAAAATTAGGGTTTTGGTTTCAGAGGCCATAACTCCAAATTTTTTGGTCATTCTTGTTTCTATTGGTCTCTATATGGTATAGGGGGTATGCATATCAATTTTCATGAAGAAATTCCATGGGGAAGTCATCTGATCAAGGGTTGACTTTTCAGACAAGTCAGTGCAAAATCAGGGCATCTGAGGCCCCCAATGACCCAACCAAGGGGTGATCTTCATCATTTTGAGTGTATATGATCTTTATTTGATCATAGAAGAAGTTTGAAGTTCACAAAATTCAAGAATTTGAAGTTTTTGCAAAGTTGACTTTTTGGGGCATGGTTGACTTTTAAAGAATATGTCATTTTATGCCACTTTTCAAACCTTACTTTTTGATCCAAAAATGCTTCAAATGGAAAAGCTTTGGTCATGAAAGTTGTAGATTAGATCTTTCCCTTTTCAAAAAGTACAAGAACATGACCTAATTCATTTTTGATCAAAAGTTATGGTGTGTTAAAGTTGGCAAAAATCACTAAATTCCAAGTCATGCACCAAAAGGCAAAGTTGCAAATTCTCCTTTCAAGGCCAATTCAGTCATCATATGGGCTTCTAATTCACTCAACATGATCACACAACTTCTAAAAATCAGAATGGGCCAAGAGATCACATGTTTTGTGTGGTTTTGAAGCAAGATATTTTCATGAAGCAAAAGCAAAGTCAAGTTGCAAAACCACTCATCACACTTCACCCACTTGTTACCTTGGCTGCTGAACCATTCTAGCATCTCTCACACACCATGCTGCACCAGCCCATACACATGTACTAGCCTAGGGCTCAACCCATGCTTTCCTTACACCAAAGTTGACATTTTGCAAAAGTGAACTTACCTATCACAGCAGGCCAGGTCACATCATCTGACCAATGGGACTTTTTTATGCAAGCCAAATGCTAACCATTTCACATAACAAGCAAGGCTGAAGCTTACCACAACACAGCATTCACAAACTCACTCCCTTGATCAAAAACCTTCGAATCTCTCTCCACAAGCCTCAAACACAAAAAGAAACTTCACAAACAATCTCAACTCACTTCACTGACCAGAAACCAACCATTGTTTTGGCCTGAAATCTCCCATATCTCAAATACGATTTTCACACTCCCTTGGCCTGAGCTTCTGCAAACTCACTCAAGAGGCTGTTTAAACTCCAACCAAAGGTCAAAAGCTTCTAAGGAGGATCATTGGGACTTGTTTGAGCCAAAGAAGCAGCCAGAAAGTACCTGAATCGAAAGCTCCATCTCAGGTAGCTTCATGAACTTTTTTTCCAGAACTCCTTTTTCTTGTTAGAATCTTGTTTTGTATGTTGCACTGATCATTGGGATCTATTTACTTTTGAAAATGAGCAAGAAATGAGTATGTTATGGTGTTCTGAAAGTTTGACCTAGAAACTTCATTGATTCGATTCGTGTTTGTGTTTGAGTTTTAATATGATTTTGTGCTGGATTCGTGCTTAGGGTAGTTAGTAGATGATTTATGGAGAGTTAGAGCTCCTAAAATGGCCTGGGGAGAGAGATTGATTTTTGGGGTGAACGGAGAAGATGACCGGAACACTGTTCCGGTCACCTGAGGGTGTTTAACGGCAGGATTAGGGTTTAAACATTAATTAGCTGATTTTGAATTTGAGCCGTAGGATGTGGCGCCAAGTCTCTTCCCGCGCGCGTATGTTTGAATCTGGATCATTGGATGTGCATACTTTTTCTTATTTCAGTTTAATTTCATTTTATTTTCCATTTAATTCATTTGTTTTACATAATTTATTAAAAATAGCAAAATTGTTTTAAAAATTATGAAACTTTTTGTCAAGAGTTTCATAAATTTTTAAAACACAAAAATATTTTTATTTTTATTTTTAGCATTAAAAAAGTATTTTTAAATATTTAAAAGTTTCTTTTTAATTAATTAATGAGAATTAATTAATTAAAAATACTTTTAGGTATTTAAAAATCACCAAAAAATTCATGAAATGTTTTAAGGTATTTAGAAACATTGTCCAACCTTCAAACCAAATTTATTTTTTGATCTTGATGCATTTTGAGAATTTTTCATTGAATTAAAATCATTTTTATGCATTAATTTGATCTAAAGTTCCAAAAATCATTTCTGCCTAACCATGAAGAGTTGGACCTTGGTTCTTTTTGCATTGCATTGTGTTTAGCATTTATTTTGTGAGATTAAATGGCCATGATTTGATATTTCATTTTCCATTTGTTTGATAATTTTCTTGTTTAGGAACCCTAAAACCCTAGAAATCTTAAGAAAATCATAACTTGAAACTGGTTAAGAGTTGGGACCTCTCCTTTGGGCAGTGGGTTAGTGTAGGATTAGGGATCCTTTGAATGCATTTTCAATTTTTTGTAATGTTGTTTGCTTCTGGTTTTGGTTTTTGTTTGTTGCATTGTTCATAAACCCTAATTTGGGCTTCCATATGCATCCATCTTGCATTCTCTTGCATAACATGACTTTCCATGACATTTCAAGCATCCATTTGATTCATTTGAAATAATAAGACATATTGAAAGCATGTTTGATCATTGCATCATGTATTAGCCATGTTGTATGCCATATGTACTTCATAACTTTTCATGTATGTTCATGTGTTTTAGCTTGCCCCATTTGCATTCATAAGCTTGTATGATCATTTCCATGTGCTGCCTCATGTTTGTAGCATCTCATAGCATCATTAGCATCATGTATATGCTTCTGGTTTTGTTTCTCATCATGTCATCTCATCCCATTTTGCATTGCATTGCATTTCTTTCCTAACCTTTCAGGTGGTAAGTAACTTTGAGAAGTGAATTTGCCTTCACTTCTCATAACTTCTCTTCATCTCTTTTCATGCATCCTTGCTGCATTTTTGTATGTGTTTGAGATTGAGCTTGCTCATTCTTCTTCTTCCCACTTTCTTTCTTCAAGTGACTTGACTTCTTGAATGAAGCAAGTTACTTTGCTTCTCCTGATCCTTTCATCTGCTTCCTGGTGGTTTCTCTGAAGATCTTCTTGCAAACCTCATCAACCCTAGGAATAACCAAGTATGACAATAATTAGGATTTTGATTAGCCTCCCCCCTTAGCTTTACCTTTGTGTCTCTTTTGAGTCTTCTCTTCTCATCTCATAATCAGGGACTAAACCCTAAAGGCTTTAAGGCTTTGTGATTAAGCTTATGCCTGCATCCTTCTCTTAGGATGGAGTGTATAACTTTAATCCTAAGTGTTAAACCCTTAATGTGTTTAAATTCCTTAATCAATTCACTTAATAATCATCAAGACATCACACTTGTAACTTGGGCCTTGCATTAGGGTTCTAATTCTTCCTTAATTGGTTAAGAAGGACTAACCCTAGTGTTAATGGACAAGTCCCCCTCAAGTTGTCTTACAAATCATAAAATTCACTTCATCATCTTACCATTGAATAAAATCCACTTAATCAAAGGCTTGTTTTGTCATGAGTTTAATCCCTAATCATGGATTAAGTTGAGGAGCTTTCCTCAGCTTAAACATTCTCATCTATTATCCTTCTATTAGGATGGTGTAATGAGTCTGTTAAATCCCTGATTATGGCTTAACCTCATTACTTAACACTAAACAAAAACAACAAAAGCATCTAAGTAATCACAAGTAGGTTAATGATCTTAATCTTACACCAAAGGTGATTAAGTGTGAGAATCTGACTTCACACTTAAGGTACTCTCATTACCCCTAATCAGAGGGAAGATGTGATGAGTTTACTAAATCCACTGGTTTAGGCTTAAGCTCATTAACTTATGACAAAATTCAAAAAAAATAAAAGACTGAAAACACAAAAACAAACAATAATTGTCTCCTTCGGGATTCTTTTCTCATCATCTTCACTCACAAACGAGAACTCGCTTCTTTCGTCTAATGCAAGACAGTTCGCATCTGTGCCAGACAGGTCATACACTTGAGCATAGACTAGTAAGCAGTTCACAAGTCAATTCATCTTTCAGTCTCTTTGGGTCGAACTACGGTGTTCTGACTTCCTCATTGCACGAGAGGATACGTAGGCATAACTTAATAGTTATCGAACAAAAGTCTCTGTATATTCCCCCTTTTTCCAGCTTTATTCTTTAAGCCTCATACTCTTGAGCATTTCACTCCTGTTCTTACACTGACACTGTATATTACACTTCACACTTCTTGCACTGACACCTGTACATTCTTTTCCAGCTATTTTATACACAAATTGCACTGACACTACCCCTTTAAAACACAAATCTTTCAAGCGTAGATCCCGTCGAGTACGGCGGACAATCTGGGTGCTAATACCTTCCCAGGTTGTAACCAACCCCCTTTCTCAGTCTCTCTGGTTCGCAACCGTCTTATCCATTTCTTTCTAGGTCTATGCAGCATTGCCTTTCCTCCGGGATAAAAATGCCCAGCTGGCGACTCTATTCATCTCCAGTGAGTTCACGGCTGTGTGTTCTCATTGTCCCTCTCGCCGACCGTTCGCGTCTGTACCTTTATCTGGGCCATTCCCCATTTAACGGGAGCGACAGCTTGGCGACTCTGCTGGGGAAAATGATGCTGCAACCAGGGCTTCTGGTTCTTTTTGTGGGTTCCTCCTAGCGCTTGATTGATTTGTGTTTACTGGGGTGTTATGTGCTTATTTGTGTTTGTATTTATTTTTGCTTTATGTACAGTTGTTTTACTTCTTTCTTTATAGTTTGGCATTATATCATACTGTCATGCTGTCTGGCTGGATCTGGTTTTGCTTTGGTGGGTGGGTGTTCCATTGAGAGTTAAGTTCCTATACCTGGGACCTGAGTGACACCTAGGCTAGAGTGGTTCATATTCTTTCCCATTCCATCTCAGTCTGGTGCGGGAATATGAAACACGGTTCAGATATGGTTTTCTTCTTGAGAACTCTGTGTTGCAGATTTCCTGCAATGCTAGGGCTATCTGGGAAGCCTGCTAAGTCTGGATGACCTTTTAGTATTGACCTTCAGAAACTGAGGTGAATTAGAGGAGGAACTTTTATGGTTATTGTAAACACTATACCTCCGGGTTAGAAGTGCTTACACTTCTCATAACTGATCCAAGTCCGAGGATCCTTGTTTTAGAACACCACCTGTGAGGGGGTTGGGCTGTTTACAGGTTTGCAGGTACCTTGGCCTCAGAATACCCTGTTACTTTGTTTGTTTAAGAGTACTTCATTTTGGGACAGTTCTTGTGATTCTAAAACCCTGGACATGTGGCTCTTTATTTGAGCCCCCCACCTTGGTTACTGGATTTATAGACCTCCATCTAGATTTCTTGAACACACTTGGACCTATATCAGGGCATTCGATCAGATCCAGCTCAGTCACAAACCCTTGCATATCATTTGCATACATAATCATTGCATCATATTGACATTTGCTTATTTGTGTTTCAGGGTACCCATCTACATTTGGTTTTGGTTTTGACCCCATCTTCAGTATTGACCTATCTTCATCAGCATCTGCTTCTGCTATCAGCTATCTACTTCAGTCACCTGCACCAGCCATTCAGTGGCCCATTCTTCAGTGTTATCATCAGCACCTGTCTCTACTCATCTTCAGCAACATGGCACCTAAAAAGAGCAACATCACCTACCACTTCTTCCAGCCAGAGCTATCTGACATCAGGAGGATTCAGACCCTGATCACTCCAGACCATATACCACTGTTCAGGGAACACCATGGAGATATACTTGATATGGTTATGGATCTGGACCCTTCACAGAGAAGCCTGATCCACACTTGCATTCAGTTTTATGATCCCCCACTGAGGTGTTTTACTTTTCAGGACTTTCAACTGGGCCCTTTATTGGAAGAATACTCATCATTGGTTGGTATACCTATCAGGGGTGGAATCCCTTTCAACCCTGAGATGGTCTTTCCTGGTAATGAAGAAGTAGCAAAGGCTTTGTATCTGGAACCTGTTCTGATTGAGAAGCATATGACTTCTAAGGCTGGAATCCCTGGTTTCCATCTGGATTTCTTAATCTCTCAAGCTACCCTGAAAGCTTCTTTAGGAGAGTGGAAAGCTGTCTGTGCTTTGCTGGCCCTGAGCATATATGGGATCATATTATTTGCAGATGAGCCTCGATTCATCAGCAAAAATGCAATCCATCTATTCATTCAGAGGAACCCAGTGCCCACTTTATTGGGGGATCTTTACTACTCAGTGCATCAGAGGAATGAAAAGCAGAGGGGAAGATTAGTGAGGTGCTGTGCTCCATTGTTCCACACTTGGCTTCTCAGGCATTTACCCAAGACAGATGCATTTTTGAACCCTCATCAGCAGAGAAACTGGGCTAAGAGACTCACTGCTCTAACTTCAGCTGACATCAGGTGGTGCACTCAAAGCACAAAGGGCAGGGATATCATCACCAGCTGTGGGCATTTTCCCAATGTGCCCCTGATAGGAGTTAAGGGTAGCATCAATTACAATCCTCTGCTGTTCAAAAGACAACTGGGCTATGCACTGGTCCACACTCCTAAGGCACAGGACTTGGTTGAGACTCTTTATTGTGAGAACAAGCCTAATCTGGCTATTGTTAGGCAGGCTGCTTGGGCCTGGGACAATGATCAAACCAAGGGAGTAACCATTCTGGGGAAGTGCAACAATGTAGCATCAGCACAGTACCATGAGTGGTCCCATGCCAGGGCTCAATTCTCTGGAATGCCCTTTACCGTGGAGGATATGCCTGGGCCATCCTCAGCACCACCCCCTGCCACTATCAGTTTGGAGGAGTTTGAGAGCTTGAAAGAAAGAAATGAGAAGTTAACCCAGGCTTTGCAGAAGACCCTCCGGGAGAGGAGTGATGGCAGGTTGGATATTGAGAGGTTAGAGAAGTTGAGAGTGGAGCATCTGGCTAAGATTGAGAAGTCTGGGGATTATATCAAAAAGTCTAAGGCTGGAGAACAAATTCTGAAGAATGCTTGCAAGGAAGCCCAATTCCAGAGAGCAAGGACAGACTTATATCTGAAGGAGAGTCAGGCTAGGTGGGTCAGGATCACCGAAGCTCGTACTCTGGAGGACAAGAGAGTTCAAGGCAAGATAGAGCAGCTGGAAGCTAGTGCCAAAGAGCAGCAAGAAGCCCTGGCAGCAGCCCAGAGGGAGATATCAGAGCTGAAGGTCAAAGCTGGAGTGAAGAGGTCAAAGGACCAAAGTCAGCACAAGAAACTAACTACAGCTGTTACTACCCGGAATCTCCTCATCAGGAATCTCACGGAGCGTCCAGCTGATCCTGTGACCGAAGCACTTCTCAAGGAAGTTCGGGAAGATGAGTTTGGTCTTGGTGTTTGACCACTTACTTATTGTTGCTTTCATTCCATGTACTTTTTATTTTTGTAATATATTTTGACCCCTCAGAAGGCTTGTATTTGTAAGCGAACTATGTACCATTTTGCTTGTTGTAATATATGTATTAGTCTGTTCCATCCGAGTTTACTTCGAAAGCAACATCAACAGCATCTTCAAGGGTCTGGAAGGGTCAAAACTGAATACCAAGCCGGATACCTCGAAAACAAATAAGCATACTGCATTGCATGCTAACCTTTTGTTTTGTTTTGCAGGCTTTTGTTTTATTGTTGCTAACTCTGTTGTGATATTCAGGAACTATTGCTCGACGCCGGGTATTCCCCCTCAACCGTCCGCACCGATATCCAACCCGTAACAACCTTCCGGGCATACAAATGGATCAGGTACAGCAGGACCTTGCAGAGGTCAGAAATCAAATGGCAAACGAAAGATTGGAAATGAGAACCCAGATGACTCAGTTTATGGAAGTGATGAACAACATGGCTCAGAGCCAGGAAAGATTGAGGGCCATGGTGGAAAGGCAAAACCAAGAAGATCCACATATAGGGACTGCCGGCACCAGCAACAATGAAAGGGTCCAACCTCATGTTAACCCCCCTGTATTTGGCCCCCATCTTCATCCGGAGGTCAATATTCCTGCAAATGTTCAAGGGACTGCCACTGCAGGAAGGGTACTGCAAGAAGACCCCCAAGAGGATCAGTTTACAGTAATGGGTGCTGGGGAGGAAGCTTATGATAGAAGGCTGGATGAGATAGCTGAGAAATTGAGGTCCTTAGAGTCTCAGAATTCTTTGGGTTTCGATGTCATGGACATGGGCTTGGTAGACGGGGTCAGGATTCCCCATAAGTTCAAGCCTCCTTGTTTTGAAAAATACAACGGGACTTCATGCCCCAGGACTCATTTACAATCATTTCTGGGAAGGCTGAAGGCCTATACTATGGATGAGAAGCTCTGGATGTTCTATTTTGAGGATAGCTTGACGGGAGCTTCAAGAGAATGGTACTCTCATCTGACAAGAGAAACTATCAGATGTTGGAAGGACCTGGCAGAGGCCTTTATCAGACAGTATCAGTACAACTTAGATATGGCACCCAACAGGACTCTCCTAATGGGAATGTCACAGTCGTCAAGGGAAAGTTTCCGAGAATATGCCCAGAGATGGAGGCAATTGGTTGCTGCTGTTCAGCCACCTATGTCCGAGAGGGAAATGGCAGATATGTTTATGAATACCCTCCAGGGAACATATATTGACAGGCTGGCTGCTTTCTCTTCCACTAGCTTCGCAGATGTTGTCATAGTTGGGGAGAGAATTGAGAGCCTGTTGAAGATGGGCAAGATCTCTGATAATGGTGCCAGCTCGTCCAGCAATACACGGAAGCCTTTTGTAGGCCCAAGAAGAACTGGAGAGACCAATGCCATCCACACCAACAGGGGCAGACCCCAATATGTTCACAGGTCAGTGGCAGCAGTCACCATTCCCGCTCCAGCTCATCCTCAACCAGTTTATCAACCTCCGCAGCAAAACCATCAGCAACAACCTCAGTACCATCAACAAGCTCAGTATCCTCCAAGGAATTATAACAACACCAACAACAACAACCAGCAAAGGCTATTTTAGCAAAGGCCACCTCAAGCTAACAGGGTGATCGATCCGATCCCTATGCCATATGCTACATTGCTGCCACAACTCCTGAAACTTAACCTAGTTGAGCTAAGGACGCTGGCACCTCCAGATCCCAACAGTCTACCCAGGAATTATGACTCCAACGCCAGATGTGCCTTTCATTCAAATGCACCTGGCCACAGTACAGAAAAGTGCAGAGCCTTGCACATGAAGGTACAAGACCTGGTAGACTCAAAAGCTCTGAATTTCGCACCACCACCTAATGTCAACAAAAATCCTATGCCAAACCACAAGTCGTCTTATTTAATAACCAGTGTGGGTCAGATCCGGACACCGTTGGTGGAAATTAAGGCTCAGCTCCTCGAATGTCAAATGTTCCCGGGGTGTGAGTTAGGGTGTGCTTACTGCAATATCTCAGTAAATGGGTGCGATAACCTGAGGAATGGCATAGATGGTCTCATTCAGAGTGGCCAGCTTCAAATCACCACATCATTTCCAACAAATCCAGCAATCTCATCAGCAGCAATTCCAGTATCTCCTACAACTACAACAACCATTGTTCCTGACAATTCTTCGGCTTCATCAACAAGTACTTCATATATCATCTCAACTGATCAGCCATCAACAAATTTTCCTTCTACAACTTCAGCACCACTCCAGCTTGAATCTCCTGCAACAACAACGTCCATCCTTCCGACAATATCTCCTACAACATCAGCAACAAATCATGAAGACGTCTCAACTGTTACAATATTTTATGATCCTGAAAACAACTCTGCCTACCACTCAGAAGGTGCTGCTCCCATCAGAGCACCAGTCACAATTTATTATGATCCACAGACTATCACAATTCCTTCCGCAGCTGTAATCAGTCCAGTCACTATCACGGTGCCTGGACCAGTACCTTATGAAAGCAGTAATGCCATCCCCTGGCATTACGGCTCTGACCTGTACTGCGAAGGACAAAGAATCACTTTTGAATCATCAACCCCTGCACCACAAATAGACAATGTGGGAGGAGGCGGAGGCTTCACTCGAAGCGGACGTCTCTTTGCTCCACAAATCCAGAGACCCACTGCCGAAGCAGAAGCTGCTGCCAAGGCAAAAGGAAAAAGCTTAGTGCAGGAAGAACAGATTGTTAAAGAAGCTTTGAAAACACCTTTTGACCAAGAAGTTGATGAGTTCATGAGAATCATCAAGAAAAGTGATTACAAAATAGTGGACCAGCTTCACCAGACGCCTTCCAAGATCTCTATCCTATCATTGCTTATGTGCTCTGAAGCCCATCGGAATGCACTACTCAAAGTCTTGCACGCAGCTTACGTGCCTGAAGAGATCACTGTCAATCAGTTGGAAACCGTGGTTGGAAATGTTACAGCTAGCAATGGGCTAGGGTTCACCAATACTGACTTGACAACGGAAGGCCGCAACTATAACAAGGCCTTGCACATCACCATGGAATGTAAAGGTGCAGTCCTTTCTCATGTGCTGGTAGACACAGGGTCATCCCTTAATGTCTTACCGAAAAAGGCCTTGGTAAAGCTAGAATATGAAGGATTAGCATTGCGTCCCAGTAACCTGGTAGTAAGAGCCTTTGATGGTTATAAGAGATCGGTTCTAGGAGAAATTGAGCTGCCTGTGACGATTGGCCCACAAACGTTTAAAACAATCTTCTATGTGATGGACATTCAGCCTGCCTACAGCTGTTTGTTGGGTAGACCGTGGATTCACGCCGCTGGTGCAGTAACGTCTACCCTTCACCAGAAGTTAAAATTTGAGTGGGAAGGCCAAGTTGTTACTATCTGTGGGGAGGAGGATATTTTTGTCAGCCACCTGGCTACCTATAAATACATTGAGATGGATGGGGAGATCCATGAAACAATGAGCCAAGGGTTTGAGGCCCTGAATGTTAATGAAGCATCTGCTGTATCTGGAACTTCCATGTCATCTTATCAACAAGCCCGGAAGGTTGTTGAGGAAGGAACTGCCCAAGGCTGGGGCAAACTATTACCGGTGGAAAAGAAAGAGGATAGATTTGGGTTGGGTTACAAACCAACTCAACAAGATCAAGCAGAGGCTGCAAAAGAGCCCAACTTTGTGAGTGGGGGGATGCTCACCCCTGATGCTGTCAATTGTCTGGAAGACGAGCTGGAAGAAGAACGCAACCTGGAAAGCTGGATTCGTCCAAAGATCCCGGGGAGCAGTATCTCAAACTGGTCTTCCCAGGAAATTATAAGAGTTACTCATGCAGAGTAATTATTATTTCCTGTATTTTTATAGCATGCATCAAAGTCTTGCATCTTGCCCAAGATGACGAGACTCATTTTGTAATCGGGCCATCTGTACTTTTTGTGCAACAAGATTAATTAATGAAATATCAGGCATCTTTTTGCAAATGAGTCTTTTCTCTTTTTCTGTTCACTGTTTTTCCATTTTTCTTTTTGTACAAAAAAATAAATGGCAGTATTTTCAAAATGACAATTTTATTTCACTTTTCTAAAACAAGATTAAAATCAAATCACTAAAATGAACAAACTGAACCCTTGCAGAGTGTGCCTTCCAGACAGCACCGACAACAGCACGGCTATGACTTCGTATGACTTTGACAATCCAATCAATCAAGCTGATGAAGGGGTTGAAGAAGAATATGAGCTTCCTGAAGAGCTAGCCAGGTTGTTGAGACAAGAGGAAAAGGTTATTACCCCTCACCAGGAGGAGGTTGAAACGATCAATCTTGGTACAGATGAAGACGTGAAAGAAGTTAAAATCGGGGCCCGCCTACAAGACTCAGTGAAGAGACAATTGATTGACCTGCTTCAAGAGTATGTGGACGTGTTTGCTTGGTCTTATCAGGATATGCCAGGGTTGGACACCGACATTGTTGTGCACAAGCTGCCTTTAAGAGAAGAATGCCCACCGGTTAAACAGAAACTGCGCCGTACTCGTCCGGACATGGCAATGAAAATCAAGGAAGAGGTACAGAAACAATGGGACGCCGGATTCCTTGCCGTGACTAGCTATCCACCGTGGGTTGCTAACATAGTACCTGTGCCCAAGAAAGACGGCAAAGTAAGAATGTGTGTTGACTACCGGGATCTGAACAGAGCTAGCCCGAAAGATGACTTCCCTTTACCTCACATTGATGTATTGGTGGATAATACGGCTCAGTTCTCGGTATTCTCCTTCATGGACGGATTTTCAGGATACAATCAGATTAAAATGTCACCTGAAGACATGGAGAAGACAACCTTCATCACACCCTGGGGCACGTTCTGCTACAAGGTAATGCCATTTGGGCTCAAGAATGCCGGTGCAACATATCAACGGGCTATGGTGACATTATTCCACGATATGATCCATAAAGAAATAGAATGTTACGTGGATGACATGATTGCCAAGTCCCTCACTGAAGAAGATCACCTGGTAAATCTGGTGAAGTTGTTCAAACGTCTGAGGAAGTATCAACTGAAGTTGAACCCCAACAAATGCACATTTGGGGTGCGATCTGGTAAGCTGCTGGGTTTTATTGTAAGTGAGAAAGGGATTGAAGTTGACCCTGATAAAGTCAAAGCGATTCAAGAGATGCCTGCACCGAAGACAGAAAAGGAAGTTTGAGGGTTCTTAGGTCGATTGAACTACATCTCCAGGTTCATATCTCACCTTACAGCAACCTGTGAACCCTTGTTCAAGTTGTTGAGAAAGGAACAGACGGTCAGGTGGAATGAAGACTGCCAGAAGGCATTTGACAAGATCAAGGAATACCTACAAGAGCCTCCAATCCTTATGCCTCCAGTTGAAGGAAGACCTCTGATAATGTACTTGACAGTATTAGAAGAGTCAATGGGGTGTGTGCTGGGCCAGCATGACGAGTCTGGTCGAAAAGAGTATGCAATATACTACCTAAGCAAAAAGTTTACCGACTGTGAACAACGTTATTCACTGCTCGAGAAAACTTGCTGTGCTTTAGCGTGGGCTGCTCGCCGACTGAGGCAGTATATGTTGACCCACACTACTTTGTTGATCTCTAAAATGGACCCAGTCAAGTACATATTCGAGAAGCCAGCCCTTACCGGACGGGTTGCAAGATGGCAAATCATCCTTACAGAATATGACATCCAATACACTTCTTAGAAAGCCATCAAGGGCAGTGTATTGTCTGAATATCTTGCTGAGCAACCTATTGATGATTACCAGCCTATGAGATTTGACTTCCCTGATGAAGACATCATGTTCATAAAAGCAAAAGATCACGAAGAGCTTGTTCACACTGAAGGGCCTGACCCGGAAGAAGAATGGACTATGATGTTTGATGGGGCCGTTAATATGAATGGTCGTGGTGTTGGTGCAGTACTCATTACACCTAAGGGAGTTCACGTGCCTTTCTCGGCAAAACTCACTTTCAACTGCACTAACAACGAAGCTGAATATGAAGCTTGCATTATGGGTCTTGAGGAAGCCATTGACCTCAGGATCAAGACATTGACCGTATTCGGAGATTCAGCTCTGGTAATCAATCAGACCAACGGCAAATGGTACACCCACCAGGATCATCTGGTACCTTATAGGGATTATACAAGGAGGTTATTGACTTTCTTTACAACAGTCAAGCTTGAGTATATCCCTCGGGACGAGAACCAGTTTGCAGACGCTCTGGCTACCATTTCGTCCATGATCAAAGTTCAGGCTGCTAACTTTGTACCTCAGATCTCAGTGTCCAGACTTGACAGACCAGCATATGTGTTCGCAGCAGACGTTGTCAAAGATGATAAGCCTTGGTTCCACGACATTAAGTGCTTCTTGGAGGATCAAACATACCCACCTGGGGCATCTTCCAATGATAAGAAGACCTTGAGAAGGCTTGCTGGTAGTTTCTTTCTGAACACTGATGGGTCTTTATACAAAAGGAACTTTGATATGGTACTCCTCAGATGTGTTGATAAGACAGAAGCAGACTTGTTGATGCATGAAGTGCACGAAGGATCCTTTGGTACCCATGCAGGAGGGCATGCCATGGCTAAGAAATTGTTAAGATCAGGTTATTACTGGATCACAATGGATGCAGACTGTTGTGCTTATGCCAGAAGGTGCCATAAATGCCAGATTTATGCAGATAAGGTGCATGTGCCTCCAAATCCTTTGAACATAATGTCTTCACCATGGCCCTTTGCTATGTGGGGCATTGATATGATCGGCAAGATTGAGCCAACTGCTTCAAATGGCCACAGATTCATCTTGGTCGCCATTGATTACTTCACCAAGTGGGTCGAAGCAGCCTCATATGCAAATGTTACAAGACAAGTGGTAGCCAGATTTCTGAAGAGAGATATCATCTGTCGATACGGAGTTCCCGAGCGAATCATTACTGACAATGGTTCTAATTTAAACAACAAAATGATGGCTGAGTTATGCCGGGACTTCAAAATCCAACACCACAATTCTTCTCCTTACAGGCCAAAGATGAATGGCGTTGTTGAGGCAGCTAACAAGAATATTAAGAAGATTGTGCAGAAGATGGTAGTCACCTACAAAGACTGGCATGAAATGCTACCTTTCGCCTTGCATGGGTACCGCACCTCAATCAGAACATCCACTGGGGCAACACCGTATCAGCTTGTGTATGGTATGGAAGCAGTCCTACCTGTCGAAGTTGAATTACCCTCTCTCCGGGTACTGATGGATGTTAAACTGAACGAAGCAGAGTGGGTTCGGTCCCGTTTCGAACAACTAAGTCTGATTGAAGAGAAGAGATTGGCTGCGATCTGTCATGGGCAGCTATATCAGAAAAGAATGAAGAAAGCCTTCGATCAGAAAGTCAGGCACCGAGAGTACCAAGTAGGAGATCTTGTGCTGAAAAGAATCCTCCCTCCGCATACAGACCACAGGGGCAAGTGGACTCCGAATTATGAAGGACCATTCATGGTAAAGAAAGTTTTCTCTGGTGGAGCACTGATGCTCAGCACCATGGATGGTGAAGATTTCCCGTCCCCTGTGAATTCAGATGCAGTTAAAAAATACTTCGCATAAAATGACCCGCTGGACATAAAAACAGAATGTAAGTCCAGGCAAAATAGGGCATCCCGGCGAGTCAAAAACAGAATAAAAGACTCGGGCAAAAGTAAGGGAAAATAGACAAAAAAATGTACACCCGCTGAGTTGAAAAGCCGCATTGGACAACTCAGGCAAAAATGGGTATCCCGATGGATTGAAAACCCGAAAGGGCGATCCATGCAATATAGGGGAATAAGCGAACAACTGCATTCTGAATTCGTCTGTATCGCTTACAACTTGGTAAGCCTCGAAAGGATCAAGCCTCAATCAGAATCAACATTCTCCAGAAAGCAAAATGAGAAGAACGTCAAAAGTCATACGAGTCATAGTGGAAGGGGAAGCTCCTTAAAGCGTCATCAACACTGCCAGCATTTTGTTTCTCAATTTGTAACAATCTCCTCATTTCAGGGGATTTGTTTCTTTGACTGTATCTCGCCAATTCAGGGCATAGGAATTAATAAAATCAGATTTTCAGTCATGTCTCGTTTTGTACATTTTATTTGCAAAAAATGTCTGATGTCTAAAAGAAACACTGATTGCATAAAATACAGATGTTTATCTTCAAATAAAACATGCTTGCAGGAAATATACTTACTCTCAGAAGTGCCTAACTCCTATGACGGGATCCAGTAAAGGATACCTCGGGATTATTTGTGCGTTTCTCTGTCTTTTCAGGGTTGCAGGGATCCAGAACGCAACTTGGGGCATGTAAGCTTCATCCCAGCGAGCTGGCAAATCAACACTCAATCTCAGCACCCGAAGTGCTCTCTCCCCAGCTGAGTTGCCTCTCATGACTCCCCCGGCTGAGCTGCCACTTGCTACTGCTCCCAGCCGAGTTGCCATTTCATCCTCAGCCGGAGTACAAAAGTCAGGGAACCATCTCCCCACAGAGCTCCAGCCTCTATCCAGAAGAGCAACGCACGAAGAATCACAACAGAGTGAAGAAAACTTCTTCAAACCCCAGCTGGGTCCATCATTACCAGGATAGGTTCATCAATGACCTATATCCCCAAGCAATAGCATTTCATCAGATCTACCAATGATCTCATCCCCAGCTGGGATGTCCATTTCAAGCAGATCGACCAGAGACCTTCGCGGAAGCGGGACCCGAATCCCGGTTGGGTCTTTGCATAATCATAGCATTCACATCATATTCACCCGCAAAGCGTAGCATTCCGTCTAATACGGAGCATTATGGCAAGAATCAAACATATAGCATATTCATAAGCCATGTTTTGAATCAACACTTGTGAATAATGACAGTTCATCAACGTACAGAAAAATCCCCACCAGAGTCCCTAGCAAAAGCAGCTGCCTCACAATCCACAAACACCAGTATATACTCATTTTGACACCCGTCCGTGCCATCTTTCCCCAGTAAAGTCGCCTGAACACTTCTTGCAAACAACACCACCCGTATTACAGATACTTCCTGACACCCGTCCGTGTCATACTCCCAGCAGAAAGCCAAAGACATCCTCTTTGCACTCACATGTACTTACATACACAATCCTTTGGCACCCGTCCGTGTCATATCCCCAGCTCAGTCACCTACACTTTGTATATCAAATACTTGTTCATATTACACTCTTCTCCTTTTGACACTCGTCCGTGTCGCTCTCCCCAGCAGTTAAATACTCATCTATATACCAATCACTCTTATACAGATACTCGTCCGTGTCTTGTACATATCACTCAAATCCCCTCAGATTCAACAATAGTCCTTGTTCTTTGTTAACTCGTTGGTACTCGTCTGTACCGTCATCTCAGAACATACGTCTAGTGTTTGTTTCTTCATGATACTCGTCCGCATCATAGTCTTAAAGATACTCGTCCGCATCTTTAATCCATACACCGTGTCAAACACTTTTGTCCTCTTGAATATAGATACTCGTCTGTGTCTATTATTCCCCAGAAGAGTCCCTTCAGATTCAACACTCGTCCGTGTTCTTTGTTAACCCGTTGATACTCGTCCGTATCGTCATCTCTGAACACGTGTCAGTTTGTTTCTACCCGATACTCGTCCGTATCGTAGTCTTAAGGATGCTCGTCCGCATCTTTAGTCTATACACAAGACATCTAAACACTTATACCTTTTGTTTCTTGGATGTAAACACTCGTCCGTGTTTACTACTCCCCAGTAGATTTCCAACAAAGCAGTTTACCTTTTTATCTGATACTCGTCCTGTGTCATGATAAACCCTGAGAGCAGCCGTACCCTGCTAGGTGGTCGTCCTCCACCTCTTGATGGTCGTCCTCCATCATGCTCATCCGATGGCCGTCCCCATCGTCGATATTTTGCAGCCGTCCCCTGCTAGGTGGTCGTCCTCCACCTCTTGATGATCGTCCTTCATCATTTTATCCAATGACCATCCCCATTGTTGATCTTTGGTTATCTGGCATTCGTCCTATGTCGCGAGAAACCTCGAGAGCAGCCGTCCCCTGCTAGGTGGTCGTCCTCCACCTCTTGATGGTCGTCCTCCATCATGCTCATCCGATGGTCGTCCCCATCGTTGACCTTTTATCCGGCATTCGTCCTATGTCGCGATATTTTCGGCAGCCGTACCCTGCCAGGTGGTCGTCCTCCACCTTAGATGACCGTCCCTCATCTTATCCCCAACAGAGCAGCCGTCCCCTGCTAGGTGATCATCCTTCACCTTTGATGGCCGTACCCCATCATCTGTTTATTTCATTTATTCTTTAACCCGATGGCCGTCCCTGTCGTGGTCCCTTTTCTTTTCTAGCCCGATGGCCGTCCCCATCGTTGGTTACTTTGCCTTTATGAACTTGATGGTCGTCCCCATCACGTTTCATTAATCTCCAGAAAATCTCACAGCTTTATCTTGATGGCCGTCCCCATCATAATTCTTTTATCCCCAGCATGTCGGCCGTCCCCGTCATTGCTTTATTCTCCGCACTTTTCCCAGCGTGTCGGCCGTCCCCGTCATTGCTCTTTACCCAGCAGTCGTCCTCTGCTCGACGGTCGTCCTCCGTCGCCCATACTTTACAATATACTTTATTTTCTTTTACAATCTATATCCCTTTTCTTCTTCATTTTGTGAGTGCAAATTTTGGACTGTCTTTGGTATTCAACCACAAGTTATCTTGTTTGCCTGTTAAGTCGTTGCTTACATCCTGCACAGCTAACTCATGTTTGAATATGGGCAGCTGTAAACACCCCAAATTTGCCCTCACCCATTCACACCATGGCTTGTGATCATTACATATGCATAAGCTCAATCATATCATCTCATATCACATTTTTGATTCACTGCATTGGTTCTAAGTCATCTGCATCTAGGGTTTGTGATTTGAGCAATCCAAGAGCTTCTGGAGCCACTCCAAAGGTCATCAATCACTTCAAAGGGGTCTATGTGTGTTCAAGTATCATATTATATCTTCTCAAAGTCAAAAATGCCAAAGAATCACAAGAACTGGGATTGGTATGGAAGCAGAGCCAGGTTTGACTGCACAGTTGACCTAAAATTAGGGTTTTGGTTTCAGAGGCCATAACTCCAAATTTTTTTGTCATTCTTGTTTCTATTGGTCTCTATATGGTATAGGGGGTATGCATATCAATTTTCATGAAGAAATTCCATGGGGAAGTCATCTGATCAAGGGTTGACTTTTCAGACAAGTCAGTGCAAAATCAGGGCATTTGAGGCCCCCAATGACCCAACCAAGGGGTGATCTTCATCATTTTGAGTGTATATGATCTTTATTTGATCATATAAGAAGTTTGAAGTTCACAAAATTCAAGAATTTGAAGTTTTTGCAAAGTTGACTTTTTTGGGCATGGTTGACTTTTAAAGAATATGTCATTTTATGCCACTTTTCAAACCTTACTTTTTGATCCAAAAATGCTTCAAATGGAAAAACTTTGGTCATAAAAGTTGTAGATTAGATCTTTCCCTTTTCAAAAAGTACAAGAACATGGCCTAATTCATTTTTGATCAAAAGTTATGGTGTGTTAAAGTTGGCAAAAATCACTAAATTCTAAGTCATGCACCAAAAGGCAAAGTTGCAAATTCTCCTTTCAAGGCCAATTCAGTCATCATATGGGCTTCTAATTCACTCAACATGATCACACAACTTCTAAAAATCAGAATGGGCCAAGAGATCACATGTTTTGTGTGGTTTTGAAGCAAGATATTTTCATGAAGCAAAAGCAAAGTCAAGTTGCAAAACCACTCATCACACTTCACCCACTTGTTACCTTGGCTGCTGAACCATTCTAGCATCTCTCACACACCATGCTGCACCAGCCCATACACATGTACTAGCCTAGGGCTCAACCCATGCTTTCCTTACACCAAAGTTGACATTTTGCAAAAGTGAACTTACCTATCACAGCAGGCCAGGTCACATCATCTGACCAATGGGAGTTTTTTATGCAAGCCAAATGCTAACCATTTCACATAACAAGCAAGGCTGAAGCTTACCACAACACAGCATTCACAAACTCACTCCCTTGAGCAAAAACCTTTGAATCTCTCTCCACAAGCCTCAAACACAAAAAGAAACTTCACAAACAATCTCAACTCACTTCACTGACCAGAAACCAACCATTGTTTTGGCCTGAAATCTCCCATATCTCAAATACGATTTTCACACTCCCTTGGCCTGAGCTTCTGCAAACTCACTCAAGAGGCTGTTTAAACTCCAACCAAAGGTCAAAAGCTTCTAAGGAGGATCATTGGGACTTGTTTGAGCCAAAGAAGCAGCTAGAAAGTACCTGAATCGAAAGCTCCATCTCAGGTAGCTTCATGAACTTTTTTTCCAGAACTCCTTTTTCTTGTTAGAATCTTGTTTTGTATGTTGCACTGATCATTGGGATCTATTTACTTTTGAAAATGAGCAAGAAATGAGTATGTTATGGTGTTCTGAAAGTTTGACCTAGAAACTTCATTGATTCGATTCGTGTTTGAGTTTTAATATGATTTTGTGCTGGATTCGTGCTTAGGGTAGTTAGTAGATGATTTCTGGAGAGTTAGAGCTCCTAAAATGGCCTGGGGAGAGAGATTGATTTTTGGGGTGAACGGAGAAGATGACCGGAACACTGTTCCGGTCACCTGAGGGTGTTTAACGGCAGGATTAGGGTTTAAACATTAATTAGCTGATTTTGAATTTGAGCCGTAGGATGTGGCGCCAAGTCTCTTCCCGCGCGCGTATGTTTGAATCTGGATCATTGGATGTGCATACTTTTTCTTATTTCAGTTTAATTTCATTTTATTTTCCATTTAATTCATTTGTTTTACATAATTTATTAAAAATAGCAAAATTGTTTTAAAAATTATGAAACTTTTTGTCAAGAGTTTCATAAATTTTTAAAACACAAAAATATTTTTATTTTTATTTTTAGCATTAAAAAAGTATTTTTAAATATTTAAAAGTTTCTTTTTAATTAATTAATGAGAATTAATTAATTAAAAATACTTTTAGGTATTTAAAAATCACCAAAAAATTCACGAAATGTTTTAAGGTATTTAGAAACATTGTCCAACCTTCAAACCAAATTTATTTTTTGATCTTGATGCATTTTGAGAATTTTTCATTGAATTAAAATCATTTTTATGCATTAATTTGATCCAAAGTTCCAAAAATCATTTCTGCCTAACCATGAAGAGTTGGACCTTGGTTCTTTTTGCATTGCATTGTGTTTAGCATGTATTTTGTGAGATTAAATGGCCATGATTTGATATTTCATTTTCCATTTGTTTGATAATTTTCTTGTTTAGGAACCCTAAAACCCTAGAAATCTTAAGAAAATCATAACTTGAAACTGGTTAAGAGTTGGGACCTCTCCTTTGGGCAGTGGGTTAGTGTAGGATTAGGGATCCTTTGAATGCATTTTCAATTTTTTGTAATGTTGTTTGCTTCTGGTTTTGGTTTTTGTTTGTTGCATTGTTCATAAACCCTAATTTGGGCTTCCATATGCATCCATCTTGCATTCTCTTGCATAACATGACTTTCCATGACATTTCAAGCATCCATTTGATTCATTTGAAATCATAAGACATATTGAAAGCATGTTTGATCATTGCATCATGTATTAGCCATGTTGTATGCCATATGTACTTCATAACTTTTCATGTATGTTCATGTGTTTTAGCTTGCCCCATTTGCATTCATAAGCTTGTATGATCATTTCCATGTGCTGCCTCATGTTTGTAGCATCTCATAGCATCATTAGCATCATGTATATGCTTCTGGTTTTGTTTCTCATCATGTCATCTCATCCCATTTTGCATTGCATTGCATTTCTTTCCTAACCTTTCAGGTGGTAAGTAACTTTGAGAAGTGAATTTGCCTTCACTTCTCATAACTTCTCTTCATCTCTTTTCATGCATCCTTGCTGCATTTTTGTATGTGTTTGAGATTGAGCTTGCTCATTCTTCTTCTTCCCACTTTCTTTCTTCAAGTGACTTGACTTCTTGAATGAAGCAAGTTACTTTGCTTCTCCTGATCCTTTCATCTGCTTCCTGGTGGTTTCTCTGAAGATCTTCTTGCAAACCTCATCAACCCTAGGAATAACCAAGTATGACAATAATTAGGATTTTGATTAGCCTCCCCCCTTAGCTTTACCTTTGTGTCTCTTTTGAGTTTTCTCTTCTCATCTCATAATCAGGGACTAAACCCTAAAGGCTTTAAGGCTTTGTGATTAAGCTTATGCCTGCATCCTTCTCTTAGGATGGAGTGTATAACTTTAATCCTAAGTGTTAAACCCTTAATATGTTTAAATTCCTTAATCAATTCACTTAATAATCATCAAGACATCACACTTGTAACTTGGGCCTTGCATTAGGGTTCTAATTCTTCCTTAATTGGTTAAGAAGGACTAACCCTAGTGTTAATGGACAAGTCCCCCTCAAGTTGTCTTACAAATCATAAAATTCACTTCATCATCTTACCATTGAATAAAATCCACTTAATCAAAGGCTTGTTTTGTCATGAGTTTAATCCCTAATCATGGATTAAGTTGAGGAGCTTTCCTCAGCTTAAACATTCTCATCTATTATCCTTCTATTAGGATGGTGTAATGAGTCTGTTAAATCCCTGATTATGGCTTAACCTCATTACTTAACACTAAACAAAAACAACAAAAGCATCTAAGTAATCACAAGTAGGTTAATGATCTTAATCTTACACCAAAGGTGATTAAGTGTGAGAATCTGACTTCACACTTAAGGTACTCTCATTACCCCTAATCAGAGGGAAGATGTGATGAGTTTACTAAATCCACTGGTTTAGGCTTAAGCTCATTAACTTATGACAAACTTCAAAAGCAATAAAAGACTGAAAACACAAAAACAAACAATAATCGTCTCCTTCGGGATTCTTTTCTCATCATCTTCACTCACAAACGAGAACTCGCTTCTTTCGTCTAATGCAAGACAGTTCGCATCTGTGCCAGACAGGTCATACACTTGAGCATAGACTAGTAAGCAGTTCACAAGTCAATTCATCTTTCAGTCTCTTTGGGTCGAACTACGGTGTTCTGACTTCCTCATTGCACGAGAGGATACGTAGGCATAACTTAATAGTTATCGAACAAAAGTCTCTGTATATTCCCCCTTTTTCCAGCTTTATTCTTTAAGCCTCATACTCTTGAGCATTTCACTCCTGTTCTTACACTGACACTGTATATTACACTTCACACTTCTTGCACTGACACCTGTACATTCTTTTCCAGCTATTTTATACACAAATTGCACTGACACTACCCCTTTAAAACACAAATCTTTCAAGCGTGGATCCCGTCGAGTACGGCGGACAATCTGGGTGCTAATACCTTCCCAGGTTGTAACCAACCCCCTTTCTCAGTCTCTCTGGTTCGCAACCGTCTTATCCATTTCTTTCTAGGTCTATGCAGCATTGCCTTTCCTCCGGGATAAAAATGCCCAGCTGGCGACTCTATTCATCTCCAGTGAGTTCACGGCTGTGTGTTCTCATTGTCCCTCTCGCCGACCGTTCGCGTCTGTACCTTTATCTGGGCCATTCCCCATTTAACGGGAGCGACACTTAGCTGGAATCTCGACGACCATTTATCCTTTCTTAGCAGACAACTCAAGACCCAACCTCTTAACACAGCTAGCAACAATAAAATAATAGGTAGCCCTCGTATCAATAATAGTAATTAAAAGAATACTATTAATGAAACATGTACCTCTGATGAGTTTGTCCTCATTAAATGTCTGAGTCCCAGCTAAAGTGAACACCTTTTCTCCAGACTTCGCTTTCTTTGGCTTCTGGCACTGACTACCAATATGCCCTTATTCACCATAGTTAAAATAGATAATCTCTTTATGCATACAATCAAATATTTCATGCCCAACTTTCCCATAATGGAAACAACACTTCACTTCTGTAGTACACACATTACTCTTGTCTCCAGCTTGTCCATGCTTGAAACAAACAATACCAACATGAGCACCCCCCACTAGTTCTCTGACCCGAAGCAACTTTTTGCTTACCCTTACTAGCTGGAGTATCATAAATCTTGCCACGATTCTGCTGATTCTTTCCTCTCCTATCAGTAACAATCTTGTAGTGAGCCTTTTTATCTTCTTCAAAGATCCTGCAACTATCAACCAGATCGGAAAAAATATGAATCTTCGTATACCCTACAACCTTCTTAATCTCTAAGCACAACCCGTTCTCAAACTTGATACACTTCAAAAATTCAGCAGTCGCTGCATCATGGTGTGTATAAAACTTCGACAATTCCATAAACTTTGCAGCATAATCAGTCACTGACATATTCCCCTATTTCAGTGCAAGGAATTCAATCTCCTTCATACCATGCACATCTTCAGGATAATACTTCCTCATAAACTCTCTACGAAATACAGCCCGAGTGATCTCCTCACCTGCGGCTTCCAACCTTTCACGAGTTTCCATCCACCAATCATCAGCTTCAACTTCCAACATGTGAGTTCCATAACGAACCTTCTGCGCTGGAGTATAATCCATCACACAAAAGATTCTCTCAATCTCTTTCAACCAAGCCAGTGATGCACCAGGGTCATACTTGCCCTTGGAAGTAGGCGGATTCTCTCTCTGAAAAGTCGTAAAAGTATGAGACTCATCATTCTCGCCAGCATTTGGTAATTTCTGCATAGCCTGAGCCATTGTTTGCAATGCAGCAACCATTGCAACGTTGTTTCTTCCAACCATATCAACTTAACACTACAACACAACAAAAGTTAGAACCACTTAACAATACTCGATTGTTAAACATCTACGACTCAACAACTTTATCGGACAAATTGACCTGCTCTGATACCACTAATGTAACACCCCATTTCTACCCGACTTAATAATTAAATCAGAGTTATAAAAATTCTTCAATAAACATGGGATATCACATTTCCAACTTAAAAACAAATAACATAAACTTCATTAATAAAATACTTCAAAAACAATGCAGCAGATTTCATCAAATTACAACTGTAAAATAACCTATTTACTTTCAACTTTAAACTACTTCAACATGGTTTTCAAAATAAAACAATTGAAACAAGTTCTTCAACTAAATAAAATCCAACATAAAACAAGACATGTGTTCATCCCCCAGAAGTTCTACGTATCAGAGCGACAAATATCAACTCGAAGCTACTAAGTACTCAACTCTGGATTACCTACATGTTGCCAACATAGGGCAACATTCAAACAGAAGGGGTGAGATATCAAATAATATAAACAGGAGTATGATAATCAATACGTAAGCGAGAAATCATACAATCACACCACTTCACAGCACAAGCAACATCAACATACAACCTCAACCAACAACGTTTAACAACATATATAATGCGACTTAAATGCGACTCAACTTATGTATATGCATGTCGTACCATTTAGAGTAATCTCCCAACTTGAAGATTTCCAGTTCATCGAGGCATCAACAATATATCTGCCAATCTAGGACATCTTGATTTGAGCATTCTCTCCAACTTGAAAATATGCAAATGTATGCGACTATGAATGGCATATAACAACGAAAACATAAACAACAACTTAACAACTCAACAACATGAATCAACATTGGTCAATCGACCTGCAACTTAATAATTCCCCAAGATCGAGACGATATAACTCATAACAACTTAATACAACTTCAACATGGAAAACGGCTATTACGGCTTAATTAATTATATTTCTAAATTAATAATTTTAATCCTCCAATCTACTATAAACAACTTATTTTGTTTCTTTAAGGTCTAGGATCAACTCAACTTGAAACGGATGCGAAAACAAGACGAATCGCCAAAAACTGCACTTTCTGCACACCACTCTGTCCATATGCGTATAGACCTGCCCATACACATATCACTCTGTTTCCTACGCTACACCTTACGCGTAATAATTACCCTTACGTGTATTGTCTGCATTCCCTACGTGTCACCTATGTAAATGGCCAGAGGGCATGCCAGATTCTCCTCCATTACATGCAACGCCTGCGTAACAGGCATATGTTACGCCTAATACCTAGTATTGCTACGCGTATTATTAGATATGCTACGTGATTCACCATAACACACACCAGTTCAACTTCTGCTACAGTTTACACAACTTTATCACTCCATTCAAGCCTAATTGGGTTTCTACATTGATTTTAGACCTCAATTCGTTTGTATACACTTCATCTAATGATTCTACAACTTATTTATGAGTCTTAATCTTCTTCTCTATACGATTGTTTGCAACAAATCCAGTCCAAAAATACAACAACAGATACAACAACATGAACAAATCTCATGACAGCAACACAACAAGAACAACATATTATGCCGAATAGATCCACGCGAATTTCAACAACAACTCATACAAAAACACAACAACAATTATACGAAACCCAGCCTACATACAAATTATATAATCCCGATTATAGAATTTGAACCCCACCCTTACCTTGGATTGAAGGCAACTCTAATTCCCAGCAACAATCTCTATGAAAATCCAGACATAGCTTCTTGTTCTTCCTCTAGACTTGTTCTTCTCACCAAAATTATGATTAACCTTCTAATTAGGTTTTTCAGCTTATTATTACTAAAACCTCGCGAATCAACTAATTACTAATGGGCCTAAAATAGTACCCCCCCCCAACTTTACTAATCTGACACTACAACTAAGCCGAACTTAATATTATATTATTAGTACTTATATTATTTATTCAACTTAATTAACTTGACCAACCCAAACGCGACTTAACCATCAACTTAATATCAACTTAAACAACTTAACAACACAAATGAAAAAACAACACTTAACAACAAATAATCGGGAAAAATCACAATAATATTTAATTAATTAATTAAATACGGGCGTTACAACCCCCAGTGTTTGGCCAAGATCCCCATTTGGGCAGAAATATCAGGCCCGTAATGGAAGACTGCCAAGATCAACGTAGAAGTAGTGAAAACCTAGCACGTGGTCTTCACCCTGGTCAAAATGACTCTGTAATCTTCAAAGGGACAGTTAATCGCGTGTATTCTCATGTGTGTGGGGAGGACGTCCCCAACGACTATATCCCCAACGGCTATATCCCCAATGACTATATTGTGTAGGATCCCTTATTGGACATTACCTAAAGCTGAATTAGATTGCGCCTTGGCCAACGGTGGGTAGCTTCCAGTCCAGAACAATAAGTATTTCAATTATTCTATGGATTTTACCACGTGATCGAATTTTGGAGCCAATGACCACAAGATTTTTATAATAACTAATCTTGATCTCAACACTCCTCCAAATACTTTGATTTGATTCACCAATTTCGTAACCCTAGTGTAAACACCCCAAATTTGCCCTCACTAAGTTTTACCATGGCTTGTGATCTTTTCATTTGCATAATTTCAATCATATCACATCATGTGGCATTTTTGGTTCACTGCATTGGTTCAAAGTCATCTGCATCTAGGGTTTGTGATCTGAGCAATCCATGAGCTATCTGAGCCACTCCAAAGGCCTCCAATCATCTCAATAGGTTCCATGTATGTTCAAGCATCATATTATATCCTCCCAAGATCAAGGAAGTCAGAAAAGCACAAGAACTGAGAAAGGCATGGAAGCAGAGCCAGGTTTAACTACACAGATGACCTAAAATTAGGGTTTTGGTTTCAGAGGCCATAACTCCAAAGTTTTTGGTCATTCTTGTTTCTATTAGTCTCTATATGTTATAAGGATCGTTCATACCAAGTTTGATGGAAAAATTCATTGTGGAAGTCATCTGATCACTGGGTAACTTCTTGAGCAAGTCAGAGCCAAATTAGGGCATCTGAGGGCCCCCAACATGGAACCAAAGTGGATTTTTCATCAAAATGAAGTCATATGGTATTTATTTGATCATTGAAGTGATTTGAAGTTCACAAATTTGAAGAAAAGTGGGCTAAACCAAAAGTTGCCAAATATGGAAATGACTTGTAATGTAAACTTTCCATTTTGGGAAAGTTTTTCAACCTCCTCTTTCTCAACCAAAAATGCTTCAAATGAAAACTTCTTGGTCATGAAAGTTGTAGATTGGATCATTCCCTTTTCAAAAAGTACAAGAACAAGATCTAATTCATTTTGGAACTCAAGTTATGGCTTCCCAAAGTCGGCAAAAATCACATAATTTCATGTTTCATGCCAAAAGGGATTTTTTGCAAAACCTCATACCAAACCATTTTGTGACTTCTAAATGACTTCTATGCATCATTACAACTTGCCAAAATCAGAATTGAACCAATTCACAAACCTTCATGCCTTGAATCACAAGCTACCATAAGGCATTTCTCACAAATTCTCAAGAAAGGATTTTTTGCAAGAAGGACTTCTAATGATTGATTTGTTTGCTAATTGATCTCAAGGCATCATAACAACTTCATATAGTTCATTTTGCTGCAAATTGCCCAAGATTTCATAAGTTTCCTTGCCTTGATTCACAAGAAATTCCAAAGAGGGAAATATGCAAGAACATTGGAAACTCTTGATCAAGGCCATCCAGCTCACAAAAATTGATCCAAAGGCCTTCCTTGATCCAAGCTGAAGCAAGACAAGCCCTAAGATCTTCTATGACCCGAGCCATACCTATGGTACACAAAAATCTTGACTTTTGCATCCTTGCCTATACCAATCAAACTGTGACATTACCAACCATCTAGCCAATCATAACATGTTATGTGGACCTCAAGGACTTGAAACAAACACACACACAAGCCAAAACTCTCCAAGAGGCCAGGATTCACAAAAACTGCAAAATTCTTCATCTCTTCGAAACTCCTCCCACAGCCATCAAACCTCAATTTTTTCTTCACCAACAAATCACATATCATCCATGGAACAAGAATCAACCACTGAAACAGCCTAAAACATCACATACACCAACCTCCAAATCTGCTACACCAGAACCAAAACCATCAAACCAGGCCATACAAGCTTGTTCTAAGCTTCATTTCATCATCAGGAGGTTCATAGGAGAGGATTTGCACCAAAGAAGGATCCAGAAAGCCTAGAATCAGGAGGTTCAATCTCAGGTATAGCTCATGAACTTTTTTCCCAGAAGCTTTTTTTTAAGTTCTTGTATGATTCTCTGTGCTCCCCTGATCATGGGGATGTGATCATTATTGAAAATGGTTGAGAAACCATGATGTATACATGTTCTGAAATTTTGCCCGTTTTCACGTTTTGGTTCGAATCTTGTTCATGATGCAAAATAAATGATTTTTGATTGAGGGTTTAGGTTTAGGGATGTTAGAGGATCATTTCTGGGCAAGAAATTTGGAGATTAGAGGCTTAGGGAAGAAGTTAGGGTTTGTGTTCGCCGGAGAAGATGACCGGAACTGTTCCGGTCACCTGAAAATGATTATGCCCTAATCCTGTAACTAAGCTAGGTTTGAATTTTGGCCTTTAGATCCTAGTTACCCGCGCGTATGGACGTCCCAGATCACCTAATTAAACCCTAATCCACCATTAAATTAATTAATTAGGTTTAATTAGTCAGGACAAATCCCAACCATCCAAAAACGTGCTGGTCAACCATTTTCTTTCCACTTTGAATCTGGATCATTGGATCAGATTACTTTTCCTTTTATTTTGTTTTATTTCATTTTCTTTCTATTTAATTTGTACATTTTATAAAAAATAGTAAAAAGACTTCAAAAATTCTGAAAATTTTTATTAAATCTTTTATTAATTTTCAGAACCCAAAAATATTTTTATTTTTATTTTTTGCATTAAAAAAATATTTTTAAATCATTTAAATGATTATTTTTAATTAGTTAATGAGAATTAATTAATTAAAAATACATTTAGGTATTTAAAAATCCCAAAAAAAATTCAGAGAACATTTTCAAACATTTACAAACATTTACAAACTCACAAAACAAATTTATTTTTGGTTTTGATCATACTTTGACAATTTGCATTTGAATTAGGGTTCTTAAATTTGAATATTTTTAACCCTAACTTCAAAAATTCATAACTTTTGAACCAAAGTGAGTTTGTGAATGATTCTTTTTGCATTGTGTTGTGCATAGTTTCAAGCATCTAAAAACATTTTTGTTTCATTTTTATAATGCATTTCCAATTTATTTGGCATTTTACCTTTAGGATCACCCTTAAAACCTTAGAAACTTAGAAAAATCATAAGTCCTTCTAGGTTAAGCTTCTGACCTTCCCCTTTGGGCAGTGAACTTGTATAGGTTTAGGGTCCCTTTGAGTCCATTTTCAATTTTTTATCTTGTCATTTGCTTCTGTTTTTGGTTTTTGCATCTCATGTTGCATGAAAACCCTAATTTGCATCTTCATTTGCATCCATCTTACATAAGCTTGCATATATGAACTTGCCATGACATTTTGTGCATCCACATGACATATAAGACATTTTAGGACATATTGAAATCATGTTTGATCATTGCATCATCCATTTTCCATGTTTTGCTTTCATTTCATTTCATGTGCATTCATGAACTTTCATGCTTCTTACATGTCTCATTTGCATTCTCATCTCTTGTATGAACATTCATATCACTTGACATGCTTTCATACCATATCATAACATCATTTGTATCATGAATGTGCTTCTGACTTTGGCTTTCATCTTTGCATTTCATCTCATTTTCAATTCATTTCATTTCCTTTTGCTAACTTTTCAGGTGGTAGGTGTTTGAGAAGTGAATTTGCCTTCACTTCTCATAATCTCTTCTCATCTATTCTATGCATTCATTGCTATATTTTTCTTGTGTATTAGAGTGAGCTTTATCATTCATGCTCCCTCCTCACTTTCTTTATTCAAGCAACTTATCTTCTTAAGTGAAGTAAGTTGTCTTGCTTCTTGCTGCTTCTTTTCCTCCCATCCTGCTTCTTCCATGGTGGCTTTTCCTTAAAGATCTCTTGCAAGCCTCATAAACCCTAGGAACACCCAAGCATGATCACAATTAGGGTTTTGATTAGTCCCCCAATTAGTTTTACCTTTGTGTCTTCTTTGTGTCTTCTCTTCTCACCTCTTAATCAAGGACTAAACCTTAAAGGTTTTAAGGCTTTGTGATTAAGCTTATGCCTGCATCCTTCTATTAGGATAGAGTGTATAACTTTAATCCTAAGTGTTAAACCCTTAATTTGTTTAAATCCTTTAATCAATTCACTTAATAATCACTAAGACATCAAGCTTGTAACTTGGGCCTTGCATTAGGGTTCTAATTCTTCCTTAATTGGTTAAGAAGGACTAACCCTAGTGTTAATGGACAAGTCCCCCTCAAGTTGTCTTACAAACCATAAAATCCACTT
Organism: Lathyrus aphaca; assembly: GCA_963966055.1. NCBI lineage: Eukaryota > Viridiplantae > Streptophyta > Magnoliopsida > Fabales > Fabaceae > Lathyrus > Lathyrus aphaca. The sequence goes on from OZ014519.1 coordinate 149,183,781, forward strand.
CTTAATCTTACCATTAACTAAAATCCACTCTAATAAAGGCTTTGTCTTGTCATTAGGTTAATCCCTAATCATGGATTAAGTTGAGGAGCCTTCCTCAGCTTAAATGTTCTCATCTATTATCCTTCTATTAGGATGGTGTAATGAGTCCATTAAATCCTTGATTAGAGCTTAAACTCATTACTTAACACCAAACAAAAACTCCAAAAACATCTAAATAATCGCAAGTAGGTTAATGATCTTAATCCTACATCATGGTGATTAAATGTGAGGTGCTTACTTCACATTTAAGGTATTCTCATTACCCCTAATCAGAGGGAGGATGTGATGCGTTTACTAACCCTTGATTTAGGCTTAAGCTCATTTTCTTATGACAAACTCCACAAGCAATAAAAGATTGAAAATACCAAAAACAAACAATAATCGTCTCCTCTGGGATTCTTTTCTCACCTCATTTCACTCATAAGCGAGAATTTTCTTCTTCCGTCTAATGCAAGACAGTTTGCACCTGAGCCAGACAGGTCACACACTTGAGCATAGGCAAGTAAGCAGTTCACAAGTCAATTCATCTTTCAGTCTCTTTGAGTCGAACTACGGTGTTCTGACTTCCTCATTGCACAAGGGGATAAGTAGGCATAACTTAACAGTTATCTAACAAAAGTCTCTGTATATTCCCCCCTCTTCCAGCATTATTCTTTGAGCCTCATAGTCTTGAGCTTCACACTCTTTCCTTGCATTGACACTTCTTTTATTCACCTCACACTTTCTTCCAGCACTGACACTTGCATTATCTTCCAGCTTTTGCACAACAAAATAGCACTGACATTACCCCTTTAAACACAAACTTTCAAGCATGGATCCCGTCGAGTACGGCGGACAATCTGGGTGCTAATACCTTCCCAGGTTGTAGCCAACCCCCTTTCTCAGTTTCTCTGGTTCGCGACCGTCTTGTCCATCTTTTCTTAGGTCTATGCAGCATTATCTTTCCTTCGGGATAAAAATGCCTAGTTGGCGACTCTTTTCAGTTCACCCTTGTGTTCTCTCCTCTTCGCCGACCGTTCGCGTCTGTACCCCTCTTGGCCCTGTGTCATCAAGTGGGAGCGACACCTAGTAAAGAAATCAGTTATGCTTTCACTTTCTCCCACATGAAGCAATTCATATGTTCTTTTGTGATTTTGTAACCTCACTTCTTTCACCATCTCAACACATCTAAACGATTTCTCCAAAACTTCCTATGTTTCTTTCACTGATTCAACATCACTCATCTTTTCAAAATTATATGGATCAACACATTGATGAATTATAAATAGAGCTTTATAATCTTTATTTTTCAATTATTTGTGTGTATCATTTTCTTCATCTGTCATGTTTTTTGCAAGGGGTGTTACTCATTCCTTCACAAGATCCCACGTGTCTTGATAACAAAAGACGGTATTTATTTGCTTACACCAATTTTTATAATTCTTTCCATTTAGAATTAGAAAGACTTGCTAGAAAACTCTCGTTCGGATGATTCCTCTCTTTATGCTTCCTAAGAATCACAGAACCAGTGCTCTAGATACCAGATGTTGGAATTACACTCAAACCTTGGATAATTCCAAATTAATCTTAACGAACAAGAAGAAATTCTTCCGATTGATTCTGCCTTTTGTTATTTATTTTTTTATCGAGTGAATTAACCACACCATTATTGCAAGATGATTTTGTTGCATAAAGATTATTAAAAAAAGAAAAGAAAAGATGAATTGGGGAAGAAAAGAGAAATTAGGGTTTGAGAGAAAAAAGGAAGAAAGAAAATATTTCTGCAGATTTTCTCTCTGCCTTCAAACTGAAGTTTATTCAATTATTTGTATATACAAATGCATTATTAGAATGATAGGGTATCTCTCTATTTAAAGACTGAGATTGATTGCACACCAAGCAATCTCCTACTAACCTAACTAAGCTAAAAACACAAAATAAATCTAAGTCTAAATTTCTGTCAAGATACACTTCTTTGACATTTCGACAACTATACAAATTTCTGTGCAAAGCATTTCGACAACAACAAAATATGCCCACTTTGGGTAATCGATTGCATAAGTGTCGTGCTTGTCATGGATGGTACAGGTTCACTAAAATTAATCAAAACATCGTTCACTCATGGATGGTACAAGAAACATTTAACCGCTAGAATATAATTTAAACATTGTTCACTAAAATTAATCAAAAACAAACATTTTCTACAAAGAATTAGGCAACTTTGAATTCCTCATCACACCTCAAGATACGTAGAACCAAGATTCACAATCTTATTAAACACAACTATAATAAAAAAAACATTTTTTGTTCGTTTTTCAAGAATTATGTGACTTTGAGTTCCCCATCGCAATCAAGGATATGTAGGAGCGAGATTCAACGTATCATCAACACCCTAATAAAAAAAACTTATTTTAATCATTTTCTTTTTCCTTTCAAACTTTTCATAATAATTAATGTAAATTAACACTCATATTCGTAAAGCTAACTAAATGTTAGTACAATGGATGTGATGGGTGTTAATGCTTCCCCATGAAAAATTGACTCGCAAAATTGAATTTGGTTAGAATGACTTTAATTTTGTTCTTTTAGGGTTTTATCAACGTTTTCCCTTTGAAAAGTAAACTTTGATGGTGACTTTATTGTCATTTCGAACGTTCGTACGCTTGGGTATTTTTCGCGTCAAGACAAGGGAAACAATCAATTCAACCCACTCCCTTCAAGTTCATTTTTTTCCATATCATCCACTAACAATATATATATATATATATATATATATATATATATATATATATATATATATATATATATATATATATATATATATATCTTGGCCGACTTAAAAACTAAGAGTCGTCATCCTATTTTTTAAGGGAAATAAGGGTAAACCTAAATCCTAAGGTAGAGATCTACGGTTCGGGAATTGATTAAGTGAGAGGAAGGTGTTAGGCACCCATCACTTCTATTATATTTAATAGTATCCTCTTAAGTCTTTAGGGTTTGTTTGTGTTAAGATTCTAGAAAAGAAAATTCACATCGCATGAATAATGAAGGACCTAATTTTTAATCTAATTTTACTCGCTAAGGTCTTTGTATAAAGACCTTAAGCCTATGTACCATTAAAAGAGGGATCAGAGTGTCGTAGTTCTATTCCCTCTACCCCTAAACCCTAATACAAATTTTTCTAACTACCCCTTCCTTAGTTTTATTAAAACCTTGATTTAAACCTTTTTTATAAACTCTGATTTATTATGAAACCCCCACATTTGAAACCCCATAAATATCCCTTAAACAGAACCCCAAAATATCATTTATAAGAACCCCAAAATATTTATAAAACCCCATGATTAAATTTAAAAAAAACATGTTTGAAACCCCAAAATATATTTAAATCCCCAAATATTAATAATAAATCCATATTTTTAAATCACCAAATAAATGAACTTATATCTTTATAAAAAATCATGAATAAACCTATGTTTACAAAATTCCTTGACAACCCAAAATTAAATCCCACTTTATTATTATTATTATTATTATTATTATTATTATTATTATTATTATTATTATTATTATTTAATGATAAATAAATCTCAAGTTAGAAATAATTTCCAATTATTATAGAAAATAAAATCCCAGAATAAAGGATATTAAACCCTGTTAATCCCCAAAAATTATAATAACCCCAAAATTTTAGTGCCAATTATGAAAAAAAAAATCCCAAAACTAAAATTATGCTAAAATCCCTCTTTAAATTTATTAAGGTTTGACTTTGAAACAGAATAAAGATTTTATTAATCATATCTTTTGGTTAAAATAATTTAATTTACGATTATTGGTTTAAAGACTATTGTTTTACTTTTCTATTATTTATTAGGCTTAATTTAAATATTAACTAAATAAAAATATTTTCTTCCAAGAAATTAAACCCAATACAAATTTTGTATCTATGAAATTGAAAAAAAAACACCCAATGAAAAACCCTTTAAGCTGCTTCCTCCGTTCTTTCTTTATATTCCATGCGTTCTCCTTTTCCTCTCCCTGACAACTTCCTTTACGATATCCACGTATATCTTTTTATTTTTGCTTGTTGGTATTTTTTTGATCCAAGGATGAAGGCTAAGGTTTTGTTGTTGTTCTTCAATGTGAAGAACAACAACTTTTAGGGTAGGATTTAGTGAATAGTGGGTGACATTTAGTATGGAAAAGAGTTCTATTTATACTAGTAGCTACGTTAACAAAATATGAATGTAATTAAATGGTATCAAATTAAAAATTATATCATATTTTTTAAGGATGAATATTATAAGTAAAGGTCCAGATTCATTGCTTGGTCACCAAGATATAATAAGTGTTAAAAATAATAAATCAAAATTAAAATTAAAATTTTTAGATTTTTATGAGTAAAATTGGATGAAAATCATGATTTTAATGAAAAATTGATATTTTAAAAAATATCTAAAATAGAAAAACGAAATTTAATAATAAAAAAATGAAAAATACAACTTTTATGATTTTTAAAATATGAAAAGTTAGAAATAAAAGAGAAAAAAAATACTAAAGTAAAGAAGGTGGGATTCAAACTCATGACCTCTGCCCTTTAACACATTATATTCCTCTTACTACCAATTGTGTCATTTTATTTATTTGAAGTAGAGTGGCATTAGAAAATATATGGAAGATGGTCAAAATTTAGGGTACGACAACTGCCCCTATTTAATCGGCTTTGACTCGGATGGATGATGTCAACAAGCCTTCTTACTTCCGAGGAGGAGACAATTAAATATAAGAGGACCCCAAATTTTGACAAAAATAACCCACTGCCTCCAAAGCATATCAAACCTTGATGCACCAGTTACTTCCATATCCAATTTCGTTTAGATAGAACCCCGGTAGAACCCCTTGTGATAATCCTAGACTGAATTGTTTGATAAAAATCCTGATGGAAACCCTGATGATAAATCCAGAGTGAATGGTTTAATAAAACCCCAATAGAACCCCTTAATGTTGACTCTTGATTGAACAACCTTGATGGAACCTCCTTACTAATCCTTGATAGAACCGCATATTCCTTTCAACCCCTCTTGGTGAATATTGCCTAAGATTCATATGATCCTCCACTCATGATGCTGAATTGGATAGGACTTTTAGTGATACCTTAATTACTCTGGATACAAAATACCTAGATGGAACCCCTTAAATCCCGGTTAGAATCTCATATTCAACCCTTTGTATAAAACATCCTATAGAACCCCTTTTCTAGAACCACATAAATCTCTTTCATAAAAATCGATAAAATTTTCCTCGAATTTGTTGATAAAACCCCTGATTTAACCCCCTTTGAATAGACATACGGCAGAACCCCTTTGGTAAAACGTCTTGGTATAAAATTCCGATATAACCCCTTGGATAAAAATCTGATATAACCCCTTTTGTGAAATCCTTTCGGTAAGACTCCCTTGATAAAACTCGTTTGATATAAATCTGGTAAAAAACCCTTGACAAAATTTTGATAGAACCCTTTTTGATGAAAATCCTTTTATACCTCATTAGATGAAAATCCCTTTTATAAAATTCTTTGAGAACCCATGATGTACCTTTGAAAGAAATAATTTGGTAGAACCCATGAAAGAAATAATTTGGTAGAACCCCTTAAAATTTTTTATTATGACCTCTTGATAAATCCCTTGGATAAGAATCTGGTAGAACCCCCTTGATACAATTTTGATGAAATTCCATCGGTGAAAATCCCTCAATAGAACCCCTTCTGTAGAACCTCATGAATCCATTTTGTATAACCCCTTTTGACGAACATCTAGTAAAAACCCATATAACCTTTCGGGTAATAAATCCTATAAAAATTTCTTGAACCCTTGATATAACCCGTGATATAACCCCCTTTGAGTAATATTATAGTAGAACTCTTTTTGACGAGAAATCGCTTAGTATAAACCCCTTAGTAAACTTCTTTTGATATATCCCTTTGATAAATTGTGTTGATGGAACAGAATGCAATTCCTTGAGGAAATTCCAATAGAACCCTTGTTGATGAAATCCCTTAAAATTATTTGACAAAACTTGACAAACCCTGAATAAGTCTTTGATAAAACCCCTGATTAAATTCCTTTTGGTAAGTCCTTTGTTGAATACCTTATAGAATCCTTTTGACAGCTTCCGTTGGTCAAATCTTATGTCACCCTTACATAACATCCTTAGATGATAATCCCTTGATATAATTCCAATAGAAATCTCCCAAATAACATCCTACGTACATTTGATAACATCCTTGTGAATAGAACCCTTACTAAACCCAGTTGAACTTCCTTAGGTAAGCTTTTGATAAACCTTGGTAGAATTTCTGGTAATATCCTGATGGTCGATGACGACCTTTTGTAACCCTTTATTTGAGTTGATTTTTAAACCCTTATGCATGAATGCATGTTCGTCTTTATGAATGCATGTATGTGTGTGATGCATTTTTATGTATGGTGCAATATTTAGGCTAAATCCTCTTTTATGTTATGCAATGTATATTCCTTTATATATTTTTTGTAACATCCTGACTTCCTTAACCTTTTGACTCCTTGATAATGCTTCCTGATATCCTTAACCTTCATGATGTGATAATCTAGGATTCCTCAGTCCCTGATTTGCAATAATCCTTGATCTCTGAGAATATTTAAAGAGACTCTCGTGATGGTCATCTTCGTGACTGCTATTTTATAAGCCATGTTCTTGATTTGTGTGATCCCTTTAACAATTTTGAAATCAAAGTAAAATCCATTTTATCTTTTCTATTTTAGCTCTTAGTTTTAACCCAGTGTTTCAATGCCTTACTTCACAATTAATTAACATTTTGTAATCAAGTGGAAAGTTATTTAAGGAGCAAGGAGAAATATTTGGAAAAATGCGAACTTTTATTGATAATAGGCTCGAGAAATGGGCAAGAGTACATGAAGAAGGTAATTCCCATAAGGAGAGATTACCCCAAAATTTAAAAAGGTAAAATGGCAATAAATGTGAATTTATTAACATCCCTATTAAATTAAACACCATTTTTAATCTCTGAGTCTTCAAGATCCTTATACTTTGCTTCTGAATATGATAGCTAGAATGATCACCCCCTTTTGAATTCCTGTTATGAGTGACTTGAGTGCTTTCAGTCATATTCCTTTTGGATATCTCTAATTTTTTCCTGGACCGCTCTTTTAGAGTTTTAGTCCACCGGGATGATATACCCCTTTTTTGCATAAGCCTCCATTTCGAGTTTTTTGAACTTATCGGTTTTTTTTTATAAGTCTCTAATTTATGCCTGGATTGCTCTCTAGAATTTTCAATCCATCGAGACGCCCTATTTTTTTCCTAATTCGCCCTTTAGGGTTTTCGACTTAGTGGGCTTTTATCCTCTTATTCTAGGCATAATCTTTTTTGACTGAATCAGAATTTATCAGTCGTGGTAAATCTGCTCCATCCATGGTAGTTAATATTAGTGCTCCACCAGGGAAGGCACTCTTCACGACATATGGCCTTTCATAGTTTGGGGTCCATTTTCCTCGTGGATCTTCATGGATGGCTAATATTTTTCTTAACACCAAGTCTCCCTATTTGAATAGGCATGGACGAAATTTCTTGTCAAATTATCTCTTGATTCTCCTTTGATATAATTGATCGTGACATAGAACAGCCATGCGTTTCTCTCTTATGAGGTTTAGGTGGTCATATCTGGTTTGAACCCACACCACTTCATCCAGTTTTGCTTCTATAATAACCCTTAGTTACGGAATTTCCACTTTGATCGGGAGTATTGCTTCCGTGCCATATACGAACGAGAAAGGTGTAGCTCTAGTTGATGCGCGAACTGAGGTTATATAACCATGTAGTGCAAATGGGAGCATCTCATGTCAATCCTTGTAAGTCTTCACCATTTTCTGGATGACTTTCTTGATATCAACAAAGTAGTATGGCACACCATGTATTGTCTTAATCGTCGGGAGGCCCATACAAGTGCACAACATGTCTTCTCTAATAGTGAGTATCTCGATTCACAGTCAGTGAACTTCTTGCTCAAGTAATAAATTGCATGTTCTTTTCTCCCTGTTTCATCATGTTTCCCTAGTATACATCCCATAGGGTTGTCGAGCACTGTTAAATACATTATAAATGGTCTCCCTGGAACTGGTCGCACCAAGATAGGTGGCTCTTGTAAATATTCCTTAATCCGATCTAAGGCCTTTTGACAATCTTCATTCCACTTGATAGTTTGATCTTTTCTTAGAAGCTTGAAGATCGGCTCACAAGTAGAAGTAAGATGCGAGATGAACCTCACAATGTAATTTAATCTCCCTAGAAACCTACAAACTTCTTTTTCTGTTTTCGGAACTAGAATTTCTTGGATGGCCTTTACTTTATATAAATCAACTTCTATTCCTCTTTGAATGACTATAAACCCCAAAAAAAATTGTGATCTGACCCCAAAAGTACACTTCGCTAGATTTAGTCGTAGTTTGAACTTCCTTAGACGCTCAAACAACTTTTGTAAATTTATTAGATGGTACTCCTCAGTTGTGACTTGGAAATTATATCATCCATATAAACTTCTATTTCATTGTGCATCATATTATGGAATAGAGTCACCTTATCCCTTTGATATGTTTCCCTGACATTATTTAATCCAAATGGCATCACCTTGTAGCAGAAAGTACCCCACAGAGTGATAACTATAGTCTTCTCCATATCAGAAGGAGACGTCTTGATTTGATTATACTTGGAGAATCCATCCATAAGTGAAAAGACCGATAACTAAGCAGTGTTGTCCACTAGTACTTCAATGTGAGGTAGTGGAAAGTCGCCTTTTGGACTTGCTCTATTGAGGTCTCGGTAGTATACACACATCCTTACCTTCCCATCTTTCTTCGGCACTGACACAATGTTAGCTACCCATTATGGATACTTCACGATGGCTAAGAATTCTACGTCGAACTTCTTTTTGACTTCCTCCCGGAGGGCATTCTGGACTAAGTGGCAATTTGTGTTCAACAATGTTGGTATCGAGCACAGGAATGTATTGGTAGGACCAAGCAAACACATCGGTATATTCCCGAAAAAGCTTGATCAACTCTTCCTTTATATCCTTGTTTAATGAAGTGCCAACTTTAACCTCTTTCTTTTCTTCTTCAGTCCCCAGATTGATCACATCCACTGGTTCCTGGTGAGGTTGTATTTCTTTGTCCTCTTGCCTTAACAGTCTGGCTAATTCTTTGGAAGATCACACTCTTCCCCATCAACCTTTTCTGCTTGGTAAATCGGTAACTCGAAGTCAACAGGGATTATGTCAGTGATATGTTCAATATGGTCATTTTTAAATCTGCATGTAGAAATATTTCTTTTGTTATTATTCCTTTTATGAACTATATTTCTTAGAGTGAAAATATTGAAAGAAAGTCTTGTCATTTTGTGAAATAAATGCAAATGAAAGAGAATAAATCTTTATTGAAAACAAAAATGCAATTTTATTGATAAAATAATTCCGAGAAACAAATGGTGGTCATACAAATATTTGTTCAACTTGCCTTAGGTATAGCAAGGAACTTATTATTATTATAAAAAAGGAAATTAATTTGAAATAGAAATTATCTCAGGAATCTCAATGGCCTTCCAATTGTTGAGGACCGTATCTGGTGCACAATGACACACCAAGTATAATATCCCTCTCCCATACTTTCAAATGCAGTCACTTGACTTTTGACCCCAGTACTATGGAAAGTTTCATTGATAGGAGGAACTTCCTTTTCTTGTGAACCCTCTGAATCCCTTGATTAGCCGGTTTGTAACCCAGCCCGAACAAATCCTTCATCCCACAAATTTCCCTAGTCTGTCATGTCTCCCTTCTTGATTAGGAAGTTATCTTTTATCCCTTCAATGGCATTGACAACTGCCCCAGTATGCCTCAGTAACGGGTTATTTCCCATATTATATTGGTATTGGAGATCCTAATCATACTGGTTGGCTAGAGGACTATAAGTGTAAGGAGGTATAGGTGCCCCACTATGGACAAGTTATGGGATTACTCTTTCAGTAGGTAGATCATTAACCCTTTGTTTACCCGCATGAGCTTCTTCATGCTCCAAGTTATAACCACACAGTGGGTTATCATTCCCATTTTCTTTGATAGTTCCTGCATCTCCCTTAAGGACTGCTTGATTCTTCTTCAATTGATCTATGTCTTACTTATAGTAAGCTCGAGTTGTGAGGTCGGGAAGTCAAGTTGTCAAGCTCGATGATTCCGAGATGAGATTTTTTTTAAATGGTTCCCGTTTTAACCCTTTTTGAAAAGATATGTTCTTATGATGAATGTTATATGCATGCAAATGTATGTATGAATATGCAAAGAAAATATACTTTCATTGGGATCTTGAAACATTCATTAATCGCAAAGCAAACCCAAGAGTAAGTAGAAACTCAAAATACTTTATTAGAATATAAATTTAAAGGGTCGTAGCCCAACTTATCACATGAAAGGAGAAATTACAACCAGGGTCGTAGCCCAACTTATCACATGAAGGAGAAATTACAACTAGGGTCGTAGCCCAACTTATCACATGAAAGGAGAAATTACAACTAGGGTCGTATCCCTTTATTCATGAAAGCAAACTAAAATAAATCATTTTGCCCCTAGAAACATTTTTTAACCCTCTCCCTTAATTCTTCTACCATATGACGGCATAACCTAAGAAACTCCATGATTTCCTCCTTTGGCTTGAAGATGATTGATATCTTTTTCGCTTCCTTTAGCCTTTGGGGTATTTCACGAATAAGACCGTTGGACAATATGACCAACTTGAAGTATCACTCCATGTAGTATTGTTCATCCCTAGCAAGCCACTTTATAATCATTTTTCCTTCTTTAAAAGAAGCCTCCAATTGTTGTAGCTATTCCTCCACATAAGTACTCCAAGCTTCTAAATAATCATAGGACCCATGAAGATATCTCATATCCTTTTCAAGTGCTTCCACTTTCCTTTCTGCAATTCCTTTTAGCATGATGACATCTAAAGTTTGACTCCTAGCATTTCTGAAGTGAATCAACCAATCCTTGAACTTCAGCTTCCAAAGCTTGAATATGACTTTCAAATCCTTCATTTGTTTCCCTTTGAGTTAAAATCATATAGGTAGAGATGTCCAACAATTTCCTTTAGCGAAGGACAAAACCATGTAGTTTTGAAGACACCTTTGTTACCTTTAGAATAATCCAAAACCTTGTAGAAATATTCAAGGGAAGGAGCCATTTTGAAGTCTTGAAATTGAAAGCACCTTAACCCATGATCATAGTATTGGGCCAAAGTTATTAACTCAGGAGAATAATTATAAGATCCAAAATATTCACATGCTTATGAATTAAGGATCTCCTTCTGTCTTTGGGTATCTATGCAGAATATTCCTTCATTTGAGATTCTTAATCCTTTGATAGTGATTTAATGGTTGAAAATATTATGTATTAATGATTGGTCCTTTGCATGAATCCTCTGAGCGACTCAGGAATCCAGATTCATTGTGGGGATATTGTCCTAATCAGTCTGACACAGTCCTTTAGTTAGTAGATTCCATTTGATGAGGTGTATATCTTAGGGTCAAAATTTAGGGTATGACACTCTTCCTCATCTTTTTCATCTTCTTCATCTTTATCATCCTTTTCATTTTTATCATCCTTCTCATCTTCAGCATTTTCATCATCTGGATTATCATAGAACATTGTCAAGCCATCCTTATCCTCTTCTTCGTCTTCCTTATCATAGAACATTTCAACAAATATAATACATTATAGCATCATTACATCATGTATACGTATTATTCCCTAATATTTCTACAATTAAAACAACATTTTTCAACTTCCAAGGCATGTTAAGTGCCCTGGCATCACGCTAAGCAGGTTCAACCGTGCTAAGCGGGCTCTACGATTATGGAAGAAAGACCATGCGATAACAACATCGCACCTACCATGAAATCTACACCAAAACTCATCCAATTTGCACCTTTAACCACTAAATTGATCATCAATTCATATATCTAATACACATACAACATTATCAACAAACATCAACCATCAATTCACCAAAACTCATCAAAAATCCTAGGTTTCTACCCAAAACCCCAAATACCCACATATCTCAACCATACATCGAAAACATTGAAAAGCAATACTCCACATACCTTAGATTATCGCTTCATAGTCGTCTTTCCTCAAAATCATCGAAGATCCTCTAGCCCTAGCCTCTTCTCCTTGTTCTTCAGACCTTTTCTCATTTTCTCTAAAAATGTTACGATACCTCAAACTCTTCTCACTACTCAGTATAACACATACCCCTAATACTCATTCCCCATAATACCCTCAAATTAACTTCCACGCTTACCAACATGCCCTTAAGACCAATAATTATTTTATTTAATTAAATAATAATAATTTGGAATAATCTAATATAATTACCCTAACTATTAGTATCTATTAAATAATTTCTATTAATCTCATCAACCAACATAACAACATCAACAAACATCAACTAATCGATAACAACAGGCTACAAAATTAAATCACGAGATCGGGGCATTACAACTCTCCCCCACTTAAGGAATTTTCGTCCTCGAAAATGTACCTGAAGCAAATTGAGTCAGATACGACTCCTTCATCTTATCTTCATATTCCCAAGTCCAACTTTCAGCAGCTGGTCCAACCCACAATACCTTTACCTAGGCAATCTCTTTCCCTCGCAATTGCTTCATTTTTCGGCCATCTATCTGCAAGGGTAATGCCTCAATAGTCAAGTTATCTCTTCTTGTACATCATTCATTTGAATCACATGTGACTGATTACACACATACTTCCTCAATTGCGACACCTGAAACACATCATGCAAATTCGCAAGCGACGGTGGTAACACAATATGATATGCCACCTCTTTGGTCCTTTGGGAAATCTGATACAGACCAACAAAACACGAAGTAAGCTTTATAAACTTTAAAGCTCGCCCGACACGGAGTAAGAAATAAACTTTTAAAAAATCCAAACAAAGGAAATTAACCCATTAAATAATCATTCTGCCACAAAGGTTTTATGACATTTCTAATGGATTTTCTGGACTACCTATCACTACTATCGGGCCCAAAAGAAACCTTGTGCTCAAGGTTAGGGTAATCCATAATGAATTCCGACCCATTTGCATTTAGAGGGAGAGGTGAAATATTTGTGTTGGTGGACAACTGGTTTTGGGAACCTGTAAAATCTGGGAAAGAGTCAATGTTGCGTGTGAGAGGTTGCAAAGTCTGAGGGATGGGCGATGGACTTTTGGGTAAAGGTGTAGGAGGGATAAAGTGGGGAGGACACATGGTGTTATGTGATAAGGGAAGATAGAGTCGTTTGAGATCCAAGGGTGAAGAAGAACGATCCATAAAGTTGTGGGGACAGTATTTATTGGAGTAGGTGGCGGTAGGTCTTTGTTGGGCAGTGCAACATGAAGGGGGTCATGTGGGTGAGAGTGACAAGGCCAAGTGGGAAGTGGGTCTTGCATGTGGTCAGAGGATCCCATGTGAATCAACGGTCCAGATTTGGCATTGGAAAAAGAGGTTTCTCTCACATAAGTACTATCTGTTAAGTTAGCAACACTTCTTGCACTTTCAAAATCTTGCACTTTGTTGATCTTAAGATTTTCCGTAACGTTCTTCTCTTTACTTACTGACTGTTTTTTGCAAAGCCCCTTTTGTGTTCTTCCGAAAATAATCTCCTTCTTTTTGTTGAATACCCAAACGCCTTTCTACGATCTTGTGTACAACCTCAACTATTTGGCGGGGTTCCTTCACACGCATGTTCTCAGAGTCATGCATGGAGTCTTCAAGCAAGGGATCTGCATGGAGCTGATATGGAAGAAAGGAAATTTGGAGAGGATGGTCCTAACTGTGATAGGGTCAAAGTTGAGAGACGTGAAACATTGGGTGGATGCGAGACTCTTGTGGTAGTTTCAACTCAAGCTATTGGTCCAATGTGACGCAAGACTTGGAACGGGCCGTAGAACTGTTTGGCAAGCTTTTGTGAAGGTCGGCGTTGGACTGAGGTTTGACGATAGGGTTGGAGGTGAAGAAGTACCAGGTTGCCTTCTGCAGAGGTAAAATCTCTGTGTTTTTTGTTTTCCTGTTTCCTCATGAGTGCTTGACTTCTTTTAAGATTAAGTTTCAAACTATTAAGAATTTGTTGTCTGTCTTGCAGGGTGATATCAACTGATGGAAAGGTGGAGAAGCCTTTGACATAGTCTATTACAACAGGAGGTTGTCTGCTGTATAAAGCTTTGAACAAGGTCATGCAGATCGAAGAATGAAGGGTGGAGTTATGCCAATACTCAGTCAAGTGAAGGTATTTGAACCACTGCTTGGGATTGTCGCTGGTAAAACAACGGAGGTATGTCTCTAAACACCGATTTGTCACTTTTGTTTGTCCGTCAATTTTTAGATGATAAGAGGTGCTAAATTTAAGGGAAGTACCTTGGGCGCGGAAAATTTCAATCTAGAAGGTGCTCAAGAAGATAGGATCTTTGTCAGAAATAGTGGATTTGGGAATACCATATAGGTGGCATATTTCAAAAGAAAAACGCATAGCCAAATCTTTTGAAGAAAAGCTAGTTGGGAGGGCAACAAAATGGGAGAACTTTGACAGACGATCACACACTACCCAAATAATTGTATGGAAACACGATTTTGGAAGGTGAGTAATAAAATTCATAGGTAAGTCCTCCCAGACCTAATTTGGAATTTCCAGTAGTGGTTGTAGTAATTTTTTTTTTGTTGGAAGGTACTTGTTGTGTTGGCAAGAAGTGCAACCATTGACAAAGAGTTTGAGCTCCTTGTACAGTCCCGACCAGAGGAAGGTGGAAGAAATACGAGAGAGAGTCGATGTAAGCCCTGAGTGTCTAGCTCAAGGAGTGTTATGACATTCCTTAAACACCTCTGTTCTAAAATTTTGATCTTCAGGTACGGGAATTTTGTCCTTGTAGTATAGTAGACCATTTCTGAATTTAAAAACCATGGACATGTTTGCATTGTGATGGCACTTAGGAAACGAGATCCTGACCTGGTTGTGTTTTACTGTAGTATTGTTTGAGATTGGTGATGAAGGTTGGAATGGGTGATGATATTGCAAGGTAAATGGAGTCATCGTTAGTATGTTTACGACTCAGAGCATCACCAACCTTATTTGAGCTCCCAGTTTTGTAAAAGATCTCAAATTTAAATCCCTGTAATTTTGCTGCCCATTTTTGTTGTTCCGGTGTTTGAATAGTTTGCACTAGGAGGTTTCTGAGAATTTTTTTATCTGTAAAAATATGAAAATGTTGTCCAATGAGGTACTTACGCCATTTTTTGACAGCTTCGGTAATGGCGTACATTTCACAAACATAGACGGAGGATGCCTGAAGGCGAGGGCACATCTTCTTGCTGAAGAAAGCTAAAGGCTGACCTTCTTGTGATAACACTGCTCCAATGGCTACTACTGATGCGTCAGTTTGTACCACAAAGGTCTTGCTGAAATTGGGAAGAACAAGCACCAGAGTCTCCGTTATTTTTTTTTAGAATTGTAAAATTAGCCTCAGCTTATACATTCCATGTAAACTTTGTAAAATGTAATAACTCGGTGAGCGGAGCGGCGAGTGTGGCGTAGTGGCAGACAAATCTGCGGTAAAACCGGTGAGGCCTAAAAATCCCCTGAGTTGCGTGAGTGAGTGTGGGTTTGGCCAGTCCAACATTGATTGAATTTTCATAGGATCATGGGTAACTCCACTTGAGGAAATAACATGACCTAGATAATCCACCTTAGGAACTGCAAAAACACACAGAAAGTTTTGCAACAAACTTATGCGAAGCAAGTAAATCTAAAATCAAAGTTAAATACTGCAAGTGACCAGAATAACAATTGTTGTAAATAAGGATATCATAAAAAAATAAGAACAAATCGTCGTAAATAGGGACGTAAAAGGTCATTCATCGCCGATTGAAAAGTACTAGGAGCATTAGTTAAACCAATAGGCATGACCAAAAACTCATAGTGCCCATCAAAGGTTCTAAATGTCATTTTGTGAGTGTCCTCTAGTATGACCCTAATTTGGTGGTAGCCTGATCTGAGATCGACCTTTGTAAACAAAGTAGCATAACCTAGCTCATCAAATAGTTTATCAATGGTAGGTATAGGAAAACGGTCACGGATAGTTACAACATTTAAGGTGCGATAATCCACACAAAATTTCCATGACCTATCTTTTTTTCGTACAAGTAGGAGGGGTGATGAAAATGGGTTGGTACTTGGTTTGATAATGCCTTGTGAGAGCATATCTTGAATGATATTGGTCATTGCCTCTTTTTGTGAATGAGGATAACAATAAGGTTTGACATTTATTGTAGGTGTGTTTGGGTTGAGAGGAATGTGGTGATCATGTGGACAAGAAGGTGGCATCCTGTGGGGT
Organism: Lathyrus aphaca; assembly: GCA_963966055.1. Classification (NCBI taxonomy): domain Eukaryota; kingdom Viridiplantae; phylum Streptophyta; class Magnoliopsida; order Fabales; family Fabaceae; genus Lathyrus; species Lathyrus aphaca. The sequence continues at coordinate 149,200,289 of OZ014519.1, forward strand.
TCTTGGAACACTGTTGGATAGGCTGTTAAGAGGGTTTCAATTTCAGGAAGTTGAGAGGCTATCTGGAATTTTTGGAGATGTGGATTTGGCAAGGTGGGATGGGTAGAGGTAGGCTGATATAGTAGTAAGTGGATGGAGGAAATGGAATCCATGTGTAAGAGATGACGGAATTGGTTATAGGTAGATGTGGCTGGGCTCATATTTGAATCACCTGTTATAGTAATATTTTTGTTTTCATAGGTGAAAGAAATCTTAGGAATTGAAAAATCTTCCATGAGAATCCCAAGGGTTCTCAACCATTCCATTCCTAATACAACATCTTCTACTTCTATTGGGATTAAGTATAATGGAATAAAGAATAAGTGTGATTGTAAGGTGATTGGTACCTGAGGGCATATACCGGAACATTGAAGTTTTGAGCCATTCCCCACCATAACCGAGAAGTTAGGAATGTTTTGGCATGGAATCTGCAAGTGGTCGGCTATTCTTGGCTGAAGAATGTTATGAGTGTTGCCTGTGTCAATAAAAACTGTCGTAGAAAGCCCATCAAGTAGGCCTTTGAATTTTAATGTTTTGGGGGAAAATTCTCCACTCACACCTTGTGGGGAAAGCTAAAAATAAGTTTTTGTATTTTGTTATGCGGTTGGCTCATTTTCCACAATTTCAGTAGTTTCAATTAGATCTTGGGGGAAAGAATCGGTGGACTCATCCTCTACCATAAGTAGAAGGAATTTTGCAGCAACACATTTATGGCCCGAGATGAATTTTTCATCACAGTTGAAACAAAGCCCTTGTGCCCTTTGTTCAGCTTGTTGGGCCGGAGTAATTCTTCGGATAGGAAAACGGTTTGTGAGTGAAGCAGTTGTTGGGGTGGGTATTGGTTTTGGTGGTTGGGTTGTGTTAGTAAGAGTAGCTTTTTGAGGATTGGCAAATGGGTTGGAAGAGGTTGGATATGGTGTGTAGGGGGTTTTTAACTTAGGCTTAGAATCCTTGATTTTAGCTTCAATAAGTTTGGCTAAACCCACAACATGTGAAATGGATTGAGGTTTTTGGATAGCATGCTCATTTCGAATTTTAGGAATTAATCCCGAAATAAAACAATAAATAATTGCATCAGGTGGTAATCCAATAACTCGATTTCCTAATTTCTCAAACTGAGTTTGATATTCCGTAACTAAGTCGTGCTGCCTAAGTTTAAACAGTTGGGCCTGATGATTTTCGTATTTGATGGGCCGAATTGTAATTCTAAGGCTTTTGCAAATGAATTCTAATCAGATAATTCATTACTTTGAAACATCCACTTATATCAACCAAGTGCATCGCCTTTCATATAAAAAGCAACCAATGACAAACGATTTTCATAAGTAATGTTATAAAAAGCAAAAAATTGCTCCGCTTGAAATAGCCATTCCAATACATCAGTTCCATCAAAATTGCTAAGTTCAATCTTTGGTTGTCGAAAATTCAAATTTTGATTTGTGGTGGATTGTAAGGGAGTGTAAGGTGGATTTTGCTTAAGAGTATTTGTATATGGAAAATTTTGGGTAAAGAGGATGTTGGGATATGGTGTTATATGGTGGAATAGAATAGTAGTGAGAGGGTTGGGTGAGGAAATGTGGTGGCTGGGTGTATTGTGGTGGAAATGGGGCTGTATAGGTTTGAGAAAAGGGTTGAAAAGCAGAATTTAGATAGTGAAGGGAAGGTGAAGGCCTTGTAAACGATGGTTGTGGCGGTGGTGGTGGACTATAAAGTTGTGTGGAAGCTAGGGTTGAGTGGATATGTGAAGAAGAACTAGTTAAGGGAATAGTAGAATTACCTATGATAGATCTGGGTGTGGAAATAAGAATAGGTATTGGGGTTGATAAAGGGGCAGATATGAGTATGACAGCAGTAGATGTTGCAGCAGCATTCATGGCAGATAATTGTTGAGTCATGAGGGTGGTTAGAGCAGCAAAATTGTTGTTCATTGATGTCTCCAAGTTGTTGTGGTTTGTGGTGAGTTGACCAAGTTGTAAAGCAACAACATGATTATTAGCTTCCATGGAGGATTTAAGGTTTTCATGGGTCGAAATTAGGGTTTCAATACGTTGATTAGTAGCTCGGAGAGTGTCATCTAGGTCTTTAGGTGTGAGATTTGTGATTTTGGGAGGCATTTAAGATAAAGATAAAAGCACCAAATGATAGCAAGCTTTACTGCTACAAAATAATTAGGGTTTACTCATAAAGACAAACACAGTAAAAACATGAAAGAAAAGATAATTTTTCATTAATTTTCTGCATCAATTCAAGGGACAACGGTCCTTAAATACAAAGATGCATAAATGGGCTACAAACTCTGGACTCAGCCCAGAAGGAAAAGAAATAAACTTAAAAAAATCCAAACAAAGGAAATTAACCCATTAAATAATCATTCCACAAAGGTTTTATGACATTTCTAATGGATTTTCTCGACGACCTATCAATTTACGTTAAAAAGTAAAATAATTTGGACATTGAAATGAGAAAGTGGAGTATTATGGTAAGGAAAAATTTATTCTAACCTTGACATAAAAACAATTCTCAACCACATCAACACACGTTGGAAGAAAAATAAAATGGTCATATGATATTTTGAAGATATTGTGGAATGCCACATACAATTGATATTTTAAGTTTTTTTTCCTTGGGACAAGTGATATTTTTAAGGTTTTAACAGTGACTAATATATATATATATATATATATATATATATATATATATATATATATATATATATATATATATATATATATATATATATATATATATATATATATATATATATATATAAAGTAACACATTCAATAAATGACATGATTTGAATTTTTTACAATAATAATCATAATTCCTAACTATATTTTCTTAATATTCAACTTTCTTTCATATATTTTCTCTCTGTTACTATAATTTTACAAAATTATTAAGGATATAAAGAATAAGTAGACCTATCAAAACTTTGATAGGGAAGGAAGAAAATGGAGTGTCACCCCTGTAATGAAAAAAACTTCAACATAGACAAGAAGCATCAATCAATAGTTTGTTAGTTGACATCTGACAAGTTTTGCCTATAAAAGAAAAAAGAACAAACAGTCATCTATCACTTTAATGAAATAATAAAGACAAAAATGAAACATACTTTTTTTTTTAAATAACCCCATTTTTTTTGTATTTTAAGAACATTTTAAAACTTTTTTACGGCAATACCCCATTTTTAAAAATGAAATATCTAAATATCCAATTTTGAAAATGAAATTTCAATATATCCTTTTTGTAATGTGTATTCGATCACTGGGATGACGAGTACATAAAATAAAAATATACGTTTATGTGTTTGGCCACTGAGTTGGCGAATATATGAATTTTTTTCTGTTTTAATAAGTTTATGAGTCTTTTGTTAATCTTCGGCTGATTTACGATTTAACAATTAATAAGATAGAAAAAAAATTCTAGGAGATTTTGTTAAAACTACGGGAAACTAACAAAATCCATAAAAAATTATTTAAATAGAAAAAAAGTCACATATTTATCGACTTAGTGACCGAACACATAAACGTGTATTTCTCTTTTATGTACTCACTAATAAGTGACCAAGCACACATTATAAAAGGGACATGTTCGAATTTTACTTTTAAAATAGAATATTTAAGTATTTTATTTTCAAAAATGGGATATTGTTGTAAGAAAAAAATCACATTTTAAAGGTTCTATTAATAGGTAATGATTGACAATAGTGAGTAGAAAAGTGTTATACTATTGCTCTACAGTGAAATTCACAACTACTATATGGTTAATAGTGAAATTTGATTACAATTTGTTGTTAGGCTAGTACTAGCTATTTGCACCCACCCACGACAATAGGATTTGTTACCCCTTTCATTTGACAAATATTGAATGGAAATGAAAAATTGTCAAAAGTCTGGAATCTTTATGTACAACAAGATTTTAATTCATAGCCACAACTATATGGGTGCAGAAACCCGTCCGTTTCAATCCGCATAAACCAAAGGCATTATTGATCAAATGGATTGGTCGGTTTTTGTTAAATGAATGATCGGTTTTGTATGGTTTTAAATGGCAGGTGCGGATTCAATTATTAGACTCAACGAACCTAAATATGACTACATATACGCGATAGGCATGACAATATAATATATATATATATATATATATATATATATATATATATATATATATATATATATATATATATATATATATATATATATATATATATATATATATATATATATATATTCAAACCCCTCTCGAAATTGATAGAAAAAAACAATTTTGATTGGATTTGAGTTTATCTCATTGTAAAATACGGGAACAAGTCGAGTAATGAGGATACTATTACTCACTCTGAATTCATCCCATTTATTTCATTATGCATATTATTATTTATTTGTGATGATTTTAGAATATTAAATATGTGGTTAATATTTTGATATTTTGATTTGTATTTATTATTTAAAATTTTGAATGATATGTATGGAATTTTTTAGATTATTTTAATTTATTATTTGTAATGCAGTTTGATTTTATAAAAAATAAAAAATTATATTGAAAACATTTATCTATCTATTTACTTAATCTAAATCCAAGATAATCATCATGACAACTTTGGCGACAACCCTAACCCTAATTGTCCACGTGATAATTTTCCTAGCTTTAAATTTCTATGTAATATTTTTTTATAATAATAATAATAATAATAATAATAATAATAATAATAAATATCTTGGTCACAACCATAATCCTAACATTTAGAGTTTTCAATATTATTTAAAATTATTATTATTTGTGATTATTCTTAGAATTTTCAATATTATACTCTATTAGTAGATATTAATAATAATGAAATAATATTGTTCATATTCCTATTTCATTTTCAATTATAAATTAATAAAATAAAGCACATAAAAATATTTATATTCATATTCCAGTCATAAAGGGTATTTATTTAATAAAATAAAATTGATATAATTATATTTTCTTTATAAAACTCATCATTCTTTTAACTTTAATTTAAGAAGTAAAAAATAAAATACATTATGTTTCAATAATCACTAAAATTATAAATAATATAAAAAATAAAAAATAAATCCATTAATAATTACTACAAAGAAAAAATTTGAATAAAAGAATTAAAATAAGAATAAAATTATTTACAACATTCTTCATATTTTTATACAAAATTTTAATGACTTAGTATTTAAAAATAATTAATAAAAATCATTTTGTAAATAAAATAAAATAAAATATAAAATACGAGTCACATATCACAAATATAAAAATTAATTTAATAACTAATTATTATAAAAATAATTTTAACTTAATGTATAAAAATTATAAGAAGATTTTGTCTCGATTTTATTTAGTGACTTAATCATACATTTTATTTTATATAATTTAAAATTTAATTATTATATATAATAAAACTATTTTTCAATTATATAAGTTAATAAAATAATTTTTAGAATTCAAACTAACAAATTTATTTTTAACTTTAAAATTGTTTTCCAAAATTAGTTTATCAAATGATTTTTTTTATGTATTATAATAAATAATAATTAAATAAATAAATGGTAATAAATATCTTAAACATTATTATTAATTGTATATAAGATAACTGAGTTATGAGTTACGAATAATAATAATAATAACATTATTCGTATTTATATTCCATTTTTAAATATAAATTAATATAATAAAAATAATTATAATAATAATATTCATTTAAATAGATTATAAAAAAAATTATACTATTTATCAATTTCTTTATGAAAATATATTGTGACCCTCAATATAAATTAAAATGTCAGCTAGATCTTACCATTATAATTATAAAACTAACAATATTTATGAACTAATTCCAAACAATAAATGTATATCAATATTATCTTTCAGTTATAAATATATTCTATTGTATTTTTATTGAAAGAAATAAAGTAAGAATACAATTATTTACTATATTCTTTATATTTTTATATAAAATTTTAATTACTTAGTATTTAAAAATAATTAATACAATCCATTGTGTCAATAAAATAAAATAAAACAGAAAATAAAAAATATGAATCACATATCACAAATATTAAAATTATTTTAATAACTAATTATGATTAAAATAAATTTCACTTAGTGTATAAAAATTACAAGAATGTTTTGTCTTGATTTTATTTAGTGACTAAATCATATATTTTATTTTATATAATTTAAAATTTAATTAGTTAATAAAATAATTTTTAGAATTCAAATTAACAAATTTATATTTAACTTTAAATTTTTTTTCCAAAATTAGTTTGTCAAATGATTTTTTTATGTATTATAATGAACAATAATTAAATAAATATATTGTAATAAATATCTTAATCATTATTATTAATTTCATATATGATAATTGAGTTATGAATTATGAATAATAATAATAATAATAATATTATTATTATTCTATTTATATTCCAATTTTAAATATAAATTAATATAATAAAAATAACAATAATAATTATAATAACTATAATAATAATGTTCATTTAAATAGATTATAATAAAAATTATATTATTTATCAATTTCTTTATGAAAATATATTGTGATACTCAATATAAATTTAAATGCCAGTTACATGTTAGTTACCATTATAATTATAAAACTTATCTACAATATTTATGAACTAATTCTAAATAATAAATGTATATAAATACTATTTTTTAGTCATAAATATATTCTATTATATTTTTATTGAAAGAAATAAAGTAAGAATAAAATTATTTACATTCTTCATCTTTTTTATATAAAATTTATATTACTTATTATTTAAAAATAAATAATACAAATCATTCTGTAAATAAAATAAAATATAAAATATAAAATATGAATCAAATATCACAAATATTAAATTATTTTATTAACTAATTATGATAAAAAAATACTTTTCACTTAGTGTATAAAAATTATATGAAGGTTTTATCTTGATTTTTATTTAGTGACTAAATCATATATTTTATTTTATATAATTTAAAATTTAATGATTAAATATAATAAAAAATATTTTTCATTTATATAATTTAATAAAATTATTTTTAGAATTCAAATTAACAAATTTATTTTTAACTCTAAAATTGTTTTCCAAAATTAGTTTATCAAATGGTTTTTTTATGCATCATAATGAAAAATAATTAAATAAATAAATGGTAATAAATATCTTAATCATTATTATTAATTTTATGTATTATAATTGAGTTATGAGTCACAGATAATAATAATAATAACATTATTCTTATTTTTATTCCAATTTTAAATATAAATTAATATAATAAAAATAACAATAATAATAATAATTATTATAATAGTAATGTTCATTTAAATAAATTATAATTAAAATTATACTTTTTATCAATTTCTTTATGAAAATATATTGTGACACTAAATATAAATTTAAATGTCAGTTACATGTTACCATTATAATTATAAAATTAACTACAATAAATTTATATCAATACTATCTTTTAGTTATAAATATATCCCATTGTGTTTTTATTCAACCATTAATATTTGATGCATTACTAATTTATTGATATCTCTTTAGTTGTCCGTCTATACTTGAAAATAACTTTAATTTAAGAAGTAAAAAATATAATAAATTATGTTTCAATAATCACTAAAATTATAAATAATATAAAAATAAATAAAAAAAACAATTCATTAACAATTACTATAGATAAAAAATTTAAATAAAAGAAGAATAAAATTATTTACAACATTCTTCATATTTTTATACAAAATTTTAATGACTTAGTATAAAATACGAATCACATATCACAAATATAAAAATTAATTTAATAACTAATTATGCTAAAAATAATTTTCACTTAATGTATAAAAATTATAAGAAGATTTTGTCTCGATTTTATTTAGTGACTAAATCATACATTTTATTTTATATAATTTAAAATTTTATTATTAAATATAATAAAACTATTTTTCAATTATATAAGTTAATAAAATAATTTTTAAAATTCAAATTAACAAATTTACTTTTAACTTTAAAATTGTTTTCCAAAATTAGTTTATCAAATGATTTTTTATGTATTATAATGAATAATAATTAAATAAATAAAATGGTAATAAATATTTTAAACATTATTATTAATTTTATATATGATAACTTATTTATGTGTTACGAATAATAATAATAAAAATAATAATAATAATAATAATAATAATAATAATAATAATCGTATTTATATTCCAATTTTAAATATAAATTAATATAACAAAAATAAAATTAATAATAATTATAATAATAATATTCATTTAAATAGATTATAATAAAATTATACTATTTATCAATTTCTTTATCAAAATATATTGTGACACTCAATATAAATTAAAATGTCAGTTAGATGTTACCATTATAATTATAAAACTTAAGTACAATATTTATGAACTAATTCCAAACAATAAATGTATATCAATACTATCTGTCAGTTATAAATATATTCTATTGTATTTTTATTGAAAAAATTAAAGTGAGAATAAAATTATTTACTATATTCTTCATATTTTTATATAAAATTTTAATTACTTAGTATTTAAAAATAATTAATACAAATCATTGTGTCAATAAAATAAAATAAAACAAAAAATAAAAAATACGAATCACATATCACAAATATAAAAATTATTTTAATAACTAATTATGGTAAAAATAAATTTCACTCTCTGGATTAATTAAGATGCCTTGCGTTGTATATGGTTGTTTTGAATTAATTGAGTTTCATATTTTGGGTAGCTTCGATTTGTTTGTTTGAGAAAGAATTAGGTTGATATGAGTTCAAATTTGGATAGAGCGGAAGAAACTAAGGGGATTTAAGAAGACAATTTAGGGTTTGGTGGTGGCTCTGCCGGAGTTGACGGTGGCCTTCGCTACATAACCATCTTCTCCGGCGGCGGATTAGGTTTCAGATAGGTTTTAATTGAGAGAGGAGTGTGGCATTGAGAGAGAGAAAGTCTTCCTGTGCGTTATTTGTGTGGAGGAAGCTTATAAAAATTAATCAAATATCACCGTAAAGTTTAGATAAGAGGATAAGGTTTTTTGGGTGGTCAACTCCCGCGGTGACACTTGTCACCGTCTTGTAGGACCACCGCTTCTCAACCACATGCACTTCCTACATCATAACTACCATACACCTAGCATTTTTCAACCTTTAGATGTATCATCATCAAGGACTGCATGATATGAAGGTCCAGATTAGTCAACATTGTTGACTGAACGACCATGATAATGAGCCTCAGGCCTAACGCGTTTGGGCCCTAACCAATCTGCTATCCGCACCCCAAATATTCAAGTCCAACTGTTTTTTTACTAAAAAATTACTTTGTCAGCACCCCCTGTTTCTTTGTCTATTTTCTTCTATTTTCTTTTATATTTCTTTTAAAAATAGTTTTTTAAAAATAGTTTTTCCTAATAGAAAATTTCCAGAAAATTAAAAATAATAGTTTAGCATATTAATAAATTTTTGACAAATTTTAATTCTCTTTTTTTTCCGAATTTTTCGTATTTATTTCGATTTTTTTTTTTTTTTGCTTTATATGCCTTTTAATATTTTTCCATCTTTACATGATAATTCATTTGTCCATACTTTTGCATATTCATGTTAAATTCCACTTACTAACAAATTCTTTTGTTGTAGGAGGTATTATTTGAGGACTTTCCACTTACGGATATAGATTTTCACTTTGATATTTTTATGGTTTTTGTGCTTTTGTGATGTAATAATTAGTATGTCTTTTATGTTTGTATGATACTTTAGAATAAAGTAGAAAAAAGCTAAAATCGAAGCGTTTAGAAAATGAAGTTTTAAAAAGGATAAGAAAAGAAATATTCGATCCAACGTCGAATTAATTTCAAACAAAAATAAATAAACAAGTTCTATATGATGTTAGGGTTTCCACAATTACACCTTCGCTCCACTCCAATAAACCAAAACATACCCTTGTATGATACGAACCATAAGTCACGTGTCTCAGCACCGTGCAATCGACCCACCTGATCATCCATTCCACTCCTTTCATGACTCATCATACGTTCTCACCATCCATGACATAGGAGGACCATGTTCATTATTTCATTTTAATATTCACATTTCATACTTAATTTCCACATACTTGTGTTTACTTCACATGCTACCTTAGGGTTCACAACTTGGACTTAATTTTCAATTAAAGCCACAATGTGATAGATATTAGGATAGTCATCCATGTATGCTGACTTAGGTAGATTTTCCCCTTTAATCCTCAACCTTAAGATCAATAATTGCATGCTAATAGTAGGGTTCGAGTTTTAGTCTCCCCGTAGATTTGATTTACTACTTGAGTCCATCTTCTCATCTTCAAAGAAAAGCAAAAATACTTAATAATGAAAGTGTGTACAATACGCCACGAGCCTTAATCCATATGGGAAATGATTAGTGGAGGTCTCCTCCACTCTTCTAGAATGCTTTACAAACGTCCCATTAGGGGCGTCCTTGGAAAGTATTCACTCCTATATCATAGTCTTTAATGTTGTACATACGATAAACACCAAAATCGAAATACTTCTTCTAAAAGACAATAAACCAACAAGACACCACATCTTCTCTTCTCATCTCCCACTCTTTGCGGACGAATATGACTTGTCTCAACAGTTCGACAACAACACGGTAACACACTTGATTCAACGAGCCTACAACACCTGAGTTAGAGTTATGGCAATGTCATCCTAAAAATACAAACAAATATCATCCCTAGTTAGGCGAACTACGCCGACTCTGATTCTCATTTCCCGTGAGATGCGTAGGAAGTGGGGTATGGATCATTCGAGCACACTCTTTATTTTCCCTACATTTTCCCGCACCTTTTCATTCTCTTTTTCCAGTTCCCTTTCTCATTCCAGTTCCGGTAGCGATTTTTGTTCAACATCATCTTATTTCTAACCCTTTGAAATAGACTATCAAGCGTGGATCCCGTCGGGTACGGTGGACGGCCTGGGGGTGCTAATACCTTCCTAGGTCGTAATCGACTCCTGAACCCAGTTCTTTGGTTAATAGGACCTTGTCCTTTCCTTTTTCCTTCGGTTTGTGCAACATTACTGTAGATGTTTAGAATTGGCAGAATTTTTGACCAACAAGAAGTGTTGAACTTAGTTCAGGATGTCACATCAGATGTTGTGACATTATCAAACAGAGTATAAGTTAATGAACTTAATTCAGGATGTCACACCAGATATTGTGACATTGTATAAGTTAATGAAGTAAGTTCAGATTTCAGGATGTCACACCAGATGTTGTGACATCTCAAACCTGCTACCAGAATTAAATAATGCTTAACAGAACTGAGTAAATTCAGGGAATTTATCTGGAATTATTTGTGAATGGATAAAACAGTAGAAGGCGCATCTGTAGGGAGATTGGTTATATGATTTCAGTATAACAGAAGAACTGACTCACCTAGAATCAAGGAAGTAACAAACCCTAATTCAAGGTGATGACAGCATGCGTATCAGGACTGGATAACCTACAGAAAGCCCAAAATCCAAGCATCTATTTAAGGAACAGAAACTCTCAGAATAGAGTATGAAATTAAGAAGACTAAATAGGGTGTTTGTGTTTTAACAACAGGTTGTATATGTGTATCACTTTATGAGCTTTTAAGCAAAAGTGTATTGTGTCTTGATTGAAACTGTGAAGTAAAATCAAGCTGTTGTGTTTGAAGTGTGACTTCAATTTTATTAAACTTGTAAAACATATCACTGTGTGATTGAGGGGGAGTGAGTTGGTACTCATATCTAAGTTGTGTCTTAGGTAGAAATTGCCTTGGGTAGATATTAAGTGAAAGATTAAACTGAGTGGTTTAAGTCTAGAATTAATATTACTTATATTGGATTTCCTTCCTGGCTTGGTAGCCCCCAGATGTAAGTGTGGAGATACACTGAACTGGGTTAACAATTTCCTGTGTTGTTTAATTTACCTACACTTTATGTTTTTGTTTAAGTCTTCAAGTGTTTAAACATCTCATTCGACATCACGTACCTGATCCCAGAATTTCAATTGGCATCAGAGCAGGCACCCTGTCTGTTTAACTGGGTGAGATCTAGGGACTGCAAATTTTGGGAACATGGACAGAGAAGTAGGATCTGTGAATAGACCACCTATATTGGATGGATCAAACTATGACTACTGGAAGCCAAGAATGGTAGCATTCTTAAAATCACTTGATAATAGGGCTTGGAAAGCAGTCAACAAAGGATGGGAGCACCCTGTTCAAGACAACAAGGATGGGGCAAAAGTGTTGAAACCTGAAGAAGAATGGAGCAAGGAGGAAGAAGATTCAGCACTTGGAAATTCCAAGGCCTTAAATGCCTTATTCAATGGCATTGATAGGAACATTTTCAGACTTGTGCATCATTGTGAGCTGGCCAAAGATGTTTGGGACACTCTCAAAACCACTCATGAAGGAACATCAAAGGTGAAGATGTCAAGACTTCAACTTCTCACCACCAAGTTTGAAAACTTGAGAATGAAGGAAGATGAGATAATTCATGAGTTCTACATGAACATCTTGGAAATAGCTAATACTTCTGGTGCTTTGGGAGAAAAGATGAGTGATGAAAAGCTGGTAAGAAAGATTCTCAGATCTTTACCAAAAAGATTTGATATGAATGTTACAGCAATTGAAGAAGCTCAAGACATATGCACAATGAAGGTTGAAGAGCTCATTGGTTCCCTTCAAACATTTGAGATGTGAATGAATGATACAATTGTAAAGAAGAACAAAAGCATAACATTGGTTTCAAATACTGATAAAGAAGAAGACAATCATGAAGCAGACCCTGAAGAAAATTTATCAGAAACAATTGCTATGCTTGGAAGACAATTCAACAAGATTCTCAAAAGAATGGATGGCAGTTACAAACCAAGTGGAAGAAACTCAAACTCTTCTGAGAATAAAAGACCTTATGATGCTAATAGAAGGTCAAATTATAATGAAAAGACCAACCAAGAAAAGGGATTAAATGTCATGGATGTGAAGGATATGGACACATCAGAAATGAATGCCCTACCTATCTAAAAAGGCAGAAGAAAGGTCTCTCTGTGACCTGGTCTGATGAAGACTCAGGATGTGATTCAGAAGAAGAATCGGCAAAGCACATCACTGCTCTAGCTGGAGTATGTGAATCTGAAAGTGGATCCAGTGATGAGGAGCTAACTTTTGAAGAGCTTGAAGAATCATACAAAGAGCTGTGTAAAAGGAGCACTGAAGTATGCATGGAGATTATAAAGCAGAAGAAGCAGATTGAGGCATTAAAGGTTGAAAAGACAAGTAATCTAGAAACCATTGACACTTTGAAAAGTGAAGTAAGTCTTCTCAACTCCAAGTTGGAACATATGTTCAAATCTGTTAGAATGCTGAACAGTAGCTCAAACACACTGGATGTCATTCTCAACAACAATAAGCATTCAGGGGATAGAACTGGACTGGGATTTAACAACGCTCAAAAGGTTGAGGCTAGCACCAGCAAAACTACTTCAAATCCCATAAAGTCAAACAAAATGTCCCAACAGATGTCCCAACATCATGAAAAGAACATGATGAAAAAGAAGTATCAAAGATGGAGATGTCATCATTGTGGAAGGTTTGGTCACATCAAACCTCATTGCTACAAGTTGCATGGATATCCAAATCAGATGTATCAGCAACCCCTTAAGCAGAAGATAGAGGTTACCAAGAAAGTGCTGCATGGACATCAAAATCAAAGATATCAGCAACCCCCTAAGCAGAAGACAAAGGTCATCAAGAAGGTATGGATACCTAAATCTAGTCTTCATTCTGATCAAAGCTACATGTCCAAGAACAAGTTCAACAAACAACCTTGGAGCTCTAAAAATGGACACTACACAGGGCAGAGGCATCAAAGGAAACCTCACTACAAGCAAAAATGGTCAAAGAAGAGTGTTGCATATATAACTCATACATCTCTAAGAGTATCAGCTAAAGAAGACTGGTACTTTGACAGTGGATGCTCAAGGCACATGACTGGATTGAAGAATCTGCTGGTAGACTTAAAGTCACATTCATCCAGATATGTAACCTTTGGAGATGGAGCTAAAGGAGAAATCAAGGGAGTTGGGACCTTGGACTGTCCAGATGTACCAAGACTAGATGATGTGCTGCTGGTAAAAGGATTGACTACTAACTTGATCAGCATAAGTCAATTATGTGATGAAGGTTTCAGTGTAAACTTTACCAAAACTGAATGTATAGTGTCTGATAAAGAACAGAAGGTTGTCATGAGAGGAGCCAGATCTAAAGACAACTGTTATATGTGGGAACCTCAAGACTTCAGTCTCACTTCAACTTGCTCCTTAGCCAAAGAAGAAGAAGTAAAGCTATGGCACCAAAGACTGGGTCATCTTCATCTCAGAGGGATAAAGAAAATCATATCTATGGAGGCTGTAAGAGGTATTCCAAAACTGAAGATTGATGAAGGCAAAGTATATGGTGAATGTCAAATAGGTAAACAAACCAAGATGTCCCATCCAAAGCTCCAACATCTGACAACTTCCAAAGTTTTGGAGTTATTGCATATGGATCTTATGGGACCAATGCAGGTTGATAGTCTTGGGGGAAAAAGGTATGCCTATGTAGTTGTTGATGACTTTTCAAGATATACATGGATAAATTTTATCAAAGAAAAGTCTGATGTGTTTGATGTATTCAAAGATTTGTGCCAAAGAATACAAAGAGAAAAAGCAAGCTGTGTAGTCAGAATAAGGAGTGACCATGGAAAGGAGTTTGAGAATAAAAAATTCTCAGATTTCTTTTCTTCAGAGGGAATCAATCATGAGTATTCTTCTCCTATCACCCCTCAACAGAATGGGATTGTTGAGAGGAAGAACAGAACTATCCAAGAATCAGCAAGAGCTATGATTCATGCTAAAAAGTTACCATTGTACTTCTGGGCTGAAGCTATGAACACAGCTTGTTACATTCATAATAGAGTCACTCTAAGGAAAGGAACCTTGTCCACCATCTATGAAGTGTGGAAGGGCAGAAAACCTACAGTTAAGTACTTCCATGTGTTTGGAAGTAATTGTTACATTCTGGCTGATAGGGAGCAAAGAAGAAAGATGGATCCTAAAAGTGATGAAGGAATTTTCCTTGGATACTCCATAAATAGCAGAGCCTATAGGGTATTTAACTCCAGAACCAAGGTTATCATGGAGTCCATAAATGTGATAATTGATGATGCCCCTGCAGATGTTGCAGATGATGTTGGAACATCTGCTGACAGTCAGACTGAAGCTGAAATAAAGAGTGATTATCCTGACTTCACTCAAACTGAGGCAAGGACAGAACAATCCAGCAAACCTCCCTCCATCAGAATCCAGAAGGATCATCCCAAAGATTTGATAATTGGTGATCCCAACAGTGGTGTAAGCACTAGATCAAGAGAGGTGATTTCAGGTTCTTGTTTTGTTTCAAAAATAGAACCTAAAAACATCAAGGAAGCTCTTAATGATGAGTACTGGATTTGTGCTATGCAAGAAGAATTAGGTCAGTTCACAAGGAATGAAGTGTGGGATCTTGTTCCTAGACCTGATGACATAAATGTGATTGGAACTAAATGGGTGTATAAGAACAAGTCAAATGAGCAGGGAGTTGTTACAAAGAACAAAGCTAGACTTGTACCTCAAGGATACACACAAATTGAGGGAGTAGACTTTGATGAAACCTTTGCACCAGTAGCAAGGCTTGAATCAATCAGACTACTTTTAGGAATTGCTTGTATTCTGAAGTTCAAGCTATTTCAAATGGATGTGAAAAGTGCCTTTCTAAATGGATATCTTAATGAAGAAGTATATGTGGAGCAGCCTAAGGGATTTGTTGATCCAAGCTGTCCAGATCATGTATACAAACTAAGGAAGGCTCTTTATGGTCTGAAGCAAGCCCCAAGAGCATGGTATGAAAGGCTGACTACTTTTCTCACAAAATAAGGATACAGAAAAGGTGGAATAGACAAAACCTTGTTTGTGAAGGATGAAGAAGGAAATGTCATGATTGCTCAAATATATGTAGATGACATAGTATTTGGTGGGATGTCAGACAGGATGGTTAAACATTTTGTCACTCAAATGGAATCTGAATTTGAGATGAGCCTAGTAGGAGAACTAACCTACTTTCTTGGACTGCAAATCAAGCAAATAGAGGACTCCATGTTCATATCCCAAAGCAAGTATGCAAAGAACATTGTCAAGAAGTTTGGGATGGACAATGCTAGTCACAAAAGAACACCTGCCCCCACTCATTTAAAGCTGACAAAGGATGACAAGGGTGAGAATATAGACCAAAGCTTATACAGAAGCATGATTGGAAGCCTTTTATATCTGACTGCTAGCAGACCAGATATAGCCTTTGCAGTAGGTGTATGTGCAAGATATCAAGCTGAGCCAAAAGTAAGTCATCTAAACCAGGTTAAGAGAATTCTGAAATATGTCAATGGTACTTGTGACTATGGCATAATGTACTCCCATGGATGTGAACCAATTTTCACTGGCTTCTGTGATGCTGATTGGGCTGGAAGTGCTGATGATAGAAAGAGCACATCAGGAGGATGCTTCTTTCTAGGAAACAATTTGATTTCTTGGTTCAGTAAGAAACAAAATTGTGTATCCTTATCCACTGCTGAAGCTGAATATATTGCAGCTGGAAGCAGTTGTTCACAGTTGGTTTGGATGAAGCAAATGCTCACAGAATACAATGTCCCACAAGATGTCATGACATTGTATTGTGACAATTTAAGTGCCATCAACATATCAAAGAATCCTATTCAATACAGCAGTACCAAGCACATTGATATCAGGCATCATTTCATCAGAGATCTTGTGGAAGAGAAGGTGATTTCATTAAACATGTAGCCACAGATCTGCAATTGGCTGATATATTTACTAAAGCTTTGGATGCTACCCAATTTGAAAACCTAAAGGGTAAATTGGGAATCTGCTTATGTGAAATATAGCAGTTATGGAGAAGTGCCAACATGTCCTATGACATCGTGTGGCATGATCACCAGATGGCAACACCAGTCTGGTCAAAAACTCTGTGTATTCCACTCTTTAAAATTCTCCAAGTAACGGCTTTTATAAAAACTCCAACTTACTCTCAGCTCTTCATCTTCTCACTATCCTCTCAAAATCATTTGCATGCTATAGTTGATTTTCAGAGCTCATCAAAATCAATCAAACCTAAACTCTTCTTCCACCACATTCGAAAATGTCTCAACATCAAAACCCTAACCTCAATGATGAAAACCTCAACCAAGAAGATGTGGTACATGCAACCCCAATCTCCATGGTTCCAATGGATACTACTCCCATGGACGAAATCAGAGGAAGTGTTCCTCTTGCTCAAAAGCCTAGAACTCCAACTGTGAGAAGAGCAAAGAAACCTGTGTTCAGCAAAAGCAAAGGGGTTCCTTCATCCTCAAACACCACCCCCAAAGCCTCTGATTATGTGGATGCCTCCATCAAGCATCTTGTGAGCAGAATACTGTCTGAACAAAGAGTTGTGAGTGGTATCTTTGTCCCTCTGAACACCATGCCAGCTCCACAAAAAGAACAGAGCAATCAGGCTGCAGAGGACACTCCTGCTCAACAGGATGTCCCAATAGATGTTGAAACATATGAGGACCAGAACAAGGCCTCAACTGATGATGATGATGAAGCCACTGATGACCAAGCTTCTGTTGATCCACCTGCTGAAGTGGAGACTACCAAACCTCCTCCTATTGAAGACATAGATAATGACTCTGACACAGAGACCATTGCTTCTGTGGACCCTAGCATAGCCAAAAGGCTTAGGGCTAGGAAGGAAAAGAAGACTGCAGGACATTCAACTCCTGAAAAGAAACAGACTACACCAAAGAAGGACAAAGCTAAAGTTGCCTTTGGTCCTACCAAACAATGGAGCAAAGTCAGTACACAAAAGAGGAAAGCTGTTACTCCACCAGATTCAGATGTTGAAGAGGATGTCCCAACATCCCAACCAAAGAAGAAACCAGCACCTTCAAGATCTACCTCTGCTGTTCCAGAAGCTCCTCTGGACAATGTATCATTCCATCATGTGTCAAGTGTGAACAAATGGAAATATGTATACCAAAGAAGGGTGGCACTTGAAAGAGAGCTGGGCAGCAATGCACTTGAGTGCACTGAGGTAATAGACCTAATTTCTTCTGCTGGTTTATTCAAAACAGTTTCAAATTTTTCACCCTACTATGAGCTGCTAGTCAAGGAGTTCATTGTCAACCTACAAGAGGACTGCTGATGGTAAGTCAGATGAATTTAGAAAATTTTATGTAAGAGGGAGATGTGTGGAATTCTCTCCTAGGGTTATCAATCATTACCTAGGGAGAGAATCTGATGGACCTAACGAGCTGGGAAAGACTGGCAATCAAATTTGCAAGGTCATCACTGCCAATCAAGTCAAGACTTGGCCAGTCAAGGGCAAACTTTCTGTTAGCTTGCTAACAAGGAAGTATGCAATGTTGCATAAGATTGGTACTGTAAACTGGGTCCCTACCAACCATACCTCTTCAATAGCAACTGGATTGGGCAGATTCATTTATGCTGTGGGCACCCAAACAAAGCTGGACTTTGGGGCTTACATATTTGATCAAACATTGAAGCATGCAGGCACATCAGCAACAAAGCTTCCTATTGCCTTTCCATCTCTGCTATGTGGAATCATACTCAGCCAGTATCCAGGTATCCTCACTGAGAAGGATTCAATCTGCAAAAGAGAAAGTCCTCTGGCCTTCCACTACAAGTTGTTCTTAAGTCATCATGCTGCTGATGTTGAAGCTCCCACTGGGACATCTGCTGGACCTTCAAAAGCAAAGTCTCCCATATCCAAAGCTGCTTTGATTGCTGAACTGAAGAACACCTGCAAAGAGCTGGATGCCAGGAAGCAATAGCTTGAGGAAATAATTCAAAGGCTGGAAGTGGAAGAGGTTGCTCAGAAAGCTGCTGACTCTGATGATGAAACTGAAGAAGAGGAAGACACTGAATATGAAGATTCTGAGTGAAAATGTGTGAGGAAAGTGTACTGTATCAGCATTGTAATTTTGATTTTGTGTTTCTGTCTGCTTATGTAATTTGGCCCCAATTTATGTCTAACAAGGGGGAGAAGAGAACAGAATAACAACAATGTCTGCTGCAGCTTACTGATTAATGAAAAATTCCTTTTGTCTGTTTAATGTCTGCTTCTAAACTAAGTTATTTTTAATGAAAAATTTATGTTGAACAAGTCAGAACACATACAGGTTTGAGGGGGAGTAAACTCACATATGACTCAACAGAAAAGAACTGCTGCACTCTAATAAAAGAAACTCTGCTGCACTCTGATAAAACCAGAAGATTGTGTTAGTCAAAAATTAGCCAAAGGGGGAGTTTATAGATGTTTAGAATTGGCAGAATTTTTGACCAACAAAAAGTGTTGAACTTAGTTCAGGATGTCACATCAGATGTTGTGACATTATCAAACAGAGTATAAGTTAATGAACTTAATTCAGGATGTCACACCAGATGTTGTGACATTGTATAAGTTAATGAAGTAAGTTCAGATTTCAGGATGTCACACCAGATTTTGTGACATCTCAAACCTGCTACCAAAATTAAATAATGCTTAACAGAATTGAGTAAATTCAGGGAATTTATCTGGAATTATTTGTGAATGGATAAAACAGTAGAAGGCGCATCTGTAGGGAGATTGGTTATATGATATCAGTATAACAGAAGAACTGACTCACCTAGAATCAAGGAAGTAACAAACCCTAATTCAAGGTGATGACAACATGTGTATCAGGACAGAATAACCTACAGAAAGCCCAAAATCCAAGCATCTATTTAAGGAACAGAAACTCTCAGAATAGAGTACGAAATAAGAAGACTAAATAGGGTGTTTGTGTTTTAACAGCAGGTTGTATATGTGTATCACTTTATGAGCTTTTAAGCAAAAATGTATTGTGTCTTGATTGAAACTATGAAGTAAAATCAAGCTATTGTGTTTGAAGTGTGACTTCAATTTTATTAAACTTGTAAAACATATCACTGTGTGATTGAGGGGGAGTGAGTTGGTACTCATATCTAAGTTGTGTCTTAGGTAGAAATTGCCTTGGGTAGATATTAAGTGAAAGATTAAACTGAGTGGTTTAAGTCTAGAATTAATATTACTTATATTGGATTTCCTTCCTGGCTTGGTAGCCCCCAGATGTAAGTGTGGAGATACACTGAACTGGGTTAACAATTTCCTATGTTGTTTAATTTACCTGCACTTTAAGTTTCTGTTTAAGTCTTCAAGTGTTTAAACATCTCATTCGACATCACGTACCTGATCCCAGAATTTCAATTACCTTTCCCATTCATTCGGGATAAAAATGTCTGGTTGACGACTCTACCTTTTCCACGCCACTTTCGCGTTTGTACTAGGATGAAAATCACGGGAGTGACAGTTGGCGACTCTGTTGGGGATCTAACCCAGAATCTCTGGTTTCCCCTATGAGAGTCAATCTCAGCGCTTGTCTGTTTTTGTTTTCTTTGGGTATTTATTCGTTTGTTGTTGTGCGCTTTAGTTTAGCTTTATTGTTTTATTTACAATTTATTGCTTTACTTTATAGCTTTATTTACAAATTTCTGCATTTACCATACATTTGCATATACTGGCATATACTGGCTGTTCTGGTTTTCTTTGGCGGGATGGGGTTACTGTGAGATAAGCCAACTACCCGACTTTAGTGAACACATAGATTTTAGAGTGGGAAGTCATGTGGCTTGCATGGTCTTTGGCACGCGTAGTTTTCACGAGTTCCACACCCAGACCAGGCTCTCTTGAGAGATGTTCTATATTGCCTAGGCAGACCATAGAATGTTCCCACCTGAGCTGCTAACACTGGGAACCGATCACCGTGGACCTTAGTGGAAACAACCCTCTCTAGTGGTGAAAGTGGCAGACCACACTCTGTGGAAAACCCATTCGCACCCAAGGGCCCATTGGGAAATCGCATAGGATGGCCTTGTTCTCTCGTAAGAACTCGGTTAAAGCAACTGGTCGTATGATGGTAGTATTGTACCCTTCGGGATGAATGTACTATTTATTCTCGACCTCAGTGCTTGAAGCTGGGAACTTATGGGGGAAGCTTGTTTTTCCCAGACTCAACTGAGACCTCCCTGAGTAGTATATAATGCCTAACCGATTCCCTAATTTGGTCATGAGCCATCTCTAAGAGATGGTGAACGTATTATCGCTGCTCGGCTTTGAGAGTCTGTGATGTTGATTCGAGGTAGCACACCCGTGATATGGGAGGGATGTTTACAGGTTTGCATGAACCCTAAACTTTCAATATACCCGCTTTGCCAATGTTACTATATGATGGTTCAGTTCAGTTGGTTCTTGGTTCCTAATTATGGGGTTCTTCATAGAGATATTGTTATTATGACTCTTCACAGACACTGGGCTCACTTCTCAGCACCAACATCAGACCATTGATCACATGCCTACTGCATACATGACATCATAACATTTCTGCACACATGTTCAGTTATTTCTGAAAATCGCATATTCGAGTCAGGCTGTTGGGTTTTTCTATATTAAAACCTGAATCAAAGCATAATGATTCTTCGAAAATAAAAGAACATGGAATTTTCATACATCCTTGCATTCATAACATGTGTTCAGAGATAGATTCTTATCCTGATTTGGTTTCTCTTTAGAATGGCCAGCTTGAATTAGAGCTCTCAGGGTATGGATTTGGAACAACTCCGGGCGGAGGTAACCGAAATGAAGATCCGGCTGAAGAAATTCAGAGCAGAGGTGCAAGCTTTATCTCAGGGTCAGAAGTTCTTAAAATAAGAATTCAACTTGATGAAGACTTAGATGAAGCTTCTTATGGGAACCATGAATGTTATATTGAAGAAAGGAAATAGTCATGTGTCTGCTTCTCAAACAGAAGGTCTTGTTTCTCCCATATCTTTGGGATATCCACTGAATCAAGAGTTGTTAGGTTGATTTCCTCTAAAGTTTGAGTCTCTTCACCAACAATTACCACTTGGTAGTCGGGAAGAGCCTAAGACAGGAACCAACTCCCCATTGCCTGATATAAGTGAGCTGAATGATACTACACCAATCATTGCCAAAGAAGTGAGCATTTTCTTTCCTTATCAAGGATCTTCCTCAGCTGCTACGCTTGGGTTTCCAGGAGAAGGACGTCAGCAGGTTTCAATTGTAGCTCCTCCTGTGGCAGAAACATGTTATCGACAGGAGAAAGAAAAGGGTTATTGATTCGGTACCCATGTCATATGCTGAGTTGTGCCCACAACTGCTCAAAATAGGGTTGATTGAGTGTCGCGAGCTAACTTCTCCTTATGGTAAACTTCCCCAAGGTTGGAATCCCTATGCCTACTATTTTTTTCACTCTGGAGCTCCTGGACATGATGTTAATGATTGCAAGACATTCAAGTATCAAGTGCAAGATTTAACTAATGAAGGGGTAATCACTTTTGGGTTGACCGGGCGGGAAGTGCCGCAAGTTGACGCATGCAGGAATACAAAAGAGGTTGTCAACTTTCCTTCTTCTAGATCCATTATTCATGCTAAGTCTTCAAAGGGTTTACATCAACAACCTTTATTCGCTTCTCGGCCGAGTATGAGTAAGAGAGTGCAGGGGCATGTTAGGTGCTCAAAGCAATATCAACAACAAAATGCTCAACAACAACCTCAGGGTCAGCAACAACAGGCACAAAGACCATTTCAGCAAAGAACAAAAGCGAGGGAACAAAAAGTTGACCCTATCCCATTTCTGTATGTGGTATTGCTTCTAAAGTTTCTTAAATTGAACCTGGTTGATCTCCGTACCATGAGGGCTCCTTATGCTGACAATCTACCACCAAATTTTGATGCAAACGCCAGGTGCAAATTCCATCCGGGTGCCCAGGGGCACAATATTGAGAAATGTTAGGCTTTTCAGAATAAGGTACAAGATATAATTGACTCCAAAGCAATCAATTTTCCCTTCACCCAAACGTACTCCGAAACCCAATGCCTAGTCATGGTGGAGTCGGAGTGAACCTTGTGAATGAAGGTACAAGGGTTGTTACACCAGATGGTTTGTTCTTAAGCTAAAATCTTCGAATTAATCACCCAGGTTGCAAGGGTATCCGCTAAAGCAAATAAAACCAAAAGTATTCAAATACTCTCAGTAATGGAAATTATGTGTTTGTCTTTTTTCAATGCATTTTCTTCCCTAGTGAGGGGAACTACGTCGCTCTGATTCTTCATTGGTCATGGATCAATGGAGATACATAGTGTTGTACCCCAAAATTTGCCCTCTATTTTTAACTCTAACCGACTTTTTGTTTCGCATTCATTTACATCATCTTCATAGCATAACATTTTTTTTCTTAATATTAACCAGAATAATTTCTCGGAATTTACAGATAGACTGGTCAAATTAATTTTTTAAATGTGTAAAATCAGTGGACGAAAAAATGTCAAGTTTAAGTTTGCAAATGCCGGTAATATTAATCTGCGGTTCACGTGGTTTAATTTGACATGCTAAAAATATTTTTACGACTATTTTTGGTCATATGTTGATCAGTCTGAGCAGCTTAAGCGGTCATAATTTTTATTTCAAAATTCGATCAAACACTGTATTTTTCCGAGTCATTTATTTCGTGCTGATTATTTTGATATGTTCATTTTATTTTTTTTGAGCATTTTGGCGCCCGACTTTTTTTTTTTTGAGTTTGTTTATTTTTTATATTGGGTCTAGAATAAATAAATATGATTATTAGTTTTTATTTTTATTTTAACTATTATTATTAAACTTTATTTAATTTTAAATTAATATTTTATTGGGTCTAGAATAAATAAATAAGATTATTAGTTTTATTTTTATTTTAACTATTATTATTAAACTTTATTTAATTTTAAATTAATATTTTATTGGGTCTAGAATAAATAAATAAGATTATTAGTTTTTATTTTTATTTTAACTGTTATTATTAAACTTTATTTAATTTTAAATTAATATTTTATTGGGTCTCAAAATAAATACTTAAGCCCATTTGCATTAACCCTAATTGGTCCATATATATACTAACTAGTGGGAGAAAGAAAAATGGGGAGACAACGCATAGTACCGGTACAACTGATGGATTCCATTCGTATCATATCTCGAGTTGATGAGCTATTTTTGTTTTTATCATGATACGCGTACACCTGCGGTTCATTACTGATGCACTTTTTTTTTCTTTGCACTCCCTAACCCAAGTCTTTTCAAAACGATCTTTCCTGTTCTTTTATGTCCCTTCCTTATGGATAAAATAAAAGTCGGTGGCGACTCTTTCTATCTGCAGCATTTAGAGAAAGTCAGTTCTCCCACCGTGTTACAGAACTGGCGACTCTGCTGGGGAGTTACTAAGTAAAAGAGGGGTACCCTTAGGAATTAGATCACTTAATTGTTTGCTTTGTTTGATTTATATTATTTGTTGGGCTTTTTGTGTGAAAGATCCTAACCCGGATCTAGTGTAACCTAGGTAAATGGCAATAGACCAAGGAAATTGTACGGCGTATACCAATTTGGTTGATCTGGTGGCCATAGTTAGTGTTACTTCTTGGTTGGTGCTTATGTTCCTTAAGTAAGTTAAGGATAATATGGGGCTGCCATATGTTGTCAAGACACTAACTGACCTTTAGAACCCTAGTCATCCCATCTTGGCCTTTAGAAAGTAGTGGGATAGCCGGCTTTGGAGAAGTCTAAAGTTGGTTGATACTCGATACTACACTCATTGAGATCCTAAACTTGAAGGGTTTTGGTTGGCAAGTAATTTGCCTACTGAACAACCACCCTTGGGAAGGATCAGTGATATTGAGATCCCTTAGAACCTGGTTACTTTTATAGGACAAGATGAACCTACTAAACTTCAGGGGAGGGTACTTACCTTTAAACCTCATGCCAGCCTTCAAACCTAGGACTATTGTGTGACTTGTTTGTGTGTGCCACATGTTTGTGATTGAGCATAACATCATGACATCATGACATCATAAGCATAGCATTTTCACTAACCATTTCAAAGACCAAAGGATTTATCTTTGTTCTTTGTTGCATGTCATGGCTTCTACTCGTAGGAATACTATCCGGATCAACTTTGTAGGGATACCTTCTAAGCTTAAGGAATTAGTTTCTCAAGTTTCTGAAAACTCCCAATTCATCAAGAAGCATGGTCACCTACTGGATCTAGTCACTTTAGGGTTCCATGAAGACATAATGAGTGTCTTATTTCAGTTCTTTGATCCTAAACATCATTGCTTCACATTCCCCGACTATCAGTTGGTTCCTACAATGGAAGAGTTCTCCAAATTACTGGGTATACCTATCCTGGATCAGAGACCCTCCACAAGCTTAGAGAAAGAGCCTAAACCTGAAGTCATTGCTGCATCTCTATATTTGAAGAAATCAGATATTGTCCTAGAAACAAGAAGCGGAGTTAAGGGTATTCTTGCTAAGGTATTGATGAAGAAAGCTCAAGTGTTCTTGAAGGCTATGAGCTATGATGCTTTTGAGGAGATTCTAACCCTATTGATCTATGGCTTAATGATGTTCCCTAATCCATACCAGTTCATAGATGTACACGCCATCAACATATTTCTGACTCACAATCCAATGCCTACATTACTTGGAGATATCTTACATTCTTTTCATACCCGTACTAAGAAGGCGAGGGAAACTCTAATGTGTTGCATACCTTTATTGGAGAGGTGGTTTATTTCTCACCTTCCTCGATCAGTGATGAAGAATGAACAAGGGTTAAGATGGTCTAAGAGGATTGTGTCACTTTCTCATTCAGACATTCATTGGGGCTCTCGATCTATGGAGAATGTTACTATCATTGACCGTTATGGGGAGTTCCCTAATATGCCACTCCTTGGCATAAGAGGGGGCATTACTTACAAACCTTCTTTAGCTCTACGTCAGTTTGGTTATGCTCGGAGTAGTGGTCATCATGACATGCTTATTCAGGGTATTATGTTCGACTATAACAATGATCTTCAGGGTTACCGTCAAAGGTTTATACGAGCTTGGAACAAGGTGAATAGGATTGATAGCAAGACTTTGGAGTCAAATTATTCTATTCCTATGGAGCCTTATCTCATATGGGTGCGACCTCGTGCTCAGACTCTTATGATGCCATATCCTGCTGTTCTACCAATCACTATGGAGCCTGTTGCTGAAGGAGATGTTCC
The DNA here is from genome assembly GCA_963966055.1 of Lathyrus aphaca. Classification (NCBI taxonomy): domain Eukaryota; kingdom Viridiplantae; phylum Streptophyta; class Magnoliopsida; order Fabales; family Fabaceae; genus Lathyrus; species Lathyrus aphaca. Next base: position 149,226,645 of record OZ014519.1, read on the forward strand.
TTATATCATCCTTCATCCAGACATGCCCTCTGATTTGGAAAAGTTGCAGAAGTCCTGGATTCAGTTGCGGGAGCAAAGAGATACTTTTGAGACTCATTTCAGAGCTAGTCAAGAAATAATTATGGAGCTAACAAGGCAACTTCACGAGGAGCGAAACCTCAACTCTTACCTCAATCCAAAGAGGAAGCGTCCATGGGAGACTTAAAACCCCATATATTTATTTTTGTACTTTATTGATTATTTCCTTTCATTGTAAGCCCAAGGGGAAAATTTATATTAAACACTTACTAATAAAATTTTGTTTTTGTTTTCTTTAAAAAAATTTAAATCATGCGGTCCTTGAAAACATTGCATAAACATCTACATACCATATCATTGCATGACAGGTTTCCATAGCAGGTTTCTCAATTTTCTCAATTTTCTCGCTGTTTATTTCAGCAGAAATGGCTCTCGAACAAACTGTCAAGGATCTCCAGGCTCAAAATGCTCAGTTCCAAAAAGTGATCCTGGATTTGTCCAAGGGGCAAGAAGAGTTGAAAGCACTCCTCTCTAAAAATCATGAAGATAACAAGAACGGTCAGTTGGAACAATTGCAAGTTGAGATGGCAGAAATGAGGATCCAGATAAATGGCCAGGTGACTCTTATCCAATGTTTAGCTCAGGGGCAAGAAGAGATGAGAATCTTTTTCCACAAACTTCAAAGTAATGGAGTCGGGAATCTAATTGTCAGTCAACCTCCGATAAAACAAGCTGACTTGGTCGAAAAGAAGATAAGGATAAGAGAAGGAAAGAGACAGGCTACTACTGATTGTTCTTTAGTTAAAGTAAAAAAGACCTTATAAGGTTAATCCACCTCAACACAAGGATTGTAAAAGACAATTTGTCAAATTCAAGACTCCAATGTCGCAAGCTTTGCAATGCTTGTTAGAGATGAAGCTAATTTCCTTGGAAAATCCTCCTCAAAATCCTAATACTTCCTTTCCTCGCTATAATCCCAAGGCAAGGTGTATGTATCACTCCAACTGTCCCGGACACGATACTAATAGTTGTTGGGCATTGAAGAAAAGGATTCAAGACCTGATTGATGAAGGAATCCTCGAGGTTACCCCAGAAGGCCAGATTGAGTTTTTCTATCGCCCATCAAACATCAAAGCTCCCAGACATCTGGAGTAACCAATTTAGAGGAAGAGGCTTTAAGAACATTTGAATTTTCATTTGTAATTTCTTCTATGTGTTTAAACACTTACTATTATGTGGAACTCTTGTTTTCATTAATGCATTGCATATGTTTGTCTTGAATTAAACCATTCGTTTCACTATATTTTGAACTATGCTTCATATTTCTACTTTGTGATAATTAACTCTTGATAAAGCTATAAGCCTGTAGATGGAGGATGACGAAAACAATACCATAATCTCAGGTAGTATGCTTTTGAACAGACTATGCTAACGATGTACAGACATTGTTTCAATTCCTAAACAATGGAGATATAAGGAAGTTAATCCCTAGTCAACCATTTTGAGCCTATGAAGTAGGAGTTTTCATTCTTACGCAAATTAAAACCCTTATTCATAACCTGGGGCAGGGTAGTTACTCGGTTAACTCAATTACGCCAATTGTGTGTGTTGTACACAACTAATGATGGTTCTCTGTAATTACTAAAGTCTACAAGTCAATATCTAGCAAAAGAAAAGCTCACTAAGTCAAAACCTATGAAGGGAACTTAGTAAAAAAAATTGAGAAATCCTGCTAACTGTAACCTTGAAACAAACAGTTCAGGAAGGGATAATAAAGTCAAAAAGAAAAAAAAAGAGGTCACTATAGATCCTCAACAAAGAAAGATGACTGAATGATCAATTTTTTTTTTTTGGTTTCTGAACCATCTCAAATGTCAGTACACCTTTGGAGCCTCAATGCATAAGTTAACCAAACATAGGACTGAAGAACATCACGAAGAATGGGTTGGGTACAAATAAATTTGAGCCTTTTATGCTTTGTTTCTTAAACCGTGAACCAAGCCACGTTACAACCCTTTAAAAGACCTAACTGAAGCATGGTTAGTTCAAAAAGTATACTCCTACAAAAAGGTATCCTGACTCCTTTAAGGCTTATTATAAAACTTGAGTTAATATCACAAGTTTTTACAAACATTGTTTTATTAAAATAATTCTTTTCCAAAGCTTCAAGACAGACATAAGCATTGCATTTTTGAATATAATTGTTTGAATATAACTGAGTGTTTGACAAACAGAGAAACTTACAGGATGAATGTTCAATAAACTAGAGTCCTTCCAACAGACAAAGTTGCTTTCTGGATCAAAGCCAATGTATACAAGGGGCATAGTCACTATTTCCCAATCATTGGGGCATACCAAGTTACTGCCCAATTTATTTAGGGCAATCAGGTCAAGATTCAGCTATGCTTAAGTAGCCAGGGGCATATCTCCTCGTCTATCTGAATTATCAAGGGTAACATTACTGAGTTCATGATGTCAGGGGCATATTATTGTGGGGCATGCTGCTTATTTCTCTTAAGGTAGCTCCTTTCAGATACTTCCATTATGGGACAATTCATCCTCAACTAAAGGGGCAACGCTCCCTTTCAAAATCTAATACCCAGAGCGTATATGGTCCATCACAATTTGAAAGCATGTTTCTCTCATTGTATTACCTTGATATTAGACTCTCAGCAGAAGCCATTGTGGAAATTAATTGTCTACGCTAGTAGTATCAGATGGTGTCAGTATCATGTCTTCAGATCCAGCCATGAGAATTTTTGGGAAATTATTCAAGAAAGTTGAGAACCTCAGAAGCTCTAAATCCAATTGGTTATACACTCTCAAAGTTGAAATGATTTTTCTTCGAATTCAGGTTTACTTTTCCCCTTTTACTAAAGCGAGAAATATCCATTGGTTATGTTGGAATGTATATATGCTTTTGAATATGATTGATGTTTACCATAAATGCATAAAATACAATAATAGCATTTACTAAGAACGAACGGAGGTAGGAATTCAACTAATCTTCACCGGTTCATCCCCATAGAGTAATCTTTACGGATATTCTTACGGAATACTTCAAGTAATATCTTGTACTTCCAACTCTACGAAGTCTCCAAACAGTTTCATATCCTCCGAAGAATTGATATTTGACCGGATAAGTCTCCCGGATCTATGTCCATCTCTTTTATCCTCAGTTAGGACATTAAGGAACTTAATCCTTCAATAAAGTACGAAGAATGAAAAACGGGAAGTTCTAAGTACGATGTTCTTAAACAAGACGGGAACGAAGTCTTCATACTCCTCAACAAATTGGGATTTATTTTCCCCAGCCAGCAATTGTTCTACGAAGCTACTTATACGCTTCAGCTACATAATTCATACATACATCATATTATATCATATCATATCATACACATTCTCATAAAATATTATCTTGCAGAATGTTATATACATCAGGATATTTGCACCGAACTAACCTTGCTTTTCAGGTTAATTCTTCAGCAGACAAACTTCATCAACAACTTATTTTGGGATGTTGTTTATTCTTCCCAAAGGCTATTCTGAGACGTCGATTATCTTCTCAAAATCCATTTTGTTACCTTCGGCCGTCGTTTATTCTTCCCGAAGGTTATCTCATTTTGGGACATCGTTTATTCTTCCCAAAGGCTATTTTGAGACGTCGATTATCTTCTCAAAAGCCATTTTGTTACCTTGGGCCGTCGTTTATTCTTCCCGAAGGTTATCTCATTTTGGGACGTCGTTTATTCTTCCCAAAGGTTATTTTGAGACGTCGTTTATTCTTCTCAAAAGCCATTTTGTTACCTTGGGCCGTCGTTTATTTTTCCCAAAGGCTATTTTGAGACGTCGTTTATTCTTCTCAAAATCCATTTTGTTACCTTGGGCCGTCGTTTATTCTTCCCGAAGGCTATTTTGGGACGTCGTTTATTTTTCCCAAAGGCTATTTTGAGACGTCGTTTATTCTTCTCAAAAGCCATTTTGTTACCTTGGGCCATCGTTTATTCTTCCCGAAGGTTATCTCATTTTGGGACGTCGTTTATTCTTCTCAAAAGACATTTTGTTACCTTGGGTCGTCGTTTATTCTTCCCGAAGGTTATCTCATTATTTTGGGACGTCATTTATTCTTCCCAAAGACTATTTTGGGACGTCGTTTATTCTTCTCAAAGGCTATTTTGAGACGTTGTTTATTTTTCTCTAAAGCCATTTGTTACCTTGGGCCGTCGTTTATTCTTCCTGAAGGTTATCTCATTATTTTGGGACGTCGTTTATTCTTCCCAAAGGCTATTTTGAGACGTTGTTTATTCTTCTCAAAAGCCACTTGTTACCTTGGGCCATCGTTTATCCACCCGAAGGTTATCTCATTATTTTGGGACGTCGTTTATTCTTTCCAAAGGCTATTTTGAGACGTCGTTTATTCTTCTCAAAACCAATATCATTTACCTTGGGCCGTTGTTTATCCACCCAAAAGCTAGATCTTCATATTGGGGATTGCTTTCCTCTCAAAGAAATATATCTGAAGAATTTTTCTCCGAATGGCATCTTTAAGCCCATTCAAGCATCACAACCAACCAACAATATCATTCTACGCACCGATGAGTGCAAATTTTTGGGCTTTGGTGTTCAATCCTCTTCAACCTTCAAATCACGAATGGCGTACATGCCAATCTAACTCCTCGGGTTTCAGAAAATTGAACAGGGGCAGCTGTTGTACCCCAAAATTTGCCCTCTATTTTTAACTCTAACCGACTTTTTGTTTCGCATTCATTTGCATCATCTTCATAGCATAACATTTTTTTCTTAATATTAGCCGGAATAATTTCTCGGAATTTACGGATAGACTGGTCAAATTAATTTTTTAAATGTGTCTAAAATCAGTGGACGAAAAAATGTCAAGTTTAAGTTTGCAAATGCCGGTAATATTAATTTGCGATTCACGTAGTTTAATTTGACATGCTAAAAATACTTTTACGACTATTTTTGGTCATATGTTGATCAGTCTGAGCAGCTTAAACGACCATAATTTTAATTTTAAAAGCCGACCAAACGCTGTATTTTTTCGAGTCATTTATTGGGTGCTGATTATTTTGATGTGTTCATTTTATTTTTCTCGAGAATTTTGGCGCCCGACTTTTATTGTTTTTTTAGTCTGTTTATTTTTTATATTGGGTCTAGAATAAATAAATAGGATTATTAGTTTTTATTTTTATTTTAACTATTATTATTAAACTTTATTTAATTTTAAATTAATATTTTATTGGGTCTAGAATAAATAAATAGGATTATTAGTTTTTATTTTTATTTTAACTATTATTTTTAAACTTTATTTAATTTTAATCTAATATTTTATTGGGTCTAGAATAAATAAATAGGATTATTAGTTTTTATTTTTATTTTAACTATTATTATTAAACTTTATTTAATTTTAGATTAATATTTTATTGGGTCTCAAAATAAATACTTAAACCCATTTGCATTAACCTAATTGGTCCCTATATAGAGAAATAAAAAGGGGAAGACGATGCATAGTACCTGTACAACCGATAGATTCCATTCGTATCATATCTCGAGTTGATGAGTTATTTTTGTTTTTATCATGATACACGTACACATGCGGTTCTTTACTGATTCACTTTTTTTTCTTTTCTTCATATCTATTAACATACACATTTTGTTTTCTACACTATACTTGCACATTTTGTTTTCTACACTATACTTTGCACATATTATTATATAATTTTATATTTTACTGTGTTTGGATTTATATATAGTTTATAACAATGTTAATAATATGAAAATTCATGGTTAATGTTTATACTCAAAGTTAACGTCAACGTTTATTGTATATTCAATTTATAATATGTATATAATATATATATAGTATAATATTAATCTATAATCTATAATATTTATAATAATACTAATATAATATAATATATAATATATATTGTTAATCTATATAAATAATTTTTTATTTTTTGTTTGTTAAATATATATTTTTTAATTTGATTAGATTATTCGGATCGTGTCGATACGTCGTTTGTACATTTGTGTGTATGAGGCGTGACATTTGTGTTGATCCGATCCAGTTGCGATGATCGCAATTTTGCGTTAGCAACGTCGTTGTTCTTTTTTTAATTCATATTATTTTTATGTTATTCATATACATATATTTAGATTTGCACATTTTTTTCATAACTAACTACCCTGATTTTTTCCTAAACCTTGATGATTTTGCCTCAACCATTTTTTTTATATGTTTTGTTTTATTAAATAATAACTATTTTCCAGGTACATTCACATGTGCGCGCATGTGCGCGCGTGTCTTAGTGTCAAGAAGGCAATGCTGATTATCTTTAGGGCATTTTGACAAAGAAACATGAGTTTTATCTTCTCTTTCCTAATTTCTCCTAATTTCCTCTATTTTTTTTAATTCTCTAATTTCTTAAATTAACTAACCTTAAATATTTAGATTAATTTTATTTGTTTATTTTCTAAAAAACTCTTAACTTTTTTTAATTACTTATCTTCATAATCCATTCATAATATTAATTATTTATTTATTTTATTAAATTAATAATTTAATATAGTTTTTTTTTAACAACAAAACTTTGTTTTATATATTTTTATAAACTTTAATTTTTCATGTAAACCTTAAAAATTTCTTATAAACTTTAACCGTGTTATTTTCTCTAAACCATAAATTATTATTTTCATTAAACTTTAAACCCTGATTTTTCAAAGCCTAATTTTTTTAAAAACCTAAAAAGAAACCTTAAACTTAATTTTTTTTTCATAAAAAATATAATTTCTTTTCTTTTAATTTAAATTTCTCTATTTATAGTTTAGAGAATTGTATAGGTCATAATTGATGTAATTTATTTTTCGCTCTTATTATGTAACTGCTTCATATATGTAATAGCTTAAGTTTTCTTTTCTTTTGCCTATATTATTATGTAATTGTCCCGAAGTCATGTAATAGCGTAGGAACTTTTAATTTATGTCTTTAAAATTCTGTAAATATTTAAATTGGGTGGTTAGTAATTTAGTGAGTGCAAAGAATAATTGAAAAATAATTTGGACTTAGATCACTAATCATAAGATAAATATCTGAAAATAAATATTCACGCACGTAAGTCGATCTATGATCGCCATCTGCACTTCCTAGGGTATTCCTCTTGGTTGTCTTATTTCAATGGTCAAGTTCCTCGAAAATAGGGGTGTCTTAAGCAAAATCCCTTCAAACATAAAAATCATCAAGTCCCTATAAACTTAAAAGATCAAGTCCCTACGAGGTTGCCTACGATATAATGATCTTGTCCCTTCGGTAAATATGATGATAGTCCCTTCAAATTGCTAAAGACACCCCTTAAGTTGTCTTCATTGACCATACGATGACCCTACGCCCGTCCCTTAATCAAATCAAAGGTAATGACTACCTATTCCTTAATAATAGGGATAGTCTTACCCTTGAAAGGACATGTAAGAACATGAATGACTTAGTCTATGGTAGGTACCTCATAGTTACTTGCTCACTCTTTAAGAAATACTTTTCACACCTCACAATGTTTTCAAACATTTTCAAATAAGGCTTTGTATACATCCATACGAGGATCATTACAAAGTACTTAGAAAATTTCTAATCACACACTACACTTTTCAAAAACAATTAAAGTGAGCTAAGTAACTAAGAGCCCATGGATAACCATGGATATAAAGGGTGCTAACACGTTCCTTTTATATAACCTACCCCCGAACCCAAGTCTTTTCAAAATGGTCTTTCCTGTTCTTTTATGTCCCTTTCTTATGGATAAAATAAAAGTCGGTGGCGACTCTTGCTATCCGCAACATTTATAGAAAGTTAGTTCTCCCACAATGTTACACATAGGCAGAAGATTGTCAGGTCTTTGCGAGCAACATAGGGAAACTTTATTCCCTAGCTTTACTCTTTCCCCTAGACGTCTTGTGTCGGAGCCTTAAGGTCAGAATAACCAGAAGAGGAGGTATGATTACCATGCTGGGCATGCGGCCATTTACTTGAAGATTACAAGTCCATGAAAAAGCTATTGATCACTGAAAGTATCAAAGACTGATAGGTCCAGACGGAGTCAATCCTCCTCAACTTCGGTAATATTCAGTTTCTTTACTGCATTTTCATTTGTAGTTTCTTTTATTTGCTAAGCATTTGTCTACATGTACGAAATTTGTTTGCTTTTGAATGTTAGCAATAATAAAACTCACATGTTTTTTATTGAAGTAATTCATTCGTATTCACTCATAATTTTGAATGTGTGCATTGCAATACCAACTCTCATGCTCAAACTCTATGAGGGAGGATGACAAATAAAAAATGCAAGAATCTCTAATTGTGTGCTCTAGAATAAGACCTTTTTGACGATGTACATGCTTTGTTTCAAATCCCTAAACACCGGAGATATAAGGGAGATAAATCATCGCTAACCCCTTTGATCCTTGAAGTATGAGTTTCTTTTCACTTGAGAAAACCCTCACATGTAACCCAGGGGCAGGGTAGGTGTCATCTAGTTGGACCAAGCGTTCAGACTTTCATAAAGGAGTGTATCAGAGGGTCCATTACATTCCATTATCCCAATCAAGAGGTCCAAAGACCGGAAACCATAATGGTTATCCTAATCAAGAGGTCCAAAGACTGGAAGCCACAATGGTTATCCTTCATCGACCAAATAATGAGGCAGTCACAACCCTCGTAAAGCAATCAAGACAAACAGTATCACACGATTTGTTCAAAAAAGAAAAAGAATAAAAAAAAGAGAAATGAAAAATCCCGCTAAGTCGAAACTTGAAAACAAGTGACTTATGCAAAAACTAGGGCATCCCGTTGGATTTCACAATCGAAGATTCACAAGAATCAGTCCAGGAAAAAGTTAGGGATAAATAAAAGAACGCAAAAGCGAAAGACGAAAAGAATTACACAAGAAAGATCCTTAAACAAGAACAAAGTCGTGTGGCATTGACATGAAAGACAAAGGGGTGACTGACTCCTAACAACAACTTGAGTGATGCTTGAATCGTTAGCAGCAAGGGTTCCTCAACCAGCACGAAACCCTTATGAAAGGCGAGCGCTTGTGAAGATTAGTTGAACATAGGAATGGAGGACATCATTGGGAGGGGTGGGTACCTATAACTTTGAGCCTATATCCTTTGTTTCTATAACCATGAACCAGGCCTCGATACAACCCTCAAAAGTCATAACTGAAACAGGGTTATTTTAAGAGCATACTACCACGAGACCGTGTTCCTGACTCCTATAAGTTGTGCTAAAAGAACTTTGTTGGTATTGCATGTGCGTGCTTTATTTTATTCAAAAATATTGTTGTATCTTAACCAGTGATTCGCTCACAAAGGTTTGCGACACATTTTCAATAAAGACTTCAAGATTAACATGTGTGTTGCATTAGAATTTTCATTCTCAGAATAAACATTTTCTGCTTGCATACATTTGTTTGACATCATAAGAATTTCACATACGGAAACTCAGTCCAGAAGTTTAATTTTACAAAGTTGAGAACTCTAAAACTTCTGAAAGACAATCACGTCGAGGTTCACTTTTCCGAGAAAGCTCCATTGAGTAAGGACTTTCCCAACCAGTCGTGGTAAGAGCCAGCCAATCCGGGGCAGTTACGTCGAGTAATCTCTTCAAAATTTAGCCAAATTGGGGCAATCACCTCGAGATTCAAATCAATCCCAGAGTAATTAGTGCGGGTATTACCTCAAAGATCAGTCAATCAAGGGCGAAACTACTCAAAGACTCGTACTGGGGAAGGCCACCCCAAGATCACTAGAGGTTACTCTCTCCGGAAGACAGTTAATAGGAGGAAACTGTACTTAAGAAGGGTTTTTGTGTCACCTTTTTTTCACAACTTTTACTGATTGAGTCCATTACTCATCTAGCGGTCGCTCGTCAAACTAATTCTCTCGTTCAATACTTCCAACAACTACAAGCTCATTTGTGGTGACAAAGGCTACCTCCCCAGCAAGGTTATTATGTCAATTCATGATACCTAAGAGTTTAAAGACACCAGGTCTTTTGTAAAATCCTCTTAAGGTAAATTTCGGAAAAAAGCAAATGATTCCTAGCATGAGACTATTTGAAGTCTTTCCTCACCAGCGGGATGTGTTTCAGTTTTGTTATTCCCAATAGACAGATGAAATTTATGTCCAGCAGAGGGCATCACAAATTTTTTCTCTTCAACAAGTTTCCCTGATTTTGTTCCTCAGCAGATCTAGGGTGAATTTTATTCCCCCAACAGATCTCAGACAAATTTTTCTCTTACCCAACAAATCTCGGAAGATTTCCTTGCTCCAGCAGAGCAATAAGGATTGTTAATCCCCAAACAGAGAGTCGTCTTCCCACAGCAAAGTATTTCTTACAAGAGTTCACGTATTCCCGGCAACCATATGAACAATTCCCTTCCCCACAGAGGTTTGGAAAGTTCAGGTGGACAGAGAGTTCTCCTCAATAGAGCCTTGACAAGACTTTTCCCCAGCTAAGCCGAAAAAGTTATAGATCCCCCAGCGGAGTCTTATGGGTGAGATTCAATACCCAGTAGTTCAGTTATCCCCTAGCAGGGCTCTCAAATATAAAATCCCCTTTATTTTTGGCAAAGGTGATAATTCAGGACATATGGATTATTCACGCTCTTCTCCAACAGAGTTGTTATCCCCGCAGGGCTACTCGAGATCGAATCAACGATCATTTTCATTCTCAGCAGAGTCAGTAGGGACTTATTACTTCCTCGTCAGGAATTCCCTTTGCACTTGCATCATTTCATTGACATGCTCAAAACATAGCATCCCTAGTGTCATGGGGCATCATGCCATGCAATTCAACATATGCATACCCAGCATAATCCAGGTTTGATATCTTGCAAAGTCCAACCGTAGATTGGCAAAAGTCCATCCTTAGGGTGGAAAAATTTCTAAAGTCCAATCGTAGATTGGCGAAAGTCCATCCTCAGGGTGGCAATTTCTAAAGTCCAAACGCAAATTGGCAAAAGTCCGTCCTCAAGGTGGCAAATTTCTAAAGTCCAACCGCAGATTGGCGAAATTTCATCCTCAGGGTGGCAAATTCTTAAAGTCCAGCCGTAGACTGGCCAATGTCCATCCGCAGGGTGTCAAATTTTTAAAGTCTAATCATAGACTGGCCAAAGTACATCCGTAGGATGGCAAATTTCTAAGGTCCAACCGTAGATTGGCCAAAGTCCATCCGTAGGGTGGAAAATATTTAAAGTCCAGCCGTAGACTGGCCAAAGTCCATCCGCAGGGGGGCAAATTTTTAAAGTCCTGCCGTAGACTGGCCAAAGTCCACCCGCAGGGTGGCAAATTTCTAAAGTCCAACCACAGATTGGAGAAAGTCCATTCGCATGGTGACAAACTTTTAAAGTCCAACCGTAGACTGGCCAAAGTCCATCCGTAGGGTGGAAAATTTCTAAAGTCCAACCGCAGATTGGCGAATGTTCATCCTCAAGATGGAAAATTCTTAAAGTCCAGCCGTAGACTGGCCAAAGTCCATCCGCAGGGTGACAAATTTTTAAAGTCCAGCCATAGACTGGCCAAAGTTCATCCGCAGGGTGGCGAATTTCTAAAGTCCAACCGCAGATTGGCGTAAGTCCATCCTCAGGGTGGAAAATTCTTAAAGTCCAGCCGTATACTGGCCAAAGTCTATCCGCAGGGTGGAAAATTTTTAAAGTCCAGCCGTAGACTGGCCAAAGTCCATCCGCAGGGTGGAAAATATTTAAAGTCCAACCACAGATTGGCAAAAGTCCATCCTTAGGGTGGAAAATTTCTAAAGTCCAACCGCATATTGGCGAAAGTCCGTCCTCATGGTGGCAAAGCATTTGAAGTCCAACCGAAGATTGGCGAAAGTCCATCCGTAGGGTGGAAAATTTCAAAAGTCCCCCGTAGTGGGAAAAAGTCCCCCATAGGGGGCAAAAGTCCCCCGTAGTGGGCAAAAGTCCCCCGTAGTTGGCAAAAGTCCCCCGTAGTGTGGCATAAGTCCAACCGCAGATAGGCGAAAGTCTATCCTCAGGGTGGAAAGTATCTGAAGTCCAACCACAGATTGACAAAAGTCCTTCCTCAAGGTAGAAAAGTATCTTGAATTCCAACCGCAGATTGGCGAAAGTCCGACCGCAGATTGGCAAGGGTCCACCCGTAGTGTGGCAAGTTAGTAATCGTCAGACTCCATTTGAAAGACATCATTAAACATTGTTGTAGCCTATCAAAAGTCCACCCGTAGTGTGGCAACTCAGAAGTCTTCTGGCATCATCCAAGAGGAATTCCCCGGTTTATTATTCTTCCCATAAGAATTATATCCAAGCAGAGTCCATTTGGTTGGGTTTATAGCCTTTTTGTTCTTCTTCCACATAGTGCAAATTTTCTGGTTGTTTCTGGTATTCAATCCCTGCATACCTCAAATGTCTGAAAGCAATTGCTATTATCCATTCAGTTCTATAGTGATTGAATAGGGTTAGTTGTAACACCCTAAAATTTTCCCTCTAATTTATTACCACTAACTGGCTTTTCGCTTCACATTCATATGCATCTTCCATTAGGTCATCTATAACACCTCATGCATTCATTGTCAAGATTTATTACTTGGATCAGGGGATTGGGAGAATTAGGGTTTTGCAGTACCCTATGATTTCACTCTTTTGCAGGTTTATTTCAGTGGAAAGTACAAAGGATAAGGATTAGGGTTGGTCTCTTTGGAATGTGCTTATCAGACGGATCCTCTGAATCTAGCGATTTCAGTTGTCTGGGTATTATTCTCTGGTGTTCACCATCACATGATTATGATTTATTTCCCTGATTATGTGGCTTTCAAGGGTTTACTTATGACAATTATTCATTAGTGCATCAATCAAGGGTTCATCATTGTCTAGGGTACAACTCATTGAGGAGACCCTAATACGAAGTATCCACAAGATGAGAATTTGGTGGAAAGTCATAGTGCAATCATGGTTTATGAGTTCAAGGTGAAAGGTTGACTTTTTGTCAACTTTGACCAAAGACAACCCCAAAGTCAACCAATAGACCTTTACTATTTCCGACCTCATGTCCTATTCTACTTTGTTCGCGAGTTTTTTTAAAAACTCCATGTGTGTTTGATGCAAGTCGTTTTGAAGGCTATGTACAATATCATGTTATCATACTTCCACTTTCCAACACATAACATGTCAAGAGAATTCATAAAGGGCCAAGTGAATGTTTATAATTCCAAAGTGTCTCTACACAAAAGTGGAATTTGCAGATTACATCATAAAGCACATTTGAAGAAGAAAAAAAACAATAATATTCAAATTGCCATTACCAAACACCATGTATAATCCAAACTCAAAAGTACACAAAAAAGGTCATTTGGTGGGAAATTTGTTACACCATTTCATACAAAACTTCCAAAGTTAATTACAAATTTAAGGTTACAAAATTCTTCACAAAAAAAGACAATGTTGCCTTATTACATAAGGTTCATAAGCATAAAGTCCCGTGAGAACAAGTATTGAGCAAGATTAAAGGAAAGTGCAGATCACTACAAGAACTCCGAATTTGATTTTGAAATACAAAGCTCTCTTATCTACTGATGGTGAAATAAAAAAGGGAAACATTTGTTATACCATGGTATCAAAAGGGAGATATCTCTAACGAACATCCAACTTCTGCCAGCAATAGTGGTTTGACCAAGTTAGTAAGAAATTCTGTCGATTCAAGCAGAAATGTCTTAGTTAATTGTAGTTTTGAAAGTGTTGCACCTAGCCAACAACTCACTGTGTCATCACAACGGTTCTACAGTTCACTGGAAGATTGCACCTTATTTCTTTTGCTAAATTCGTGAACCAATTTCTTCACTTCTTTGATTTCTCCACTCAGAATCTCAATGGCATGGTTGAATATCTCAGAATCACTAACCTTTCCCTTCCTCAAGTGCTTCAAAGTAGGGTCAATTTTCTGCAAGTGAGCTGCAAGTTCCTTAAAACTATCCTTCTTCATAAGAACATTGACAACAAAATATACAAACTTCTAGCTAAATCACCAACAAGTTGCCTTCCAACTTCAAGTTCACTTTGTGCCAAGCATGCCATCATCTCAACAAGTAGAAGCATGTACATGAAATCATAATCAAATCATTAAGTCAGATCACAATATAAAGGAAGTACCAAGAGTTTAATTCAGCTTTGATAAACTTTTGGAATTTCAAATTAAATTCAAGACATTGGATATTCATATATTAACTTAATTCTTTCAAATTAAAACAATCATAGTCGAATCATTTCAACTTAACTATCATCTCATGACATAATTCCCAACTGACTTCTATCTTCTAACAGAATTTTCCTTATAACTATCTCTAACTGTTAATTACCAAAAGCTTCTAATTATCTTCACTTCCTCAATTTCCATAAAATAATTTCCCTATTTCCAACAATCACAACAGAATTCCAAACAAACTCTAACAAACAATAACTAACCATAACATATGTTCAGTTAGAAACTAACCCCATGGCACCTCTATAAATCAACAAGGAGCTTCACACTTCAGCTCTCTCTTTTTCTCTCTTCTCACTTTCAGATTCTCTCCACACACTCTTCAATCTTCTTCCTCACTCACCCTCTCTCCACCGTTCCTCCATTTTTCCTTTGCAAAACCATATTCAATCCTCTCTCTGATTCTCCCTCATCTTCAACCTCTCTAATCTGCAACCTCATCTTCATCTTCAACCTTCACTTTCAATCTCAAGAATTAGCTTCAATTGTTTCTTCCCTCCTCAATCTGCATCTTCATCACCCTTGCTTCATCATCTTCTCTTAACTCAGAACAACTTCACCACCGTGACTCTGCACCTTCATTACTATACCAGAACCTTCTCCATTCAATTTTCATTGATCCGCAATAACAACAATAGGATTCACAAAACCTGCATGAATCATCAACATCAACAACAATTCAGAACAACAAAGAGCAAGAATGCATCGAGATCGAAACAAAAGTTGAAACAAAGAAAATCAAGATCGTTACAAAGACTCCGAGATGTTCGTACCTGAAAAACTTCAACATTAACAATTTGTATCGATGTTCTCCGTAAAAAGAAAATAGTTGAATCTTCATCAATCGAAGACACCGTTTCTTCAACTCCATCATTCGAAAACGCGACTTCTTCAACTCTTCATCATATAGTCCTCTATAGCCTTCACTGCAGAATCGACCATAAAAACAATGCAAAAACAATAATAACTCAGAAAACAAATGCAGCAAGAACGTCATTAGTAAGGACGCGAGGTATAACTGATCAAGTTCAAAAATCAAAGTCAGATTCGCCGCATCACTTTCATTCATCATTGCACGAATACGCTAATAGGTTGTCATCATCATCACCTTCACCTTCGAGAAACAACAACGATGAGTAATTTCTTCACTATCTAGATTAATTAAGATGCCTTGTGTTGTATATTGTTGTTTTGAATTCATTAAGTTTCATTTTTTGGGGAGCTTCGATCTGTTTGTTTGAGAAAAATTAGGTTGATTTGAGCTCGAATTTGGATAGAGCGGAAGAAACTAGGGGGGGGGTTAAGAAGACAATTTAGTGTTTGGTGGTGGCTCCGACGGACTTGACGGTGGCCTCCGCCACACAACCGTCTTCTCCGTCGGAGGATTAGGTTTCAGATAGGTTTTAATTGAGAGAGGAGTGTGGCATTGAGAGAGAGACAGTCTTCATGTGCGTTATTTATATGGAGAAAGCTTATAAAAATCAATCAAATATCACCGTAAAGTTTAGATAAGAGGATAAGGTTTTTTGGGTGGTCCACTCCGGTGGTGACATTTGTCATCGTCCGGTAGGACCACCGAATCTCAATTACATGCGCTTCCTACACCATAACTACCATACACCTAGCGATTTTCAACCTTTAGATGCACCATCATCAAGGACTGCATGATCTGAAGGTCCAGATTAGTCAACATTGTTGACTGAACGCCTATGATAAGGAGCCTCAGGCCTAGCGCGTTTGGGCCCAAATCATTCTGCTATCCGTACCCCAAATATTCAAGCCCAGTTGTTTTTTTACTAAAAAATTACTTTGTCAGCACCCTATGTTTCTTTGTCAATTTTCTTTTATATTTCTTTTAAAAATAGTTTTTTAAAAATAGTTTTTCCTAATAGAAAATTTCCAGAAAATTAAAAATAATAGTTTAGCATATTAATAAATTTTTGACAAATTTTAATTCTCTTTATTTCGACTTTTTCGCATTTATTTCGATTTTTTTGCTTTATATGCTCTTTAATATTTTTGCATCTTTACATGATAATTCATTTGTCCATACTTTTGCATATTCATGTTAAATTCCACTTACTAGCAAATTCTTTTGTTGTAGGAAGTATTATTCGAGGACTTTCCACTTACGGATTTGGATTTTCACTTTGATATTTTTATGGTTTTTGTGATTTTGTGATGTAATAATTAGTATGCCTTTTATGCTTGTATGATACTTAAGAATAAAGTAGAAAAAGGATAAAACTGAAGCGTTTAGAAAATGAAGTTTTAAAAAGGATAAGAAAAGAAATATTCGATCCAATGTCGAATTAATTTCAAACAAAAATAAATAAACAAGTTCTATACGATGTTAGGGTTTCCACGATTACACCTTCGCTCAACTCCAATAAACCAAAGCATACCCTTGTATGATACGAACCATAAGTCGCGTGTCTCAGCACCGTATATTCGATCCACCTGATCATCCATTCCACTCCTTTCATAACTCGTCATACGTTCTCACCATCCATGACATAGGAGGTCCATGTTCATTATTTCATTTTAATATTCACATTTCATACTTAATTTCCACATACTTGTGTTTACTTCACATGCTCCCTTAGGATTCACAACTTGGACTTAATTTTCAATTAAAGCCACGATGTGATAGACATTAGGATAGTCATCCATGTATGATGACTTAGGTAGATTTCCCCTTTAATCCTCAACCTTAGGATCAATAATTACATGCTAATAGTAGGGTTCGAGTCTTAGTCTCCCCATAGATTTGCTTTACTACTTAAGTCCCTCCTCTCATCTTCAAAGAAAAGCAAAAAAACTTAATAATGAAAGTGTGCATAATACGTCACGAGCCTTAAGCCATATGGGAAATGATTAGTGGAGGTCTCCTTCACTCTTCTAGAATGCTTTTCAAACGTCCCATTATGGGCGACCTTGAAAAGTATTCGCTCTTATATCATAGTCTTTAGTGTTATACATACGATAAACACCAAAATCAAAATACTTCTTCTAAAAGACAATAAACCAACAAGACACCATGTCTTCTCTTCTCTTCTCCCACTCTTTGCGGACGAATATGACTTGTCTCAACAGTTCGACAACAACACGGTAACACACTTGATTTAGCGAGCCTGCAACACCTGAGTTAGAGCTATGACAACGTTATCCTAAAAACACAAACAAATCTTGTTCCTAGTTAGGCGAACTACGTCGACTCTGATTCTCATTTCTCATGAGATACGTAGGCAGGTGGTAGGGCCCATTTGAGCACTCTCTTTATTTTCCCTACATATTTCCCGCACCTTTTCGTTCTCTTTTTCCAGTTCCATTTCTCATTCCGGTTCCGGTAGCGATTTTTGTTCAGCAACATCTTATTTCTCACCCTTTGAAACAGACTAACAAGCGTGGATCCCGTCGAGTAAAGCGGACGGTCTGGGGTGCTAATACCTTCCTAGGTCGTAACCGACTCTCGAACCCAGTTCTTCGATTCGAATGACCTTGTCCTTTCCTATTTCCTTCGGTTTGTGCAACATTATCTTTCACATTCATTCAGGATAAAAATGTCTGGCTGACGACTATACATTTTTCACGCCACTTTCGCGTTTGTACTAGGATGAAAATCCCGGGAGCGACAATAATTTAATAAAATAATTTTTAGAATTCAAATTAACAAATTTATTTTTAACTCTAAAATTGTTTTTCAAAATTAGTTTATCAAATGATTTTTTATGCATCATAATGAATAATAATTAAATAAATAAATTGTAATAAATATCTTAATCATTATTATTAATTTTATGTATTATAATTGAGTTATGAGTTACAGATGATAATAATAATGATAATAACATTATTCATATTCATATTCCAATTTTAAATATAAATTAATATAATAAAAATAACAATAATAATTATTATTATAATAATAATATTCATTTAAATAGATTATAATAAAAATTATACTATCTATCAATTTCTTTATGAAAATATATTGTGACACTAAATATAAATTTAAATGGGCAGGGTACTATAGTATCCGTCCCCATACCCGCAGTTTATAAAAATCCCCCATACCTGAGCCCATGTCCGCGTGGGCATCAATATTTATACTCGTACCCATACCCTATGGGTACCTAAGTACCTGTATCCATATCCGTTTACCCGCATTTCTAATAAAAATAATTGATCAGCTATTATTTATCATGTAATTTTATGTTTTTAATAACACGAAAAAAATTCAATAATATTAGTGTTGAATTAAGAAATAAACAAACATTTATATAAAAATACATACAAGTTTAATAATGATGTAATTACTAAAATTGATATATTAACTTTTATAAATAATTATAAAAATAAAAAATACATAAATATATATTGTGTGGGTATGGGGCGGGCTGGGTACTAATATACCTGTACCCGCGCCCATACCCGTTTATTTTAATGGGTAATTGCATGTGTCCGAGTTCGTACCCATTTTGCGGGTTTTTACCCTACCCGTTATGGGTAAATTTTGAGAGTACCCACTTGGGATGAGTCCAATTGTCATCCCTAGTTACATATTACCATTATAATTATAAAACTTAACTACAACAAATTTATATCAATATCTTTCAGTTATAAATATATTCCATTGTGTTTTTATTCTACCATTAATATTTGATGCGTTACTAATTTATAGATATATCTTTAGTTGTCCGTCTATACTTGAAAAGTCCATTCATTTCTATAACTCAAAGAAAACCATATCAATTCCCCAAATCTATTAATAACTTATTAGTATAAATAAAAAAATTTATCTCAAATTTTCTTTCACTTCTTACACTTGATTTCTTACGAGTGAGGATGGTAGAGTATGTCCAAACTTTTTCATGAACTTTGTTCTACCCATGAAATTTTAAATATAAGGTGTCTATTTCTCAATTTTCATCAATTAAATATTTATTTATTATTAATAGTATTAGATTAGTAATTTTATGACTATTGTGTTTACCTTTTATGAATTATAAAACTTATTAAGATATTTGATGAACAAAAACATAATTGAAATTACTCTCTTCCTATTTCTTCTATTTATTTTATTACAATTACATATATATATATATATATATATATATATATATATATATATATATATATATATATATATATATATATATATATATACTTTCTACCAAAAAAAGACAAACAGTTTCTTTAAGTTTGATATATAATGCATTGAATATGACCTCAATTCTTTTGTCCAATGAATTATAGAATATTAAAAAGTTTAGTACTATATTATAAGCTCTAAAAAAATGAAAGAATTAGACCTATAAAAATATTCCCCCACTTTACTAATAATTTTAATTTGTTTTCTCAATATCTTATATAACATACTATATGTAAAACCACATCAATAAAGAATTTGATTAATTGTTATTGTATCCAAACTTTTTAACTGACAATTAAAAATATATATGACAAAATATATATTTTTATTATAGTTGTGATTGTATATATGCACAACATTGGTCATAACATCTTTATTTTAGATTGTATAATTTTAAACTCGAAGGAATTCTAAATATCATGAGTAAAAGACAAAAGAAAAAAAATAGAAAAACATGCTTTAAGATTTTTATATTTATAAATATTATATTATTAATAAATTTTAATTTTAAAATATTTAAGATAAAAAATATCTTTAAAATATACTAGAATAGTTTTCACTTGCTTTTTTAAAGTCTTCCCGCGTATCACGAGTGATACTTTATTGAATTATTTTATTTTTCAAAATTAAACAATTCAATAAATCTCAATTATAATTTTTTCAATATCATTAATGATATAGTTATCGATAACATTTATTAAAAATTCTTAACATAATTAAAATCCAATAAAAAATTAATAAAATGTTTGGATGTAAATTATTTTTTTTTCCTTTTTATTGAATTTTAAATATGTTAAATTTTATTAGCATAATATGATTATTAAATTTATACTACAATAATTTATTATGAATTTTAATTGAGACATGAATATGAATTAATCAGAAAAATTTATATAAATAACCAAGTTTTTTTTTTAATTTTAATACTAAACTAATTAATATTTCATATGATTTCCAATAAATCATGTTTCAAGTAAAAAAAAAGATTAAAGAGGAGGTGCATATTTAATTGACACCTCCTATATTTTTTTTTTAAAATCCATCTACTTTTAAATTTTCTTATGGATTTGATGTTATCGACAGATTTATTTGTGGATTTACCTACATATTTTCTATGCCACAAGTAATCGACATGTAAATGTGCATGTATCATAAATCTACAGGTATCAAAAAAAATTTATCAATTGGATTGACACCTCATATTTAATCATATTTTTGTTTGAAAAAAGATTATATTGGGAATTGTATTGACATGTTGGTTAGTTTTCTATAAAAATATACTCATCTAAAGGAAGTAGACAATACGTTGTTCATGCTACTATAAAAGAAAGGTATTTTCTCAGTGGATTTTGGGAATTGGTGATGGCAATATTGAAAAATTAATGACATAGACATCATAATCAATATACCACATACCACATAATTTTCTTATTCCAAGTTTTGGTGATCCATTTGTCGCTATTGTTCAGAACACGCTATTGTTCAGAGCACGTACATATCCAAATCTTTTTCATAATATGACTGACTAAACATTTTTCAAGATAGTATTGTATTGGCTCCAAAAAATACAATTGTTGACTCAATCAATGATTATATGCTTGATTTAATAACTGGAAAAGAAATAACATATTTGAGTTTTGATTCTCCACATTATAGAAAATCAAATGTTGACATCCCAGATGATATACACACTCCTGAATTTTTAAACATAATTATTTCTTCTGCACTTCCAAATCACAAATTAAGATTGAAAGTTGGAGAGCCAGTAATATTTTTTAGAAATATTGAACAATCTTTATGTTTGTGTAATTGAACAAGGTTAATGATTACAAATTTAGGAAAATACGTTTGCAATGACTATCAAGAAAAGTTAAGGGCAGTCACTCAATCATGTTTCTTGACATTTATAAAAAAATATAGATTTATTTCTAATATTCCCGTGCGGAGCACGGGTTGGCATTCTAGTTCCACTAAATGGATGGTGGCGAGGCGGGATACCCGAACCCAACCTGAACTCATTTGGAACGAGTTTAGGTTTTAATTCTCTGTTCCCGTTTGTATTTGGGACGGAGATCGGAGATTATTTGGGGGTTTGAGTTTGGGTTTGGGACAGGTAAAAACTGTCATCGACTCACCCCGTTGTCATGCCTAATACACGGGCTTTCTTCTCATATCCTAAGACTTTCTCTCTTAATCCCAATGAGAATCTAAAACTACATTTGAAATTCGAAAATATATTTCCAAACATACTTCAATTTACACACAAGTCATTCTTAAGTGAGTTAGGTCCTAATTTATGATAAAATTGATACATAGATGCATTTCTGTGTATATTTTGAGTATGCATCTAACTCAATCATACATTTTATTTTGAAACAATGAAATATACTCCACATAAAAGTTAAATATTCATTTATCTCCAACTCAAACTTGTTCAATTATATCTTTCCATCACTGTCAATTGAGTGTGAACGATAATATAGCTTCACAACTCTTTGATTGTCTAGGTACATATTCTCTAGTTTTGATTTCTCGTCGTTGAAGTAGACAAAAGCGATATATGTATACTGATACATTTTGTATGTTCTTTGTGTGTTTGTGCTAACAAGCTTAATGACACTCATATTTGTACAAGTTTTTAGATCAATGTGGACCTTAGAAACTTAATCATGTTTTAGGAAATATTTTGTAGATATACTTCCAGATACACCTCTAATATATTTTATTTTAACAATATGTGGTAGTTATAGTTGTACAGTTATGAATAAAAATATGTTATCATTTATATATAAAAAAATAAGGATGAGTATGGAAATATATTGGATTCACTTGTTACTCTTTACAGTGTTATAACACACAAC
The DNA here is from genome assembly GCA_963966055.1 of Lathyrus aphaca. Lineage (NCBI taxonomy): Eukaryota > Viridiplantae > Streptophyta > Magnoliopsida > Fabales > Fabaceae > Lathyrus > Lathyrus aphaca. The sequence goes on from OZ014519.1 coordinate 149,248,980, forward strand.
AATGTTGGAAAATTTGAACAACTAAAACATACATTAAAATTAAATGAAAAATGTATACATTTGACATCGGTAATACTAATCCAAAATTATATACAAAACATGTCTAAGCACCTAAATGCAATATTGGACAAAACTAAAATGTATCAAAATAATGTGTCGCCGTCTAAATCTATATTGATGGGTTGTTCCACCTTTGATTTTTGTTTATTTGATTCTCTTTCAATCTCACTCAACTTGGTAAATTCTTGCATCCTATCCATAAAATAATTCAGTTAAGTCTCAACTTTCTTTGTAGAAATAGTGGTTCACTCCGGTGATGTCAGTGGTATAAGGCCTCTTGATTTCAAATAAACTTGAACAAAATATAGTGATTTATAAAGTAATCTAATACACATAATTTGATGAGTTGGATTTTGAGGTGGAAATAATGTTTCTGAGAACCCGTATCTTGTCAAATAAATACGCACCATATTATTTTCACTTGCTATAGGCTGACTCATTTCAGGGAAGCACATCAATTTTATCTCCGGTTCTGGACTGGTAACACAAGGAATAAGAGATTTGTGAATTACATCAAAAAGTTTCTTCCCATATAACATTGTGTATGATTCTTTATGCGCCTTTAACTCTTTGGATGCATTTGATTTGCAAAATAAGAAGTACTGGACAGAACAATACTAGACAATATATAATAGTATGATACAACTTTTTGTTTTGTACTTTGTTTGATAATTGATGCACTGGACAATTTTTATATCAATTTTGTTTGATATATCTATACAATAAATAATATTATTTTTAGTATTATAACTTTTATTATTATATTTTTATTGATGTATAAAATATTGATATTCATGAATCAAAATATTAAATAATGAGAAGGAGAAAAAATGATGAAGAGAAAAAAATGTACTAAACTTTATTTGATATGTATATGCATCAGACAAAAATAATATAATTTTATCATAATATTTTTAATTAATAAATAAAATATTAATATTATATTTATACATTAAAATATTAAATAGAGAGATATTAAAAATTATATTTTGATATTTTTTGATAATTTGTGTTTGGGACAAAAAATTGTCCCATGGTTTAGTGAGGGACAAAAATTCATGTTTTTGTTCTGTCCCTTGACATATACTTTTTATATTTGATTTTAAACTAATTTCATTGTCTTAGTGTTAATTTAATTACAAGATAACATTTTATTCAAAAACAACTTGGTTACTTTTTAAACTTACAACAATTGAAATTATAGAACGGCGGTAATATCACCCAATCTCTGTGGATATTGTAAACACCCCAAATTTGCCCTCACCCATTCACACCATGGCTTGTGATCATTTCATATGCATAAACACAATCATATCATCTCATATCTCATTTTTGATTCACTACATAGTTTCTAAGTCATCTGCACCTAGGGTTTGTGATCTGAGCAATCCAAGGGCTTCTTGAGCCACTCCAAAGGCAACCAATCACTTCAAAGGGGTCCATGTGTGTTCTTATATCATCATACATCCTGTCAAAGTCAAAAATGCAAAAGAATCACAAGAACTGGGATTGGTGGGGATGCAGAGCCAGGTTTGACTGCACAGTTGACCTAAAATTAGGGTTTTGGTTTCAGAGGCCATAACTCCAAATTTTTTGGTCATTCTTGTTTCTATTGGTCTCTATATGGTATAGGGAGTATGCATATCAAGTTTCATGAAGAAATTCCATGGGGAAGTCATATGATCAAGAGTTGACTTTCTGGACAAGTCAGTGCAAAATCAGGGCATCTGAGGCCCCCAATGACCCAACCAATGGGTGATCTTCATCATTTTGAGTGCATATGATCTTTATTTGATCATGGAAGAAGGTTGAAGTTCACAAAAATCAAGAATTTGGAGTTTTTGCAAATGTTGACTTTTTGGGCATAGTTGACTTTTCAAGAATGCTTCATTTTAGGTAATTTTTCAAGCCTTGATTCTTGATCCAAAAATGCTTCAAATGGAAAAACTTTGGTCATGAAAGTTGTAGATTACATCTTTCCCTTTTCAAAAAGTACAAGAACATGACCTAATTCATTTTGGATCAAAAGTTATGGTGTGACAAAGTTGGCAAAAATCATTGATTTTCAAGATGTGCACCAAATGAGAATTTTGCAAAACCATGAACCAATGCCATTTGCAACTTCTAATTCACTTCAAACCATTACACAAACATGCCATGTGACCTAAAAATCAGAATTGGACCAAAGATTACATGTTTATGGTTTGAGTAGCAAGGCATTTTTCACAAAGTTTCAAAAAGTAACAACTTGCAAAAAACACTCATCACACTCCTACAACTTGCAACCTTGGATGCTGAGCTTTGCTAGCCCTCTCCCCTCACCTTGCTGCGCATCACTCAGCCCATGTACTAGCCTAGGAGTTGCCCATACTTTCTCTTACACCAAAGTTGACAAATTGCAAAAGTGGCCATACCAATCAATAAAGCACATGTCATGTCATCTGACCAATGAGAGAGGTTTATGTGGACAAAAAGCAAGACATTTCATACACCAAGCCAAGCTGAAACACTCTCAAGCATCACACACACAAAAACTCACCATTTTGCAAACTTCTTCGAATCTCTCTGCCCAGACTTCAAACATCCAAACCATTTTCACCAATCATTTCACCATGTTCCATTGAGTAGAAAGCATCAAAGAACCAAGCCTGAAACAAGCTATAACATCACTTCACCATTTTCATCCCAACTTGCAGTTTCTTTCGAAACTCACTCCATAGTCCACAAACATCCAAACAAACTTCACAAACCTTCTCCACTCATCATCTGGACCACACAGCACCCTTCACCCTTGCCAGAAATAGCCTGAATCACCATGGCCATTTTCAACTGAGCTTGAGCAGAAGCTGCTCAAACTCCTCACACAGCCAACATAAACTTCTCCAAAGCACTCAAACATCATCAAGGGGTCCTAAGGAGTGGATTGCACAAGGAGAAGGGGTCTGAAAGTTGCTGGAGTGAAAGCTTCGAATCTCAGGTAGCTCAAGAACTTTTTTTTCCAGAAATGGATTTTTAAGTTCTAAACTTGTTCTACATGTCTTCCTGATCATGAATATGCTTTTAGTTTTTGAAATGGTGATGAAATGAAAGTTTAATTGATCTCTGAAACTCAGTTGACCTAATTTTTGTTTGCTTCGATTCAGCCTTGTCAGGAAATATAAATTTGTTTTGATTAGGGGTTCTGGTTCGTGAGTGAGTGGGGATCATTTCCCAGTTTTTAGATTTCGTTTTAGTTAGGTTTTTAGAGTTTTGGGGATTCTCAGGGGGGATGCTGGCCGGAGAAGACGACCGGAGGTCCTCTCCGGCCACCTGAAAGTCATTTGTGCCCTAATCCTGTAATTAATTTTCATTTGAATTCTGGGCGTTGGATTGGCTGACCTAGTTGACTCCCCGCGCGAATGAAAGGCCCAGATCACTTTGCTTAGCCCAAATCTTCATTATTTATTTAATTAATTGGGATTAACTCAGATGCAACCCCAGCCGTCCAGATGCGCGCTGGTCAACCAATTCAAACCCAGAGCTCATCCTGGCCCTCCACTCATTTGACTTTCCTTTTATTTATTTTATTTTCATTTTCTTTTTCATTTAACTTGCACAATTTATTTAAAATAGTAAAAAATGTGTAAAAATTATGAAACTTTTTCTGATAAGTTTTATTAATTTTTATGACACAAAAATATTTTTATTTTTATTTTTATCATTAAAAAAGTATTTTTAAATATTTAAAAGATTATTTTTAATTGATTAATGGAAATTAATTTATTAAAAATACTTTTAGGTATCTAAAAATCACCAAAAAATTCATGAAATGTTCTAAGACATTTAGAAACATTGTCCAACCTTCAAACCAAATTTCTTTTTTGATCTTGATGCATTTTGAGAATTTTCCATTGAATTAAATCATTTTTTGTGCATTATTTTGATCCTAAGTTCAAAAAATCATTTCTGCCTATCTATGAAGAGTTGGACATTGATTCTTTTTGTATTGCATTGTGTTTAGCATGTAGTTTCTAGGATTAAATGGCCATGGTTTGGTTCCTCATTTTCAATTTGTTTGGCATTTCTTTTGTTTAGGAACCCTAAAAACCTTAATAACTTGTAAAATTCATAACTTGGGATTGGATAAGAGTTGAGACCTCCCCTTTGGACCTTGGTTTAGTATTGGGTTAGGGTTTCTTTGAGTGGCATTTTCCATTTTTATCTTAGGGTTTGCTTCTGTTTTTGGTTTTTGTTTGTTGTTTGATTCATAAACCCTAATTTGAGCTTCCATTTGCATCCATCTTGCATTCTCTTGCATAGCATGACTTGCCATTCCATGCTTCCATTTGATTCATTTGACATCATAAGACATATAGAAAACATGTTTGATCATTGCATCATGTATTTGCCATGTTGTATGTCATGTGCACTTCATAACTTTCCATGTTTGTTCATGCTCCTTAACTTACATCATTTGCATCCATGATCTTGTATGAACATCTCCATGCCTTGCCTCATGTTTGTATCACTTCATAGCATCTTTATCATCATCAACATGCTTCTGGTTTTGTTTTGCATCATGTCATCTCATCCCATTTTGCATTGCATTGCATTTCTTTCTCTAACATTTCAGGTGGTAAGTGATTTGAGAAGTGAATTTGCCTTCACTTCTCATGACTTTTCTTTTCATCTCTCTTGCATCCATTGCTGCATTTTATTTATGTTTGAGATTGAGCTTGCTCATTCTTGTTCCTCCCATTTTCTCTCTTCAAGTGACTTGACTTCTTGAATGAAGCAAGTTGCTTTGCTTCTCTTGATCCTTTCATCTGCTTCCTGGTGGTTCCATTGAAGATTGTTCTTGAAAGCCTCACAAACCTTAGGAACAACCAAGCATGACAATGACTAGGGTTTTGATTAGTCTCCCCTCTTAGTTTTTACCTTTGTGTCTCTTTTGAGTCTTCTCTTCTCATCTCATAATCAGGGACTAAACCCTAAAGGCTTTAAGGCTTTGTGATTAAGCTTATGCCTGCATCCTTCTATTAGGATGGAGTGTATAACTTTAATCCTAAGTGTTAAACCCTTAATGTGTTTAAATCCTTTAATCAATTCACTTAATAATCATCAAGACATCAAGCTTGTAACTTGGGCCTTGCATTAGGGTTCTAATTCTTCCTTAATTGGTTAAGAAGGACTAACCCTAGTGTTAATGGACAAGTCCCCCTCAAGTTGTCTTACAAATCATAAAAAACACTTCATCATCATACCATTAAATAAAATCCACCTAATCAAAGGTTTGTTTTGTCATGAGTTTAATCCCTAATCATGGATTAAGTTGAGGAGTTTTCCTCAGCTTAAACACCCTCATCTATTATCCTTCTATTAGGATGGTGTAATGAGTCTGTTTAATCCCTGATTATGGCTTAACCTCATTACTTAACACTAAACAAAAACCACAAAAACATCTAAATAATCACAAGTAGGTTAATGATCTCAATCCTACACCAAAGGTGATTAAGTGTGAGAATCTGACTTCACACTTAAGGTATTCTCATTACCCCTAATCAGAGGGAAGATGTGATGAGTTTACTAAATCCATTGGTTTAGACTTAAGCTCATTATCTTATGACAAACTTTCAAAAGCAATAAAAGACTGAAAACACAAAAACAAACAATAATCGTCTCCTTCGGGATTCTTTTCTCATCATCTTCACTCATAACCGAGAACTTGCTTCTTCCGTCCAATGCAAGACAGTAAGCACCTGAGCCAGACAGGTCATACACTTGAGCATAGACAAATAGGCAGTTCACAATTCGACTCATCTTTCAGTCTCTTTGGGTCGAACTACGGTGTTCTGACTTCCTCATTGCACGAGAGGATACGTAGGCATAACTTAACAATTATCGAACAAAAGTCTCTGTATATTCCCCCTCCTTCTGGCTTCATCCTTTTAGCCTCATGATCATGAGCATACTCTTTCCTTACACTGACACTGTATATATTACACTTTGCACTTCTTTTACACAGACACCTGTACATCCTTTTCCAGCTCTTTTGCACACAAATTGCACTGACACTACCCCTTTAAACACAAATCTTTTAAGCGTGGATCCCGTCGAGTACGGCGGACAATCTGGGTGCTAATACCTTCCCAGGTTGTAACCAACCCCCTTTCTCAGTCTCTCTGGTTCGCGACCGTCTTATCCATATCTTTCTAGGTCTATGCAGCATTACCTTTCCTCCGGGATAAAAATGCCTAGCTGGCGACTCTTTTCATCTCCAGTGAGTTCACGGCTGTGTGTTCTCATTGTCCCTCTCGCCGACCGTTCGCGTCTGTACCTTCATCTGATCCGTTTCATTTGTCGGGAGCGACAGCTTGGCGACTCTGCTGGGGACCCTTATACTGTAACCAGGGCTTCTGGTTCTCTCTGTGGGTTCCTCCTAGCGCTTGTTTGATTTGTGTTTGCTGGGGTGTTATGTGCTTATTTGTGTTTGTATTTTTGTATTTATTTTTGCTTTATGTACAGTTTGCTTTACTTCTTTCTTTATTGCTCTTGCATTATATCATATTGTCATACTGTGCTGCTGGCTGGGTCTGTTGTTTGCTTTGGTGGGTGTGTGTTCCATTGAGAGTTAAGGTCCTATACCTGGGACCTGAGTGACACCTAGGCTAGAGTGAATCATGTTCTTTCCCATTCCATTTCGGTCTGGTGCGGGAATATGAAACACGGTTCAGATATGGGTTTCTTCTTGAGAACTATGTGTTGCAGATTTCCTGCAATGCTAGGGCTATCTAGGAAGCCTGCTAAGTCTGGATGACCTTTAGTATTGACCTTCAGAAACTGAGGTGAATTAGAGGAGGAACTTTTATGATTATTGTAAACACTGTACCTCCGGGTTAGAAGTGTTTACACTTCTCATAACTGATCCGAGTCTGAGGATCCTTGTTCTAGAACACCACCTGTGAGGGGGTTGGGCTGTTTACAGGTTTGCAGGTACCTTGACCTCAGAATACCTTGTTACTTTGATTGTTTAAGAATACTCCAATTTGGGACAGTTCTTGTGATTCTAAAACCCTGGACATGTGGCTCTTTATTTGAGTCCCCCGCCTTGGTTACTGGATTTATAGACCTCCATCTGGAATTCTTGAACACACTTGGACCTATATCAGGGCATTTTGATCAGATCCAGCTCAGTCACAAACCCTTGCATTTCATTTGCATACATAATCATTGCATCATATTGACATTTGCTTATTTGTGTTTCAGGGTGTCCATCTTCATTTTTGGCCAGTTTTGACCCCATCTTCAGTATTGACCTATCTTCATCAACACCTGCTTCAGTTTAGCATCTGCTTCAGTTATCACCAGCATCAGCCAATCAGTGGCCCCTTCTTCAGTATTATCATCAGCACCTGTCTCTATTCGGTCTCAGCATCATGGCTCCTAAAAAGAGCAACATCACCTATCACTTTTTCCAGCCAGAGCTATCAGACATCAGGAGGATTCAAACCCTGATCACTCCAGATCACATACCATTGTTCAGGGAAAGTTATGGAGATATACTTGATATGGTTATGGATCTGGACCCATCACAGAGAAGCCTGATCCACACCTGCATTCAGTTCTATGATCCCCCACTGAGATGTTTCACTTTCCAAGACTTTCAGTTGGGCCCTCTATTAGAAGAATACTCATCATTGGTTGGTTTGCCTATCAAGGGTGGAATCCCTTTCAACTCAGAGATGGTCTTTCCTAGCAATGGAGAAGTAGCAAAGGCTCTGCATCTGGAACCTGTCCTGATTGAGCAGCATATGACTTCTAAAGCTGGGATCCCTGGCTTTCATCTGGATTTCTTAATCTCTCAAGCTACCCTGAAAGCTTCTCTAGGAGAGTGGAAAGCTGTTTGTGCTTTACTGGCCTTGAGCATATATGGAATTGTGTTGTTTGCAGATGAGCCTCGATTCATTAGCAAGAATGCAATCCATCTGTTCATCCTGAAGAACCCAGTGCCCACTTTATTGGGGGATCTCTACTATTCAGTGCATCAGAGGAATGAAAAGCAGAGGGGAAGATTAGTGAGGTGTTGCGCTCCATTGTTCCATACTTGGCTTCTCAGGCATCTACCCAGGACAGATGCATTTCTAAACCCTCATCAGCAGAGCAACTGGGCTAAGACACTCACTGTTCTAACTTCAGCTGACATCAGATGGTGTACTCAGAGCACCAAGGGCAGGGATGTCATCACCAGCTGTGGGCATTTTCCCAATGTGCCCCTAATAGGAGTTAAGGGAAGTATCAATTACAACCCTCTGTTGTTCAGGAGACAACTGGGCTATGCACTGGTCCACACTCCTAAGGCACAGGACTTGGTGGAGACTCTTTATTGTGAGAACAAGACTAATGTGGCTATTGTTAGGCAGGCTGCCTGGGCCTGGGATAATGTTCAAACCAAGGGAGTGACCATCCTAGGGAAGTGCAACATTGTGGCATCAGCACAATATTATGAGTGGTCCCGTGCCAGGGCCCAATTCTCTGGGATGCCCTTTACCATAGAAGACATGCCTGAGTCGTCTTCAGCACCACCCCCTGCCACTATCAGTTTGGAAGAGTTTGAGGGCTTGAAGGAAAGAAATGAGAAGTTAACCTAGGCTTTGCAGAAGACCCTCCGGGAGAGGAGTGAAGGTATGAGGGAGATTGAGAGGTTGGAGAAGTTGAGAGTAGAGCATCTGATTAAGATTGAGAAGTCTGGGGATTACATTAAAAAGTCAAAGGCCGGAGAACAAATTCTGAAGAATGCTTGCAAAGAAGCCCAGTTCCAGAGAGCAAGGACAGACTTGTATTTGAAGGAGAGTCAAGCCCGGTGGGTCAGGATCACCGAGGCTCGTACCCTGGAAGACAAGAGAGTTCAAGACAAGATGGTGCAGCTTGAAGCTAATGCAAAAGAACAACAAGAAGCCCTGGCAGCAGCCCAGAGGGAGATATCAGAACTAAAGGTCAAAGCAGGGGTGAAGAGGTCAAAGGACCAAACTCAGCACAAGAAACTAACAGCAGCTGTTACCACCCGGAATCTCCTCATCAGGAGTCTCACGGAGCGTCCGACTGATCCTGTGACCGAAGCACTTCTCAAGGAAGTTCGTGAGGATGAGTTTGGTCTTGGTGTTTGACCATTTGTTTGTTGTTGCTTTCTTCCCATGTACTTTTATTTTTCTTGTACTGTATTTTGACCCCTTAGAGGGCTGGTGTTGTAAAATGAACAAGTTGTATTATTTCACCTTCTGTAATATATTTGTGTTAGTTTGCTTCATCTGAGTTTTCTTCAAGCAACAACAACAGCATCTTCAAGGGTCTGGAAGGGTCAAAACTGAATGCCAAACCGGATACCTTGAGAACAAATAAGCATAACTGCATTGCATGCTAACCCTTTGTTTGTTTTGTAGGTTTTTGTTTTATTGCCACTAACTCTGTTGTGATGTTCAGGAACTATTGCTAGGCGCCGGGTATTTCCCCTCAACCGTCCGCACCGTTATCCAACCCGAAACATTCTTCCGGGAATTCAAATGGATCAGATGCAGCAGGACCTTACTGAGGTCAGAAATCAAATGGCAAATGAAAGGCTAGAGATGAGGAATCAAATGACTCAGTTTATGGAAGTTATGAACAACATGGCTCAGAGCCAGGAAAGATTGAGAGCCATGGTGGAAAGGCAAAATCAAGAGGATCCACATATAGGGACTGCCGGTACCAGTAACAATGAAAGGGTACAACCTCATGTCAACCCTCCGGTATTTGGACCACACCTCCATCCTGAGGTCAATATTCCAGCAAATGTCCAAGGGACTGCCACCGCAGCCAGGGTACTACAAGAAGATCCTCAGGAGGACCAATTCACAGTAATGGGCGCTGGGGAAGAAGCTTATGATAGAAGGTTGGAAGAGATAGCTGAGAAGCTGAGGTCCTTAGAATCTCAAAACTCTTTGGGTTTCGATGTCATGGACATGGGCTTGGTAGACGGGGTCAGGATCCCCCATAAGTTCAAGCCTCCTTGCTTTGAAAAATAAAACGGGACTTCATGCCCCCAGACTCATTTACAATCATTTCTGGGGAGGCTGAAGGCCTATACTATGGATGAGAAGCTCTGGATGTTCTATTTCGAAGACAGCTTAACTGGAGCGTCAAGAGAATGGTACTCTCACTTGACAAGGGCAACTATTAGGTGCTGGAAGGACCTGGAAGAGGCCTTCATTAGACAGTATCAGTACAACTTAGACATGGCACCCAACAGGACTCTCCTAATGGGAATGTCACAGTCGTCAAGGGAAAGTTTCCGAGAATATGCCCAGAGATGGAGGCAATTGGCTGCTGCTGTTCAGCCACCTATGTCTGAAAGGGAAATGGCAGACATGTTTATGAACACCCTTCAGGGAACATATATTGACAGACTGGCTGCTTTCTCTTCCACTAGCTTTGCAGATGTTGTCATAGCTGGGGAGAGAATTGAAAGCCTATTGAAGATGGGTAAGATCTCAGACAATGGTGCAAGCTCGTCCAGTAGTACAAGAAAGCCTTTTGCAGGCCCGAGAAGAACTGGCGAGACCAATGCCATCCACACCAACAGGGGCAGGCCCCAATATGTTCAAAGGTCAATAGCAGCAGTCACCATTCCTGCACCAGCTCATCCTCAACCTGTCTATCAACCTCCGCAGCAAAACTATCAGCCGCAACCTCAGTACCATCAGCAAAATCAGTATCCTCCAAGAAATTACAACAACAGCAACACCAACAACAACAGTCAGCAAAGGCCATTCCAACAGAGGCCATCTCAAGCTAATAGGGTGATCGATCCGATCCCTATGCCATATGCTACCCTGCTGCCACAACTCCTGAAACTCAACCTAGTTGAGCTAAGGACGCTGGCACCTCCAGATCCCAACAGTCTACCCAGGAACTATGACTCCAACGCTAGGTGTGCCTTCCATTCGAACGCACCTGGCCACAGTACAGAAAAGTGCAGAGCCCTGCACATGAAGGTACAAGACCTGGTAGACTCAAAGGCTCTGAATTTCGCACCACCACCCAATGTCAATAAAAACCCAATGCCGAACCACGGTGGTCCCAGGATTAACGCTATTGAAGAAGACAAGCCGTCTTATTTAATAACCAGTGTGGGCCAGATCAGGACACCGTTGGTAGAAATCAAGGCTCAGCTCCTGGAATGTCAAATGTTCCCAGGGTGTGAGTTGGGTTGTGCTTACTGCAATATCTCGGTAAATGGGTGCGATAATTTGAGGAATGGCATAGATGGTCTTATTCAGAGTGGCCAACTTCAGATCACCACATCATTTCCAACGAATCCATCAATCTCATCAGCAACGGTTTCAGAACCTCCTACAACTGCAACAACTATTGTTCCTGACAATTCTTCGGTTTCATCAACAAGTACTTCATCTGTCATTTCAACTGATCAGATATCAATGAATGTTCCTTCTACAACTCCAGCACCACTCCATTATGAAGCTCCTACAACAACAACATCCATTCTTCCACCATTGTCTCCTACAACACCAGCAACAGATCATGAAGATGTCTCGACTGTCACCATATTCTACGATCCTGAAAGCAACTCCGCCTACAACTCAGAAAGTGCTGCTCCCACCAGGGCACCAGTGACGATTTATTTTGATCCACAGACTATCACAGTTCCTTCAACAGCTGCAATCAGTCCAGTCACCATCACGGTGCCTGGACCAGTACCTTACGAAAGCAGCAATGCCATCCCCTGGCATTACGGCTCTGACTTGTACTGTGAAGGACAAAGAATCACTTTTGAATCATCAACCCCTGCACTACAAATTGACAATGTGGGTGGAGGCGGAGGCTTCACTCGAAGCGGACGCCTTTTCGCTCCACAAATTCAGAGACCCACTGCCGAAGCAGAAGCTGCTGCCAAGGCAAAAGGGAAGAGCCTTGTGCAGGAAGATCAAGCTGTTAAGGAAGCTTTGAAAACACCATTCGATCAAGAGGTTGACGAGTTCATGCGAATCATCAAAAAGAGTGATTATAAAATAGTGGATCAGCTCCATCAGACGCCTTCTAAGATCTCAATCCTATCATTGCTTATGTGCTCCGAAGCCCATCGGAATGCACTACTCAAAGTCCTGCACGCAGCTTACGTGCCTGAAGAGATCACTGTCAATCAGCTGGAAGCAGTAGTGGGAAATGTTAATGCTAGTCACGGACTAGGGTTCACCAATACTGATTTGACAACGGAAGGCCGCGACCACAACAAAGCCTTGCACATAACCATGGAATGCAAAGGTGCTGTCCTTTCCCATGTGCTGGTGGACACAGGGTCGTCCCTTAATGTCCTACCTAAAAAGGCTCTGGTGAAGCTAGAATATGACGGATTGGCGTTGAGACCCAGCAACCTGGTGGTAAGAGCTTTTGATGGCTCAAAGAGATCGGTTCTGGGAGATATTGAGCTGCCCGTAACGATCGGCCCGCAGACCTTCAAAACTATTTTCTACGTGATGGATATACAGCCTGCCTACAGCTGTCTATTGGGTAGGCCATGGATTCACGCCGCTGGCGCCGTGACATCTACCCTTCACCAGAAATTAAAATACGAGTGGGAGGGTCAAATCGTTACAATCTGTGGAGAGGAGGACATTTTTGTCAGCCACCTGGCAACCTATAAGTACATTGAGATGGATGGGGAGATCCATGAAACAATGAGCCAGGGGTTTGAAGCCTTGAATGTCAATGAAACATCTGCTGTGCCTGGTACTTAAATATCATCATACCAACAAGCCCGGAAGGTTGTTGAGGAAGGAACTGCCCAAGGCTGGGGCAAGCTACTACCGGTGGAGAAGAAAGAGGACAAATTTGGGTTGGGTTACAGATCAACTCAACAAAATCAAGCAGAGGCTGCAGAAAAGCCCGGTTTTGTCAGTGGGGGGATGCTCACCCCTGATGCTATCAACAATTTGGAAGACGAGCTGGAAGAGGAGCGCAATCTGGAGAATTGGATTCGTCCAAAGATCCCGGGGAGCAGTATCTCGAACTGGTCTTCCCAGGAAATTATAAGAGTTACTCATGCAGAGTAATTATTATTTCCTGTATTTTTATAAGCATGCATCAAAGTCTTGCATCTTGCCCAAGATGACAAGACTCATTTTGTAATCGGGCCATCTGTACTTTTTGTGCAAACAAGATCAATTAATGAAATATCAGACATCTTTTTGCAAACGAGTCTTTTTCTTTTCCGCTCACTGTTTTTCTATTTTTTCTTTTTGTACAAAAAATAAATGGCAGTGTTTTCAAAATGACAACTTTATTTCACTTTTCTAAGCAAGACTAAAATCAGATCACTAAAATGAACAAACTTAACCCTTGCAGAGAGTGCCTTCCAGACAACACCGACAACAGCACGACTGTGACTTCGTATGACTTTGACAATCCAATCAATCAAGCTGATGAAGGGGTTGAAGAAGAGTATGAGCTTCCTGAAGAGCTAGCCAGGTTGTTAAGGCAAGAGGAAAAGGTTATTTCTCCTCACCAGGAGGAGGTTGAAGTGATCAATCTTGGTACAGATGAAGACGTGAAAGAGGTTAAAATCGGGGCCTGCCTGCAAGACTCAGTGAAGAGGCAGCTGATTGACCTGCTTCAAGAGTATGTGGACGTATTTGCTTGGTCTTACCAAGATATGCCAGGGTTGGATACCGATATTGTTGTGCACAAGCTGCCTTTGAGGGAAGAATGCCCACCGGTTAAACAGAAACTGCGCCGTACTCGTCCAGACATGGCTATGAAAATCAAGGAAGAGGTACAAAAGCAATGGGACGCCGGATTCCTTGCTGTAACTAGCTATCCGCCATGGGTTGCTAATATTGTACCTGTGCCTAAGAAAGACGGCAAAGTAAGGATGTGTGTTGACTACCGGGATCTGAACAGAGCCAGCCCGAAAGATGATTTCCCTTTACCTCACATTGATGTATTGGTGGATAATACGGCTCAGTTCTCGGTATTTTCCTTCATGGATGGATTTTCAGGATACAATCAGATTAAGATGTCACCTGAAGACATGGAGAAGACAACATTCATCACACCTTGGGGCACGTTCTGCTACAAAGTAATGCCATTTGGGCTCAAGAATGCCGGTGCGACATATCAACGGGCTATGGTAACATTATTCCACGATATGATCCATAAAGAAATAGAATGTTACGTGGATGATATGATTGCCAAGTCCCTTACTGAAGAAGACCATCTGGTAAATCTGCTCAAATTATTCAAGCGTCTGAGGAAGTATCAACTGAAGTTGAACCCCAACAAATGCACATTCGGGGTGAGATCTGGTAAGCTGCTGGGCTTTATTGTAAGCGAGAAAGGGATTGAAGTTGACCCTGATAAAGTCAAAGCCATTCAAGAGATGCCTGCACCGAAAACTGAGAAAGAAGTTCGAGGGTTCTTAGGTCGATTGAACTACATTTCACGGTTCATATCTCACCTTACAGCAACCTGTGAACCCTTGTTCAAGCTGTTAAGAAAAGAACAGACGGTCAGTTGGAATGAAGACTGCCAGAGGGCTTTTGACAAAATCAAGGAATATCTGCAAGAACCTCCGATCCTTATGCCTCCAGTTGAAGGAAGACCTCTGATAATGTACTTGACAGTATTAGAAGAGTCAATGGGGTGTGTGCTGGGCCAGCATGACGAGTCTGGTCGAAAAGAGTATGCAATATACTACCTGAGCAAAAAGTTTACCGACTGTGAACAACGTTATTCACTGCTCGAGAAAACTTGTTGTGCTTTAGCGTGGGCTGCTCGCCGACTGAGACAGTATATGTTGACCCACACTACTTTATTGATCTCAAAGATGGACCCAGTTAAGTACATATTTGAGAAGCCAGCTCTTACCGGACGGGTTGCAAGATGGCAAATGATTCTCACAGAATACGACATACAGTACACTTCTCAGAAAGCCATCAAGGGCAGTGTATTGTCCGAATATCTTGCTGAGCAACCCATTGATGATTACCAGCCTATGAGATTTGACTTCCCTGATGAAGACATCATGTTCATAAAGGCAAAAGATCATGAAGAGCCTGTTCACACTGAAGGGCCTGACCCGGAAGAAGAATGGACTATGATGTTCGATGAGGCTGTTAACATGAATGGTCGTGGTGTTGGTGCAGTACTCATTACACCTAAAGGAGTTCACATGCCTTTCTCGGCAAAACTCACTTTCAACTGCACTAATAACGAAGCTGAATACGAAGCTTGCATTATGGGTCTTGAGGAAGCCATTGACCTCAGGATCAAGACATTGACCGTATTCGGAGATTCAGCTTTGGTAGTCAATCAAACCAATGGCAAATGGTACACCCACCAGGATCATCTGATACCTTACAGGGATTATACAAGGAGGTTACTGACTTTCTTCGCAACAGTCAGGCTTGAGTATATCCCTCGGGACGAGAATCAGTTTGCAGATGCTCTTGCTACCATTTCATCCATGATCAAGGTTCAAGCTGCTAACTTTGTACCTCAGATCTCAGTGTCCAGACTTGACAGACCAGCATATGTGTTCGCAGCAGATGTTGTTAAAGATGATAAGCCTTGGTTCCACGACATTAAATGCTTCTTGGAGGATCAAACATACCCACCTGGGGCATCTTCCAATGATAAGAAGACTTTGAGAAGGCTTGCTGGTAGTTTCTTTCTGAACACTGATGGGTCTTTATACAAGAGGAACTTTGATATGGTACTCCTCAGATGTGTTGACAAGACGGAAGCAGATTTATTGATGCATGAAGTGCACGAAGGCTCCTTTGGTACCCATGCTGGAGGACATGCAATGGCTAAGAAGTTGTTAAGATCAGACTATTATTGGATCACAATGGATGCAGACTGCTGTGCTTATGCCAGGAAATGCCACAAATGCCAGATCTACGCAGATAAAGTGCATGTGCCTCCCAATCCTTTGAACATAATGTCTTCACCCTGGCCCTTTGCTATGTGGGGCATTGATATGATTGGCAAGATTGAGCCGACTGCTTCAAATGGCCACAGATTCATCCTGGTCGCCATTGACTATTTCACCAAGTGGGTTGAAGCAGCCTCATATGCAAACGTCACAAGACAAGTGGTAGCCAGATTTCTGAAAAGAGATATCATCTGTCGATATGGAGTGCCCGAGCGGATCATTACTGATAATGGTTCCAATTTAAACAACAAAATGATGGCTGAGCTGTGCCGGGACTTCAAGATCCAACATCACAATTCTTCTCCTTACAGGCCGAAGATGAATGGCGCTGTTGAGGCAGCAAATAAGAATATCAAGAAGATTGTGCAGAAGATGGTAGTCACATACAAAGATTGGCATGAAATGCTACCGTTTGCCTTGCATGGGTACCGCACGTCAATCAGCACATCCACTGGGGCAACACCGTATCAACTTGTGTATGGTATGGAGGCAGTCCTGCCTGTTGAAGTTGAACTACCCTCTTTACGAGTATTGATGGATGTTAAGCTGAACGAAGCAGAATGGGTTAGGTCCCGATACGAGCAACTGAGTCTGATCGAAGAGAAAAGATTGGCTGCAATTTGTCATGGGCAGTTATATCAGAAGAGAATGAAGAAAGCCTTCGATCAGAAAGTCAGGCACCGAGAGTACCAAGTAGGAGATCTTGTGCTGAAAAGAATCCTTCCTCCTCATACAGACCACAGGGGCAAATGGACTCCAAACTATGAAGGACCATTCGTGGTAAAGAAAGTTTTCTCTGGTGGAGCACTGATGCTCAGCACCATGGATGGTGAAGATTTCCCATCCCCTGTGAATTCAGATGCAGTTAAAAAATACTTCGCATAAAATGACCCGCTGGACACAGAAACAGAATGTAAGTCCAGGCAAAAACAGGGCATCCCGGCGAGTCAAAAACAGAATAAAAGACTCGGGCAAAAATAAGGGAAAATAAATAAAAAATTGTACAGCCGCTGAGTTGAAAAGCCGCATTGGACAGCTCAGGCAAAAATGGGTATCCCGATGGATTGAAAACCCGAAAGGGCGATCCATGCAAAAATAAGGGAATAAGCGAACGACTGCATTCTGAGTTCGTCTGTATCATCTACAACTTGGTAAGCTTCAACAGGATCAAGCTTCAATCAGAATCAGCCTTCTTCAGAAAGCAAGGTGAGAATAACGTCAATTGTCATACGAGTCATAGCAGAAGGGGAAGCTCCCTAAAGCGTCGTCAACATTGCCAGCATTTTTGTTTCTCAATTTGTAACAATCTCCTCATTTCAGGGGATATGTTCCTTTGACTGTATCTCGCCAATTCAGGGCATATGAATTAATAAAATCAGATTTTCAGTCATGTCTCGTTTTGTACATTTTATTTGCAAAAAAATGTCTGATGTCTTAAAAGGAAAAAACTGATTGCATAAGTACAGATGTTCTTCTCTAAGAAAATAAAGAAACATGCTTGCAGGGAATATACTTACTCTCGAAAATGTTTAACTCCTATGACGGGATCCAGTAAAGGATACCTCGGGATCGTTTGTGCGTTTCCTTATCTCTGCAGGATTGCAGGTATCCAGAGCACAGCTTAGGGCATGAAAGCTTCACCCTCAGCAAGCTGGCAGATCATTATCAACTCGGTCTATCTTCCACGTGGCACTGGAAGGTGCCCATTTCCCCAGCGAAGTTGCCAAATCAATATACATTCAATCTCAGCATCTGAAATGCTCTATCCCCAGCTGAGTGCCCAACAACTCTCCCCAGAAGAGCAACGCATGAAGGAATCACAACAGAGTGAAGAAAGCTTCTACAAACCCCAGCTGGGTCTCTCATTTATTAGGATAGATCTATCAGTGACCCGTATCCCCAAGCAAATATCATCTTATTAGATCTACCAATGATCTCATCCCCAGCTGGGATGCCCATTTCAAGCAGATCGGCCAGAGATCTTCGCAGCAACGGGATCCGAATCCCGGTTCGGTGTCTTTGCACAATCATAGCATTCGCATCATATTCACCCACAAAGCGTAGCATTCCGTCTAATACGGAGCATTACGGCAAAAATCAAACATATAGCATAATCACAAGCCATGTTTTAAACTAACACTTGTGAATAATAACCATTCATCAACAACGTGCAGAAAAATCCCCACCAGAGTCCCCGGCAAAAGTAGCTGCCTCACAATCGCAAACACCAGTATATACACCTTTTGACACCCGTCCGTGCCATCGCTCCCCAGTAAAGCCGCCTGAGCACTCTTTACAACAATATCACCCGTATTACAGATACTTCCTGACACCCGTCCGTGTCATATCCCAGTAGAAAGCCAAAGACGTCCTCTTTGCACTCACATATACCTATATACACTTTCCTGACACCCGTCCGTGTCATTTCCCCAGCGCAGTCACTTATACTTCTACAACCCATGTCCTTGTTAATATTATTATACTTTGACACTCGTCCGTGTCACCCTCCCCAGCAGATAAACACTCATTTATACAATACTACCCATACTACTCATACTTATACAGATACTCGTCCGTATCTTATACATACCAGTTACATCCCCGCAGATTCGACATTGGTTCATGTCCTTTGTTAACCAGTTGGTACTCGTCCGTACCATCATCTCAGAACATGTGTCAAGCGTTCGTTTCTACATGATACTCGTCTGTATCGTAGTCTTAAGGATGCTCGTCCGCATCTTTAATCCATACACAGTGTCAAAACACTTTCGTCTTCTTGAATATAGATACTCGCCTGTGTCTACTATTCTCCAGAAGAGTCCCTTCAGATACAACGCTCGTCCGTGTTCTCTGTTAACCAGATGATACCCGTCCGTATCATCATCTCTGAACACGTTTCAGTTTGTTTCTACCCGATACTCGTCCGTATCGTAGTCTTAAGGATGCTCGTCCGCATCTTTAATCTATACACAACATCTAAACACTTATACTTTCTCTTCTTGGTTGTAAATACTCGTCCGTGTTTACTATATCCCCAGTAGATTGCCAACAAAACAAATTTTCCTTCTTATCTAACACTTGTCCTGTGTTATGATAAACCCTGAGAGCAGCCGTACCCTGCTGAGTGGTCGTCCTCCACTTCTTGATGGTCGTCCTCCATCATGCTCATCCGATGGTCGTCCCCATCGTTGATTTTAGCAGCCGTCCCCTGCTAGGTGGTCGTCCTCCACCTTTCGATGATCGTCCTTCATCATTTTATCCAATGGCCGTCCCCATTGTTGATTTTGGTTATCTAACATTCGTCCTGTGTCATGATAAACCCTGAGAGCAGCCGTCCCCTGCTAGGTGGTCGTCCTCCACCTCTTGATGGTCGTCCTCCATCATGCTCGTCCGATGGCCGTCCCCATCGTTGACCTTTTATCCGATGGCCGTCCCCATCGTTGATATTTTCGGCAGCCGTACCCTGCCAGGTGGTCGTCCTCCACCTTTGATGGTCGTCCCCATCATATTCCTTCCTTATTCCCCAACAGAGCAGCCGTCCCCTGCTAGGTGATCGTCCTTCACCTTTGATGGCCGTACCCCATCATCTGTTTATTTCATTTATTCTTTAACCCGATGGCCGTCCCCGTCGTGGTCCCTTTTCCTTTTTAGCCTGATGGCCGTCCCCATCATAATATTTTATTTTCCCCAGCCGGTCGGCCGTCCCCGTCTTGGCTTTACCGTTTATCCCCAGCATGTCGGCCGTCCCCGTCATTGCTATTTACCCAGCAGTCGTCCTCTGCTCGACGGTCGTCCTCCGTCGCCCACACTTTACAATATACTTTATTATTTTCCTTTACAATCTATATCCCTTTTCTTCTTCATTCTGTGAGTGCAAATTTTGGACTGTCTTTGGTATTCAACCACAAGTTATCTTGTTTGCCTGTTAAGCCGTTGCTTACATCCTGCACAGCTAACTCATGTTTGAATAGGGGCAGCTGTAAACACCCCAAATTTGCCCTCACCCATTCACACCATGGCTTGTGATCATTTCATATGCATAAACACAATCATATCATCTCATATCTCATTTTTGATTCACTACATAGTTTCTAAGTCATCTGCACCTAGGGTTTGTGATCTGAGCAATCCAAGGGCTTCTTGAGCCACTCCAAAGGCAACCAATCACTTCAAAGGGGTCCATGCGTGTTCTTATATCATCATACATCCTGTCAAAGTCAAAAATGCAAAAGAATCACAAGAACTGGGATTGGTGGGGATGCAGAGCCAGGTTTGACTGCACAGTTGACCTAAAATTAGGGTTTTGGTTTCAGAGGCCATAACTCCAAATTTTTTGGTCATTCTTGTTTCTATTGGTCTTTATATGGTATAGGGAGTATGCATATCAAGTTTCATGAAGAAATTCCATGGGGAAGTCATCTGATCAAGAGTTGACTTTCTGGACAAGTCAGTGCAAAATCAGGGCATCTGAGGCCCCCAATGACCCAACCAATGGGTGATCTTCATCATTTTGAGTGCATATGATCTTTATTTGATCATGGAAGAAGGTTGAAGTTCACAAAAATCAAGAATTTGGAGTTTTTGCAAATGTTGACTTTTTGGGCATAGTTGACTTTTCAAGAATGCTTCATTTTAGGTAATTTTTCAAGCCTTGATTCTTGATCCAAAAATGCTTCAAATGGAAAAACTTTGGTCATGAAAGTTGTAGATTACATCTTTCCCTTTTCAAAAAGTACAAGAACATGACCTAATTCATTTTGGATCAAAAGTTATGGTGTGACAAAGTTGGCAAAAATCATTGATTTTCAAGATGTGCACCAAATGAGAATTTTGCAAAACCATGAACCAATGCCATTTGCAACTTCTAATTCACTTCAAACCATTACACAAACATGCCATGTGACCTAAAAATCAGAATTGGACCAAAGATTACATGTTTATGGTTTGAGTAGCAAGGCATTTTTCACAAAGTTTCAAAAAGTAACAACTTGCAAAAAACACTCATCACACTCCTACAACTTGCAACCTTGGATGCTGAGCTTTGCTAGCCCTCTCCCCTCACCTTGCTGCGCATCACTCAGCCCATGTACTAGCCTAGGAGTTGCCCATACTTTCTCTTACACCAAAGTTGACAAATTGCAAAAGTGGCCATACCAATCAATAAAGCACATGTCATGTCATCTGACCAAGCAAGACATTTCATACACCAAGCCAAGCTGAAACACTCTCAAGCATCACACACACAAAAACTCACCATTTTGCAAACTTCTTCGAATCTCTCTACCCAGACTTCAAACATCCAAACCATTTTCACCAATCATTTCACCATGTTCCATTGAGTAGAAAGCATCAAAGAACCAAGCCTGAAACAAGCTATAACATCACTTCACCATTTTCATCCCAACTTGCAGTTTCTTTCGAAACTCACTCCACAGTCCACAAACATCCAAACAAACTTCACAAACCTTCTCCACTCATCATCTGGACCACACAGCACCCTTCACCCTTGCCAGAAATAGCCTGAATCACCATGACCATTTTCAACTGAGCTTGAGCAGAAGCTGCTCAAACTCCTCACACAGCCAACATAAACTTCTCCAAAGCACTCAAACATCATCAAGGGGTCCTAAGGAGTGGATTGCACAAGGAGAAGGGGTCTGAAAGTTGCTGGAGTGAAAGCTTCGAATCTCAGGTAGCTCAAGAACTTTTTTTTCCAGAAATGGATTTTTAAGTTCTAAACTTGTTCTACATGTCTTCCTGATCATGAATATGCTTTTAGTTTTTGAAATGGTGATGAAATGAAAGTTTAATTGATCTCTGAAACTCAGTTGACCTAATTTTTGTTTGCTTCGATTCAGCCTTGTCAGGAAATATAAATTTGTTTTGATTAGGGGTTCTGGTTCGTGAGTGAGTGGGGATCATTTCCCAGTTTTTAGATTTCGTTTTAGTTAGGTTTTTAGAGTTTTGGGGATTCTCAGGGGGGATGCTGGCCGGAGAAGACGACCGGAGGTCCTCTCCGGCCACCTGAAAGTCATTTGTGCCCTAATCCTGTAATTAATTTTCATTTGAATTCTGGGCGTTGGATTGGCTGACCTAGTTGACTCCCCGCGCGAATGAAAGGCCCAGATCACTTTGCTTAGCCCTAATCTTCATTATTTATTTAATTAATTGGGATTAACTCAGATGCAACCCCAGCCGTCCAGATGCGCGCTGGTCAACCAATTCAAACCCAGAGCTCATCCTGGCCCTCCACTCATTTGACTTTCCTTTTATTTATTTTATTTTCATTTTCTTTTTCATTTAACTTGCACAATTTATTTAAAATAGTAAAAAATGTGTAAAAATTATGAAACTTTTTCTCATAAGTTTTATTAATTTTTATGACACAAAAATATTTTTTTTTTTATTTTTATCATTAAAAAAGTATTTTTAAATATTTAAAAGATTATTTTTAATTGATTAATGGAAATTAATTTATTAAAAATACTTTTAGGTATCTAAAAATCACCAAAAAATTCATGAAATGTTCTAAGACATTTAGAAACATTGTCCAACCTTCAAACCAAATTACTTTTTTGATCTTGATGCATTTTGAGAATTTTCCATTGAATTAAATCATTTTTTGTGCATTATTTTGATCCTAAGTTCAAAAAATCATTTCTGCCTATCTATGAAGAGTTGGACATTGATTCTTTTTGTATTGCATTGTGTTTAGCATGTAGTTTCTAGGATTAAATGGCCATGGTTTGGTTCCTCATTTTCAATTTGTTTGGCATTTCTTTTGTTTAGGAACCCTAAAAACCTTAATAACTTGTAAAATTCATAACTTGGGATTGGATAAGAGTTGAGACCTCCCCTTTGGACCTTGGTTTAGTATTGGGTTAGGGTTTCTTTGAGTGGCATTTTCCATTTTTATCTTAGGGTTTGCTTCTGTTTTTGGTTTTTGTTTGTTGTTTGATTCATAAACCCTAATTTGAGCTTCCATTTGCATCCATCTTGCATTCTCTTGCATAGCATGACTTGCCATTCCATGCTTCCATTTGATTCATTTGACATCATAAGACATATAGAAAACATGTTTGATCATTGCATCATGTATTTGCCATGTTGTATGTCATGTGCACTTCATAACTTTCCATGTTTGTTCATGCTCCTTAACTTACATCATTTGCATCCATGATCTTGTATGAACATCTCCATGCCTTGCCTCATGTTTGTATCACTTCATAGCATCTTTATCATCATCAACATGCTTCTGGTTTTGTTTTGCATCATGTCATCTCATCCCATTTTGCATTGCATTGCATTTCTTTCTCTAACATTTCAGGTGGTAAGTGATTTGAGAAGTGAATTTGCCTTCACTTCTCATGACTTTTCTTTTCATCTCTCTTGCATCCATTGCTGCATTTTATTTATGTTTGAGATTGAGCTTGCTCATTCTTGTTCCTCCCATTTTCTCTCTTCAAGTGACTTGACTTCTTGAATGAAGCAAGTTGCTTTGCTTCTCTTGATCCTTTCATCTGCTTCCTGGTGGTTCCATTGAAGATTGTTCTTGAAAACCTCACAAACCTTAGGAACAACCAAGAATGACAATGACTAGGGTTTTGATTAGTCTCCCCTCTTAGTTTTTACCTTTGTGTCTCTTTTGAGTCTTCTCTTCTCATCTCATAATCAGGGACTAAACCCTAAAGGCTTTAAGGCTTTGTGATTAAGCTTATGCCTGCATCCTTCTATTAGGATGGAGTGTATAACTTTAATCCTAAGTGTTAAACCCTTAATGTGTTTAAATCCTTTAATCAATTCACTTAATAATCATCAAGACATCAAGCTTGTAACTTGGGCCTTGCATTAGGGTTCTAATTCTTCCTTAATTGGTTAAGAAGGACTAACCCTAGTGTTAATGGACAAGTCCCCCTCAAGTTGTCTTACAAATCATAAAAAACACTTCATCATCATACCATTAAATAAAATCCACCTAATCAAAGGTTTGTTTTGTCATGAGTTTAATCCCTAATCATGGATTAAGTTGAGGAGTTTTCCTCAGCTTAAACACCCTCATCTATTATCCTTCTATTAGGATGGTGTAATGAGTCTATTTAATCCCTGATTATGGCTTAACCTCATTACTTAACACTAAACAAAAACCACAAAAACATCTAAATAATCACAAGTAGGTTAATGATCTCAATCCTACACCAAAGGTGATTAAGTGTGAGAATCTGACTTCACACTTAAGGTATTCTCATTACCCCTAATCAGAGGGAAGATGTGATGAGTTTACTAAATCCATTGGTTTAGACTTAAGCTCATTATCTTATGACAAACTTTCAAAAGCAATAAAAGACTGAAAACACAAAAACAAACAATAATCGTCTCCTTCGGGATTCTTTTCTCATCATCTTCACTCATAACCGAGAACTTGCTTCTTCCGTCCAATGCAAGACAGTAAGCACCTGAGCCAGACAGGTCATACACTTGAGCATAGACAAATAGGCAGTTCACAATTCGACCCATCTTTCAGTCTCTTTGGGTCGAATTACGGTGTTCTGACTTCCTCATTGCACGAGAGGATACGTAGGCATAACTTAACAGTTATCGAACAAAAGTCTCTGTATATTCCCCCTCCTTCTGGCTTCATCCTTTTAGCCTCATGATCATGAGCATACTCTTTCCTTACACTGACACTGTATATATTACACTTTGCACTTCTTTTACACAGACACCTGTACATCCTTTTCCAGCTCTTTTGCACACAAATTGCACTGACACTACCCCTTTAAACACAAATCTTTTAAGCGTGGATCCCGTCGAGTACGGCGGACAATCTGGGTGCTAATACCTTCCCAGGTTGTAACCAACCCCCTTTCTCAGTCTCTCTGGTTCGCGACCGTCTTATCCATATCTTTCTAGGTCTATGCAACATTACCTTTCCTCCGGGATAAAAATGCCTAGCTGGCGACTCTTTTCATCTCCAGTGAGTTCACGGCTGTGTGTTCTCATTGTCCCTCTCGCCGACCGTTCGCGTCTGTACCTTCATCTGATCCGTTTCATTTGTCGGGAGCGACAGATATGATAAAAATATTTGCCGGAAATATACTTTTCAACAATATCTCATTATGTTGATTTTGAATCATTTGATTCACAAAGTCTCAATCTCTACATAAATCACCATTACTATTTCCCAACTAATTCTCCAATGTAGCGTGGGAAGATTCAACATAGTTAGTGGTTGTATTTTCAAGGTGTCTAACCTGATTAGTTCAAGTACAAACAATATTCTCCTTCACCTCGTCTATATTTGTACTTTCAACATATTTCAAAAAATATGATATTTCTCACATACCATCCTAAAAAGTATTATAGAATCTACATAAAATTCTTCTATAGAAAAATTTATTATAACAATCCAAGCATCCATTATTCTTTTTAGTATCACACTAACTTTGACCATTTTTCCATTTTCATCCTTTATTTGTTTGGTCCCTACAACATGATTAAAAGCCTACTTCTCATATTATTTTTTATGGGATACCTATAAAGTAATACATATGAAGTAGGAAACATCTTTGCAATCAAATTCATCAATGTGGTTTGTGATCGATGACAATGACCTTCGACATATTTTCTTTATCCTTCAATGTTGTCCAACATACTTCTAAAGTCCAATTAATGTTATCCTCTTTTTCTCTTTTCAAAAATTCAAACTAAATGGAATACAGTCTTTTTCGTATAAGTAACAACAACAATTTCCAATAGTGGAAACTTATACTTGTTGGTCTTATATGTTGAATCAATAATTAATACATTGGGAACTATGTTGAAAAACTTTATGGAACTAGGATGAGTCCAAAATATATTTTGAACGGTTTCTCCATCCTTGCACACTCGATACCTAGATACATAATGGTTATCATCCAGGAGTTTCAACAACTATTTCATTTAAGTTATATCCCTCTTATCATCTTGTTGTTTCTGACACAAACATTGTATACATGCTTGATATTTGAGATATTTCCGGGTCTTTTATATTTCATAGTTGCAAGTGTGTTTTTGGGATGCACCATGTTCAATATCATGTCATAATCAATTTACATCTCTTCATGCATAAGGTGGTATGCAATGGGATGATCGAATAACTTGTAACACATGTCATGATTATATGTACCACAAATGATATTAAATCTCCATTTATTATTTTCCAAAATATATCCATGCAACTTAAAAGGACACTTACATTTCCTCTAATCGGTGTCATCTCGTTTCAACTTCCAGATATGAGCTGTGTAATACCCACTTCTTTCCCATCTCAGTGTCACAAATGCAAATCTTCTATTTGAACCATTATCCAAACTTCTGATTACAATGTCAAACTCCAATTTGGCAGCCTCCGTGTTGATCCATTGGAGAATATGTTCACGGACAACAAACTCTTATTCATTTGTAAATTGGTTGTCAACATCTACCTTGACATCAACATGTTTGGCATCCGTACCCACAATAGATTTGGAGACAACATTACGGTGCACCATGTCTAAGGAAAAAAATAACATAAAATATTTGAAAAAAAATGTAAAATTTGAACTTTGAACTAATCCAGAAATATAATTTTGGATAACATTCATCAGAAATTCGTATATGTATTTTCGGATGCAGTGTTCATTTTTTCAGCTTATAAACTAGATTAATTTAGGCAATGAGGAAGGAAATACATGAAATTTACCTTAAATTTAATATTCTTTTGTTTCTTTTGATGTGAAAAAATACAAGAATGATTTTTTTAGTGCAAAAGTTGATTGAAAATGAAGAGATGTTTTTTTTAAAGGTTTTTTTAGAGAAAAGTGTACTATGATCATGAGTAAGAAGAATATGCAATGTCCTGTTTTAACAAATTTCCAGCTTGAAAATTTTCTAAATGCACTATCAAATTTTTCATTTACATGCAATGGTGACAATTTTTCAATTTCCCGCTTCACAAATCCAGAAATGCATTTCTGGAATTGTCACTGAATTGTTGAATAAGTAAAATGCTTGATGGGGTGTGTTCAGAGATACATTTCCAGATTAAATTTTGGAAAAATTGGTGTGTCTCATTCAGAGCGTGTCTTAGTGTGAAATGAATACGTATAGAAATGCATTTTTATATTCATAAAGACCTTTTTTGAATTTAACCACTTAGGATGGAAGAATCAACCTCATACATACCCAACAGATTTGTTAATACAGTTTAACAAAACAATTGATGCATGCATATTCTAGTAATTAATTATTATTTTTTAGAAAGTGATCAATACATGTCATTTCAGAAGGAATATTATATCGATGCACAATAATATATGGCTTTCACGTTCCTTTTCTAAATTATAATTGGGTTTCACCATCATTACTTTGATCTATTATTTTTATTAAATAGTATTTCTTATTCTAAAACTCTATTAAAAATTATCAATCTCTCTCATTCTTTCTCATGTCGTTGTCATTATCGTTCTCTCTTCTTTTTCAACACTACCGACATGCTCTATTAGATCTCTTTGATTTCTTATTTATGCTACAACGAAGTTGAATCTTCTATTAGATAATGTTTCTAAGTTGAATGGATTCATACTTGAATCGTCAATATAATCACTTTTCTAATAGTATTTCAAGCACTCTTTAATTTGTCTTAGAGTCTACACATATAAATACTCAATATAATTTAACTTATTTCGAGTTTGCACAAGACAGATGAAAACTCGAATGTAAGGAAGTAAAAAATATAGAATTAAGAGATAAATAATATATTTTTTATATTATTTTCTAAATCCAAAATGATCAACTTATTGACCAATTAATATTGTTTTAGAAGATTGCATCCCTTGACTAAACACACCCTTTCAATAACACTTTATGCTAAGTGTTGCAACCTTTTGTCTACTACAACACTTTACGAAATATTTTCGATTTCTTATTGCAATATTTCACGAAGTGTATCCTATTTTTGATTGTTTACTACAAGATTTCACGAAGTGTTGCATATTCTCGATTTCTTATTATAATACTTCACAAAATGTTTCCTATTTTCGATTTCTTACTATAATACTTCACGAAGTGTTGTCTATTTTTGAATTAAAAAAAAAAACCTTTTGCAAAGTGTCATGTTATTATTGAAACACACCGATTGTTATGTATTTAATTAATAATTACAACAATATTTCACTTGTTCTAATAATGAAAAGATTAATTCCAGAAAAGGAAACAAAGATTGATAATACAAATAAATATATTTGATTTGAACTTAACCTTTGGAAAGAGAACATAAAGTTAAATTGGAATTTTAAGTAGTAAAGTTTTAAACATGTTTTATTCCATTGAAGATGTGGTACTGCAACAACCAAAGAGTTGAAAGTAAAAGGAGTCAATACACACAAGATGACACTGTCAACTTGGAATATCGCCAATTCATTTTCCAGGGTGAAATATCTCACAATTTTATATCATCTGCAAGATCTCCAATACAATGAAAATGGTTAAAAGAAAACATGCTAGATATAAATAAATTGATTATGCTTATGGCTTGGCTTTTTTTGACTAATAATGTTGATGTCCTATTATGCACCATTAACAGAACAATCACTAACCATTTGAGATAAAATCAACTTACTTTCACTAAAGTTCTCTTTCAGCTTTTTCTGTAGATGCATAAACAATTTCAGTATCACCATGTTTACGACCATCATTAACAAGTCAAATTTTCTGAAAACATAAATAATGATGGAATTGTTAGTGCACATGTAATCAAAAAATATACTGCATAATTATTTCCTTTCTACATTAATTCATAAAACATGATGAACAAAATACACCATTCATTTTAATTATATTACCATCTCAAGAAGCAGAAATGGAGCAAGTAATCTTGTGAAGTAAATGCAAGCATACTGACATCTTTATTTGCCAACTTCATATCTATCATAATAATCTACAAAACTTTCAAGCATTGTTTGTTTTATTAGATTAATTTTAAAATTTCTGCAGAAACATAAATTGGAAGGCTAAATTTTTGATTTGGAGATGGACTTTTATAGGAGAAATTAGTTAATCCAACTATGATCTTTATTTTTTTGACAAAGATCCGCTTCATTTTTTTTTATCGTAGGGTACAATTGGTGGGTAATTTATGCACCTTGGATAAGGCTTTTTGTATTATTACTCACTTGTATTTGGTTTGAGTATATTTTGTACTCTCATTAATATACTCCTAGCTTAAAAAAAACATGCTCACCTCTTGCATCATGATGAAGAGAAAGTTCGCATATTTAACCCCTTCAATGATTCTTCATCCAAACCAATAAAATCAAAAAGCATAAAATGAACCTTAAACATCAAAAAGCAAGACTAAAAATAAAATATTCAACAAACATTAAAGTAGTAAAAATTGGCTTTTACCTTACAACCATGAGTTGAACGCAAATGTAAAATCAAAATCTCTATAATTATTTATAAATCCAATAATTTTCATAACCCAATATTTAGCTTGAAATATTTTGATTCATAGATCTTTGTAAATCTTCTCAGAACCTTATAGTCTTTGAAGAAATGCAAAGGAGAAGAAAGAAGAAGAGAGAGGGAGAGAGAGAGAGAGAGAGAGAGAGAGAGAGAGAGAGAGAGAGGGAATAAGAAGAAGAAAAGAGAGGTAGACGACAAGAGAAAGAAGAAGAGGAATAGAGAGACGGTGAAAGAAGATAGAAGAAAGAAGAAGAGGATGAGAGAAAAAGGAAAATTATAGTTTTCCACATCTAATTTCCTTATATTATATACGTCTGAGAAATCGCATAATTCAAGTGATGTAATCGATTATTGCATTTTGGTAACCAATTACAGTTGTTATTATTTTTGGTTGTTTGAACTACTGTAATCGGTTATTATGTTTTGGTAACCGGTTACCTCAGTGTTGCATTTTAATTGTTCAAGCAACTGTAATCAGTTACATGTTTTGTGTAACCGGTTACAGGAAGTTAATTTCAGTTTTCTCTAATTCTCTTTCTCCCTCCCTCCCCATCTCTCTCCACATTCAATTATTGTTTTTCACCAACATTGTGGTTCTAAGTTCTAACATTTGACAACAAAAATATAGTTCGATCCGCCAAACACCTAGTGTCCAACATGAATTCAGTCTCTAATAAAAGAATCTTCGTAAACTTACCCATCCTTGATGCGAAGAGCTATGATAGATGGTGCAAAAAAATGAAGGTGTTGTTTGGCTACCATGATGTTCTTAAAGTGATCAAGAACGATATCAAACCTGTTGTCAAATGTGAAACTGATGCATAACGAGCAACACATAAGTTAGAAAAGAAGAAAGATTTCAAGGCGTTGTTTTTGATCCATCATTGTGTGGACACAAACAACTATGAGAAAGTTGGCGATTGTGAATCATCAAAGCAAGTATGGAAAATCTTAGAGAAGGTATACACAAAGACTGACTAGGAGAAGGTGACGAGGTTACAAACTCACAAACATCATCTTGAGTTAATTCAAATGGAGGAGAAGGAGACCATTAAAGATTTCACAATGAGAATTACTCGGTTGGTGAGGAGTAATTGTTGTACTTAATCGTGAAGATGACATAGTTGGCCTTTCCGTTGTTTTATTTATCGTTTTATGTTCGTTGCATTAGTGACGACTATATAGCATTCCTCTTGTCACTTTGATAGTGTAAAACTAGGTTGGAAATACTATGTTTCGTTTCTAAGTTGTTTGCTCGAATAATGATATTATGTTGTTTCGAAGTAAGTTCCTTATTTTGAATTAAAAATTGAATGTTGAGAGATATGTGTGACATGTACCCTGATTTATTTTATCATCATATTTTTCATATTCGTTTGTATAAATATATGTTGGAGTTTAGGGTATTACAGTTACAGGTTTTGCATAAATGGTTACATACAATTAGTTTTAGTTTTTCTAGCTTGTTACTTGTGTCTTAATCCATTATAATTTGTATATATACCTTGGAGGTATCATTGTACAAATCAAGAAGTTGAATGTTAAATGAATGTGCATTCTCATCCTCAATTATACTCTCTCTCATTCTCTCCCACTCCACATTCAATAACTTTGTTTATCACCAACCTTATGGTTTAAAGTTCTAACAATGT
The DNA here is from genome assembly GCA_963966055.1 of Lathyrus aphaca. Classification (NCBI taxonomy): domain Eukaryota; kingdom Viridiplantae; phylum Streptophyta; class Magnoliopsida; order Fabales; family Fabaceae; genus Lathyrus; species Lathyrus aphaca. The sequence continues at coordinate 149,280,138 of OZ014519.1, forward strand.
CAAACACTTCAATGTTTATAACATTGTCCATGTAATATTTAAGTGAATGTTGTATATCAAATTGAAGATTTAATATAGGGTAATTTTTTATGGCTATATTAATTATTATTATTATTATTAGGATTAAATAGTGTTTTCGCCTCTGTAAGTTAGCGAGTTTTTGGTTTTCGTCCATGTAATATTTTTGTTTTGTTTTCGTCCCTATATTTCACATTTGCGTTCGTTTTAGTCCCTAAAATCAAAATCTGCAGGAAACCTGCGGATTTTGGCTTTTGGGACTAAACCACAAGCAAAAGGTAAGATATAGGGACAAAACCCAAAAAAGAAAACTTACTAGGACGAAAACCAAAAATTCGCTAACTTACAAGGACGAAAATCCATAGCACTATTATTTGTATGATCACGATAATCTCCAAAGAGGTACATGTTTTGTTATTGCTAAATATGTGCGGCCTTTTAAGACTTCTTTAAAAATAATCTTTAGAGGTCGATATAAAGGTAATTATATCGTAACAGCAAACTATGAAAATGTTTGATTAGATATCACTACGTTCAATAAAGAAGTGTTAGGCAAGTTTCATAAAAGAAATAATTGTTTTACAAAGAGATTAAAACACGTGCAACACAAGTTAGAATCAGTAGTCTCAACTCACCTCAACATTATCGAAATATTCCTAAAAAAAGAATATAATGATGTACTCAAACAAGAAGAAATCTTATGATACAAAAAATTGAGGGTAAATTGACTAATGGGGCTTGGAGATTGAAATAAGTTTTATGGATCAATCCACCGTTCTTGCCATTCTTTCTATGGATCACATGTTTCAGCTAAGTGATAGTTGTAGGGAATCTCTTTTGACACCAAACCTCAAGGATGAGGTGAAGAGTTCCATTCACTACTAAAAAAAAGACATTTGGTTAAATGATTTTACATCAGGTATTTATTAAAAATGATGTAAAAAAAACGCGGTGGCAGTTTCGTAAATAATAACATAAATTGTTATAAGGGATTTTACATCGGGTATATAATAAAACCGATGTAAAAAGTAATGCGGTGGCATTTTTGTAAATAATAAAAAAATTGATCTAAAGCCTTTTACATCGGTTTTGGAAAAACCGATGTAAAAACCATATTAAAAAACAAATAAAAAAAATTTTAAAAAAAAATTTAAAAAAAAAGTATATTTATTACATCGGTTATTAGGAAAACCGATGTAAGATGTTTCTTAAAAATAATTAAAAAACAAATAAAAAAAATTTAAAAAAAAATTTAAAAAAAAAGTATATCTATTACATCGGTTATTAGGAAACCCGATGTAATATGTGTATTAAAAATAATTAAAAAAAATTAAAAAACAAATAAAAAAAATTTAAAAAAAAATTTTAAAAAAAAAAGTATATCTATTACATCGGTTATTTGGAAACCCGATGTAATATGTGTATTAAAAATAATTAAAAAAAAATTAAAACAACTTATTACATCGGTGGTGAAAGAACCCGATGTAATAAATATATAAAAAATTAAATTGAAAAAAAATCAAAAACATATTAAATCGGTTTATGGATAAACCGATGTAATAAATGTAATTAAAAAAAAATATATAAACTTATTAAATCGGTGCTTATTTAAACCGATGTAATAAATGTTTTAAATTTTTTTAACCCTAAACCTAAAACTATTCATTCTTTACTGTTGCTCATTTTTACTATTCTTCTTCCAAAACAGTTTCCATCGCCGCCACCCATAAACCTCTTCTGTCTTCACGCTTCACCACCACACGCCGCCACACCCCTCGTCACCCCACGCCGCCACCACCACACGCCGTTCCTTCGCCGCACGTCCTTCCGCCGTAAGCCTTCCTTCGCCGCGTCCTCACCACGTCTTCGCCGCGTCCTCACCACGTCTTCGCCGCGTCACTTCAGTACGCCGCCGCCGCCGTTCGCCCGCGTCACATAGTTCGCCGCCGCCGTTGAACTGGTTCAGGCTGCCGCCGTTGAACTCCTCCGTCCCCGCCGCCCTCCACCATCCTTGCTAGGTATTACATACTGTTTTCTTTTATATATATATATATATATATATATATATATATATATATATATATATATATATATATATATATATATATATATATATATATATATATATATATATATATATATATATATATATATATATATATATATACTGTTTGCTGCTGTTTGAATATATATATATATATACTGTTTGCCTGCTTGAATATATATATATATATATATATATATAAATATATATATATATATATATATATATATATATATATATATATATATATATATATATAAATATATAAATATATAAATATATATATATATATATATATATATATATATATATATATTTATATATTTATATATTTATATATATATATATATATATATATATATATATATATATATATAGTTTTGTGTATATATATATATATATATTTATATATATATATATATATATATATATATATAAATATTATATATATAGTTTTATATACATTACTTTATTATAGGTGTCTAAATAATTTATTTGATCTGTATGCATTAATTCCGGAACATAGGTATGAATCGTAGTTGGATAAAAGCTAATCGATTAAGTGTTGAGTACGAACATGGAGTGAAGGAATTTATACAGTTTGCTGAAAGCAATGCTAAAAAGAATCTTCCTCCTCCTAAAAGTAATGGTGAAAAAAATGTTGATGTGCTTTTTCTCTGTCCATGTGTTCGTTGCGCAAATCGGGAACCAAAACTTAATAAGAAGGCAATCATGGATCATCTAATTTGTCATGGGATTTGTCAAAGTTATACACAATGGATATGGCACGGTGAGGTAGTAGAAAAGTCAAATGTGTCCCAAAAAGATAATATTGGTGTAGAAATGGATGATGATCGTCTGGAAGACATGATGCGTGATATTGGACAAGATTCGTTTAAAAAGGCACATGCGTATGATACTTTATGCAGTGACAAGGATCAACCTTTGTACCCGGGATGCACGAATTTTACACGTTTGTCAGCCGTGTTAAAATTGTTTAATTTGAAGGCAAATAATGGGTGGAGTGACAAAAGTTTTACCGAATTGCTTGAATTGTTGACACAGATGCTTCCAGAAGGTAACGTATTGCCAAATCGTTATTACGAGGCAAAAAAGATATTGTGTCCAATGGGTTTGGAGTATGAAAAGATACATGCATGTCCTAATGATTGCATATTATACATAAAAGAGTATGTAAACTATGATCATTGTCCGAAGTGCAAGGCGTCACGCTACAAAAAGAAAGATGGTGATTCTAGTGATGATGAGGTTGTCAAAAAGGGTCCTCCCGCGAAAGTGGTATGGTACCTACCAATAATTCCAAGGTTCAAGAGACTCTTCGCAAATGCAAATGACGCGAGGAATCTTAGATGGCATGCCGAAGAAAGAAAATGTGATGGACAAATTCGTCATGTAGCTGATTCTTTGCAGTGGAAGAAAATAGATTCTTTGTTTCCAAATTTTGGCAAAGAGTCGAGAAACCTTAGACTTGGACTTTCTACTGATGGAATGAATCCGTTTGGTAATCTAAGTACTAATCATTCTTCTTGGCCTGTTCTCCTGATGATTTACAACCTATCTCCTAGGTTATGCATGAAGCGTAAATATATTATGTTATCCATGATGATTTCTGGGCCAAAACAACCGGGAAATGACATAGATGTTTATCTAAGTCCCTTGATTGATGATTTAAGAGTATTATGGGATGAAGGGGTGGATGTTTTTGATGCGTATTCTGGTGAACATTTCAATATGCATGCCATGTTGTTTTGCACCATCAACGATTTTCCGGCGTATGGTAATTTGTCTGGTTATAAAGTTAAAGGGCATAATGCATGTCCTATATGTGAAGAAGACACAAGTTACCTCCAACTTGAGAAAGGAAAGAAAACTGTTTATCTTGGACATAGAAAATTTCTAGCTCGTTATCATCCATATCGTAGATTGCGAAAAGCTTTCAATGGGGAACAAGAGCATGGTGAAGCTCCAAAGCCCTTAACTGGAGAGGAAGTTTATCAACGACAACAGGGCATTAATGTTGAGTTTGGTAAATACAAAAAGAAATCAAATACGAAAAATTTATGGAAAAAGAGGTCAGTTTTCTTCGATCTTCCATATTGGTCTAGTCTTGATGTAAGACATTGTATTGATGTGATGCACGTGGAGAAAAATGTATGTGATAGTTTACTCGGAACACTTCTCAACATTCATGGCAAAACAAAAGATGGTTATAATGCTCGTGTGGATTTGGGTTTGATGGGTATACGAGAAGAGTTAACTCCACAACATATAGGCAACAAGATATATTTGCCTCCTGCCTGCTACACTTTGTCTAAAAAAGAGAAAACAAGTTTTTGTGAGTGTTTACAAAGTATTAAAGTTCCGCATGGTTACTCATCAAATGTCAAGAGGCTTGTATCTGTTAAAGATCTCAAACTAATTGGCTTAAAATCTCATGACTGTCATATCTTAATGCAACAACTACTACCAGTTGCTATTCGTGGGATATTGCCTAACAATGTTAGGAAGACTATAACCAGGTTGTGCTTATTTTTCAATGCAATTTGTTGTAAATCCATTGATCCATCAAAGTTAGATGTTTTGGAAAATGAGGCTTCAGTTATCTTGTGCCAATTAGAGATGTATTTTCCTCCTTCATTTTTCGACATTATGGTTCACTTGATTGTTCACCTAGTAAGGGAGATTAGAATTTGTGGCCCAATTTTTTTACGATGGATGTATCCAACAGAACGATACATGAAGATCCTAAAAGGTTATACAAAAAATCCACACCGGCCGGAAGCATCGATTGTTGAGAGGTACATTGCAGAAGAGGCAATTGAGTTTTGTTCAAACTATTTGTCAGAAGTGGATGCTGTAGGGGTTCCTAAGTCTCGTCATGATGGAAGATGTGAGGGTATGGGTACACAAGGTTTAAATGTCAAGAGTTTAAGTATTGATGTGGTTGTTCAAGCTCATCTGTATATATTGAATAACACGGATGAAGTTCAACCTTACTTATCTGCTCACAAAAGCATCATAAAGAAAAGGCACCCCAAGATGAATGAAAGATGGTTGTTAAAAGAGCACAATAAGAGTTTCTCTGAGTGGTTTAAAGAGAAAATTGCTAATGATGATAGTGCATCTAATACAATTAAGTGGTTGTCTTATGAGCCGAAATGTAACATAATAACTTGGAGTGGATATGATATAAATAAAACTTGCTTTTATACAAAGTCAAAGGATGACCGTAGTACCACACAAAATAGTGGGGTGATGATTGTGGCCGAGTCCATGCACTTCTCTAGTGCTAAAGATAAAAATCCGGTTATGGCATCTACACCCTACTTTGGGGTGATTGAAGAGATTTGGGAAGTTGATTATGTTGTGTTTAAAGTTCCCGTTTTTAAATGCAAATGGATTGATATCAATAGTGGTGTAAGAATCGATGAATTTGGAGTTACATTGGTTGATCTTAGCAAGTTAGCTTATGCGGACGAACCTTTCATTATGGCGTCTCAAGCAAAACAAGTGTTTTATGTCACAGATCCTTCTGATAAAAGGTGGTCGGTGGTTATACAAGGAAAGATGCAAGATAGTGATGAAAATCAAGATGCCAACCTTGATATTTCTGAAACTCCTCCTTTCTCAATAAATGTGCCTACCTTCATTGAAGAAAATGAAGAGGATGATGTGCATGCTATTCGCACAGATCATGGAGAAGGGATATGGGAGGAATAGTAAGTTATTTATTTATTTATTTTGTGCTTGCTTTGATGTCTAATTGTTTATATTTTTGCTTAATTTAATGTCTAATTTTTTATATTTTTGCTATATTTTTTTGTCTAATTTGATGTCTAATTGTTTTTATTTTATGTGAACAGATACATGGCTGATTCAACAGACAACCCTTCTTCATCTAGTGACCCTACAAAAAAAAGAGTTAGAGGTCCCACTTTAATGACACAAATTGACAAAGTTCACCAAACAGGTGAGAAGATAAAGGTGAAGTTTGATCCAAGAACCCATGAATGTACGGGTTTTGGTAAAAATGCTTCAAATTTTAAGAGTTACATAGCATCTCTTGCTCGGCAGAGATGTAGTATTTTGAAAGATGAATGGAAAAACGTAGATAATGACATAAAAGAGGCCATTTGGACTGATGTTCAGGTATTTTTGCTTATTTTGATGTCTAATTATGTTTTATATTCATATGCTAATAACATATGCTATATATTATATGTGTAGGCTCATTTCACTATTCCAGAACCTCTTGATGCAAAAAAGGATCCATTGAAGAAAGAGTGGATTAAATATGCTGGAGAGCGATGGAGAGGTTTTAAGACACAGCTCACAAGTGAATATATTAGAAAGCCCAAAGATGGTCTCGCTCCTGCATATATCAGATATCCTTATATTAAAGAAGAAGTATGGAAAGAATTTCTGAAGTCTCGGGATTCATCTGAATTTAAGGTTAGTATGAGTTATAAATTTTTATTATGTTTATTGTGCTTAATAACATTTTTATTATGTTTAGTATGATTAGTAACTTTTTCAATTTTTAATAGGAAAAAAGTGAAAAGGGTGCAAAAAATGTGGCTAAGAATGCATACCCACATGTATTATCTCGTGGAGGGTATCGTTTGCTTGAAGAGAAAATGATAAATGAAAGGAGATTATCAAGAGCTGATTCTAATGTAGATGATACGGGTAGCCCATCTCCACCTTCACGCCATGAGTTATGGAAGAGAGCACGACAAAAGAAAGGGGGAGAATACACATCACAGGCTACACAAGTTGTTGCAGAGAAAATTGTAAGTAAAATTCTTCAAGTATCATTATAATTTTGTTTGATAAAAACTATATTGACAAAGTTGTGGTGCATTTGTAGGACTCTCTAGTTGAAGAAGTTGAAAAGGGTGCATTTGTTCCGGATGGACGTCACGATATCTTAACAGCAGCCATTGGAACATCTGAGCATGGAGGCCGTGTTCGTGGTGTTGGAAAACACCATAAACAGAGCACTTTCTTTGGAAGATCACGTCAAAGACAAGATATCGATGTATCGGAACAATTTGCACAATTGTCATCTCAATTGGAAGCAAAAATTAGAGCGGATTTAGCGCAACAGTGGGTTGAAGAGCGTAAGGCAATGCAACAATCTTTCATGGAGACACTTAAGTCTATGGGTATCTCCCAAAGCACAGCAAATAATAATTGCATTGAACAAAGGGAAACTGTAGATGGAAGCGGAAAAGGAAGTTGTTCAATTGTAAAAGTAAGCAAAATGGAAGAGGAAGACAATGTTGAGAGATTAGTAAAAATGGTTCTGAAAAGGAGTGACACACAAATGGATTACTTTGAATTACAATTAAGTCATTGTGTGAGTGTCTCAAATTTTTATATGTCAGCAAAATGTATCAGAGAGTTGTTGATGGGACAACATTGGCTTGACGTTTCTACTTTGCAAGTATGGTCCACGTAAGTATATTTTCTTTTTTATTACTCTCAAATATTTTCATATGTTATAACTCCTGTCACTTTGATTCTAATGTTTATGTTATAATTAGGTATATTCATCGTTTGTGTATTGATACATCACAATCAGAAGTATATGGGATATTGGACTCCGCTTTGTGTTCGTATGTTGATAATGTGGCAAAAACTGAAGCAAAAGTTAGAAAATACATACAAGACATGTTACGTGATCACGAAGAGAAAGTGTGTCACTTGCTACCATTTATTCATGGGTATGTGTATGAAATTCTATTTTATAACTTTGTTAATATGAAATTCTGACTTTTGTACTTCAACACGCACATACAGATCTCATTGGCAATTAATAGTCATTTGTCCAAAAGACAATACGGTGGTCGTCTTCTGTTCACTTCATCGGGAACTTAATCAAACCATGACGAAACTTGTTACAACGTAAGTTTATCTTTTATGTTCACTATATCTTATATACATAATTTGTTACAAAAGTAATTCCATACTTTATGTGGCTTTATATGTTTTTTTTGCCTTCTTTATTAGTGCTTTAGGGGTTCATCAAGCGGCACATGGCATTAGAAGAAAGCCTACATGGCTTCGACCCATAGTAAGTGGTGTAAATTATAAGTATAAATTTAATTTTATCATATAAGTATTGGAAAATGATGTCATATATTCATTTGTAGACAAGGAAACAAAATAACTCTGATGATTGTGGGTACTATGTGATGAAAAATATGTTGGATATTGTCTCTGCAAAGATAACCGATAATTGGATGACGGTAATAAATATAACTTTACTTTGTTATTTACTTTGCATTTTGCAACTTAATGTGAATTTTCCAAAATAACTCTATATTGTTATTTATGTGTTGTAGGTATTTAATGACCCAACAGAATTAAAAGAGGATGATTTGTATGATTTGCGACTCCGTTGGGCAACATGTTTCTTTGAGTTGTATAAAAGTTAAGCTTTATCTGGTAAGATATATAGAATTCTCTATTTGAAGATATTGATTTTGGTGTTGTCTTTTGGTTAATTGGTGTTATTATTTATTTTCAGGAAATTTGATTTTTGTGTTTTCTACCGAAGTTATAACTCATATTCTTGTGGATATTGTAAGTTGATATTCAAGTGGGGGAAATATTGGTTGAATGTGTATTTTTTGTTGTTGTTGTTGTAGTAGTAAACCTCCTATATATTGAGATGATTATATGTGTATACTAGTACATTTGGAAGAATATATGTGTACTTGTACATTTGGAAGAATATATGTGTACTAGATATTTGGTTTATTGAATATTGGTGAGAAATATATGAAAATAGCGACCTAAATATGGTCTATGTGAAGGAAATATTAGGTACCAAAAAAATTTACAGGAATTGCTAAATAATTAGGTACCAAAAAAATTACAGGAACTGCTAAAAAATAGTAAAATTATATAAATTTTCTACAGTACTTTTTACATCGGGCGAAAGGGGAACCGATGTAAAAAGTACTATATGGCACACTTTTTACATCGGGCCAATGGGGAACCGATGTAAAAAGTACCCTGTATGGCACACTTTTTACATCGGGCCAAAGGGGAACCGATGTAAAAAGTACCCTGTATGGCACACTTTTTACATCGGGCCAAAGGGGAACCGATGTAAAAAGTACCCTGTATGGCACACTTTTTACATCAGTTTTTTGAAAGCACCGATGTAATAGCCAACCTATTACATCGGTTTTAACTACCAACCGATGTAAAAAGTCCCTTTTACATTAGAAAAAAAAATTATATTTTTTTTTTACATCAGACTTAAAAATTGACCGATGTGGTTGATATATTTTTTACATCGGTCCTAAAACCGATGTAAAATGTCTACGACTTATTACATCGGCTGCCTTTACATCGGACTCGGAACCGATGTAAAAAGTCATTTTCGCCCGATGTAAAAAGTCATTTCTGCACTAGTGATTTTTTGTATAAATACCTATAAAGCACTAGGTCCTAATGGCTTTTTGCTCATTTTCCTCAAACATTATAGGGAAATAATTGGTGATAATATGTGGCATCTTGTGCTCACGACTTTTAACATGAGTTGTAAAAACGCATCCATTGTAGAGACATTCATTGTCCTCATTCAAAAAGAAAGTAATCCCTAACAATTGAAGAATTTTAGACCCCTTAATCTTTACAATGTCATTTTTGAAGTGATCACATATGTATTTATTTTTTTAATTTAAGACTCTATCTCTATAACTTGATAGTCCTTTTCAAAGCAAATTTTTCTTCATTTGGGTACCATTAATAATGGCATTCTATCCCAAGACATTGTGCATTTTATACACTACTATAGGAAAAAAAAGTGATATTGCATTCAAAATTGACCTAGAAAAGTTATACAACAAGCTTAACTAAGACTTCTTGGAGCTTATCCTCTATTTTTTTAATAGGCAATGAAATAGTTAAAATATTATAGGGGTATTCAAACCCTTGACAACAAGAAAAGTTGGAATGTTACTTCCGCTATAAACAGTTAAGGGAAATGGAAAACCAAATGTAAAAAACACAATAATTGGATAAAGTAGAATCTACAAACAACCATCTACAAGGAAATAATTTAATTGAGTTGATTATATCATCTACTAATATGATCTTGCTTCTAAATATGAGGTAGTTTCTACTACACCAAATAAACTACATTGTCGACGCCCAAACGTTAATCTTCAAATTACAATCTATCTCCTTTCTTAAAAGTCTACCAAAAAAAGAGAAAAAAATCAGACAACTATCTTCTTAGTTCACCTTTATACCCATTCTATGAACCACTCTATGGAAAGATAGTTTCTAGTGTGTTTAAATAAGAAGAGTTTGCTTGATGAACTTTGTTACTATTGATTAAGTGATTTCAAATACAAGAGGGGATGTATTGTATTATTATTTAGTTTTTTTTTTTTTTGCAAAACAATTTATTTTAGATTGGTTAACTTTAAGAAAATAGAAGAAGAGATTAAATAGCATAAAATAAATACAAAAAGTAAAAAGATAGAGATAGAAATATCATATCATAATTTATTCTGGATTGGTCTTAAACTATATAGTTTAATTCAATCTCCAAGATTTTTCTCTTTGATTTCTACTAACAACAATTTGAATTTTTCCTCTAGGATCAACCCAACAACCTTTTTTACACCTTGCGTTTTACCAAGTTTAGCCCGTATCCTTTATTGAACAAGACTCCGAATACAAGAGAAAGGTGATTGTGATATTCAAATTTTTAAAACAAATATCAATATGATTGATTATAAAAATATTTATATTAGAAGCAAAGAATATGCAACATAAAAAGATAAATGACACCAGAAAAGATAAGTACAAAAATATAAAAAGATAGAATAAGAAAAATCACACTAAAGATTAATCTAAAATGACCTTAAACCATGCGGCTTATTCCAATCCTCAAAAATTTTCTCTTGAGATATTCATTAAAAACAACTTTGATCTTGTACACATTATTAACCCAACTACCTTACGACTTAAATTTTTGTCTAGAATCACGCCAACAATCTTACACAAACAATTTAAATTTTTATATAGATTTAACCTAATAATCTTGAGCCTAACTCTTTACAGATATAATTTGTAACCTTCAAATTTACTAAAGAAAAATACAATAAAACTAAACTCTTGAATAACACAAAATTCAGGACAATAGTAGAACAATCCAACTCTTGGACAATTTTTACTCTCAAACACTAAGACAATCATCACTAAATAAAATATATAAAAGAATAGGAATAAGAGAGATAAAAGATTTGATAAATAATTTAGAAAATCAGTGTATTGAGAAGTGTAAGAACTTCAATATAGCAAAGACTTAATTCAATTTACACGTATGCTTTTGACTCATGTATATTAATGAACTCATTAGTAATGCTAAAAAGGATTCATTAAATAACTAATTATTTGGCTTGAGGGATCTATAGTTGCAAAATATTTTTTTCCCTATGATTGGTTGTTGATAACTTAGTATTTGAATCAATGATTTAAAATATATATAGTCTATTTATTAGGGTATACTATGAAAAAATATGACTATCAAACAAGTGGAGGTGTGACAACCATTCCATTCCATATTTGGGATTAGGCTAGTAACTAGCTATTTGCACCCTACTAGGCCAATGTTACTATTTGTGTAATAGTTGACTTCTTGGCCATTTCTATTTGGAAATATTATTTATACACCACTTTTATTGGAATTTTTTTCACCTTTGCTTTTGAAAAGTATATTCCTAGGATGAATAGGATCTAACCTAAAAAACCTTTTGAGATAAAATAGTTGATGTTATAGTCTAATCAATGTTTTTGGACACTAAGCATCTTATTTGGCATTATGGACTTTTTATTACATTTGGTTTGGTAATACATCTGAATCCTAAAAGAAATGGCATTGACCTATTTCACTTCAACAATGATAGATATTGTCATTCCTTTATTTGACAAATCTTGAATGGAGTTGGGTTGTCATAAAATGTGCCACATGTGTGGATGCTCTTTGCACAACAAGACTACAACTTTTAAGAATAATTCAGTTAATTTTTCTTTTTAAAATTTTAAAAATTAAATAAAATATGAATTTGAAATTTGAGCTGGTTCATTATAGTAAAAATATTAAAAATAGTAGAACACCTAAAATATATCGGTCCAACTATCCAAACCCGTTTCAATCCAAATCAATATTCGCATGAGAATTTGGATTTATTTATTTCATCTTAGGGTTATGTCAGTTGGGTGGTTTGGATTTGAACCGATCCAAATCGATATCCACCCCCTATAATTTATAGTCAAAACAAAATAGTGATTTATTAATTGAAAAACTAGAAAAGGTACAATTTTATTTTGGATATCCTTCATATTTTATTGATAAAATAATTTACTTTTTTTTTTGGAAAAGTAAACATAACTTTTTTTAATTTACAAAATTATAATTAAATTATTTAAAGTCAAAAATATTCTTCAATATATCCTCTATAAAAAAAATATATCTTAAGAAAATCATCAAAATTAGTGAAAAAGTTCATAGTCTAATATTTAGTTTCATGTATTCATACAAACATAGAACCTTTAAATTTGTGGTTCAATTTTTTTAATTTTAAGAATGATCAATATTCTCTTAATTCCTTGTTGTTATAGTTTATAGATTTGTCTATGAAAATATTTCATATGTATTTGAATAGAAAAAAATGATAGTGTATTCAAGATCACTTGCAAGAAATATTAAGAAATTTCTTCAAGGATAACTAGAGATTCTATTCAAGATTACTTGCATAAAATGGTAAGAAATTTCTTTAAGGATAACTAGGATTCTAGATTCGAATTCAGTCGTAGACACACAATAATATTATATTTTTGAGGAAGAGTTCAGTCGTACATTGAGACCCTCCCCGGCTTAAGGGATTACTCTCTACATTAAGACGTAGAGAATACCCGGTTTATATAGGGAAAAAAGAGAATGAAAGTATAAACTTTGATTTATTATTCTGTTAACTATTTTACATTACTTTTAAAATATTTACGGAGATGCATGCATCTATTGTGTTTGTTAAAATATATCTTATAATAGTTTGTAACTATCAGTTACTGACTAATATCTAACTATGTGAGTTAGTAATTCAATTTACAAAATAAGGTACTAATGGTCATTATGAAAACGATTCTTTGAGTCATGGTGATTTAGATTCCATCATAGGGTTTGATATTTGTGTGTGTTTTAGAAGAGTGTAAAGAGGTCTTGGTGAAGACTTGTACAAAGATTTAAACATAGTGGAAAATCTTTTTAGAAGTACATACTAGATATACCCCTCATTGATTGATAATGGTAACTAGTGTAAGTCTTGTGTGTTCTTTATCTTTACGCCTTTAAAATATTGAAATTTACGTAAATTTCAATCACTTTAAGATTAGAGATCCAAAAATAAAATGGATTGATTATCACATATCACTAGAGGGGGTTGCACTCGAATACATTATTATTGAAAGGGAGTTTAAATTTATAGATGTTGATACATATGCCAAGATTTTATATTTGGCCTCATTGCTAGATAGAGCTACAATAATTTATTTTCTCGACCGCGATGAGACCAAATTAGGGCTAAAATAAATTACAATTCAGGGTGTACTTCTTGTGTCATTAGGATCAGGTGCTCAGTCATCATCACATAAAGGTCTTCAAAATAATGAGTGTAATAATAAACATATGGTGAAAACTTATGTCATTACTAAAAGTTCCTTTGAGATATCTAAGCATTCCTTGACTGCAAACCAACGAGCTTCAATAAAAGCATTGGTGATTCTTGATTTGGTTAAAGAACTGTATATTGCAATGCTCCAACCAATGACTTGTACATATAGATCAGGTAATAAGTATGATATTTTCATCTTGATTCTTCTGGTAGATCTCATATATATAAAAATAATGTTGTGTTCAAAAATTATTTTAATCCTGATTATGAGACGGTATGTTTTAGCTTTAAAAAAATGGATTTTTTTTTGTATTTTGTAAAATCGTTTTTTAAAATATTATAAATTTCTTTTATATTCATTTTTTCTAAATTGCAAGACTAATTTTAACATTGCACAACATTAATATACATAATTCAAGATCAAAAGATAGTCGAAATCGTAATTTTTGGAAAAAATATATTTTAAAAATAATTTTTATAAAAAAATATTTGAAATTGCTTCAAAATTAAGTGATCTTTTGAAAATTTGATATCCAAATTTTTTTCGATAAAATGATGAAATATCTAAAATAAAATTTTAAGAATAAATATTCAAACAAAATTTTCATTTGAAGCTTTTATGAAAATTTTTTTTGTAAATTTTTTTTCCTATAAAATTATATTACACTATAAAAATTATTTTAAAAAAATCTAAAACAAACTTGCCCAATATTTTCATTCTAATTATAAAAAATAATGATTTTAAAAACTCTTGAATGAGACTATTCTTATATTGTTTTTAATTTAACTAATGGGAGTTCACAGTTATATTTGAAAATGTCTCATTATTAAAAATATTTAAAGTTATTTTAATTGAATAACTAATTCATTCATATTAATTAAATATCTATTTGATTCTCAACTTGGAAAACAAGCACCAATCAATATGCTGTGGATTCAGACCTGCAGACAGATTGTTCCCATAAAAGGAAAAAAACAAAAAAATAAAAACAAAAAACAAAAAACACCAATAATAATTTAATGAGATAATAAGTATAAAAATGAAACATTTACAAAATAGACAGCATGATGTATCAATTAATTAATTGTGATAGGATAACACATGAAACATTGTGGTACATAGTTGACAAATTATTTGGATATTAGTATATTACACACCAACAGAAACTTTTAATTATAAAATGATTATAATTAATAAAAAATAAGTTAACAGATTACATTATAATTGTTTAACAAAATTAATTGTTGAATTTTTTTAATATGTAATAAGATTTTAAATTCATATTTTTAGTTGATTCGCCTTATTTAACTTGACATACAAGTTACATTAAAAAAATGTATTTTTTTGTGTGTATTATAATTTGTATTTTCTTGAAATTTCCATTTTTATTTTTAAGTCATGAACATTATTGAACTCATGAAAAGGATTTAACAAATAAAAGACTATTTTTCTTCCGCAAAATATGGAAGTAAAAGACATCTTTTGTCTTTAATTGGTTGTTGATGAGACATTATTTTAATGAATGATTGAATAATGTATAATTTATTTTAAAAACCCAGGGAGACATTATTATAAAAATAATTAGTCTATTTTTTGGAGTATAGTATCAAACAAGAGGAGGTGGGACAATCATTCCATATATGGTAAGTGGGTATGAAAGTGTTACACTATTGTTCTCCAGTGAAATTCACAAACACTATTTGGTGTTTGTCTAGTAACCAGCTATTTGCACCCTACCACAAAAAATAGGGTTTGTTATCACTTGAGGTAGGCCACTTTTGGTTTTATTTTTGTATAGATTTTTTAGGATATTTGAGTTTTCATCTTGATTAAAATGTCTTTTTTATTTTATATTATTTTTAATTATTAAATAATCTACTTCCTGAGTTTTGTCTAAAAATCGTCGTGATATTTCTTTTACATGAATTCTAAGAATATGATGCTTAATTTATATGTTGCTATTTTTCTTAATTTACAGAACCATAGACGATTCGATACGCACATCTCATACAACCTCTGCTACAAACTCTCTTAATACAAAAAGTAAAAGAAAAAGTAGAGATGCCACGAGACCAAGGTGAAAAATGCCCACGATAATAGTGCTCACTACCCGATTAATTTTTATGTAAAGCCGGTAAGGCTTTTCGTGAACTTGTTGACGATTTTAGGCATTACATGTCATTACAAGGTAGAATAAAAGTGAGTATTTTGATATATATAATTGGCACGACGTTTACAATGATTTAAAAGATAGCATATGGACCAATATTATAGTATTTATCATGAATTTTATAATTTGTTTTACAAGTATAGATGACCATTTATTTATTTTTTATTCAATACTAATATCAACGATATTATGTACACATAGGAAGTGTTTATTGTCTCAGAGGATAAATTGCTGAAAAAGAAATGGTTTTGATATGCTGGTGATCGTTGGAGAGGCTTTAAGACACATCTCACACATGATTATATTAAATATCCAAGTGATAACTCATAGCCTCCATATGTAAAGTGAAAAATCCATTTATTTATAATAAAGTTTAAGAGGATTTTGTAAAGTCTTGCACCACTAATGATTTCTTGGCTAAAATCTAAAAAGGAAAGGAAAATAGAGCTATAAATATCTATGCACATAGATTGTCTCATGGAGGATATGATAAAATTTAACAAAAAATGATTGATGAAAAAAGAAAACAAATGGAACTAGAGTTGGGAGATCCTTTTAAAAGCCTTGATCGTAGTCCATATCCACCATCATGCCATGAGAAATGGAAGAGGGCACATAAATACCAAGTGGCGAGTTCACATCATATGTTACAAGCGAAGTGTATGAAAAGATTGTAGTTAATTCAATTTGGTAAAGATGAACTTTTATATGTGTTGTAGAATGTATTGGTTGAACAATCCAAAGTTTATATCTTTGTTCCATAAGATCATTATGACATATTGGTAGAATCGTGGAACCAAGGAGCATGTTGGGCGTGTATGTGGTCTTGAGAGAGGCGTCGACTTGAAGTTACATTGTGGACCATCACAATTAATTAACGAAGTAAATCGTAAGAGATAAATTGAAGAGATAGTTGCTGAAATGTTAGGGAAGGTATTAGGACATGAGTGAGAGAAATGGACTTAGGAGGCGATGAAGAAGTGGACTCATGAGGAACATGGGAGGGTGAATCTGGAGGAGCGGAAAAGGATTTCACAGGAGAAGCGAGAGAGGATGTTGTATGAGGTTCATGAAAGGGTCCAGGAAAAGCGAGAGATGTTTTTCAAGGAAGTGCGGGAGAAATGTGCCCGCGTTGTGATTGAGGTATAAATATAACTTGAAATTTTTGTGTTGTATGTTGTTTTTATTATTTATGTGTTTTAATTTTTGTATTTTATTTTGTTTTTTTAAGAATCAATTAAAATCAATGGGTGTACTCAACCACCTAACTTCATATCAGTTGGACTTACCTAAGAAAGTAGTTATGGATGGTGTAATCACAAAAGTAGTTGTTCTACCCCGTAGCATAATATTGAGACCACACCACCTCAACTAGATAACACTCAGAGACTATCAAGGATGATACTAGAGATTCTAGACATCTTCAAGTTTATTACATTAAAACATGAACCAAAACAAACTTACATACTTCCTGAGAGTTCTATTATGGAATTTTTGAAGGCAGATGATTGGTTAGACATTACCGTACTACAATTGTGGTGCTAGTAAGCATAATTTTTAAGGTGATTTTAATTTATTTTCATTGTTCTCATACTTTAACATAAATATTTAACTTTTGAGTTAACTTTAGGTTCATGCATGAGATATGTGTGTTTAAAGGAAATTAAAAAGTATTGTTTCTTAGATTCATTTGTCGTGGTGCAAAAAATGATCACGGGTGCTTGCACACTCGAGATAACAGAGTCACCACCAAACTTTATTTATTCAAAAGGAAAGGGAAAATACCGGTAAAATCCTTAAAGAAAAAAAAAGAAAATGATCGTCGTGAATAAATTCGGGTTCAGGAGTCGATTATGCGAGTATAAGGTATTAACATTCCTCACATCTGTTGTACTCAACGAGAACCTTTTATTTAAATTTGTGATGAGAAAGGGGGTTGGTTACGACCTGGGAAGGTATTAGCACCCAGATCTTCCGTCGTACTCGACGTGATCCACGCTTACTCGATTGTGTTTAGAAGGGGATAATGTATGTGCTAACAGTGCAAAAAATGCTAGGGAGAAAAGGATGTACAAAGTGTCAGTGCAAAAAGGAAATGAGTACTCAAACACTGAGGCTAAGGAAAGAGAGCTGGAAAGAGGAGAGGGGGAGACAAAGAGACTTTTGTTCGATAATTGTTAATTTATGCCTACGTATCCTCTCGTGCAATGAGGAAGTCAGAACACCGTAGTTCGACTCAAAGAGAATGGATGATTTGTTGTGAACTGCTTGCTTGTCTATGCTCAAGTGTACGACTCGTCTGGCTCGAGTGCTAAGTGTCTTGCATTAGATGGAAGAAGCAAGTTCTCATTTTCAGAGTGAATGTGATGAGAAAAGAATCCCGGAGGAGACTTTTATTGTTTGTTTTTATGTTTTCAGTTTTTTATTGTTTTTGGTGTTTTGCATAAGATAATGAGCTTAAGCCTAAATCAAAGGTTTGTAAACTCATTATATCACCCCTGATTAGGGATAATGAGCCTACTTAAGTATGAGATGAAGATCCCAACTTAATTACCATGATAATATAGGATTAAGATCATTAACCTATTTTGATAATTATTAAGTGTTTTTGAGTTTTTGTTTAATGTTAAGTAATAAGTTTAATCTCTAATCAAAGATAAGTGAACTCATTACACCATCCTAAGAGAAGGATGATAGATGAGAACACTTAAGTTGAGGAAGATACCCTAACTTAATCCATGGTTACGGATTAAATTCATTATATAACAAGCCTTTATTAAGTGGATTTTAATTAAAGGTTGGATGAAGAAGTGTTTTTTATGTTTGCAAGACTTTAGCATGAGGGAAACTTGTCCATTGAATACTAGGGTTAGTCCCTCTGAACCACCAGGAAGAGATGTAACCCTAATATAAGATCCAAGTTACAAGCTTAAGTATTTGATGATTATTAGGGATTTTTTATTGAAGGTGAAAACAACTTAAAGGTTTAGCACTAAGGATCAAAGTTATACAGTCCATCCTAAGATAAGGATACAGGCATAACCCTAATTCAGAGTCCCAAAACTTTAACTGTTTAGCCTTGATTATGAGATGAGAGAGAGAGAGACTCAAAGAGACTCAAAAGGTAAAAACTAGGGGAAACTATATACAACCCTAAAGTTATCACGCTTGGATATTCCTAAGGTTTGTGAGGCATCAAGAGAAGTCTTCAAGTTGGCCACCAAAGAAAGAGAAACAAATGAAAAGAGAGAGAATGATTAAGTTACTTACTTCATGAAGAAGTTAAGTAACCTAAGAACAAGAGATAACACAAGTGAATGAGATTCACTTCAAACACAAACAAAGTGCATAAAAATAAAGATAAAAAGAGAGGTTGGATGTGGATGCACATCCACATCCTGATTAACTTACCAAATGCACCTGAAATGGTTAGTTTAAAAACAAGATATGTACAAATTCAAAAGCAAAAGCAAATCAAGAGATAAAAAATTTAAAATGCATCCAAGGGGACCCTAAGAACTCATGAAATCACCATCCAAAGGGGGAGGTCTAAAGGTTTACCAAATTCAAGTTACGGTTTACCTAAGATTGGCTAGGGTTTTGGATACTTCTCAAAGGGAAAATGCACATTAATTTGAAAATGCAAGATAAAAATGAGACAAAATATATTTAGAAACTAGAGTTCAAGTGAGAAAGATTGCCAAAAGAATCAAATGCAAACTCATCTTGGTTTGAGAGAAATGAATTTTTGAAGTTAAGGTTGAAAAATATGAAATTTAGAAACCCTAATTCAAAGAAAATTGGCAAAGTTTGATCAAAACCAAAAAGAAATTTGTGGGATGAGTTTGTAAATGCTTCCAAATGTTTAAAGAACCTCTCTGAATTTTTTTGTGTGATTTTTAGATACTTTAAAGTATTTTTAATTAATTAAATGGACTTAATTAATTAAAATATATAATTAAATTATTTAGAAATGTATTTTTAATGGAAAAATAAAAATAAAAATATTTTTGGGTTCTGAAAATTAATTAAAGTGATGATAAAAAATTTCAGAATTTTTAAATGATTTTTGCTATTTTTAATAATTAAAAGAAAACAAAACAAAATAAAATAAAATAAAAGTGAAAGTAATTCAAAGGGGTGGTTCAAATTGCGTGGGAGATGGATGGAGGGCCAGGATTGTGAGTCAGCAAGACCAAGAGTATGATGATCTAAGGGATGCGATTTAAAATGGGCTTACGCGCGTGATCTAGTGGTTGGCATTCAATATGAGAATTAATTTGTTTTTATAATTAATTAAACTGAATTAACTTAATTGCACGCATCCTGACCACTCATGCCTAACCCTAATCAAGATCTAAGGGCTACAAATCAATCTAGGGATTTAAACACAGCTTAACCCTAATTACTTTCAGGTGGCCGGAGCTAAGCTCCGGTCATCTTCTCCGGCAACACAAAACACAAACTTCCTAATTAAGCATCTAAACTCCAAATTTCTTGGCCAGAACTTCTCCTCTAATATCGTAGAATATGAATCCACAAACAAAATTCATTTATCATGCATCAAGAAGCCAAATCGAAGCAAACAAGTTCCAGGTCAAAAATTTCAGAACATCATGAAATCCTCATTTCTAACCTATTTGCAATTATAATCATATCAGAATCATCAGGAAAGCATGGGTAATCATTTTAGAACTTAAAATCATGCTTCTGGAAAAGAAGTTCATGAAGGTTACCTGTAACGCCCCGATTCGATTTTCCCAAATTTTTGTGGAGTCTTTTATTTTATTTGTATGATAACTGTTCTATTTGTGAAATTATCATGATGATATTTTAGGTTGAGGAATTAATGTGATATGTTGGTGTGATATGTAATTTTACCGTTTTGTGAATTTTCGGGTAAAATTGGTTTGGAGGGTATTTTAGGTATTTGTTAATTGGTGATAAGTTAGAAATTAGTAGAATTGGTATTTTTGTGAGAGAATGATATTTGGTTGGAAAGAAATAGAAAGAATAGAGTTAAGTGTAGAAATAGGAAGGAAAGAATAAGAATAGTTAGTAAGAATAGAAATAGAGAAAAAGAGTATAAGTTAGGAGAAAGAGAAGAGAAAAGAGGAAAACTTGGAACAACTAGGTTTTGACCAAGATTGCTCCGCATAGACGAAATAATCGGGTAAGGGTGATAAACATTGTTATCTTATCATTGTGTATGATTATGTATGTGTGTGAATGATTGGGTTTTGGTTTTGATGAAGTTTAAAGAAGATGAATAGTTAGGGTTTGAGAGAAAATGTGAGAAATTGGTAGATTAATCGATTAGAAATCGTTATAATCGAAGTATGATAGCTAGTACATGTTGTTGATCATGATTAGGGAAGTATTTTGGAGATTTGGGGTATTTAGAGTTATCTGTTACGCATCTGAAAATTCTGGAAATCGCAGTGGTCGCTCAGCGAGCTACCCCTCGCTCGGCGAAAGTTCCAGGGTGATTCTCGCTCAGCGAGCGAGAGGGCGCTCAGCGGGCCTGTATGTTTTGAGGGCTTATGTGTTTTAATCCGTAGCTTTAGTTTCGGGTATTCGTTTTTAGTGATCCTTATATCGATTCGAAGCTAGAAACGCATAGAAACTAATGATGCTAAGAAATGAAATTCTTAGCCGACTTTCACCCGACTTTTCCGATGAAACATAAATGAATTAATTATGGAAATGTGGGTTGATGTGATGTTATGGCCGTTTGGAAAATGAATACATTGTTTGAATTGAATGTCAATGTATGCTAATTGTATGAGATGAATGCATAACTATATTGTGAATATGTATGCATTTTCAAGAATGTTGTATGTCATTTTGCATGTAAGCATAATGTATGCATTCTTGTGTTGTGGGATTCTTTGTGAATCCGTTGTAGCATCGTGTGCTAATGTGGAGTGTGAGCGATGACTACAACAAGATCGTGTGCCCATGTGGGGTGTGAGCGATCAGATTGTGTGCCTGTGTAGGGTGTGAGCAATCCAGAAACATCGTATGCCCGTGTGGGGTGTGAGTGATGGGTGATTTATTCACATTGATTACTTGCCCGTGTGGGGTGTGAGCAATCAGATAGTGTGCCCATGTGGGGTGTGAGCAATCCATAAACATTGTGTGCCCATGTGGGGTGTGAGAAATGGGGAACATCGTGTGCCCGACGGGGAGTTACTTTAGGTAACAAGCGATGATTCCATTTGGTTCCTGAGTGAACCTGCTAAAATGTTGAGTCGGTACCGCATTGCATCTACATCGAGTCGTGTGTCGGTCTCTATGAGTTGCATTTTATCATTTTAATTATGATATGCAGAAATAAACATGAATGTGCATATGTTTATTTGGAGTATTATGGATATGATAGTATGTGTGATGAAACATACTTGTTTGTATATAAGCATGTTTGATATATGTATATGTATGTGGTTTATACATTTGTAATGTATATGTGTGATTAAACATAGCTAGACGTATGTTTATGCGGAATGAATAAAATTGAGGAATGAACATAAATAATGTAAGTTTATGTGAATTAGTGAATTGGTGCATGATGAACATGCTTGATTTGTGTATGTACACATTGCGATGTGTATAGGTGATGAGGTATGAATTGTGGTGAAAATATGCTTTATGTGCATTTTATATGTTGAGATATGTAATTATATGCAATGTTATTATGATAATGTTTCTCACGCTTCTGCTGGTTTATGATGCTCTACGAGGCATTGCAGAGTAGGTTGCTGGATGATATTTTGTGAAGTTTGTCTTCATCTTTTGGTCGGTCGGCTCTGATATTTAGCACCGGATAGCTAGGGTTGGCTTGATGCCTTTTTGTGAATACATTTGTATATGTATTTTTATGATAGATGTTTTATGCAAACATGGCATTATTTTGGTGATTCAAACTTGTGGATATATTTATGATAAGTATATAAGTTTGAAATTGTTATGTGGTTTCCGCTGTTATTTGAATTAAATGAATACGGGTGTAAGGATAAAATCCTTGTGTGTGCAAGTTACCCTGTTTATTGCATATCTTCATTGAGCAGGTGTTGTATGTTTTTAATTTCAAGCATAATGTGATAAGCCTCTTTTATAGCATGTTTAATTATACTCTGATGAATTTTTCAACATGTGCCTAAATGATTTAATTGATTTTTTGGGGGTATAGAAAGGGGGTGTTACATTAAGTGGTATCAAAGCCAGTGTTCGAGTCAGTTGTGTCTGTCTTGAAGTTGTTATGATTGAACTTTTATTTAATCTTGTTGTATCTTTGGGAATAATCGGAATATGGATGGTAGAAACGACAATGCTATGGTTTCTGCTTTGGAAGAAATGGCTAGGGCGGTGCAGGGAGCGCCGAATGTGAATGCGAATGATAAGTTCAGGAAGAATCAACCGCCGGTCTTCAAAGGAAGATTTGATCCTGATGGTGCTCAGAACTGGTTGAAGGAGATTGAAAGAATCTTCAGAGTCATGGACTATGCTGAAGAGAGTAAGGTGAGGCTTGGTTCTCACATGCTGAAGGAAGAAGCCGATGATTGGTGGGTCGGTAGAAGTCAAGCCCTTGAGGAGGAGGATGAAGAGATAACTTGGGAAGTTTTTCGTACTGA
The DNA here is from genome assembly GCA_963966055.1 of Lathyrus aphaca. NCBI lineage: Eukaryota > Viridiplantae > Streptophyta > Magnoliopsida > Fabales > Fabaceae > Lathyrus > Lathyrus aphaca. The sequence goes on from OZ014519.1 coordinate 149,303,728, forward strand.
GTTCTTAGGGAAGTACTACCCTGAGAGTGTGAAGGGAAAGAAGGAGATGGAATTCCTTGAGCTGAAGCAAGGTAGTATATCAGTGGTTGATTATACTCCTTAGTTTGTGGAATTGGTTCAGTTTCATCCTCATTATGCTGCTGCTACTACTGAGTTTTCTAAGTGTATTAAGTATGAGAATGGCTTGCGTCCTGATATTAAGCAAGTTGTGGGATATCAGAGAATTAGAAGGTTTTCATATTTGAGTGAATGTTGTAGAATCTTTGAAGAAGATAGCAAAGCTTGTTCTACACATTACAAGAGTGTGAATGAGAGGAAAGGGAAGCAACAAGCTAGAAGTGTACCTTATGTGACACCCGCTGATAAGGGCAAACATAGGGGAAACTTTGATAGGAGATCTGGTGGAGGGAGTTCTGGTCCCGTTAAGTGTTACAAGTGTGGCGATCTAGGCCACAAGTCTTTTGAGTGTGGGAAGAATATTGTGAAATGTTCAAACTATGGAGGTCTTGGACATGATACTACCGAGTGTAGGAGGAATGTTGTGAATTGCTTCAATTGTGGGGAAGTTGGTCACATTAGTACTAAGTCTACTAAGCCGAAGCAAGCTCAGGCAGGCGGAAAAGTGTTTGCATTAGCAGGGAAGGATACTACTAGTGTAGACCGTTTGATTAAAGGTACATGCTTTATTAATAGTACGCATTTAGTTACTATTATTGATACGGGAGAGACTCATTCATTTATTTCTCTTGAGTGCAATAAGAGTTTGAATTTGTTTATGTCTTCTTAGGGTGGTGAGATGGTTATTGAGACTCCTGCTTCAGGGTCGGTAACTACTTCTTTGGTGTGTGTAGGTTGTTCTTTGACCATGTATGGTAAAGATTTTGTTATGGATTTAGTTTGTTTGCAGTTGGAAAGTTTGGACGTGATCTTGGGTATGAACTGGTTACAGTTTAATCGAGTTCATATAGATTGTTATCATAAGTTAGTAAGGTTTCCTTCTTTGGATGATGAAGAAAAGAGTTTCCTATCCACGAAAGAGTTGAAGAAACTTTTAATGGACGAAGTTCAATTGTTTGGTTTGTTTGCATCGTGGTCAGTGGAAAGTGAAGTGGAGATAAGTAGGTTTCCAGTGGTGTGTGATTTTCCAGAAGTGTTTCCGGATGACATTAAGGATGTACCTCCGGAAAGAGAAGTTGAGTTTTCTATTGATCTAGTTCCGGGTACTTGGCCGATTTCGATGGCACTGTATCGTATGTCAGCTTCAGAGTTGGTAGAATTGAAGAAATAATTGAATGACTTGTTGGATAAGAGGTTTGTTAGGCCGAGTGTTTCTCCTTGGGGTGCGCCGGTATTGTTGGTAAAGAAGAAGGATGGAAGTATGCGGTTATGTATTGATTATCGACAGTTGAATAAGGTGACAATTAAGAACAAGTATCCGCTTCCGAGGATTGATAACTTGATGGACCAATTGGTTGGCGCGCGTGTTTTTAGTAAGATTGATTTGAGATCAGGATATCACCAGAGTCGTGTGAAAGAGGATGATATTCAAAAGACGGCTTTTAGGACACGGTATGGTCATTACGAGTATTCTGTGATGCCATTTGGAGTTTCTAATGCGCCGGGTGTGTTTATGGAATACATGAATCGTATTTTTCATGAACAGTTGGATGGTTTTATGGTTGTGTTCATCGACGACATTTTGATTTATTCTAAGTGTCAAGAAGAGCATGAAAATCATTTAAGGATTATGTTACAAATTTTGAAAGAGAAGCAATTGTATGCTAAGTTGTCAAAGTGCGAGTTTTGGTTGTCGAAGGTATGTTTTCTTGGGCATGTTATTTCCGATGGTGGTATTAGTGTTGATCCATCCAAGATTGATGCAGTAATGCAATGGGAAGTTCCTAGATTGGTTACGGAGATTCAAAGCTTTTTAGGCTTGACGGGTTATTATCGAAGGTTTATTGAAGGATTTTCAAAGTTGGCACTTCTGTTAACGCAGTTGACTTGTAAAGGAAAGGCTTTCATTTGGGATATTCAGTGTGAAGAGAGTTTCATGGAACTTAAGAGAAGGTTAACAACGGCTCCGATCTTGATTTTGCCGAATCCGACAGAACCATTTGTGGTGTTTTGTGATGCTTCATTGTTTGGGTTAGGTGGTGTTTTGATGCAAGATGGAAAGGTTGTGGCTTATGCTTCAAGACAATTGAGGGTGCATGAAAAGAATTATCCTACGCATGATTTGGAATTAACGGTTGTGGTGTTTGGTCTAAAAATTTGGAGGCACTATCTTTATGGTGCGAGGTTCAAAGTTTTTAGTGATCACAAAAGTTTGAAGTATTTATTCGATCAAAAGGAATTGAACATGAGACAAAGGAGATGGTTAGAACTTTTGAAGGATTATGATTTTGGTTTGAATTACCATTCGGGTAAGGCGAATGTAGTGGCCGATGCCTTGAGTCGTAAGTTGTTACATATGTCCGCATTGATGATAAGGGAATGGGAACTTTTGGAGAATTTTAGAGACTTGAGTTTGGTTTGCGAGATGACGCCGAGAAGCGTGAGACTTAGTATGCTACGTGTTACAAATGATTTTCTTGCAACCGTTTGTGAAAAGCAAAAGTTGGATTTGAAATTTGTTGATTTGATGATGAATGAGAATGAGGATTTCAAGGTTGATAATTTTGGAGTTTTGAGATTCCGTGGTCGTATTTGTATTCCCGATGATGAGGAGTTGAAAAAGATGATATTGGAAGAGGGACACCGGAGTAATTTAAGTATACATCCGGGAGCAAATAAAATGTACCAAGATTTGAAGAAGATCTTTTGGTGGTCCGGATTGAAGAGAGATGTAGCTCATTTTGTGTATGCGTGTTTGACTTGTCAGAAGTCTAAGGTGGAACATCAGAAGCCTAGTGGTTTAATGCAACCGTTGGATATTCCGGAATGGAAATGGGATAGTATATCGATGGATTTTTCTACGGGTTTGCTGAATACGCAAAGAGGTCATAATGATATTTGGGTGATTGTCGATAGGCTTACTAAATCTCCTCACTTTATTCTGATTGATATTAGTTATTCTTTGGAGAAGCTAGCCGAGATTTATGTTTCTGTGGTTGTGAAGTTACATAGAGTTCCTAAGATTATTGTATCAGATAGAGATCCTAGATTTACATCGAGGTTTTGGGAAAGTTTGCAAAAGGCTTTGGGTTCTAAGCTAAGATTGAGTTCGGCTTACCATCCGCAAACAGACGGTAAAACCGAGAGGACAATTCAATCGTTAGATGATTTGTTGCGGGCTTGTATGCTAGAACAAGGTGGTGTTTGGGATAGTTATTTAGCGTTGATTGAGTTCACCTATAATAACAGTTTTCATTTGAGTATTAGTATGGCACCATTTGAGGATTTGTATGGTCGGAGATGTCGAACACCTTTGTGTTGGCATGAAACCGGGGAAAGAACGGTAGTTGGACCGGAGATGGTACAACAAACGACGAAAAAAGTAAAGTTTATTTGAGAGAAGATGAGAGCTTCTCAGAGTAGACAAAAGAGTTATCATGACAAGAGAAGGAAGGATCTTGAGTTTTAGGAAGGCGACCATGTGTTTTTGAGAGTTACGTCGGTTACAGGTGTGGGTCATTCTTTGAAGTCGAAGAAGTTGACTTCTCGTTTTATTGGACCGTATCAGATTACTGCACAAGTGGGTGATGTGGCTTACCTTGTGACGTTGCCTCCGAATCTTTCGAATTTGCATGATGTGTTCCATGTTTCGCAACTTCGGAAGTATGTTCCGGATTCGTCACATGTTATTCCTATGGATGAGGTTGAAGTAAGAGATAACCTTACGGTGGAAGCTTTGCCGGTTAGGATTTTGGATCATGAAATTAAGAAGCTAAGAGGCAAGGATATTGCGCTTGTGAAAGTGGCGTGGGGAGGCGACGCGGAAGGCAATATGACTTGGGAATTGGAGAGTAGGATGCGCGAGTCGTATCCGGAGTTGTTTGGATCAGGTAATATTTTCGTGTACGAAAATTTCTAAAGTGGGGGAGAATTGTAACGCCCCGATTCGATTTTCCCAAATTTTTGTGGAGTCTTTTATTTTATTTGTATGATAACTGTTCTATTTGTGAAATTATCATGATGATATTTTAGGTTGAGGAATTAATGTGATATGTTGGTGTGATATGTGATTTTACCGTTTTGTGAAATTTCGGGTAAAATTGGTTTGGAGGGTATTTTAGGTATTTGTTAATTGGTGATAAGTTAGAAATTAGTAGAATTGGTATTTTTGTGAGAGAATGATATTTGGTTGGAAAGAAATAGAAAGAATAGAGTTAAGTGTAGAAATAGGAAGGAAAGGATAAGAATAGTTAGTAAGAATAGAAATAGAGAAAAAGAGTATAAGTTAGGAGAAAGAGAAGAGAAAAGAAGAGAAAAGAGGAAAACTTGGAAAAGCTAGGTTTTGATCAAGATTGCTCCGCGTAGACAAAATAATCGGGTAAGGGTGATAAACATTGTTATCTTATCATTGTGTATGATTATGTATGTGTGTGAATGACTGGGTTTTGGTTTTGATGAAGTTTAGAGAAGATGAATAGTTAGGGTTTGAGAGAAATGTGAGAAATTGGTAGATTAATCGGTTAGAAATCGTTATATTCGAAGTATGATAGCTAGTACATGTTATTGATCATGTTTAGGGAAGTATTTTGGAGATTGGGGTGTTTAGAGTTGACTGTTACGCAGCTGGAAATTCTGGAAATCGTAGTGGTCGCTCAGCGAGCTACCCCTTGCTCAGTGAAAGTTCCAGGGTGATTCTCGCTCAGCGAGCGAGAGGGCGCTCAGCGAGCCTGTAGGTTTTGAGGGCTTATGTGTTTTAATCCGTAGCTTTAGTTTCGGGTATTCGTTTTTAGTGATCCTTATATCGATTCAAAGCTAGAAACGCGTAGAAAATAATGATGCTAAGAAATGAAATGCTTAGCCGACTTTCACCCGACTTTTCCGATGAAACGTAAATGAATTAATTATGGAAATGTGGGTTGATGTGATGTTGTGTCCGTTTGGCAAATGAATACATTGTTTGAATTGAATGTCAATGTATGCTAATTGTATGAGATGAATGCATAACTATATTGTGAATATGTATGCATTTTCAAGAATGTTGTATGTCATTTTGCATGTAAGCATAATGTATGCATTCTTGTGTTGTGGGATTCTTTGTGAATCCGTTGTAGCATCGTGTGCTCATGTGGAGTGTGAGCGATGACTACAACAAGATCATGTGCCCATGTGGGGTGTGAGCGATCAGATTGTGTTCCCGTATGGGGTGTGAGCAATCCAGAAACATCGTGTGCCCGTGTGGGGTGTGAGCGATGGGTGATTTATTCACATTGATTATGTGTCCGTGTGGGGTGTGAGCAATCAGATTGTGTGCCTGTGTGGTGTGTGAGCAATCCATAAACATTGTGTGCCCATGTGGGGTGTGAGCAATGGGGACCATCGTGTGCCCGACAGGGAGTTACTTTAGGTAACAAGCGATGATTCCATTTTGTTCCTGAGTGAACCTGTTGAAATGTTGAGTCGGTACCGCATTGCATCTACATAGAGTCGTGTGTCGGTCTCTATGAGTTGCATTTTATCATTTTAATTATGATATGCAGAAATAAAAATGAATGTGCATATGTTTATTTGGAGTATTATGGAGATGATAGTATATGTGATGAAACATACTTGTTTGTATATATGCATGTTTGATATATGTATATGTACGTGGTTTATACATTTGTAATGTATATGTGTGATTAAACATAGCTTGACGTATGTTTATGCGGAATGAATAAAATTGAGGAATGAACATAAATAATGTAAGTTTATGTGAATTAGTGAATTGGTGCATGATGAACGTGCATGATTTGTGTATGTACATGTTGCGATGTGTATAGGTTATGGGGTATGAATTGTGGTGAGAATATGCTTTATGTGCATTTTATATGTTGAGATATATAATTATATGCAATGTTATTATGATAATGTTTCTCACCCCTTCTGTTGTTTTATCATGCTCTACGAGGCATTGCAGAGTAGGTTGCTGGATGATATTTTGTGAAGCTCGTCTTCATCTTTTGGTCGGTCGGCTCTGATATGTAGCACCGGGTAGCTAGGGTTGGCTTGATACCTTTTTGTGAATGCATTTGTATATGTATTTTTATGATAGATGTTTTATGCAAACATGGCATTATTTTGGTGATTCAAACTTGTGGATATATTCATGATAAGTATATAAGTTTGAAATTGTTATGTGGTTTCCGCCGTTATTTGAATTAAATGAATACGAGTGTAAGGATGAAATCCTTGTGTGTGCAAGTTACCCCGTTTGTTGCATATCTTCATTGAGCAGGTGTTGTATGTTTTTAATTTCAAGCATAATGTGACAAGCCTCTTTTATACCAAGTTTAATTATACTCTGATGAAATTTTTAACATGTGCCTAAATGATTTAATTGATTATTTGGGGGTATAGAAAGGGGGTGTTACATTACCTGAGTTGAAGTTCTTTGAAATGGAGCTTTCTGGGCACTCCTCTTGTGCAATCCACCTCCTTTTGGCCTCCTGAGTCTATTGTGATGCTTGGAATAAGTTTATTTTGGCTGGTTTATGAGTTTTAGTTCTGAATATGCATAAATCGTGTTTGGGCTTGTTTCAGGCTATGGTGATGGGTGGGAATTGATCCTGAGGTTATATGGAGTTGATTGGTGGAAGAATTTATGGTTTTTGCTGGTTGGATTGTGTGTTTCGAAGAGATAATGATTTTGAGCAATTTATTGATTCTCAGCTTGTGTCCTCTTTCAGGTCATGAAGCTTGCATATTTATCGCCTTGAGGGTTCATGTAAGCCATACCATTGGTCCAGATAGTTGGTGTGGCACTGTGTGATTGGTATGGGAGGAAAATGCAAAAAGTCAAGCTTATGTGTACTTGAGGTATGGGATTGTGCAACATAGATTTTTGTGGTTAGATCTCTTCAGCACGCTTCATGGAGAGCCCTTAGATTGGTAGAATGCAACTGTATTGCTTTGATCAAGAGTTTGCAAGCTTTATGCATAATTGGTCATGTTGAATTGCTCATGTAACAAGCCATGAAATCCTTGAATTCTTGGGCCAATTCTGATGTTTTGAAGTTGTATTGACATGTTGTGACATAATTGATCACATTAGAGGTCACTTAGAAGCTTGAAATGCCAATATGAAAAAATCCCTCTTTGACATGAACATGAAATTTATGTGATTTTTGCCAACTTTGCAAGGCCATAACTTGAGTTCTAGGATGAATTAGAATGAGTTCTTGTACTTTTTGAAAATGGGAGGATCCAATCTACAACTTTCATGTTTGAAGAAATTTCATTTGAAACCTTTTGATCAAGAAAGAGGAGGTTGAAAATCTTTCCCAAAATAGAAAGTTTACATTACAAGTCATTTCCATTTTTGGCAAGTTTTGGCTTTGTTCATTTTTCTTCAACTTTGTGAACTTCCAAGCATTCCAATGATCAAATAAAGACCATATGACTTCAAAATGGTGATGATGACCCATTGGTACCCTTGTTGGGGGCCTCAGATGCCCAGAATCTGACTTTTCTTGCTCAAGAAGTTACCATTTGATCAGATGACTTCCACATTGAATTTTCCCATGAAATTTGATACACATGCTCCTTATAACATATATGAACCAATAGCAACAAGAATGACCAAAATGTTTGGGTGTAAGGCCTTCAAAACCAAAACCCTAATTTCAGGTCATCTGTGTAGGAATCCTCAGCTTAACTTCAATACCTCTGCAATGCTTTGACATTTCTTGATTTCAATGGACCCATGGGGGCATAAGATGATCATATACCACTCAAGGACTCTCTTGGCATGCTTCAAGGCCTTTGAGATAGCTCAAACCACTTCTAAAATTCATCTGATCACAAACCCTAGTTATGCAGTGAAATAAAACTATGCAGTGTAAGATGGAATGCTTATGCAATGCAATATGAAGGATCACAAGCCAAGGTGTGAGAAAAAGAGAGGGAAAATTTGGGGTGTTTACAGCTGCCCCTATTCAAGCATGAGTTAGCTGTGTATGATGTATGTGCCTGGCTTAACAGACAAACAAGATAACTTGTGGTTGAATACCAAGACAGTCCAAAATTTGCACTCTTTATTATAAGAAGAAAAGGGATATAAATTGTAATAGACAGTATAGACTGAATATTAAATGGTAGCGATGGAGGACGACCATCGAGCAGAGGACGACTGCTGGGGATAAAAGCGGTGAGAAATGCACTTACGGGGACGACCATCATGCTAAGGAACAAAGAACTGCGACGGGGACGGCCATCGGGTAAAGAAAGGAGAATTTACTGGGGATTTAAAAGTACTAACGGGGACAACCGTCAGGCTGAAGAATAAAGAAACCGCGACGGGGACGGCCATAAGGTGAAGAACTAAATAAATTAATGATGAGGGACAATCATCAAAAGGTGAAGGACGATCACCTAGCAGGGGACGGCGGCTAAAAGATGTCACAATATAGGATGAAGGTCGGATAGGAAGATCGACGATGGGGACGGCTATCGGATAAAATGATGAGGGACGATCATCAAAAGGTGAAGGACGATCATCTAGCAGGGGACGGCTGCTCTGTTGGGGATTATCTCGACATAGGACGAATGTCGTATAAAATATCAACGATGGGGACGGCCATCAGATGAATGATGAGGTACGGTCATCAAAAGGTGAAGGGCGATCACCATAGCAGGGGACAGCTGCTGAGAAGATCACGACATAGGACGAATGTCGGATATAAAGACCAACGATGGGGCGGCCATTTGATAACATGATGAGGGACGGTCATCAAAAGGTGAAGGACGATCACTATAGCAGGGGATGGCTGCTGAGGATTTATCGCGATATAGGACGAATGTCGGATAAAAGTTATTTCGTTGGCGACTTCTGGGTATAGATAAACACGGACGAGTGTTTAAGCCCTAAAAATGAAGTGGTATAAGTGTTTCGATAGTGTATATAGATTAAAGATACAGACGAGTATCCTTAGGACCACGATACGTACGCGAATCGATAGAAACAAACAACGACGCGTGTTTAAGGAGTGATGATATGGAAGAGTATCAACTATTTGAACAAGGAACACGAACGAGTGTTAATCTGCTGGGGAGATGCGTAAGATACAGACGAGTATCAAAGAATTATGTATAATTAGGATACGGACGAGTATCAGAAGGATTGTGTATAAGTATGTACAAGTATTTGCATTGAGAGTGCAAAAGGATATATTGGCTTTTATCTACAGGGGATAAGTTTTTTGCGTATTGCTGGAGGAGTGATTTTGGTATTTGCAGGTGACTGGCTCGAACCTGGCTTATGATCATGCAAATGTTTGATTTTTTCTGTAATGCTCCGTATTAGATGGAATGCTACGCTCTGTTTGGGGAGGAATGATGTGAATTCTATGATTATGCAAATGAGAGAAACGAGATCCGAGATCTGAAATCTACCGGGAAAACGGATCACTAGGAAATCTGTGGGGGGAAAGGATCACTGTATGATCTTTCTGAAGAATTCTGGGGGAAGAATTCTGTGGGGATCCAATGCTGTGGATGAGGAAATCTGGCAGCTCGCTGGGGAAAATTGATTTAGGCATTGCTTTGGAGATCCTGCTTGGGGAGGAAAGAACTTCTGGGAAGTAATATGTTAGAGGATCAGCTTCGTGGGGGAATACTTTTGTCTAGTAGTCCTTCTGATGATGCAACTGCTGGCTTGGCTAGGGATATAATGCATGATATGCCCCATGCTATGAAATGTTGTCCGCCTTGAGTACCTGCAACTTGTCAAACAAAGGAAACACGCAAGTGCCTCGAGGTATCCTCAATCGGATTCCATTATAGGAGTTAGGTTCTCTTAAGAGCACATATTTCCTGTAAGCATTTATTGAAAATGGCTTATATGTTTTTATGCAAACGTTGTATTATGAACTTTGGACATTTTTGCAAACGAAACAAAAAAGTACAAGACAAAGTGTGAATAAAAATTTGACTTTATTGATTTGTGTGCCCTGAATAGGCAAGTACAGTGAGGAAGCTAATCCCTGAAATGAGGAGATTGCTACAAAATTGCGAAAATAAATGTCCTATTTGGCAATGCTGAAGTTGATGCTTCAATCTTCCTTTTGCTATGACATGTATGACCTAAACGCTCTTCTTATCTTGCTTTCTGAAGAAAGTTGATTCTGATTGACGCTTTGTCCTTGCCATGTTATGTGAGTGATACAGACGAATTCAGAATGCAGTTGTTCGCTTATTCCATGATTTTGCGTGGATCGCCCTTTCGAGTTTTCAATCCATCGGGATATCCTTTTTGCCTGAGCTGTCCGATGTGGCTTTTCAACTCAGCGGGTGTACATTTTTTTTTTCAATTTTCCCTTATTTTTGCCCGAGTCTTTTATTCTGTTTTCGACTCACTGGGATGCCCTATTTTTTCCTAGACTTACATTCTGTTTTTATGTCCAGCGGGTCATTTATGCTAAGTATTTTTTAACTGCATCTGAATTCATAGGAGATAAGAATTTTTCGCCATCCATGGTTGCGAGCATCAGTGCTCCGCCTGAGAAGACTTTAGTTATCACGTAAGGACCTTCATAGTTTATGGTCCACTTGCCCTTGTGGTCTGTATGAAGAGGAAAGAGTCTTTTCAGTACAGGCTCTCCCACATGGTATACCCGAAGTCTGACTTTTTGATCGAAGGCTTTCTTCATCCGTTTCTGATATAACTAACCATGACAGATATCTGCTATCCTCTTTTCTTCAATCAAGATCAGTTGGTTATAACTAGATCAGACCCATTCTGCTTCGTCCAGTTTTACATCCATCATTACCTGCAGGGAGGGTAATTCAACTTCAACAGGTAAGACTGCTTCCATACCATACACAATATGATAAGGTGTTGCCCTGGTAGATGTTCTGATGGTAGTTCGGTACCCATACAAGGCGAATGGTAACATTTCATGCTAGTCTTTGTATGTGACTACCATCTTTTGCACAATCTTCTTAATGTTCTTGTTAGCCGCCTCAACAGCGCCATTCATCATTGGCCTGTAAGGAGAAGAGTTGTGATGTTGAATTTTGAAGTCTCGGCACAGTTCTGCCATCATCTTGTTGTTAAGGTTTGAACCATTATCAGTAATGATTCTCTCAGGGACTCCATATCGACAAATGATATCCCTCTTCAGAAAAGGGCTACCACCTGGCGAGTGACATTTGCATACGAAGCTGCTTCGACCCATTTGGTGAAGTAATCAGTGGCTACCAGGATGAATTTGTGACCATTTGAAGCAGTCGGTTCGATCTTTCCAATCATATCAATGCCCCACATGACGAAGGGCCAAGGTGAAGACAATATATTCAAAGGATTTGGAAGCACATGCACCTTGTCTGCGTAGATCTGGCATTTATGGCACTTTCTGGCGTAGGCACAACAGTCTGCATCCATTGTGATCCAACAGTAACCTGATCTTAACAATTTCTTTGCCATTGCATGTCCTCCGGCATGGGTACCGAAAGAACCTTCAAGTACTTCGTGCATCAGTAGGTCTGCTTCCTTCTTGTCAACACATCTGAGCAAGACCATGTCAAAATTCCGCTTGTATAAGGAGCCATCAGTATTGAGGAAGAAACTGCCGGCTAGCCTTCTCAATGTCTTCTTGTCATTAGATGATGCCCTAGGTGGGTATGTCTGAGTCTCCAAGAAGCATTTGATGTCGTGGAACCACACTTTGTTGTCAATGACAGTGTCCACAAAGAATACGTATGTCGGTCGGTCTAGTCTAGATACTAAAATCCGAGGTACATAGTTAGCAGTCTGTACTTTGATCATAGATGAAATGGTGGCCAAAGCGTTTGCAAATTGGTTCTCATCTCGAGGGATGTATTCAATCTTGACCGTTGTAAAGAAAGTCAACAGTCTCCTCGTATAGTCACGGTAGGGGATCAGATGCTCTTGATGAGTATACCACTTGCCATTAGTTTGGTTGATCACCAAAGCTGAATCTCCGAATACATTCAAGGTTTTGATCTTGAGGTCAATGGCTTCCTCAAGACCCATGATACAAGCTTCGTTCTCGGCTTCATTGTTAGTGCAGGCAAAGGTGAGTTTGCTGAGAAAGGCATATGGATTTCCTCGGGTGTAATAAGTACTGCACCAACCCCACGACCATTACAATTAACTGCCCCATCGAACATCATAGTCCATGCTCCTCCTAGATCAGGCCCTTCAGTGTGAATAGGCTCTTCACAATCTTTTGACTTTAAGAACATGATGTCTTCATCAGGGAAATCATATCTCATAGGCTGGTAGTCGTCAATGGGTTGCTCAGCCAGATAGTCAGACAATACACTGCCTTTGATGGCCTTTTAAGAGGTGTACTGAATATCATATTCTGTCAGAATCATTTGCCACCTTGCAACCCTTCCGGTAAGTGCTGGCTTCTTAAATATGTACTTAACTGGGTCCATCTTTGATATTAACAAGGTAGTATGAGTCAACATATATTGTCTTAGTCGGCGAGCAGCCCACGCTAAAGCACAACAAGTTTTCTCGAGCAGTGAATAACATTGTTCATAGTCGGTAAACTTTTTGCTTAGGTAGTATGTTGCATATTCTTTTCGACCAGACTCGTCATATTGGCCCAACACACACCCCATTGATTCATCTAATACTGTCAGGTACATTATTAGAGGTCTTCCTTCAACTGGAGGCATGAGAATTGGAGGTTCTTGTAAATATTCTTTGATTTTGTCAAAAGCTCTTTGACAATCATCATTCCACCTGACTGTTTGTTCCTTTCTTAATAGTTTAAACAAGGGCTCGCAGGTCGCAGTGAGATGAGATATGAACCTTGAAATGTAGTTCAATCTACCCAAGAATCCTCGAACTTCTTTCTCAGTCTTAGGTGCAGGCATTTCCTGAATTGCTTTGACTTTGTCGGGATCAACCTCAATTCCTTTTTCGCTTATAATAAAACCCAACAGCTTACCAGAACGCACCCCGAATGTGCACTTGTTGAGGTTCAACCTTAGCTGATTCTTCCTCAGACACTTGAACAATTTCAACAGGTTTACCAAATGCCCCTCCTCTATTTGGGACTTGACAATCATGTCATCCACGTAGCACTCGATTTCTTTATGGATCATATCGTGGAATAATGTTACCATAGCCCGTTGATATGTTGCACCGGCGTTCTTCAAACCAAACGTCATTACCTTGTAGCAGAACGTGCCCCAGGGTGTGATGAAGGTTGTTTCCTCCATATCTTTAGGTGACATCTTGATCTGATTGTATCCAGAAAATCCGTCCATAAAGAAAAATACCGAGAACTGAGCTGTGTTATCCACCAATACATCAATGTAAGGTAATGGGAAGTCATCTTTCGGGCTTGCTCTGTTCAAATCCCGGTAATCAACACACATACGCACCTTTCCATCCTTCTTAGGTACGGGTACAATGTTAGCAACCCACGGCGGGTAACTATTTACAGCAAGAAAACCGGCGTCCACTGCTTTTGTACTTCCTCTTTGATTTTCATGGCCATGTCCGGGCGAGTACGACGCAACTTCTGTTTGAGTGGCGGACAATCCTCCTTCAATGGAAGCTTATGCATGACAATATCTGTATCCAAACCCGACATATCTTGATAGGATCAAGCGAACACATCGACATATTCTCGCAGCATACTGATAAGTTGTTCTTTTACTGGAGCTTGCAGACTGGCTCCAATCTTCACCTCTTTCACATCTTCCTCGGTACCAAGATTGATAGTCTCAATCTCCTCCTGATGAGGAGCAATCACTTTTTCCTCTTATCTCAATAACCTGGCTAACTCTTTAGGTAAATCGTAGTCTTCTTCAACCCTTTCATCTGCTTGATTAATCGGATTGTCGAAGTCATACAAGGTCATAACAGTGTTGTTGTCGGTGAAATCTAGAGGCCTATCTCTGCTAGGGTTGAGATTTGGTTCATTTAAGTGATTGATTTTATCTTATTTAGAAAAAGTGAATGAAGTTATTATTGAGAAAGCATTGCCATTTATTGTTTTGTGCGAAAATAACAAAAATGAAAATACAGTGAGAGAAAAAGATCGTTTGCAAAAGATGTCCATTGTTCATTAATATTTCAATTTACACAAAATACATATGGCCCTATTACAAAATGAGTCCCGACATCTTGGGCAAGATGCAGGACTTTGATGCATGCTTAAAACAGGAAATAATAATTACTCTGCATCAGTAACTCTTATAATTTCTTGGGAAGACCAGTTGAGGACTTGTCGGCCCGGGAATCTTGGACGAATCCAGTTTTCCAGGTTGTAGTCGCTCTCAGCCTCGTCTTCCAAAGTGTTGATAGCATCCAGGGTTAGCATTCTCCCACTTATGAACTTGGGAGATTCAGCAGCCTCCTCTGGAACTTGTCGGGATGGTCTGTAACCCAAACCGAATTTGTCTTCTTTCATCTGAATCTTCAACAGCTTGCCCCAGCCTTGGGCATTCCCTTCTTCCACAACCTTCCGAGCCTGTTTGTAGGAACAAATTGAGGTGCCCATCCTTTCCTCTTGGGATGCAGCAAACACCTCTGTGGTAGCTTCATTGACGTTTAAAGCTTCGAAACCCTGACTCATGGTTTCATGGATCTCCCCATCCATCTCTATGTACTTGTACGTTGCCAGGTGACTGACAAAGATGTCTTCCTCTCTGCATATGGTGATAATTTGGCCTTCCCACTCATATTTTAACTTCTGGTGAAGGGTCGATGTTACTGCGCCAGCGGCATGAATCCAGGGTCGACCCAACAAACAGCTGTAGGCAGGCTGTATGTCCATCACGTAGAAGATAGTTTTGAAAAATTGTGGGCCAATTACCACAGGCAGCTCAATCTCTCCGAGAACCGATCACTTAGAACCATCAAAAGCTCTGACAACTAGGTTGCTCGGACGGAGTGCAAGACCATCATACTCCAGCTTGACTAAGGCCTTCTTTGGTAGCACATTGAGTGATGATCCGATATCAACAAGGACATGAGAAAGTACGACACCTTTGCATTCCAAAGTGATATGCAAAGCCTTGTTGTGATTACGCCCCTCCGTAGTTAAGTCAGCATCGGTGAAACCTAGTCCATGACTAGTATTGACATTAACGACCACCGTTTCTAACCGATTGACTGTGATCTCTTCAAGAACATAAGTTGTGTGCAAGACTTTAAGTAGTGCATTCCGGTGAGCCTCGAAACACATGAGCCGAGATAGTATGGAGATCTTGGAGGGTGTTTGGTGGAGCTGATCCACAACCTTGTAGTCACTTCTTTTGATAATACTCATAAACTCGTCTACATCATGATCAAAGGGTGTGTTCTGAGTTTCTTTTGCAGCTGGTTCTTCTGGTACCACACTTTTGCCTTTTTCTTTGGCAGCAGCTTCTGCTTCAGCATTAACTCTGGGAAATTGTGAAGCGAAGAGACGTCTACTTCGAGTGAAGCCTCCGCCTCCCCCAACATTGTCAACTTGTGGTACAGGTATTGAAGAATCAAGAGTGATCTTCCTTCCGTGACAGTAAATATCTAAACCATAATGCCAAGGCACGACATTGTTGTTATCATAAGGAATTGGTCCAGGTACCGTGATGGTTACTGGACTAATTGTAGCAGAAGAATGAATTATTATAGTTTGTGGATCATAGTAGATGGTGACAGGAGGTATGATTAAAGATGGTGCAGGTGTGGCAAGTTGTTGATGTGGATGAAAGTTGTTGTTGAGAGAATCCGAAACATGAATGGTTGATGGATCATAATAGATGGTAACCGTTGAGATGTCGTCACTGGTGTTTGTTGTTGTTGTAGCCGTTTCCGTTGAAATGACTTTTGCTGGAGTTGTAGAAGATTCTGTTGGGATAATGTTTGCTGGTGTTGTAGGAGAGATTTTTGTTGTCATTGTAAAAGATGGAACCGTTGATGTGATTTGCATGATGCCTTTTCTGATAAGACTGCTAATACCCTTCTTCAAATTTGCACAACCATTGGTAGAAATTTTGCAAGCTTCACAACAAGCCTCACAACCTAGAAACACTTGGCACTTCAATAGCTGAGATTTTACTTCAGCCAGTGGTGTTTGAATACTTGCAATGTCCTCAATCAGGATTGCTGGTTGGTCTTCCTCAATGGCATTAATCCTCGGCCCACCGTGATTCGGTATTGGATTCTTTGCGACATTTGGTAGAGGTGCAAAATTCAAAGCTTTAGAGTCAATCAGATCTTGTACTTTCATGTGCAGGGCCCTGCGTTTCTCTGTTGAATGACCAGGTGCATTGGAGTGAAAAGCACATCTGGCAGTGACATCATAGTTCCTTGGAAGATTCAGAGGATCTGGGGGAGCCAAAGTTCTTAGTTCATTCAGATTAAGCTTCAATAGTTGCGGGAGTAAGACTGCATAGGGCATCGTAATGGGATCGATCACCCTATTAATTTGAGAAGGCCTTTGTTGGAAAGGACATTGTTGTTGGTTGTTGTTGTTATAAGATCTTTGATGTTGTTGAGGATATTGTTGTTGCTGAGGTGCTGGAGTAGGGATGGTGACTGCTGCCACTGATCTTTGCAAGTACTGGGGTCTACCTCTATTAACATGCATTGCATTAGTCTCCCCTGTCCTTCTAGCTCATGAGAAGGGTTTCTTTGCATTGTTGGAGCTAGCACCATTGTCAGAAATCTTACCCATCTTCAATAGGCTTTCGATTCTCTCGCCTGCTATAACCACATCAGCAAAACTGGTAGAAGAGAAGGCAACAAGTCTATCAATGTAGGTCCCTTGCAAGGTATTCATAAACATATCAGCCATTTCCCTTTCAGACATAGGTGGCTGGACAGCAGTAGCGAGTTGTCTCCACCTTTGAGCGTATTCGCAGAAACTTTCTCTCGAGGACTGAGACATACCCATTAAGAGGGTCCTATTGGGTTCCATATCCAGGTTGTACTGATATTGGTGTATAAAGGCCTCAGCTAAGTCTTTCCATCTCCTGATAGTAGCTCTTGACAGGTGTGATTACCACTCTCTGGATGCCCCGGTTAAACTATCTTCAAAGTCAAACATCCACAGCTTTTCATCCATATTATATGCTTTCAATCATCCCAGAAAAGATTGAAAATGGGTACGAGGACAGGAGGTACCGTTATACTTTTCAAAACATGGGGGTTTGAACTTGTGAGGAATCCTTACCCCTTTAACTAAACCCATATCCATCACATCGAATCCTAAAGAGTTCTGGGATTCCAGGGATCTCAGCTTCTCAGATATCTCGTCCAGACGACGATCATAAGCTTCATCTTCCCCAACACCCAACACTGTAAACTGCTCATCATGAGGGTCTTCTTGCAGAATACGATCTCCAGTGTTCCTTTGGCCATCCCCAAGGATATTAACTTCAGGATTGTTGTGAGGTCCAAACAATACCGGAGTCGTTCGCGGCTGATCACGCGCATTGTTACTTGTACCCCTAGTGCCTGCATGGTTATCTTCTGGATTTTGCCTCTCGACTAACTCCCTCAATCTTTCTTGGGTATGTGCCATCCCAGTTATCATAGCCATGAATTGATTCATCTGAGTCCTCACTTCTATCCTTACATCAGTCATTTGAGTTCTCACATCTGCTAGTTCCTATTGTAACTGATCCATTTGTAGACTCGGAAGGTTGTGTCAAGTTGGATATCTGTGGATGCGATTGACGGGGAAGACCCTCCTGCGAGCAATATTACCTGAAACAATCAACAAAGTGAGAAGACAACTACAAAATCTCCTGCAAAACAAAGGATATGAGATTAGCATGCAACGCAATATGTCTATTTGTCTTCAGAGGGTATCCGGTTTGGTTCTTGGTTTTGACCTTCCAGACCTCTTGGAGGAGATAAATATGTTCGAAGCAAACGAAGTCCATGAGAAAATCCAATACATAATCATAAAAGTACAAGCGACATTGCCAAAATACAAATAGTTCATGAATTGCAAACAAACTCCCATGGTGAATCAAAATACAATCAAATTCAATGATACAACTAACAAAAATCACCATGGTGAACTAAAGTACAATCAAATAGACATAAGTACAGAAAATCAGACATCCAGTCAAAAAGCATCCTCCCTGACCTCCTTTAGGAGGGCATCAGTCACCGGTCCAACTGGGTACTCTGTGATGGTTCTGATGAGAAGGTTTCGGGTTGCAATGGCATTTGTCATCTTCTGATACCTATCTTGTTTTTGATCTCTTTAACCCCGCCCGGAGTTTCAACTCTAAGATCTCCTTCTGAGTTGCTAGCAGTGCTTCTTGGCTTCTCTTCTCATTAGCTTCCAACTATTCTATCTTGGTTTTCATCTTCTGGTCTTCTATCATACGAGCTTCAGTTATCCTGACCCATCTATCCTGACTCTCTTCCAGATAATGCTCAACTCTTGCCTTTTAGATATTTGCTTCCTTGCATGCATTCTTCAACACAAGTTCCCCTGCTCGGGCTTTCCTGATGTAGTCTTCAGTCTTCTCAATCTTGGTTACATGCTTGATGCGTAGCTTTTCTAGCCTTTCAATGTCTAAACGACTATCATTCCTTTCCCAAAGGGTCTTATTCAAAGCTTCAGCTAACTGGGCATTTCTTTCCTTCATCTTTTCAAACTCTTCCATACTGACTGTGGCTATGAGCTCAGCTGCTGATAGCCCTAGTACATCTTCCAGGGTAAATGGCATACGCATAACCTGTCCTTTGATGCGAGACCATTCAGTGTACTGAGCAGAAGCTATGTTGTTGCACTTCCCCAAAATAGCAGTCCCTTTAGTCTGTATATGGTCCCAAGCCCAGGCCGCTTGTCGGATAATGGCATGATTATTCTGAAAAGCACAATAAAGAGACTCTGCTAAGTCCTTCTCCCTAGGTGGATGTACCAAGGTATACCCTAACTGTCTTTTGAAAAGTAAAGGATTGTAGTTGATGCAACCCTTCACTCCAATAAGTGGCACATTTGGGTACTGATCATAACTTGTTATTATGTCTAGGCCCTTGGTGTTCTGAGTACACCACCTGATATCTTCTGAAGTAAGGGAAATCATCCTCTTAGCCCAATTACTTGTCTGATGTGGGTTCAGGAAAGCTTCCGTCTTCGGCATATGTCTCATCAACCAACTGTAGAAGAGAGATGCACAACATCTTACCAGTCTTCCTCTTTGTTTCTCATTCCTCTGATGAACTGAGTAGTAGAAGTCTCCCAATAAGGTAGGAACTTGGTTCTTGAGCATGAAGATGTGGATGGCATTTTTGCTTACAAACTTAGGCTCATCCGCAAACAAAATGATACCATAAATACTGAGAGCCAGGAGAGCACACACAATTTCCCAATTCCCTACTGCAGCTTACTTTGTAGCCTGAGTAATCAAGAAATCCAGATGAAGGCCTGGGATTCCAGCCTTGGAAGTCATGTGTTCATCAATGACAGTTGCTTCCAGGTGTAGTTCTTTGGCTATGTCTCCATTCATTGGAGGGGTCATCTCAGGGTTGAAAGGGATTCCTCTTCTGATAGGGACACCCAATAATATAGAGTATTCTTCCAGCAAAGGACCCATCTGAAAATTTGGGAAAATGAAGCAACGGAAAAGAGGGTCATAAAACTAAATAAAAGTGTGAATCATGCTCCTCTGCAATGTGTCCAAATCCATGATCATGTCCAGGATTCCACCATAATGCTCTCTGAATAAAGGAACATGATCAGGGGTAATAAGGGCCTGTATCTGCCTGATGCCTGCTAGAGGATACTCAAAGAAGGGGTAGGTGATGTTGCTTTTCCTGGTTGAATCCATGTTGAAGATGTGTGCTAAAGGAGATAACTGAAGAAGATAACTGAAGAAGATGTCTGAAGAAGACATCTGAAGGAATGTTGAAGTAGGTAAGTTGAGTAGAACAACGGTCAAAACCAAACCAATAGAAGATGGATACCCTGTAAAACAAATAGAAAAATGTTAAATGATGCAATATGATGTATGCTTATGATATGCAAGGGTTTGTGATCACGAGCTGGATAATCAGTTGCCCTTGGTAGGATCCATGAGTGTTCAAAGTTTCAGATGAAGGCTTGAGAACTAGTAACCGGGTGGGCGACTCAAATAAAGAGTCAAAAGTCCAGGGTTTCAAAGAACCAGTCCAAAATAGTACAACCTTAAAAACAAATTCATGTAGTAAGGTATGATGAGGTCAAGGGTTCCTGCAAACCTGTAAACAACCCAACCCACTTACAGGTATTGTTCTAGAACAAGGATCCTCAGATTCAGATCTATTATGAGAAGTGTAAACACTTCTAACCCAAAGGTACAATGTTTACCCTAAGCATAAAGGATCCTCCTCTAATTTACCTCAGATACTGAAGGTCATCTAAAAGGTCATCCAGACTTAGTAGGCTTCCCAGATAGCCCTAGCACTATAGGAAATTCGTAGCATAGAGTTCTCAAGAGGAAACCCATGTCTGAACCGTGTTTTCATATTTCCGCACCATACCGAAATGGAAAGGGAAAGAATATAAAACCACTCTAATCCTACGTGTCACTCAGGCCTTTGTGTTGAGCCTTTCTCACTGGAATACCCCTCCTACCAAGGTAACAACAATCCAGCATAGATGATATGATAATAATAAATGGAATGCAGAAAGCAGTAAATGAAAGCGATAAAGTAAATGTAATAAATAAAGATGTACAAGAAGCAATAAATAAAGCAAAAATATAAACACATATAGCACATAACACCCTCAATAAACACAAACAAACACGCGCTAGGAGAAACTCATAAGAGAACCAGAAGCCCTGGTTACAAAGTCCCCAGCAGAGCCGCCAAGCTGTCGCTCCCCGGACTTTCGTCACGGTGCAAACGCGAACCGTCGACGATGTTGGAGGTTGAGGTTGAATAGAGTCGCCAACTAGGCATTTTTATCCTGAAGGAAAGGTAATTCTGCATAAACCTGGAAGGGTATGGATAAGACGGTTGCGAACCAAAGAAACTGAGAAAGGGGGTTGGGTACGACCTGGGAAGGTATTAGCACCCAGATCGTCCATCGTACTCGACGGGATCCACGCTTACTCGATTGTGTTTAGAAGGGGATACTGTATGTGCTAACAGTGCATAAAAAGCCAGGGAGAAAAGGATGTACAAAGTGTCAGTGCAAAAAGGAAATGAGTACTCAAACACTGAGGCTAAGGAAAGAGAGCTGGAAAGAGGAGAGGGGGAGACAAAGAGACTTTTGTTCGATAACTGTTAAGTTATGCCTACGTATCCTCTCGTGCAATGAGGAAGTCATAACACCATATTTCGACTCAAAGAGACTGGATGATTTGTTGTAAACTTCTTGCTTGCCTATGCTCAAGTGTACGACTCGTCTGGCTCGAGTGATAATTGTCTTGCATTAGACGGAAGAAGCAAGTTCTCGTTTTCAAAGTGAATGTGATGAGAAAAGAATCCCAGAGGATACGTTTATTGTTTGTTTTTATGTTTTCAGTTTTTTTATTGTTTTTGGTGTTTTGCATAAGATAATGAGCTTAAGCCTAAATCAAAGGTTTGTAAACTCATTATATCACCCATGATTAGGGATAATGAGCCTACTTAAGTATGAGATGAAGATCCCAACTTAATTACCATTATAATATATGATTAAGATTATTAACCTATTTTGATAATTATTAAGTGTTTTTGAGTTTTTGTTTAATGTTAAGTAATGAGTTTAATCTCCAATCAAAGATTAGTGAACTCATTACACCATCCTAAGAGAAGGATGATAGATGAGAACACTTAAGCTGAGGAAGATACCCAAACTTAATCCATGGTTAGGGATTAAATTCATTATATAACAAGCCTTTATTAAGTGGATTTTAATTAAAGGTTGGATGAAGAAGTGTTTTTTATGTTTGCAAGACTTTATCATGAAGGGGACTTGTCCATTGAACACTAGGGTTAGTCCCTTTGAACCACCAGGAAGAGATGTAACCCTAATATAAGGCCCAAGTTACAAGCTTAATTCTTTGATGATTATTAGGTATTTTTGATTGAAGGTGAAAACAACTTAAAGGTTTAGCACTAAGGATCAAAGTTATACACTCCATCCTAAGATAAGGATACATGCATAACCCTAATTCAGAGTCCCAAAACTTTAACTGTTTAGCCTTGATTATGAGATGAGAGAGAGACTCAATGAGACTCAAAAGGTAAAAACTAGGGGGAACTATATACAACCCTAAATTTATCACACTTGGATATTCATAAGGTTTTTGAGGCATCAAGAGAAGTCTTCAAGTTGGCCACCAAAGGAAGAGAAGCAGATGAAAAGAGAGAGAGAGAGAGAGAGAGAGAGAGAGAGAGAGAGAGAGAGAGAAGGATTAAGTTACTTACTTCATGAAGAAGTTAAGTAACCTAAGAGCAAGAGATAACACAAGTGAATGAGATTCACTTCAAACACTAACAAAGTGCATAAAAATAAAGAGAAAAAGAGAGGTTGCACATCCACATCCTGATTAACTTACCAAATGCACCTGAAATGGTTAGTTTCAAAACAAGATATGTACAAATTCAAAATCAAAATCAAATCAAGAGATAAAAAATTGAAAATGCATCCAAGGGGACCCTAAGAACTCATGAAATCACCATCCAAAGGGGGAGGTCTAAAAGTTTACCAAATTCAAGTTATGCTTCTAAATGTTTAAAGAACCTCTCTAATTTTTTTGTGTGATTTTTAG
The DNA here is from genome assembly GCA_963966055.1 of Lathyrus aphaca. Taxonomy (NCBI): domain Eukaryota; kingdom Viridiplantae; phylum Streptophyta; class Magnoliopsida; order Fabales; family Fabaceae; genus Lathyrus; species Lathyrus aphaca. The sequence continues at coordinate 149,326,561 of OZ014519.1, forward strand.
ATACTTTAAAGTATTTTTAATTAATTAAATGGACTTAAATAATTAAAATATATAATTAAATTATTTAAAAATGCATTTTTTAATGGAAAAATAAAAATAAAAATATTTTTGGGTTCTGAAAATTAATTAAAGTGATAATAAAAAATTTCAGAATTTTTAAATGATTTTTGCTATTTTTAATAATTAAAAGAAAAGAAAAGAAAATAAAATAAAAGTGAAAGTAATTCAAAGGAGTGGTTCAGATTACGTGGGAGATGGATGGAAGGCCAGGATTGTGAGTCAGCAAGACCAAGAGTATGATGATCTAAGGGATGAGATTTAAACTGGGCTTACGCGCGTGATCTAGTGGCTGGCATTCAATCTGAGAATTAATTTGTTTTTATAATTAATTAAACTGAATTAACTTAACTGCGCGCATCCTGACCACTCATGCCTAACCCTAATCAAGATCTAAGGGCTACAAATCAATCTGGGGATTTAAACACAACTTAACCCTAATTACTTTCAGTTGGCCGGAGCTAAGCTCCGGTTATCTTCTCCGGCAACACAAAACACCAACTTCCTAATTGAGCATCTAAACTCCAAATTTCTTGCCCAAAATTACTCCTCTAACATCATAGAACATGAATCCACAAACAAAATTCATTTATCATGCATCAAGAAGCCAAATCGAAGCAAACAAGTTCTAGGTCAAAAATTTCAGAACATCATGAAATCCTCATTTCTAACCTATTTTCAATTTTAATCATATCAGGATCATCAGGGAAGCATGGGGAATCATTTTAGAACTTAAAATCATGCTTCTGTTAAAAAAGTTCATGAATGTTACCTGAGTTGAAGTTCTTTGAAATGGAGCTTTCTGGGCACTCCTCTTGTGCAATCCACCTCCCTTTGACCTCCTGAGTCTATTGTGATGCTTGGAATAAGTTTATTTTGGCTGGTTTATGAGTTTCAATTCTGAATATGCAGAAATCGTGTTTGTGTTTGGGCTTATTTCAGGCTATGGTGATGGGTGGGAATTGATCCTGAGGTTATATGGAGTTGATTGGTGAAAGAATTTGTGGTTTTTGCTGGCTGGATTGTGTGTTTCGAAGAGATAATGTTTTGGAACAATTTCTTGATTCTCAACTTGTGTCCTCTTTCAGGCCATGAAGCTTGCATATTTATAGCCTTGAGGGTTCATGTAAGCCATACCATTGGTCAAGATAGTTGGTGTGACACCGTGTTATTGGTATGAGAGGAAAATGCAAAAAGTCAAGCTTATGTGTACTTGAGGTATGGGCTTGTGCAGCATAGATTTATGTGGTTAGATCTCTTCAGCATGCTTCATGGAGAGCCCTTGGATTGGTAGAATGCAACTGTATTGCTTTGATCAAGAGTTTGCAAGCTTTATGTATAATTGGTCATGTTGAATTTCTCATGTATTAAGCCATGAAATCCTTGAATTCTTGGGCCAATTCTGATGTTTTGAAGTTGTATTGACATGTTGTGACATAATTGAGCACATTAGAGGTCACTTAGAAGCTTGAAATGCCAATATGCAAAAATCCCTCTTTGACATGAACATGAAATTTATGTGATTTTTGCCAACTTTGCAAGGCCATAACTTGAGTTCTAGGATGAATTAGAATGAGTTCTTGTACTTTTTAAAAATGGGAGGATCCAATCTACAACTTTCATGTTTGAAGAAATTTCATCTGAAACCTTTTTGATCAAGAAAGAGGAGGTTGAAAATCTTTCCCAAAATAGAAAGTTTACATTACAAGTCATTTCCATTTTTGGCAAGTTTTGGCTTTGTTCATTTTTCTTCAACTTTGTGAACTTCCAAGCATTCCAATGATCAAATAAAGATCATATGACTTAAAAATGGTGATGATGACCCATTGGTACCCTTGTTGGGGGCCTCAGATGCCCAGAATCTGACTTTTCTTGCTCAAGAAGTTACCATTTGATCAGATGACTTCCACATTGAATTTTCCCATGAAATTTGATACACATGCTCCTTATAACATATATGGACCAATAGCAACACGAATGACCAAATATTTTGGGTGTAAGGCCTTCAAAACCAAAACCCTAATTTCAGGTCATCTGTGTAGGAATCCTCAGCTTAGCTTCAATACCTCTGCAATACTTTGACATTTCTTGATTTCAATGGACCCCTGGGGGCATAAGATGATCATAGACCACTCAAGGACTCTCTTTGCATGCTTCAAGGCCTTTGAGATAGCCAAACCACTTCTAAAATTCATCTGATCACAAACCCTAACTATGCAGTTATGCAGTGAAATAAAACTATGTAGTGTAAGATGGAATGCTTATGCAATGCAATATGAAGGATCACAAGCCAAGGTGTGAGAAAAAGAGAGGGAAAATTTGGGGTGTTTGCACACATTTAAGGGCTCAAATAAAGGACATCCGATCAAATTTTGGAGGCAAATTTAGGCCCCTTACAAAGTTGCTAAATGGATTAGGCATAAATCAATGACTTACCAACCCCCAAACCTCTCATCAGAATGACACAATTGATAGGAAGCTTAGACAACTTATAGAAATGGGGATGACTTTACTAGCACATGCATCTCTACCACTTGACTTGTGAGATCACAATTTCACAACTATTGTGTGTCTTGTTAACATACTACCAACTTCTTCATTAGAACATTATGTCTCGCATTTCCATGTCTTACATTACAAGCAACCTGAATACAAAAGACTCAAGTGTTTGGATGTTCATTATATCCACATTTGAGACCTTACACTAAACACATACTTGGTTTTAGAAGCATCCAATATATGTATATTGGTGTTTCTCCAACACGCAAGAATAATAAGTGTATGGATACAGTCGATAAGATTTATGTCTTAACCTTAAGAATCATCTTTGCATTAACTTCTTCTTTAAATTATTATTATTTTTTTTAAAAAGGTCACAAGTTCACGGTAATATTTGAAAATGTATTATTATTAATTAAAATTAAATAAATGTTTTTAATTAAATAATAAATTAATGAAATATCTATTTGATTCTTAACTTAGAAAACAAACACCAATGAATATGCTGTGGGTTCAAATCATGCAGACAATTTTTTCTTTTTTTCCATAAAAGAACAAAAAAGCATCAATAGTTAAATGAGATAATAAGAACAAAATAATATGAAACATTATGGTAACAAGGTGACAACAAAATATACTATTCGCATTTGCCACTTACTCGACATTTACAAAATAGTCAACATGTGAATGCATCAATCAATTAAATGTGATACAAGAATAAAACATTGTGGTACATAGCAGCCAAATTATACTCATTATGCTTTACAGAATTTCAAACTTTTTAATTTTTAATGACAATAAAAACTAAAATGAGAAAAAATGGATTCACTATAATCTACAATTTCAAACTTATTTAAATTAGTATCTTAAAAATATTCACTTTAAAAAAAAATTGATATTCACCTTAATATCAACTAAGTCAATGAACAAATGGTAAGTTTACGTGATGTCTATAAGAGGAGTGAATTAGATTTATTGAACTTTTCTCAACTTAAAATTTAACACTGATTTTGTTATTTTTAAAAAGTGATATGAACGTAAATATGCTAAAAAATAAATGCAGAAAGTAAATGATTCAACGATATATTCTTGTTTTCCTCACAATCTGAAAGCATTTCAATTTCATCATTCCCTGTGAGAGATTTTTCACTATGTTATGTCAGATCTTTGTACAAGTCTTAAACCAATACATATTCTACATTCTTCTAACATAAGCAAATTAATCAATAAGGGCAATCCCCTTGTAATCTTTACAAAGTGCAACAAGAGAACAATCATCCCTTATTCACTCTTTTGCTTCCAACAAGCCCGGACAGTAAGGAAATCACAACAATCTGAATTTGTAACAAAAGTTATGGCTCTTGAATCAATTATGTGTTAATTGATTTTCTCTTTATATTGATCACAATCCAAATATATATACATAAATGCTCAAAATAGTATGAATGGAACTTTAATGAATATGTATGAAAGTTCATGTACAATTCATATTTGAAAGTTTAAAAAACTTGTTTGGATTATGAGATGTAAAAGTTGTAATCAAAGAAACTCTTTTCAAATATAAAAGTTTTGTGTCTAAGAGTCTCTTTTTAAAAAACTGAAATCATAGGTATATATATACATACAATATACTTGTTTGATGTATGAAAGTTGCAAAACGTTGAATCATATTTTTCATGAAAACTTGAAATTTCGAGTGTGTAACCGGTTACCATAAATGGTGTAACCAGCTACACCTGATACTTTTTTAAAAATTAAAATATTTTTACGTTTCGAGTAAACGGGGCAAATTGTGGGTGGTTTTACAATTACACCGGTTTGAAATGTCACAATTTATCAAAAACATAATGATTAGTTTCAAAATCATTTTAAAAGATGCATGAAAGATTTAAGATGAATATGCATGATTTTTCTGAGCAATTAAGATATATCTTTATATACTTGAATTGTAATTCATATTCAACCATCTTGTTATTCCATTAATTTCTAAAGTTTTTTTTTGATAATTTGAATTTGATTGCTCTAGTCTTCAAATTATGACTTCTTTTTGTTGATATATTTGTCTTCATCAAAACTATAACAAAGACAAAAATAATTTTTCTTCACACAAATTTCACTATACACCGATGAAATTTAATTGAAGGACATAGATCAATTCCACTATCTATTAGCGGAGTTTGCAGTGCTTTGGTTGATTTAAATTTAATGATGTTATATTTTGTTTATAACTCATGCATATATTTGTGAACTCAATAGTCAAGCTTAAATGGATTTATCAAATAAAAGTGTTCCACTATTGTTTGTTCTCTAATGAAATTCACAATCACTATAGTGCGACAAGAATTGAATACTACTAGGTTTTAGCATAGTAACAAGCTATTTGCAACCTACCACAATAATAGGGTTCATTATCACTTGAGTGAGGTAGCCCATTATTTGGTGTCACTTTTGTTTAGTAGTGGGCTTTCTTTCCATTTTTATTTGGGCAAAGTTATTTACACCCTTATTTTCATTGGATGTATTACTTTTCACATTTGCTTCTAAAAACTTCACATATTTGTTTAAAGTATTTCGAAATGTGTATATCTAAATTCATGTTGGAGGAATACACACTTATTCTTTTTTTTTTTTATGTTTATTTTTGTATAGTAAAAATTTCCAACATTTTATTTATAAATATTTTGGAGATTATGCATCTTGTTTGGCATCATAGGCTTTATGTTACTAATGATAGGTGATGAGACATTTCGCTTGGTACATAGAATGTGTAAGATGTGGTCATTACTCAAAATTTCAATTCAACAATTAATGATATTGTTACTCATTCATTTGACAAATCTTGAATGGAAAGGTGCCAAATGTCTGGAGCTTTTTTTTGTACAACATAACTTAATGATTTACTTGTTGAAAATCAAGAGAAAAAAATGATGGCATAAAGAATAAAATTTTATTTATTTATTTTGGGAACCTCAAATTCAATAGTTTACTGTTGATAATTATTAATATTGTAGCTTAGTTATTTAACTTAAAAAATAGATTGAAGTATCACTCTTAAGTATTTTGTTCTTACATATATTATACTCGAAAGGGACCCATATATATATATATATATATATATATATATATATATATATATATATATATATATATATATATATATATATATATATATATATATTATTCTGGATTGAACCAACAACTAGATTGAGTCCAAACCTCTCAATCTACAAGACGACCCAATGACCCAAGACCAAGGGATCCATTATCACGATCTCCTCCATGAGGTTGTTCAGAGTTTCTCCCCGTTCATGGTCCCTACCCACACGCGACAAAGACCACCCAAATCCGATCAGGACAAATTCTGCTCGCGTAGCTCTATGCCCGACATATCGTTATGTCCAGGATGCTCGTACAATGGTTTAGTTCTGACAGTTACTTATTTGGGCAGATCCACCATCTAGGCCCAAGTAAGAACCATTGACCATGCGCTCGGGGTCCTCTATATAAACCCTCTCATTTGAGAGGGTCAGGTATTCAATTCTCTCCCAGAATATACTCGTATTTGTTTGCTCTCGTGCCCATACTTACTTTGGCATCGGAGTACCTTGCAGGTACACCTCCACCTTCCATCTCGCACGTATTCTCTCAATATGTATCTTCTCGGTCCCGGTATAGTGAGAGTTATTGTATCGACCGATAATCACTCTCGCGCATTACCAATCAATGCAATAATCGTGAAGTTCAATACAAAGCGAATATTTATTCACAAGACCTTTTTCGGCACTTGATCGTTAATAGATGAAGCAATTAGATCAAGATTTAGAAATCCTATTCTAACTCAAACCAAACCATATAATTCCAAGAAACACAAATTACTTCATCATATATATTAAACATAACCTTGTTCACATACAAAAGATCAAAAGATCAAAAGATATACATAATAGAAAGAGTAAATATCTTTAATCTTGACACAATAGGGAACTTAGCCAACCATTTCCATGGTAGCTTGTGTTGAAAGAAAGAAAACAAGTTGTACGAACATAAAAATTTGAAGAATCAAGAGTTGATGCGGTAAAACTTTGATCTTTGATGCTTCAAGAAAAATATCTCTTCAAACCCTAAAGATCTGATCTAGAATGTCAAATATGTGAAAATGAGGATTGTTTTCTAAAAATATCTCAAGGGAGATATTTATAGATGTGGCAAAATCTAGCTAAAATAGGGAGGGCGCTAAGCGGCCTCAGAGCGCGCTTAGCGCCATCATCACTAAATTGCCTTAAGGTCCTAGGACGCTTAGCAAGCCCACAGTGGGCTCCAAGCGCCCAAAGACCAGAAGCTACTGACTTGAGTGCGCTAAGAGCACGCTAAAAGGGCGCTTAGCGCACTAACACTTTCCAAAATTCTTGCTCTTGTTCTTTTCATCCCCCGTTCTTCACCAATGGGCTTTAGGCATCCACTTTAGCACAAAAATCATACAAAAGACAAGAAAACATCATAATACGAGAATTAGAAAGCGAAAACAGTAAATTACGCATAGAATTCGTGAACAATATCATAATTGAGCTTTGTTGGAGGGTCAAATAGTCACTCCCAGTTGTGGCCCTAAAAAATATTCCAACGTACACGATAATCCCCCTGATGGTTAAAACGAAAAATATGCTCTCTCCAAATGTTCCTCTTTGTTAAGTCATGGTACCTTACATCTTGATCTGGGCCAAGGAACCTGTTAGCATCAAAAGAAGCACGCTCACATCTCTGCACGAAGGTTTGGCTGGTGGAAAGATAAGTACGTTTACTAACCATATGCAAAAAGAAGAATCAAAATAGCACCCAACGATTAAAATAACCAGCCAGTAAATTCAAATAAAATCATATCCAACCACTAATCAAGTCGCATCGGTAATCAATGATGTTTTTCATAGAAATAAAATTGGACTGCATCAGGGTAGCACGCTTAGCAACCTCAGAGGCGCGCTAAACGCGGTTGCGTAGACTGACAAGAGTGCCTTCTGCAGCAACTTGCTACCCTCCAGTCAAACAAACATTCACTACAACAACTAAACAACAAAAATATGTACAAAGAACAACTAAAGATCAAATTTCTAAAAAGTTGCAGAACAGGGAACCAGACTGCATTTCAACGTGCTTCTAAGTGTGCTAAGCGTGGTCACAAAAATAGAGAGAAATTATCCCTTTTCTACAACCTTTCTTCAACAATGGTCCATATCAACAAACCCATAGCACATAGGGCAAAATTTCAGAGAAACAACACACATGCAATGAATTATTTCCTAACCTAAAGTTGAACAATAAAAAATCTTAACACAAAATCAAAACCTAACAACAAACTATCTACTAAATCTTAAATCATTTCTAGAAAACACACACCACAAACCCTAACAATATTGTTTCTAACACATAAGAAAAGAAAACCTTAACCCAAATAGGTATCAATATTTCTAAGAGAAAAACAGGAAAAACCTGGACTTTGAGAACATATGGTGTAGAAACCTTGAGAGAGAGAGAGAGAGAGAGCTCTTGAGAGTGTCAGTGCTTGGTGAAGATGAAATTAGATGAGAGGGGAATGAGAGAGGGCTTCAGAATATAAGGGAAGAAACTCAAGAAATGGAATGTTTCAGTTTTTTCAAATAAATTTCACACCCTTTCACTTAAAAATTCCCTATTTAAAAAGACCCTTTTTGTTCCATCCTTGAGGAGGCTGGTTCATGTGACCGCACTAAGCGGCCTCAGAGGTGCACTAAGCGGCCTCAGATGCACGCTAAGCAACCTTAGAGGCGCGCTAAGCGAGTATAGTGGAACCCAACCTCTCAAGGTTGGTTCAACAAGGCTTCAAGTCGGATTTCAACTCCCGAATAAATGAAATTAAGTTAATAATGGTAAATAATTACAATGTTAGGGTGCCTCCTAACAAGCACTTTGTTTAACGTCGTTTGAGCTCGACGATCCAAAGTGATCACACGGACCACAAAAAACCCAACATAATAAACTTAGAGCTACCAACACAGAACACTTTTTAACCATTATCTTGACCTTGCCTAAGTCCATTTTTTCTCCAAAATTATAAGTCCCAACAAGACTTCATCATAGCTTCCTTAGCTTCCTCATTCCTCCTTTGAAAGTATTCCTCGATTCTTTGCTCTTCATCCTTATATTTTTCAACAAGCTCGTCTTTACTTTGGCTCGAATATAAAATACCCATGAAAATAGTGAAACATACATCCTCTTCATTTATCTACACCTTCATGATCCCCTCATCCACATCAATCAACATGCAGACGGTTTTCATAAATGGCCTACCAATAATCATAGGGGTGTCATCATCTTCGTCCATTTCCACGACTTCAAAATCAACAGGAAATAAGAATTTGTCGATGCTTATCAACACATCCTCACACACTGTGAGGTCGAGCTCGTGACTTATCCGCCAATTATAAAGTCATATTGGTCTCCTTCACATCCATGTATTCAAGCTTTCTAATCAAAGACAACAAAATCAAATTGATAGTAGCTCCCATGTCCACTAATGTGTTGCATTTGAATTTACTACCAATTGTGATTCATAGATCTACCCTTCCCGGATCACCTTCTTTCTGCGGAAGGGTGTTTTGGACCATGGCACTACAATTTGTGTTCAAAACTATGTTGTCTAGACTCGTTTGTCTCTTCTTATTGAAAAGGATATTTTTCATAGCACTACTACAAAACGCTAAAAGAACAATGCCAGACTTATAACGCATACTTTTACACTGTTGTAATAGGTTAAAAATTTCGCACCCAGTCAAAAGCTGGATGAATATAAGTTTTTTAATGACAGTTGAATAGAACCACCATTGTAATAAATAAAATGTAGCAAGATTCGATTCCCTGCAACTATATATATATATATATATATATATATATATATATATATATATATATATATATATATATATATATATATATATATATATATATATATATATTTCCATTTTTTAGGATACATTCACCGTGTGTAACTTAATACCATTATTTAAAAGATAAACTGTAATTTATTTTACAACGGTTGTGCCAAACAACTGTAGTAATAAATAAAATGTAACAAGCTTCAATTCCATGCAACTACATTTTTTCCCATTTTTATTAACATTTAGCGTGAGTCACTTAATACTATTATTTTAAAAATAAATTGTAAATTATTTGACGATGGTTATATTAAACAACTATTGTTATAGGTTTAAGATTTCACTATGGTTTGTTTTCCAACCGAGATTAAAAGCTTTACTGATAAATTAAAACAAAACTTATTATGTATTTCTCTCATAAGAAGTCCTAATCTAACAAGTGAGCCAAAGACGAAAGAGACGACAGCGGTTCTCCAACATCTTCATTTAATTACAACTAGGTATTCACTACCAATATTCATTTGCTGCTTCAGCTTCGAAGCAAAGTAATCTTTAATATCTTTATTCCTTTTTTTGGTTGATGTTGTACCAATATTCTTCTGATTTGAAGTAACTTCGTTCATTTGATTCTTCAAATTTGACGTACGGTACTCTTCAACATCTTCATTCGTTACATTCATTTATTTACAACTAGGTATTCTTCAATATATTAGTTCCTTTTTTCTATGTTTATATTGTATATGCTTAAGTCAGAAGGAGCTGTTTCATATGATTTACATTCATATTGTATATTGATTTTATCTTTGTTCATGTTGTATATGCACATGCTTGAGAGTTTCATTCACATTATTAAACATGTATAAATTTCAGAATTTGTAATGGATCGTAGTTGGATGAATGTCAATACATTAGGTTAGGTTTATGAGAAAAGAGTTTGTGAATTCCTTGAATACACTGATAAACATATTCCCAACAATAACTGTATCTTTTATTGTCCTTGTGTTGTTTGTGCGAAAATAAAAAAATGGTACAAAGAAAGAAATACACAATCACCTTTTTTGTGATGGTATTTGTCAAAATTCTACAACATGTACGTGGCATCGTGAGGTGGATAATGAGTAAACTCGGGGGTCACAAAGTCAAAGAGTGGATGAAGATGAATATATGGAAGATCAACTAAAGGATATGTTCTATGATATAGGGGAATCTTCTTTTAAGAATCATAATTATGATACTTTATATAGTGACAAAGACACCTCTTTATATAAGGGATGCATATAGTTCACACGATTGTCGGATGATAACACCGAATTACACCGTGTTTTTGACTCGAATTGCACATGTTTCTAAGGTTTTTAGTATTGTTTTCTTGTATTAAGTTAGTGTTTTGTTTTGTTTTCAGGTTCTAAGTGTTTCCAGGTCCATTCTTGAAGAAACGAAGAAAATCGATCTAAAAAGCCAGTTTTTGAAGGAATTACACATGTGACACCCAACATGGCGGGCGCCATGGGGTAGACCATAAGTTGGATAGAACTTAACCACTGACAACTTCCACGTCTCCCACTTCTTTCCACATGGGTTCATGTGGTGGGCGCCATGAGGGGGTGGCGGGCTCCACCTTCATATTTTGTTTCCCTCCCAAAAGAAGTTAGGGGCACTTCAGTCTTTCCTCTCTTATTCCCCAGCCTATAAATAAAAGGCCTTTAGTTCATTTCTCTTTATTCAAACTTAGTTGCAACACTTAGGCATAAATAATCAAAAGTTTGTAAGCGATAATCTTCTCATATTGGGAAGTTATCGCATTTGTGTAATCGAGTCTGTAATCGAGTTTGGAGCACTTGGTGGAAGTTAATCCTACCGCCATTTTCATTTTGAGTTTATTTTCTAGTTGTTTTCAGACACCAACCCTCTAATTGGAGCAGGTTCCTATTTATGAATTTTTCTTTTACTTTTATTTAATTTCTCGCATCACTTTAATTTTATCTACTTTCTCGCACTCACTTTACTTTTATTTACTTTCTCGCACCGCTTTTATTTCTTTTACTTTCCGCACTCGCTTTACTTTTATTTAATTTCTCGCAGCGCACTTACTTTCAAAACCTTTTCATCTAAAAAAAGTTTATTTTAATATGACAAAAACCAATATGTCTATTTACTTTTTCATGTCTGGATAAATCTAAAAAGGCAAGAATGTAAGGATCGTAGTTAAAATAACATTTCACACAATACGTCAATAAAAATGCTTAGAGGCTATTTTGATATTTAATACAATTTTTCTGCACTTTAATTCTGTTGGGTAAGATCGAAATCCATCCAACCTTTACTAAACTTGGTTAGTCTTAACTGTTCAAAGTAAGTGACAACGCTTTGTTCAGTTAAGTAGGAATTTTTAATACTTTAGAAAGATGATTTTAAAACAATTTTCGGACGCGTTAGTGGGTTTAAAATCCGGTTCATTTGAACCTCTTTTGTTTAAAAGTTTCAGATCAAAACACTTTTCAACTTAGTCAAGAAACTATATTTCTTAAAAATATATTATCACTTTAATGCAATACGCGCCTTTTTATAAGTGACAATAAGAGGGTTTGTTTAAAGGTTAAACTCGGTTCTAAATATGCGAAAGCGACAGTTCCCGTTAAATTAGTTCTTTTCATAAAGTAGTTGTTCCGGACTGGGCCTCCGGACTGTATTAGGCTGCAGCCCAATACGTCGAGCAGAGGCCCATATGCTCGGGAAGATACGTCTGATAGACGGGCAGGAGCGCTTAACGGTCGGGCACAGATCCTAGATGTTGGGCACGCACTCAGAGCGGGCAGAGAAAATGTCTACCAGTTCACTTGCCACGTCACACAACTGTCCCCCATTATCTCCTGAAAGATAGGGGTAGTTGAACCAAGGACCAGACCACTTAGCTAGGTCTTTACGCTTCTCACGCATTCCTTGGCAGTTCTTCCATGGGCCTAGCTGATCCAGCCCAAGGAAGGACCTTGGCCCAACGCTGGGGACTCTCTATAAATACCCTTTTTCACTAAAGGGTCAGGTATTCTGATTCCATTCTTCTAACTTACCTACTTATTGTACCTCTGCTAACTTTGGCATCGTAGTACCTTGCAGGTACATCCCCTCCATTCCATCCACTTGCTGTTGCATCCATTTGTTGGAAGGTCCTCCTGATCAGGTAAGATCAGTGGCGCCGTCTGTGGGAATCTTGCTTCCACTTCTTCCACAACAGAAGATCAAAGCTCAACTACTCCATCCTTTCAGCATGGCCGAAGAACAGTCCAACGACCGTAATCGTCCCCTTGTCGACTACACGATGGAGGACAATTTGAACTACCATGAATCTGATGCCCGAGATGGGTGCCCTTCCAGCCCATCTCCGTGCCCGTTGAGGGGGATGCCACCATGATTGCTATGGTAAACGCCCTTAATCAGGCCAACTTCATGCTCTACCAGCAGCATGAAAGAATCATGGCCCTGGAGGCTGACCGGAAGGAGAGTCGACCTCAGCAGGAAAGAAGGACGCAACAATGTCCAGAAGCGGCGAAGAAGCGGGGGTGACGCTCCTCGGAACCCAGCAAGAGCAGGTCACGAGCACGCCGTGATACCGGCCGATCAGGGACCTCGCCAAGGCACGACCAGAGCCATGGTAATAATGAGCTCTCCCCACTGAGGAGCGACGAAGAAGACCTGCATTGACCCCTCTCGCGGGCGATAATGGAGGCTCCACTCCCCAAGGGCATGGAGAAACCCCCAAATTTGGCCATTTACGATGGGACCACTGACCCCGACGATCACGTCGACAACGTTAATGCAATGCTCGACTACTACAATGACATCACCGGGCACCTCAAATGCAGGTTGTTCTCAACAACTCTCAGGAAGGGACCCATGACCTGGTACAAAAGCTTAGCCCTAGAATCCATCACATCCTGGAGAGTCATGAGATCCATGTTCACGAGGCATTTTACAGCCTCCCGACGCCATCCCAAGACCGAGGCGACCCTCGAAGCCATAGTGCAAAGGAAGAATGAAACACTGCGCTCGTATATCGAGCGGTTCAACCAAGAGGCTGTCGAGGTGGAAACCACAGAACACATGAAGAAATACCTCCTCGAGAGGGGACTCTTGCCGGAAGTGAACTTAGCAGGGCAGTCGGGATAGAACTTCCCCGCACCCTGAATGACCTCCTGCATAAAGCCCAGGCTTACATTAGATATGAAGAAAAACAGGTCGCCCACAATGCTCGCAGCAGTCGCAACACCGGGGAGACCGACCATCCCAAACGCGAAGACCCGAATATTCCTCGTCGCAACGGGGATAGGAGAAGGGAGGAGAAACCTCGCGAGCCCCGTGAAGAAAGAGGACCCGCGGGCCGATATAGCAAGTACACATTGCTAACAGCTCCCCGCGAGCGCATCCTCGCCAAATGCATCAACTCCGACTTTAAACATGGCAGGGTGAGGTTCCCCAAACCTTCTGCACCCAAGCCCCACACTGACAAATCCATGTACTGCAGGTTCCACAGAAGCCATGGGCATGTGACTGAAGACTGTGTCCACTTGAAGGACGCAATAGAAATTTTGATCCAAGAGGGCCATCTCAAACAGTACACTAGGAAGAACGAAGCTTTCAAGCACGAAGAGCAAGAAAAGAAGAGGCCCCGCAAGGATACTCCCCCCTACGACTCTTCTTATCAAGTAGCCTTATGCATATCACGACCAGAGGACTTCATCTTCCCCGATTCGCCACCAGAAGGAAGAATCACTTCCTTTAGCCCCTGGGAAGACTTTCCAACCGCCCTTGTCATATCGAGGGGAGGGATGAACGACGAAAGCGCTGCCCTTTCAGTAAAGCGCAAGTTCAACGAACTCCTGCTGACTGCGCTTGAGCAAAAGGCAACATTGACAAAATACCGAGGCAAGTCCAATTCGATATCCTTTTTCCTAGAGGAGCTTTCGGGCGGTTCCCCCAACTCGAGCATCCCGCTGCTGATCAAAGCCAAGATGGCTCACTTCGACATCCGACGCATCTTGGTTGACCAAGGCAGTTCGGTGGACATCATGTACGTCCACCTATTCAAAACCCTAAAGCTGGACAAGACCAACCTATCTCCCTACGTCGGATCCGACCTCCAAGGGTTCAATGGGGCCACGATAAAGCCGTGGGGTTACGTTGAGCTCCTCATCACCTTCGGAGAGCAAGAGACGACCAGAGAAATCAAGATCTAGTTCCTGGTCATAGAATGCCCCTCCTTTTACAACTGCATCCTCGGTCGCCCGACTCTAGCTGAGCTGACAGCGGTCCCATCCACCGTTCACCTAAAGATGAAGTACTACACCAAATTGGGCCGCATGGTTACAATCCACGGCGACATCGAGGCCGCCCGAAGGTGTTATGATGCTGCAGTAAAAGGACAGGCCACAATCAACACCAAAAACAACAAGAGGCCCAGGGTCGAAGAGCCTCCCCCCAGGGAATCAATGCCATCGACCTCGACTGCCGCATCGGCAAGGAAGAAGTTGAAGAACAGAGACTCGTCGAGGGGCAAGTTCCTACTCAACCATTCTGCCCAACCCCAAATGGAGAGTTCGAGCTCATCCCGCTAGGCGATGACCCTGACAGAGCGGTAAAGATAGGCACAGGCCTGCCCGAGGAAACAAGGAAACAACTCGCGATTTGCCTCAAGGAGAACGCTGGCCTCTTCGCATGGAATGCTGTAGAAATGCCCGACCTAGATCCTGAAGTCGCCTGCCACCAGTTAGCTTTAGACCGATCGATTAAGCCCGTAGCCCAGCGTAGGCTCAAACAGTCTCCCGAGAAAGCGGAGGCTGCCGAGCGAGCTGTAAAAGACCTCTTAGAGGCAAATTTTATTTCTGAAGCCCAGTACACAACCTGACTCTCTAATGTAGTCCTCATTAAGAAAAATAATGGAAAATGGTGTATGTGTGTTGACTATACCGATCTTAATAGGGCTTTCCCTAAAGATGCGTTTCCTCTCCCTAACATAGTTAAACTGGTCGACAACTCTGCAGGTTTCAAACTCTTGTCCTTCATGGACGCATATAGTGGATACAATCAAATCCTTATGTCGGACGCGGACAAGAGACACACGACATTCATGACCCCGACAGGCAATTACTATTACAATGTAATGCCCTTCGGGCTAAAGAATGTCGGGGCCACATACCAACGCATGATGAACAAAATCTTCCGAGGAGAAATCGGAGACATGCTCGAAGTATACATGGACAACATGATCGTCAAATCACACGAGGAGACCGATCACGCACGACACCTTCGCCGGGTCTTCAAACGGGCATGACAATGCAAAATAAGGTTTAACCCTGAAAAGTGCACATTTGGTGTCCGAGCAGGAAAATTCCTCGGCTTCTATCTCACTGAACGGGGAATCGAGGCCAATCCCGACAAATGTCGGGCATTCTCAGAATTCTCGACCCCGAAGTCTAAAAAATCCATTCAATCCCTCAACGGGATGCTTGCCTCACTCTCCTGTTTCGTCGCCGAGTCCGCTCAGCACGCTTTACCTTTCTTCAAACTCCTCCGAAAAGAGGCCACCTTCGAGTGGACCGACGAGTGCAAGCGGGCACTGCTCCATCTGAAGAAGGAACTCTCCGAGCCCCCGATCCTGTCCCGACCACTGGAAAGGGAGACCCTGTACCTATATATGTCTGTGGCGACCGAGGCCGTTAACGCCACGCTCATCAGAGAAACCAACAAAGGACAAAAGCCTATATACTTCACGAGCAAAGCACTCCAAGGCCCCGAGCTCAGATACCAACAAATCGAAAAGGTCGTGCTAGCCCTCATAAACGCTGCGAGAAGATTACGTCACTACTTCCTCGCCCACACGGTCAAGGTGAGAACCGATCAACCAATACAACAACTCGTTGGTCGACCAGACATGGCCGGCAGAATGTTGAAATGGTCGCTGGAACTTTCTGAATTCGACATCCAATACGAGAGCAGGAGGGATCTAAAAGCTCAGGCCCTGTCCGACTTCGTCGCAGAAATGACGCACAGCCCAAAGCCAGCAGACATCGCTCATAAATGGACGATCTTCGTCGATGGTGCCTCTAGCCCGGCTGGAAGCGGTGCAGGAATCATCCTCGAAAACGAAGACGGAATCCTGCTCGAGGTCTCATTTGCATTAGCCTTCCCAACCTCCAACAACCAAGCTAAGTACGAGGCTTTCCTCGCCGGTCTAAGATTAGCCGAAGACCTAGGAGCAAAGGAAGTAAAGATATCGACAGACTCCCAACTCGTGGCATCACAGGTACGGGGTGAATACTAAGCCAAGAACGACAACCTCATCGAATATTTGTCATTGGTAAGGGAAAGACTCGAAAAATTCGAGAAGTGGGAGGTCCAACACGTGCCCTGCGAACATAACATGCTGGCGGACGTCCTGTCGAAACTCGTGAGCACAAGGAAGAAAGGCGGAAACAAATAAGTAATCCAGGAAATCCTTCCTCGACCTAGCACCGAAAGGACGCCGCCCCCGCTCGAGGTAAACGTGATCGGGGACGATCATTGCTGGATGACACCCATCTATAAATATCTCACGAAAGATGAACTCCCCGCGGAACCCAAAGAGGCAGCCACAACTAAGCGGAGGGCATGCTCATACGTCCTCCTCGAAGGGAAACTCTACCGTAGGGGACTCTCCATCCCGTTGCTCAAATGCACCGAGGAGGAGAAAGTCCCTGACATATTAGGGGAAATGCACCGGGGAATCAACGCCCAAAACAAATACCTCATTGTAGGGGTAGACTACACCAAGTGGATCGAAGCAGAAGCACTGGCCAAAATAACAGGCGCAAAACATTCTTCGATTCTTCAAACGAAACATCCTCGCCCTATTCGGCATACCCCAGGTCCTCATCACTGACAACGGAACACAATTCACGAACAGAGGATTTCAGGACTTCGTAGCCAGCCTAGGCACTAAACAACACTTCACGTCCGTCGAGCACCCTCAAACCAACGGACAAGCTGAGGCGGCCAACAGGGTAATCCTGCACGGACTAAAGCATAGACTTGGCGAGGCAAAGAGGGCATGGGTCGAGGAACCACACAGCGTCCTGTGGGCATACCGCACAACGCCACACTCCACGACCGGGGAGACCCCATTCAGACTAACGTACGGCACCGAAGCAGTCATCCCGGTGGAAATTCGAGAGTCGACGAGACACGTGGAGGCGCCCCTCGATGAAGAAATGAATGACGAGGCACTTCGAGCCGAGCTGGATCTCGTCGACGAGATCCGATCTGAAGCGGCCCTTAGGGAAACCTCCCTCAAACAAAAAAATAGCCTTACGCCACGATGCGGAGGTCATAAAAAGAGAGTTCCAGGTGGGCAGCCTGGTCCTCAGAAGAAACCAAAAAAAACCAAGTAAGGGCAAACTGGCCGCCAACTGGGAAGGCCCCTACCGCGTTCGCGACAAGACGAGAAACGAGACCTATTATTTGGAAAACCTACAAGGTGAAGAACTCGCTCGACCATGGAACGCAGAAAAACTTAGACAATATTATAGCTAAACATAACCCGAGGAGACATGGAAGGTACGACCACGCTCTTCACCACCAAAACAAAAGGGAGGATCTACGCTCCTCAGGGGCGAACACAACCCTCCCCGACGCTGGGCACCTCAAACGAGCCCCAGTGTCGCAGTACCACGTTAGCAGGGCACCCAACTCGCGATGGGAAAGCCCAAGCCCCGAGGTCAGAGTTCTCCGATCGCAAATGAAGTGGACCACCCCCTTTATATAGCCACAAACGCGTGGAGGGACGCTGTAACACGGTAGGAGAACTGACTTTAGTTAAATGTTGCGGATAGCAAGAGTCGCCACCGACTTTTATTTTATCCAAAAGGAAAGGGTATAAAAGAACAGGAAAGACCTTAAAAGATTTTTGGGTTCGGGGGGTAGGTTATGTAAAGGGAAGGTGTTAGCACCCTTTACATCCATGGTTATCTGTAGCGGTAAAATCGTGAGTGTAAGCTATTGATTAACCTAACTCGATGTACACAGAGTCGCCACCGCGCTTTTATTTATTTCCAAAAGGAAAAAGGCAAAAAGAACGAAGAAAGCCTTAATGAATCTTAAAAGCTAAAAAGCTAAAAGAATCAAACAGAGAATGGGTACGGGGATTGGTTACAAATCGGGAAGGTTTTAAGCACCCGACTTGTCCGTGGTACTCCACGGGAACCCTTTGAAGTGTTTACTGCATTTTTGGTTTGAAATGGTTTGTTTGAAAAAAGATTGAAGAGATTAGAAGAAGAATATTTTTTAAGATTTTGGTGTTTGAAGAGACGAACGTCTCATGCCTATGTACCCACAAAGTGCAATGCGAGATCAAAACCCCGTAGTTCGTGGTACAAATTGTGAAAAGGCAAAATGAGTTGAATGGATTTTAAAATGTAAAGATAAGTCATTATCCTTTTGCGAATAATTCCTCTAGAAAAGATGAATCATATCTAAACATAAAAAAAAGGTTAAAAGAAAACGTGCACGAGGGCATAAAAACAATTGAATGAGTTTGAAAGTTTTAAAGTTTTTTGAGAAAGAATGTTTCGATATGCTTATGTGGTTTAGCATTTATTTAAGAAATGAAATGAAAAGGTAAAAGCACATGACCGAAGTCAAGGTTTGATTGAGAAAATGTTTGAAGTTTGAAAACAAAGAAAGTTTTGAAAAGAGGAAGGAGATTTTAAAATTGAAGAAGATGGGAAGAGATGAAGGGACTATCCTAAGACTTGAAAATAAAAGCTAAAGGAAGAATGATCAAACCATATGGCAAGCACTTCTTCGAAACAATTGGATTTCCATCTTCAAAGGCTAATGAAATAACTTGAGGCCGAGGTTTCTAATCCATTCCAACTTGAGCAAGGGGGAAGATCTTAAAGTCTAAGTCCATACTCCAAAGCAAGGGATAGTAACCATAGTCCGAAATTAGAAATCACAAGTCTTTTAAGTGTTTAATCCTTTATTAGTGTTTTGATATCCAAATGGACAAAATAAAAACCACAAGTATAATAATATAAACATAACAAAATGATATATGATATAATATGATAAAGCAATATAAAGAGATAGGGAACGAGGAATTGAAATAAAAGGATAAGGTGCGAGAGATTAAATTTAAATGTTAGTATATTCACATTATTATAATATTTACAATATAAGTGGTATGATGAACTTAATCAAGCACAACCACGAAAAGAAAAATAAAATCGAGGCAACCGGATCCAAGTGGATCTCATTCCGAATCGGGACAACTTTAGGTCTATGTTAAGCAATCGCCGAGTAATTTACGGAGTAATTACCCTACAAATGAGGCCGGCCACCACTAATTAAAGTGGAAAATATTCGTGTTAATACATGTTAGAGAAACGATATTATGGATCATTCTCCGAAAACATGCCACACTAAAAGAAAAGGTAATGGTCTAATCTTAATCGGGATTTCACATTGTGTTTATCGAAGGCAACCTATCACGATTCCAAAGTATGGAGAATGATCCAAATGATCATTCATCCATAGATTTGAAATAATGAAGATTAAGCATCTTCGAAAACCAATAATCGCGAATCGGAGATCTCATCGACCAAAAAGAAAAATAAAGGATGAAAAAGAAATGGATCTAAAGCTAAATCCATAAAAAAGAAATAGAAATATTTTTTAAATTATTTTCTAAAAAAACTCTAAAATCTTTTCTAAATATTTTTTCTAAAAATACTATTTCTAAAATCTTTTTTTTGAACATTCTTTTCTAAATCATTTTTTCAATATAAAACATCATAGCAAAAACAAAAATGGAAAAGAAAGAAAAAGAAATTAAAGAATTTAAAACAAAGAAGAAAATATAAGTAGGAGGGGGACACATGGATTTCGAGAGGTGGAGAAAGAAAATGGGCCTTACAAAGCCCTAACAACAACATACAAGTTTTTTTTTATAAAATAATCAGAAAGAAATAAAAAAAAGAAATAACAAATCCTCTTCTTCTTCTTCGCGAAACGCAACAAAACAGGGTACAAGCCCCAATCGCGGCGGAAACGGCGAAGGCTCGCGGCTATTGTTCATCAATCTCTCTCACCTTTTTTTTCCGAAAATCAATCACCATCAACACTCGTCTCGCCTCCAACTCAAATTATTCGCCAATCACACTTTGTTTTTCTTTTTTCGATTTACCGTAATTTGGGGGAAGATTAAGGGATTTTGTTTTTTTGATGAAGGCTTGAATTTATGAAGATAGGTTTCGGATTGATGAAGGGAAAAGGTGTTTGAAGGCTCGAATGGAAGAATTGAAGGAGAGTTTCGGATTGATGAAGGATTTGGGGGAAGAAGAAATGAGAGGAGGTTCGAAATAAGGTTAGAGTTTTGGAGCTTTCACTATTTTTTTCCCAGGGATTTTGTGGGCTATCAAAGCTTGGGAAAATGAAAGATTAAGGGTGCCATTTTATAGGAGAATGAGATGAAAATCATTGCTGCCATTTTGCTCTTTTGATTTTACGTTTTAGACGGTGGATATCTCGTGTTCTTGCGGGCTGAAGTTTTTTGCGTTTTGCCCCTTTGTGAGATGCCGTTTTGTGCTTGCTATATGCGTTTCGTCGTGCATGTATTTTGCAGGGAGTTTGTGCGTGCGTTTTAGGTGGCTTCAAAGGCTTGAGAAGGTTGCTGTATGGCTTGAGATGCTAGGCGTGAGGTGTACGTGCGCGTACGGGAAGCTGATGGATTGGCTTGAGGAGCTGGGCCGGTGATGCTGTGCTTGCGAAGCTGAGCGAAGACTTGCTGGAAATGTTATTGTATTTTGTTGTACGGAAGAGGCTAAAGGCTTGTTTGTTGGACAGATGATGCGAAGTGCGGCTAGATGAATGTGAAAGCTGAGGCTTGGAGTTGGTATGTTGTCACGACTGTTTTGGGGTGCTTCGGCTGAAGGAGTTTGGATGTTGTCACGGCTTGAGAAGTTTGTGGCTGGCGTGTGGAGTTTGAGACTAGAAAGTGTTGTGAGGGCCTGTGAAGTCACGTATGTATGATGTGAAATGCTTGGCTATAGAAGGCTGATGTTTTTTTTTACTTGGCTTTTGTAGCTTTGGCTTTGGCTAGCTGATGCCTTGTGGGCAAAAATTGTTTGTTGTGAAGGCTAGGATTTCTTTTTATATTATTTTCTATTAATGGTCTAAAAATATAATGAAGAAAGAAAAAAAAAGAAAAGATAATATGATCCTTACAAATGGGCTCAACAAAAGATACATGGGCTTCAAATTTGTATTTCTTTTTCTAATATGTACATGACTTAAAAAAAGTTTTAATGGATAAAGAGAAAAAAATGTTTGATTTGGATAATAAAAGAAATGGAATAAAGGAAAAAAAGATTAATAAATTTGGACAAAACAAAATTAATATGAAGAAATTGATATGGATAATGAATTGTAAATGGGCTAAAAAAATATGTATATAATGGGTTTAGAAAAAAGTGATAAAAATGTACAAAAAGAAATATGAATTAAAAGTGGATTGAATAATCGGGAATCGAAAAAAAGTTAATGAATTATATTTGGAAGAAAGAATTAGAATTTGAAAAAAAATGGGAATGGATAAAAGAAATGGTTTAATCGAAAGTGGATAATGGATAAGGAATCTTGATTTTGGCCCACAACTTTTTTTGATTTTTTTTCACAAGCCTCTGATAAGAATGGATACAGTCAATCTTGAACCACTGAACAACTTGAGCCTGAAGCCACGACCATTTGAATCATCTGAACAATGCCCTAATGATTCAAATCCACACTGAGGAAAATAAATCCTTCGATGAACCATTGATGAACTGATGAACCCTCGATCAAGACAAACTGAACCAAACTTCTCACAATCCACTATTCGATAAACCAGAGAATTTTCGCACACAACACAACTTGACATTTGAACAACACTGTCTGAGAAATAAACCACAGGTACAAACAACTTGCAATCGAAGCAATCTTTTGATAGTTTGACCAAGATTAGGTCAAACGTCCATCTGAATCGAATTGTGACTGAACAAACGCATCTGAATTGAAATCACTGCCCTGTCTTTTAAATCCTGCAACACAGAGAAAAAGAAGAAGCAACTGCAACATATTTTTTTGATATTTTGGTTAGAGGTTAGTAAATATAAACAGATAACGACAATTAAACAAGGTGATCCTCTGCAAGGCATAGACCCGCACCTAAAAAAGGATAAACGAACCAGTGCGTGATCTTGTTTGTATGCAAATGTAGATGATATGCGAAAAATCTTAGGTCAAAAATTAGGGTCTGACAGATGCCCCTTTTTAAGTTTCTTCAATCCAGAGATAATGAAGATTAAAATCTTCGTTTCGACAAGATGGAAGATACTTAAATATCAAAAAACCCAATTTTTGATCCTAAGATGCCAAAAACTGGAATGAAATGAAATGAAACGATGTGAAATGATACGAAGATGATATAGAAATGATTATGAAAGCATATGAAACTGTTTATGAAAGCATATGAGATGTTACGAGAAAACTTATGGAATGCAAAGAAAATATGTGACAGCATATGAAATATTATGAGAAAATTTATGAGATGATATGAAATGTATATGGAACCAAATGAAATGCAGAGAAGTCCGTGAGGGACAAAACGACACAAGAAAAAGAATACACGCCGGGGATAAGGAGCATAAGACTCCGACGGGAAAAACAACATGCCAGAGACCATCACATGGCTTAGCTGAGGTGAAAATGTCCAAGAATGGCAATTGGATAGAAAGGATCACAACATCCAGGAATGGCACTGAATGAAGTGAGAAAAGTCCCGACAAAGCACATCAGAAGTATCCAAGGATGACATTACTGACTTTAACCAAGGATATCCGAGAATGGCAATCGGAAAAGGGGAATCACAATATTCAGGAACAACACTGAATGAAATGGGAAAAACTCGGGAAAGCACATCAACTCAATAATGACCCCAACATGAAAATCCGAGAATGGCAATCAGAAGGAAAATGTTCACAGCATCTGAGAATGGCAATCAGATAAAAGTGAATCGCAACATTCAGGAACAGAACTGAATAAAAATGGGAAAATTTCAGGAAGTTACATCAACTCACTGATGACTCCAATCATGAAAATCCGAGAATGGCAATCGGAAGTGAAGTGATCACAACATCCGAGAATGGCAACCAGATAACATGTGAATCACAACATTCAGGAACAGAACTGAATGAGATGGAAAAAAGGTCCAGGACAGTACATCAAATCAATGATGACTTCACTATGGACATCCGAGAATGGCAATCGGATAAAAAATGGTGTAATATCTGAGAGAACACCAAGTATATGAAGAAAACGTTCTGGAGAGACAGACAGATGCCAAGTAAGTTGGACTTTGACCAAAAAGTAAGAAGTTGAAAACAACAAGTCCTCGAGAAATGCATAGGAGGACTAAAACACTCAGTATGCAGACATTTACGAAAATGGGGACTAAACCACCCAAGAACACGCATAATGAGGACTAAAACACTCAAATATGCAAAGGTAAACAAAACTGGGGAATAACACACCCGAGAAAATGCATAATAAGGACTAAAACACTCAAATATGCAAAGGTAAACAAAACTGGGGAATAACACACCCGAGAAAACGCATAATGAGGACTAAAACACTCAAATATGCAAACATAGACACTACTGGGGAATAACACACCCAAGGAGATAGTATGAGAGAAAATGCTGACAACCAGTTTAGACTCTTAGGGGAGTGAAAAGATGAAAGACTGATTCCTCAACACAGAGATCACTGCCATTCTGCTCGGAAATTAGAGATACTACTGCTGAACAAATCTCTGTCACACCAGTAAACTTGTACCAAGTTGAAAATCCTTTTGAGAGAAGTTATGAAAAGCTGCTTGGGGATTCTTGAAGAAAAATTGCCCCAAGTTCAATGACTAATGAAAGTAAACTGATAATGGATTCAGTTCTTGACTACTGCTGGAGAAAATAATCAGATCTTTGAAATGACTACTGAAAGAATAAACTGATCATGGCTTCAGTTCTTGAAATGAATGTTGAGAGAATAAACCGATCATGGCTTCAGCTCCTTGAGAAAATGTTGAGAAAATAAACTGATCATGGCCTCAACCCTTGAGAAAATAACCCAACATGTAACTTGCAGAGAATCTTCTGACTAATCAAATCTGAGAACAACTTGCACAAAGCAACAACATCTTGAAACATAGGAACTGAGAAAAACTTGCCCCTTGGCAGGATCACCGACCAAGTTTCTCAACTGTTTGAAAATTCCTTAATGAGGAAAGTTTATTTGCAAATAAAAATGTTTGTACAAACTTGGTAATTTTAATGCAAAGTTCAATGCAAAGTTTGAAATCAAGAATCATTTTTGAAATGAAATTTATTGATGTAAAGTAAATGAAAACAATGCCAAAACACAGCGGTTGAGACAACATTAAAGATAAAGCGAAGGTAAGAAAACAAATGATTGGTAAAGAACTTGGGAGTCAGTTTACGCAACCTTGTTGTTGTATGCTTTTCAAAAGAAACCTGAATTCAATTAGGACTTTTGAAGGTTATAACGTGGTCTGGTTCATGGTTTATGAAACAAAGGATATATGCTCAAAGTTTATTTGTACCCAACCCAACTTCGTGATGAACTCCAGTCCTACATTCAATTAAATCAGCCTATGCATTCAAGTTCCAAGATATTTGGGATTGCACAAATGAAGATGGTTCGTAAGCCAAAGGATTTTGAGATAGCAGTCACATCTTTCCCTTTGTTATTTCCAGTGAGGACTTTGGTCCATTCAACTTATTTTTGTTGAGGATTTTGATGACCTCTTGATAAATATTTCTTTTTATTATCCCTAACTTTTGCCTGAACTGTGTCATTTCAACTTACAGCCAGCGGGATGCCCCTAGTTTTTGCCTAAGTCTCCTTCGTAGGTTTTGACTTAGCGGGCTTTGATTTTTTTTTAATAATTTTTTTATATCATTTTTTTCTCGAAAGATAATGACTGCATGGCTTAATGATTACGACGAACCATCATTGGCTTTTGAATTGAGAAACAATCTTCAACACTTCTGGATTTGTGTATGAAGGAAAGCTTGAGATTGCAACCTTTATTGAAAGGTGTCTTGAATGATTCTCTTGTACTTGAATGCACATTTGAATTAATTGAGAATTACCCATCCCCGGGTTAAAATTGAGGGTTTTTTCGAATAGAAAGAAACTCCAACTTCAAGGCTCAAAGGGGTTGACAAGGGATTCACTTCCTTATTTCTCCAGTGTTTAGGATTTAAAACAATGCCTGTATATCATCAACCAAGTCTCAATTGAAAGCATACCAACAACAGTTATGGGTATCTCGTTTTCATCATCCTCCCTCCAATCACTGTAAAAACTTGAGAAAAGATAAATGAACTTGAAATGTAAAGCCTAAAGATGCAAATAGCAAATTAAATTGAATCAAAACAAAGCAATGCTCATTTCATTAAAACCATCATGAAAGTACAAACAAGCTTAAAAGCAAACAAGTCAATACAATTGAAGAAAATTGCAAACATGAAGAAACAATGGCCTAGTGATCCATCAACAACAAGGATGAGCTGTCTCGTCTGATATTCTGGCCTTGAAGAAAATTTGACAATTGAAGTCTTCTAGAAGATTCACTTCCCAAGCTTCGGCAAAGGATTGTTGATAACATTGGGATTAAGATCATTAAAGTAAAGGATGTTGTTCCTGATAAGTTCTTGCACTTTAGCCTTCAGTGCAAAGCAATGCTCTAAGTCATGTCCAGTTCCACCTTGATGAAACTTACAGCGAAGATCCGATCTATAACCAACCGGCAGAGGATTCGGAACAGGAGGCGAAGGCCTAGTAGTAATTAAACCTTTCTCCACCAAGGAAGGAAACAATTCAGTGTAAGACATCGAAATAGGATCAAAGTTTGGCCTATTGCGATACTGATTTTGTCCAGCAGCAAGATGAGGAGGAACCTGAGCTTGAGCTCGAATCTGAACTTGAGCTTGAGCTGGTCGAGCTTGACCTTGAACTTGAGTTTGAGCAGGTTGATTTTTAACAACAGGAGCAACTGCAGCTACCTATGGTTGAACATATCGTTGTTGCGGGCGATAAGGCCTCCTCTCAGTTGAAATAGCATAAGCATCACCATCTCTTCTCTTGTGAGGATTCCCAAAAGACTTTCTTGAAGCGTTAGGAGCTTCAGAATTGGTAATCTTACCCTTCTTGATACCTTCCTCTAGTCTTTCTCCAATAGTGACTAGATCAGAAAAACCAGATGAAACACTTCCTACCATTTTCTCCCAAAAGAAAGGTTGAAGAGTGTCCATGAACAAACCAGTTAATTCCTTTTCAGGCAAAGGTGGTTCAACTTGAGCAGCTAGCTCTCTCCAACGCTGAGCATACTCTTTGAACGATTCTTTCTCTTTCTGTGACATGTTTTGAAGTTGACGACGATCAGGCGCCATGTCCAGATTGTACTTATACTGTCTTACAAAAGCATCAGATAAATCTTTCCAGCTTTGAATGTGACTCTTTTCAAGTCCAACATACCACTTCATAGAAGCACCACTCAAACTATCTTGAAAACAGTGAATAAGCAACTTGTCATCCTTAGCATGCGCAGCCATTTTGCGACAATACATCAGCAGATGAATCTTTGGACAAGTATGACCATTGTATTTCTCGAATACAAGAACCTTGAACTTATCAGGAAGAATCAAGTCGGAAACCAAGCACATGTCAATAGCAGCAGAACAAAAGACATATTTTCCTTCTAAACCTCTTACCCTCTTCTCAAGAGTCAAACATTGCTCTCTAACTTCGTCCATATATCCAGGTTCACCCTGACTTTCAGCTTGTTGACCAGCTTCTTGATACAAGAAAGGAGAATTCTGATAAGTTGTCTGAGCAGTAGCATGCACAACAGGTTGAGGTTCGACAAAAGTCGGAGCTGAAAAGACTGGCACAACAGATGGACCACCTACTTGAGCAGTAGCAGAAACTGGCACATAATCCGGAGGTAACCCATATTCTGGCCAAGTAGAAACCGGTTGCTGAACAACAGGAGGATCAACAACGGCAGTAAAAACTTTAGAGATAACAGTCCTTTGAGGTGGTTCACCTCGAGCAATCAAAACTTGCATTATTTCAGTGAGCCTAGTCATACCGGCCTTCAACTCATCAATCTCCATTCGAACTTCCATGTTATGCTATTCTTGGTGTTCCATTCTCAATCTGATAGCCCTCCGTCTATTAGCATCTCTAGTACCGTATCTGTGGTGAGGAGTCAGCTTGACGGATCAACAGACAACTGAGGAAAGAAACAACCGGGATGAGCTCCCACACAACTCGGATGAACACAAGAATATGCGAGGATGCAATGTTCACTTCCATTTTCAGAAAAACAACTCGATTATTGCAAATATGTTCAACATCGAGAATATGGTCATGAAAAATCTTGACAAAAAGGAATATTTACTTTTTTCCAATATTTACAATAATCGGAATCGTTTTCCTGGAAAAATGGTTGTGATGATGATCATGATGAGTATGTAAATGCAGCAAACACAAACAAGATCACGCAAAACACACAGGTTCAATGGTTCGGATCACGAGCATGGAGTCATGGTAACAGAACACTAACCCACACAGGTATGTACTAAGGTTTGTCTTCATTGTACCTGCAAAAAACCAGAAGGGTGCTAACAGAGGTTCCCGGAGTTAACAGCCATCTTTAGAATATCATCGGTATGTTGGATTACTCTCCAACCGATAACATTCTTAAAATAGACCTCGCCCGAGTGTAGTATCGCGTGACAACCACCTTAGATTTACACCCAGATAATTTCCGCACTACGTTCCTAAATTGGCTTATATTGGTTAAGGGTTCTACAGTCCTCAGCATGATCAGCTCAGGTCGGAAAATAATGCCACGTACGATTACTCTTCATGACATTAATAGTCCAAGAGAGCCTAACCGAGTGGAGATTATCAAATTGATATTGCTTTGGACTACTCCATCGCATATCGCTTCGAATATTGCCGTCCTATCATAAGTTCCACTCAGATCCGGGTTAGGATCTGTGTCACAGAGAATCACCAAAACCGAAACAGAACAACCAAGTAACAAGCAAATCAAACTAAAGCAGTAAACAAATCAAAGTAGGCCGAATCCACTTAGAGATTGACTCCCCAGCAGAGTCGCCACTTTTCTGTAGCGGTAAAATCGTGAGTGTAAGCTATTGATTAACCTAACTCGATGTACACAGAGTCGCCACCGCGCTTTTATTTATTTCCAAAAGGAAAAAGGCAAAAAGAACGAAGAAAGCCTTAATGAATCTTAAAAGCTAAAAAGATAAAAGAATCAAACAGAGAATGGGTACGGGGATTGGTTACAAATCGGGAAGGTTTTAAGCACCTGACTTGTCCGTGGTACTCCACGGGAACCCTTTGAAGTGTTTACTGCATTTTTGGTTTGAAATGGTTTGTTTGAAAAAAGATTGAAGAGATTAGAAGAAGAATATTTTTTAAGATTTTGGTGTTTGAAGAGACGAACGTCTCATGCCTACGTACCCACAAAGTGCAATGCGAGATCAAAACCCCGTAGTTCGTGGTACAAATTGTGAAAAGGCAAAATGAGTTGAATGGATTTTAAAATGTAAAGATAAGTCGTCATCCTTTTGCGAATAATTCCGCTAGAAAAGATGAATCATATCTAAACATAAAAAAAAGGTTAAAAGAAAACGTGCACGAGGGCACAAAAACAATTGAATGAGTTTGAAAGTTTGAAAGTTTTTTGAGAAAGAATGTTTCGATATGCTTATGTGGTTTAGCATTTATTTAAGAAATGAAATGAAAAGGTAAAAGCACATGACCGAAGTCAAGGTTTGATTGAGAAAATGTTTGAAGTTTGAAAACAAAGAAAGTTTTGAAAAGAGGAAGGAGATTTTAAAATTGAAGAAGATGGGAAGAGATGAAGGGACTATCCTAAGACTTGAAAATAAAAGCTAAAGGAAGAATGATCAAACCATATGGCAAGCACTTCTTCGAAACAATTGGATTTCCTTCTTCAAAGGATAATGAAATAACTTGAGGCCGAGGTTTCTAATCCATTCCAACTTGAGCAAGGGGGAAGATCTTAAAGTCTAAGTTCATTCTCCAAAGCAAGGGATAGTAACCATAGTCCGAAATTAGAAATCACAAGTCTTTTAAGTGTTTAATCCTTTATTAGTGTTTTGATATCCAAATGGACAAAATAAAAAAAAACAAGCAACAATATAAACAATGAGCAATAAGATAAATGATATAGAAGCATAATAAGAGAGATAGGGAACAAGAGATTGAAATAAAAGAGGATAAGGTGCGAGAGATTAAAATTAAATGTTAGTATATTCACATTATTATAATATTTACAATATAAGTGGTATGATGAACTTAATCAAGCACAACCACGAAAAGAAAAATATAATCGAGGCAACCGGATCCAAGTGGATCTCATTCCGAATCGGGACAACTTTAGGTCTATGTTAAGCAATCGCCGAGTAATTTACGGAGTAATTACCCTACAAATGAGGCCGGCCACCACTAATTAAAGTGGAAAATATTCGTGTTAATACATGTTAGAGAAACGATATTATGGATCATTCTCCGAAAACATGCCACACTAAAAGAAAAGGTAATGGTCTAATCTTAATCGGGATTTCACATTGTGTTTATCGAAGGCAACCTATAATGATTCCAAAGTATGGTGAATGATCCAAATGATCATTCATCCATAGATATGAAATAATGAAGATTAAGCATCTTCGAAAACCAATAATCGCGAATCAGAGATCTCATCGACCAAAAAGAAAAATAAAGGAGGAAAAAGAAATGGATCTAAAGCTAAATCCATAAAAAAGAAATAGAAATATTTTTTAAATCATTTTCTAAAAAAACTCTAAAATCTTTTCTAAATATTTTTTCTAAAAATACTATTTCTAAAATACTTTTTTTTGAACATTCTTTTCTAAATCATTTTTTCAATATAAAACTTCATAGCAAAAACAAAAATGGAAAAGAAAGAAAAAGAAATTAAAGAATTTAAAACAAAGAAGAAAATATAAGTAGGAGGGGGACACATGGATTTCGAGAGGTGGAGAAATAAAATGGGCCTTACAAAGCCCTAACAACAACATACAAGTTTTTATTTATAAAATAATCAGAAAGAAATAAAAAAAAAGAAATAACAAATCCTCTTTTTCTTCTTCGCGAAACGCAACAAAACAGGGTACAAGCCCCAATCGCGGCGGAAACGGCGAAGGCTCGTGGCTATTGTTCATCAATCTCTCTCACCTTTTTTTTTCCCGAAAATCAATCACCATCAACACTCGTCTCGCCTCCAACTCAAATTATTCTCCAATCACACTTTGTTCTTCTTTTTTCGATTTACCGTAATTTGGGGGAACGAGGAATTGAAATAAGGTTAGAGTTTTGGAGCTTTCACTATTTTTTTCCAGGGATTTTGTGGGCTATCAAAGCTTGGGAAAATGAAAGATTAAGGGTGCCATTTTATAGGAGAATGAGATGAAAATCATTGTTGCCGTTTTGCTCTTTTGATTCTGCGTTTTGTCGTAGTTGAACATAATTCCTTGAATAAGCATGTCATGAGGACCATTGCTCCGAGCATAACCAAACTGACGTAGAGCTAAAGAAGGATTGTAGGTAATGCCCCCTCTTATGCCAAGGAGTGGCACATTGGGGAAATCCCCGCAACGGTCAATGATAGTAACATTCTCCATAGATCTAGAGCACCAATGAATATATGAATAAGAAAGTGACATAATCCTCTTGGACCACCTTAACCCTGGTTCATTCTTCATCACTGATCGAGGAAGGTGAGAAATAAACCACCTGGATAGCAAAGGTATGCAGCACATCAGAGTTCCTCGTGCCTTCGTAGTACGAGTATGAAGAGAATGCAGGATGTCCCCAAGTAATGTAGGCACTGGATTATGAGTCAGGAATATGTTGATGGCGTGTACGTCTATGAACTGGTCTGGATTGGGGAACAACACTAAGCCATAAATCAATAAGGCTAAGATTTCCTCAAAAGCATCATAACTCATAGCCTTAAAGAACACTTGAGCCTTCTCTATCAACACCTTAGCAAGAATACCCTTAACTCCGCTTCTCGTTTCTAGAACAATGTCTGACTTCTTCAGATGTAGAGCTGCAGCAATAACCTCTGGTTTAAGCTCTTTTTCCAAGCCTGTGAAGGGTCTTTGATCAAGAACAGGTATACCCAGAAGTTTAGAGAACTCTTCCATTGTAGGAACCAGCTGATAGTCAGGGAATGTGAAACAATGATGTTTAGGATCAAAGAACTGAAACAGGACACTCATCATGTCTTCATTGAACCCTGAAGTGACTAGATCCAATAGGTGACCATGCCTCTTGATGAACTGAGAGTTTTCAGAAACTTGAGAGACCAATTCCTTAAGCTTAGAAGGTATTCCTACAAAGTTGATCCGGATAGTATTCCTACGAGCAGAAGCCATGACCTGCAACAAAGAACAAAGATAAATCCTTTGGTCCTTGAAATTGTTAGTGAAAATGCTATGCTTATGATGCATGATGATGCTATGATGTGATACTCAAACACAAACATGTGGCACACACAAACAAGTCACACAATAGCCCTAGGTTTGAAGGCTTGCATGAGGTTTAAAGGTAAGTACCCTCCCCTGAAGTTGAGATGGTTCATCCTGTCCTATAAAGTAACCAGGTTCTAAGGGATCTCAATATCATTGATCCTTCACAAGGGTGGTTGTTCAGTAGGCAACTTACTTGCCAACCAAAACCCTCCAAGTTTAGAATCTCAATGAGCGTAGTATCGAGTATCAACCAACTTCAGTTTGCACCAAAGCCGGTTATCTCACTACTTTTCTAAAGGCCAAGATGGGATAACTAGGGTTCTAAAAGTTAGTTAGTGTATTGACAACATATGGCAGCCTCATATTATCCTCAACTTGACTTAAGGAACATAAGCACCAACCAAGAAGTCACACTAACTATGGCCACCAGATCAACCATATCGGTATACGCCGTACAGTTTCCTTGGTCTATTGCCATTTACCTAAGGTACACTAGATCCGGGTTAGGATCTTTCACACATAAGAGCACCCAACAAGATAACTATAAAGCAAACAAGGCAAACAATTTTAAAGTGATCTAATTCCTAAGGGTACCCCTCTTTTATTAGATCCCCAGCAGAGTCGCCAGTTCTGTAACACGGTGGGAGAACTGACTTTAGTTAAATGTTGCGGATAGTAAGAGTCGCCACCGACTTTTATTTTATCCAAGAGGAAAGGGCATAAAAGAACAGGAAATACCTTAAAAGATTTTTGGGTTCGGGGGGTAGGTTATGTAAAGGGAAGGTGTTAGCACCCTTTACATCCATGGTTATCCATGGGCTCTTAGTTACTTAGCTCACTTTAAACTGTTTTGAGAAGTGTAGTGTGTGATTAAAAATTTTCTTAAGTACTTTATAATGATCCTTTTACGGATATATATAAAGAGTTTGTTTTGAAAATTGTTTGAAAAATGTGAAGTGTTTATGAAATGTTTTTGAATGAGTGAGCAAGTACTTAAGAGGAACCTACCCTAATTGGAATCTTTTCTGTTCTTAAATATTCTTTCAATGGTAAGACTATCCCTATTATTAAGGAATAGGTAGTCATTACCTTGGATGTTGTAAGGGACATGTAAAGGGACATCTGTGTTTAGGCAACTGTAAGGTGTCTTTAGCAATTCGTAGGGACTTATCATCTTTTATTCGAAGGGACGAGATCATTTATCGTAGGCAACCTCGAAGGGACTTGATCTTATAATTTGAAGGGACTTGATGATATTTTATGAAGGGACTTTGCTTTTTAGACACCTTACTTGACCATTTAGTTTAGGTAACATGAGAGGTAACCCTTAAGGAAGTGAGATGGCGATCAAAGATCGACTTACGTATGTGCGTGTACAAATTCAAATATTTATCTTATAACTAGTGATCTAAGTTAATTTTAAAGCAAACATGTTATCACTCCCTATTTTACTAACCATAGCAATATATTTATAAATAAACAATAAGAGCTACAACTATTACATGACTTTTACAGTTACATTATAATAAAAACAATTTAAATAATAATTATATAATAAAATGATAAGTATAAACAATAAAAAAGGTTAGTGATAATTATAAGAAGAAAAGGTTAGTAATAATATACAAAATATATATATATATAATTTAATTAAGTATTTTTAGATTTAAATAAATAACTTTAAATAATTTTTGAGATGAAAATAAGATGATATGAATAATAATAATAAACCATATAATAATTATTTACAAAGAAAATATTATTAATTATTTTAATAAGATATTAGAAAAGTTTAATTAATTTTAATATTTAAAGATTAGGGTTAGGAATTTTAAAGAAAATAGAATTAGGGTTTATAATTTAAATTACAATATTAATTTAACTATTTACAAAATTAAATATATAATAATAATATATACATATTTTAATAAAAAAAACTAAGATTAAAATTTTTAGAAAATAAATTAGAGATCCCTTTTAGAAAAATATGAAGTTAATATATATATATATATATATATATATATATATATATATATATATATATATATATATATATATATATATATATATATATATATATATATATATATATATATATATATATATATATATATTTACATATGATTATTTAAATATATTTTCTTATAAGAAATATAATTTATATTAAATATAAAACAAAACAATAAAGAAAATAATGAGAAATTGAATGAAAAAACAAAACTTACCTGGGGTTGGGATTCGAACCCAAGCTCTAGCAATGGCACTTAGCTGTTTCTGCATCAAACATTAAATCAAAATATCCAGAAACATTACAAACATCATCATGAACAATAATATACAATCAAATTTCATTTATATTGCTTGTATCATTGAAATCGAAAAATCAAATTTCAAGCTAAAGATGAAATCGGTTTATGCTTTTTAATGAGTTTTGGATGATGTAATGCATTGGGATATCATCAAGGATGATCAAGGAAGAGATTGCAACCTTCAAAACACTTTGATATAACCTGCAAAAATAGAATCCGAATTATGAATTTTTATGAAAATTTAAAGTATTGTTCTTACTCTTGGAAGCAGCCAAATTCCTCCCTTTGTGTTGTGATCTCTTCATGTATATATAGTGAGTGTAATTAGATCAAAAAATCATATCCTACTTTGGACTTTTGGATCACTTGAGATTGAAAAAGATATGCTTTCAAATATTGAAAAAAAATTGATATCTTCTTACTATTTTTGGTTGATATGATCTTATATGATTTCAATCATCTCTAAATGGCCTTTAAGAATTTCTAGAACAAAGATCAAATCAAATATTGAGAAAAAAAATTGATATCTTCTTACTATTTTTGATTGATATGATCTTATATGATTTCAATCATCTCTAAATGGCCTTTAAGAATTTCTAGAACAAAGATCAAATCAAATATTGAGAAAAAAATTGATATCTTCTTACTATTTTTGATTGATCTAATTTTATATAGTTTCAATCACTTCTAAATAATCATTAAGACCTTCTAGAACCAAAATCAAATCAAATATTCACACTTTTATATTTTATTTTGATTTAAAATGATTTTTAATGTAAAAAATCATAATAAATAAAATAAAATGAATAAAAATACGAATAAATAATTTTTAATTCGTGCATGATGTCATGGAAGTGTTTGGATCATAAAAAAGCAAGCCCATTTGGTGAATTATGGTTTTAAGACCCCATTTGCTTCATAAACCTCTCAAAACTTTCCCAACTTTGCAAGGACATAAGTCCCTCAATTTTAAGGATATGAAGGTGTTCTTGGACATTTTGGAAATCTTAAAGAGTCCTCTAACAAACCTCTTTGGTCTCATATCCATATCTTTTACCATTATCAAGTTATGCTCTTTGGAAGATGTTGACTTTTTTTTGACTTTTGAAATGACCTATAATGTCTTAGCTCATACCTTCTAAATGAAGCATTTATGGGTTTGGCTTGTGAGACACAAAGTTGTAGAGAATTCAATTTCCTTCAAAATGAGCTTTGGATGGAAATATTTTGATGAAGCATATGAAAGTTATGGCTGGTCAAAGTTCAGTTGACTTTTCCTGTGAAAACCCTAATTTAGAAACTCCTGATTCTTGATGATCTGAAATCTCCTTGATGAATCATGATCAACCCTTGATCAAATGATGAATTTTACTTCATATACTTGATGTTGGCAAAAAATCATGAAGTTTGACTTTGGTTTGACCTCAGTTGACCTCAGTTTGACTTTTTAACTGCTTTGACTGATTTTAACCTATCTGATCATCTGACTGAGCAAACCTTTGGGAAAAGTCTTGAAACTTGTCATGGGGATTATTAAACACATATAAGATGTTATGAAGCTCACTTGAAGTCTTAGAAGTCCATTTAGCCTGATTAAAGTCGAAACCCTAGTTTAGGATGCATTGCTTAGGAGGATGCATTGTCTGAGGGAAATGTCAAATCTTCTGACTGATTGTGAACTTTGTGAACCTTGTGAACCTCATGAGATGTCTTGTGAAACTTGTGAACCTCTTAGTACACAAAGTCTTGTCTTGTGAGGGCAAATTTTGGGGTGCAACAGACGCGCCAGGTAATCATTACCTAGACCATACGCCGCCGTTTGCACAGGAAACGAAGCGATGCACCATTAATGCTGAGACACATCAGTCCACAAGAATCCTGAACGACGACGAGAAACTGCAAATCTTCCCGACTATAATGAGCATCCTCGACTCTATGAAACACCACATGCCCGACAGACTCAACAACACGTGCAAGTATATGCCCGAAACCTTTTTCAACACACCTACGTCCGACTATGCTTTAATTCATCGCTCCGACTCGGAGACTCGACTTGGGGGGATCCTGTTCTAGACTAGGCCTCCGGACTGTATTGGGATGAAACCCAATACGTCGAGAAGAGGCCCATATGCTCGGGCAGATACGTCTGATAGACGGGCATGAGCGCTTAACGGTCGGGCACAGATCCTAGATGCTGGGCACACACTCAGAGCGGGCAGAGAACATGTCTGCCAGTTCACTTGCCACGTCACACAACTGTCCCCCATTATCTCCTGAAAGATAGGGGCAGTTGAACCAAGGACCAGACCACTTAGCTAGGTCTTTACGCTTCTCACGCGTTCCTTGGCAGTTCTTCCTTGGGCCTAGCTGATCCTGGCCAAGGAAGGACCTTTGCCCAGCGCTGGGGGCTCTCTATAAATACCCTTTTTCACTAAAGGGTCAGGTATTCTGATTCCATTCTTCTAACTTACCTACTTACTCTACCTCTGCTAACTTTGGAATCGGAGCGCCTTGCAGGTACACCCCCTCCATTCCATCCACTTGCTGTTGCATCCAATTGCTGGAAGGTCCTCCTGATCAGGTAAGATTAGTAGTAAACATTGCCCCATAAGTAGTTTTATTTATATGCATCGGAATGTTATCTGAATGTGTGAATTACATTCAAGCCTGTTGTTTCCATTTAATCTACATCTTCACATTTTAATTTACTTTACTTTTACCGTGCACCCTTATATACCCCGTTTTTATTTGCCTTAGATAAACATCGTAACGATAGGATTTGATAGATTGACGTTTGGTCTCTGTGGGATTGATAATCTTTTATATTACTGTGATGCGATTGGTATACTTGCGAGAACACCGCATCATGTTTTTGGCTCCATTGTCGGGGACCAATTACGTCAAATTTCATACTCTACCTTTACACCGTCTATACTAAGGTTTAGCTTACTAGTCAATACGAAAAACTCGCAGTAGCAGTAGTCTTATAGATCCTTTAGTGGAACCTGAATGTTACGCTCGTGTACATCTCTCGCTTTGTAAGATTAGGGAAACTATGGTCGAGGACCGCAACTAAAGACCCCTTAAGGATTTTGCCCAACCATCAGATAACAAACCCAATTCTAGTATAGTAAGCCCTATTATCCCTGCGAATAATTTCGAACTGAAACCATCCTTATTACAATTAGTACAACAAAAAAAATCGCGAGTCTCCCTTCAGAGAACCCGAATGTACATCTGAAAGTCTCTATTCAAGTGGCCTATACTTTCAAAACCAACGGTGCTACTCCTGAGGCGATTCGTCTTAGACTATTTCCATTTTCCCTCAGAGATAAAGCCCTTACATGGTTAGATTCCCTTCCATCCAATTCTATAACAACCTGGAAATACCTTAGAAGAGTATTTCTTGCTAGATATTTTCCCCCAAGTAAGATTGTTGTCTTTCGAAATCAAATAACTAGATTTACCCAAAACCAAGGTGAGTCACTCTTCGAAGCATGAGAAAGATATAAAGACCTGTTAAGAATATGTCCACATCATGGTCTAGAATCCTGGTTGATCATTCATACCTTATATAATGGATTTCATTACAACACAAAGATGACCATTGATGCTGACACTGGCGGCACTCTGATGAATAAACCTTATCCTAAAGCTTGCACGCTCAT
This sequence comes from Lathyrus aphaca, assembly GCA_963966055.1. Lineage (NCBI taxonomy): Eukaryota > Viridiplantae > Streptophyta > Magnoliopsida > Fabales > Fabaceae > Lathyrus > Lathyrus aphaca. The sequence goes on from OZ014519.1 coordinate 149,364,705, forward strand.
TGAAGATATGGCTCAAAACCATTGTCGATCGGGAACAGAACGAGCAATAATGGAAAAGAAAGAATCCCAAGGAGGAATACATGAGATAAGTTCTATAGACATGATGCAAGCCAAAATGGATGCGTTGGCCTTGAAAGTGGAACATATGTATACAAACCCAGCCATTACATCAGAATGTGAACTATGTGGAACCAAAGGATACAAATCCGTGGAATGCAATATGTTAAACTAGACTTACTCATACCAGGTCAACTATGCCCAAGGAAAATCATTTTCAAATACATATAACCCTGGATGGAGGAATCACCCAAACTTCTCCTACAAAATAATAATCCTATACAAAACCAAGCACCTCCGAGACCGTACGATTTTCAAGCTCAGAGACAAATCCAACCTATTCAAGTTGTGCCACCAAAGACAAACCTTGAGGAAATTATGGAAAACTTCATTTCAACCCAACAACAGCAAAACAAAGAATTCCTAAACCAAAACGTTCACGTAAATGAAATGATTACCCAATTAGGAACCAAGGTTGACCAAATAGTCACTCACAATAAGATGCTCGAAACCCAGATCTCTCAGGTAGCTCTAAACCAAGCACCCCAGACCACACCTGGAGGGAGATTTCCTGGATAACCCCAACAAAACCCCAAAGGACAAGCCAATACCATTACCTTACGAAGTGGGGCCGCTTATGATGAACCGATTAACCCGACATCATGTGAACCTAAAACTTCTAAGAAAAATGTTGAACCTTTGGATGAAGAAGGAGACCCAGGGAAATCTAAAGATCAAGAAAAAAGAGAAGCCAAAGATAAAACATATATAACACCCTCGTCATACAAACCACCAATACCATATCCACAAAGACTAAAACAAACTAAGACCAATGACCAATATAAAAAATTCATTAAAGTAATAGAGAAACTCCATGTAGAGATTCATTTTACAGAAGCCATCACCCAAATACCATCCTATGAAAAATTCATTAAAGACATCTTTACAAACAAGTATAGACTTGACGATCCGAAATCCTTGGTGTGCAATTCGATTTCTGAGAATAAACTTGCTAAAAAGGAGAAAGACCCTGGAAATTTCTCCATACCTTGTATTTTTGGGAGTCATATCATCGGTAAAGTTTTTCTAGACCTAGGAGCTAGTGTAAGCTTAATGCCTCTAGCAGTTTGTGAGAGGTTAAAACTAGGAGAACTACAACCTACCAAGATGTCCCTCCAATTAGCCGACAGGTCTGTTAAATATCCAGTAGGCATATTAGAAGATGTTCCCGTTAGGATAGGTCAATTGTTTATCCCTATTGATTTCATTCTCATGGACATTAAACAAGATGGCGACATCCCAATCCTCCTAGGTAGAGCCTTCTTATCAACAACATGAGCCATAACAGATGTCAAGAAAGGAGAGTTGACTTTTGAAGTAGGCAATGAAAAAATAGAGTTCATTATTTCTAATTTCCTTATGGCACCAGTGATAGGAGATAAATGTTATTCCATAGACATCATTGACGAATGTGCCAGGGAATTAGATCAGGAAGAACCCATAAAAACCATTAAACTACCTTCAACCATCATAGGGGATACTGATAAATTCATAGAACCCTATATTGATGATAACCTTTATGAGTGTTTATCCCTTACTCCAAACCCTATGCCATGCCCAAAGAAACCAACTTTAGAACTTAAAGAACTACCCAAGAATCTAAGATATGAGTTTTTGGATGAGGAAATGAAGTGCCCGATTATAATCAGTGCCACCCTGAACCAACCAGAAACAACCTAGCTCTTAGATTTATTGCAGAAATATCCCCCAGCCTTAGGATATAATATCTCCGACCTTAAAAGAATAAGCCCATCTATGTGTATGCACCAAATTTCGCTTGAGGAAAATTTGAAACCCTCTAGAGAACATCAGAGAAGAATAAACCCTAAAATGAGCGATGTTGTCAAGAAAGAAGTTCTTAAGTTACTAGAAGCAGGTATAATCTATCAAATTTCAGATAGCGAGTGGGTGAGCCCTGTGCATGTAGTACCCAAAAAGGGAGGCATCACAGTTGTACACAACGAGAAGGGTGAACACGTAGCAAAACAGATAAAAGGAGGATGGCGAATGTGTATAGACTATAGGAAAATTAACAAAGCAACTAGGAAGGGTCATTTCTCTTTACCATTTATAGATCAAATGTTGGAACTTCTGGCTAGACACTCCATTTTTTGTCATCTAGATGGATATTCGGGATTCTTCCAAATTCCCATTGACCCGGAAGACCAGGAGAAAACAACCTTCACATGCCCCCACGACACTTTTGCCTATAGAAGAATTCCTTTCGGGATATGTAATGCTCCAAATACTTTTCAGCATTGTATGATGTCCATTTTCGCTGATTACCTTGATGGAATTATGGAAGTATTCATGGATGACTTCTCGGTATGCGGTTTTGATTTTAAAAATTGTCTCACAAACCATGAGAAAATCTTGGAAAGATGTGTATAAGTGAACCTAGTGTTGAACTGAGAGAAATATCACTTTATGGTAACCGAAGGTATAGTCTTAGGACATATAGTCTCCGAGAAGGGTATTGAAGTAGATAAAGCAAAAATCGAAGTCATAGAAAACACCAAGCCACCCAAAACCATTAGGGAAGTCTGAAGTTTTCTCGGACACACTAATTTATACTGATATTTTATCAAAGACTTCTCTAAAATAACCAAACCCTTAACTAGTCTCCTGATGAAAGATGTTGGATTCATTTTCAATGAAAAATGCGATGAAGCCTTTAACCTTTTAAAACAAGCACTAATATCCGCACCTATTATACAACCCCCAAACTAGATCGAACCTTTTGAGAACATGTGTGATGCTAGTGATTATGCCGTAAGAGCTGTTTTAGGTCAGATGAAAGATAAGAATTTGCATTTAATTTACTACGCTAGCAGAACCCTAGATTCTTCTCAGCTTAACTATGCAACAACTGAAAAGGAACTCCTAGCTCTAGTCTTCGCTATAGACAAGTTTTGATCTTATCTGGTGGGAGCAAACATTATAGTTTACATTGACCACGCTGCTATTAGATACCTTTTAAGTAAAAAAGATGCAAAACCTAGGTTACTCCAATGGATTCTCCTATTACAAGAGTTTGATCTAGACATTCGAGACAAGAAAGGAAAAAAGAATATAGTTGTCGATCACCTTTCCAGACTTGAGTACTTGAAACCAGACCTAGTGCCAATAAATGACGACTTTGCCTATGACAGGCTAATAGAAAAAATAGGCGCCTTTGAAGAAAACAACCTAGACCCGTATAAAAACCTTGGAAATTCCCTAGCCACAAGTAGTGTGCTGTGGTATGCAGATTTTGTTAACTACCTAGCCGCCGATATAATACCCACTGACCTTACCTATCAACAGAAGAAGACGTTTTTTTAACAATGTAAGGAAATTTTATTGGGACGAACCACATCTTTTCAAGAGAGGTACATATGGGATTTTTCGTTGTTGCGTTCCGGAAGAAGAGGTGAAGAATATTATAGATCACTGTCACTTTGCACCCTACGGAGGACATGCTAACACCACTAAAACGCACGCCAAGATCCTTCAAGCAATCCTTTTCTGGCCCACAATGTGGCGTGATGTTCATGCTTATTTAGTCAGTTGTGACCGGTGCTAGGATGATAGGAACATATCGAGACACAATGACATGCCGTTATGGAGTATCTAAGAAGTAAAACTCTTAGATGTTTGAGGTATCGAATTTATAGGACCGTTTCCATCCTCATTATGGAATAAATATATCCTAGTAACTCTCGACTACGTGTCTAAATGGATTGAAGCTATAGCCTCACCCACGAACGATACAATAATGGTTATTAAGTTGTTTATGAACTATATATTCCCCAGATTTGGAGTATCCCATCATGTCATAAGCGATGATTGATCGCACTTCATATCGAGAATTTTCGACATATTGCTAAGTAAGTATGGAGTCAAACACAGATTAGCAACACCTTATTGTAACATAGTGGGAGAACTGAATTTTAGTCATGTTGCGGATAGCAAGAGTCGCCACCGACTTTTATTTTATCCATAAGGAAGGGACATAAAAGAACAGGAAAGACCGTTTTGAAAAGACTTTGGTTCGGGGGGTAGGTTATATAAAGGGAAGGTGTTAGCACCCTTTATATCCACGGTTATCCATGGGCTCTTAGTTACTTAGCTCACTTAAATGTTTTTGAAAAGTGTAGTGTGTGATTAGAAATTTTCTAAGTACTTTGTAATGATCCTCGTATGGATGTATACAAAGCCTTGTTTGAAAATATTTGAAAATATTGTGAGGTGTGAAAAGTATCTTTGAAGAGTGAGCAAGTAACTATGAGGTACCTACCCTAGACTAAGTCATTCATGTTCTTATATGTCCTTTCGAGGGTAAGACTATCCCTATTATTAAGGAATATGTAGTCATTACCTTGGATTTATTAAGGGACAAGCGTAGGGTCATCGTATGGTCAATGAAGGCAACTTAAGGGGTGTCTTTAGAAATTCATAGGGACTATCATCATTTATTCGAAGGGACAAGATCATTATTCCGTAGGCAACCTCGAAGGGACTTGATCTTTTAAATCTGTAGGGACTTGATGATTTATACATGAAGAGAGTTTATTTAAGACACCCCTATATTCGAGGGACTTGACCATTTTAAATAAGGAAACCAAGAGGGATACCCTAGGAAGTGCAGACGGCGATCTTAGATCGACTTACGTGTGTGAATATTTATTTTCAGATATTTATCTTATGATTAGTGATCTAAGTCCAAATTATTTTTCAATTATTCTTTGCACTCCCTAAATTACTAACCACGCAATTTAAATATTTACAAAATTTTAAAGACAAAAATTAAAAGTTCCTACGCTATTACACGGCTTCGGGGCAGTTACATAATAATATAGGCAAAAGAAAAGAAAACCTAAGCTATTACATATAGGAAGCAGTTACATAATAAGAGCGAAAAATAAATTACATCAATTATGACGTATACAATTCTCTAAAAAATAAATAGAGCAATTTAAATTAAAAGAAAAGAAATTATAATTTTTATGAAAAAATGAATTAAGTTTAAGTTTTCTTTTTAGGTTTTTAAAAAAATTAGGCTTTGAAAAATCAGGGTTTAAAGTTTAATGAAAAAAAAGTTTATAGTCTAGAGAAAATAACACGATTAAAGTTTATAAGAAATTTTTAAGGTTTACATGAAAAATTAAGGTTTATGAAAATATATATAAAAAAAAGTTTTGTTGTTAAAAAAAAACTATATTGAATTATTAATTTAATAAAATAAATAATTAATTAATATTATGAATGGATTATGAAGATAAGTAATTAAAAAAAAGTTAAGAGTTTTTTAGAAAATAAATAAATAAAAATTAATCTAAATATTTAAGGTTAGTTAATTTAAGAAATTAGAGAATTAAAAAAAATAGAGGAAATTAGGAGAAATTAGGAAAGAGAAAATAGTACCCATGTGTTCTTTGTCAAAATGCCCTCAAGATTACCGGCCTTGTCTTCTTGACACTAAGACACGCGCGCACATGTGAATGTACCTGGAAAATAGTTATTATATAATAAAACAAAACGTATAAAAAAATGATTGAGGAAAAATCGTCAAGGTTTAGGAAAAAATCAGGGTAGTTAGTTATGAAAAAAAAAGTGCAAATCTAAATATATGTATATGAATAACATAAAAATAATATGAATTAAAAAAAAGAACAGCGACGTTGCTAACGCAAAATTGCGATCATCGCAACTGGATCAGATCAACACAAATGTCACGCCTCATACACACAAATGTACAAACGGCGTATCGACACGATCCAATCTGAATAGTCTAATCAAATTAAAAAATATATATTTAACAAACAAAAAATAAAAAATTATTTGTATAGATTAACAATATATATTATGTATTATATTATATTATTATTATAAATATTATATATTATAGATTAATATTATACTATATATATATTATATCCATATTATAAACTGAATATATAATAAACGTTGACGTTAACTTTGAGTATAAACATTAGCCTTGAATTTTCATATTATTAACAATGTTATAAACTATATATAAATCCAAACACAGTAAAATATAAAATTATATAATAATATGTGCAAAGTATAGTGTAGAAAACAAAATATGTATGTTAATAGATATGAAGAAAAGAAAAAAAAGTACATCACTAAAGAACCGCAAGTGTACGTGTATCATGATAAAAACAAAAATAATTCATCAACTCGAGATATGATACAGGTGTGATTCGAACTCACGACCTCTTGAGTCCATAAATCCTTGAACATGCTCTCTTGCCAATTTTGCCATGTCATCTATTTGAAATAAATTGGCACAAGGAAAAATATGAAGGTAAAATTTCTGGACGAAATTGGGGTGTGACAATGAAACACCATGGAGTCCATTTGAGGCCTTGGAAATCCCAATTTCTTTAAAGAAAGCAAAACCATAATTGGAGGACCCTTGTGATCATTTTTTGAATTGCCTTGAACTTTTGAGATTCCCATGAGTGTGAGAAGACCTTTTGAATCAATATGTCTCAAATATGTGAGGGCAAATTTTGGGGTACAACAGCTGCCCCTATTCAATTTTCTGAAATCTGAGGATTTAGACTAGCATGTACGCCATTCGTGACATGAAGGTTGAAGAGGATTGAACACAAAAGCCGAAAATATTGCACTCGCCGGTGCGTAGAATGATATTGTTGGTTGGATGTGATGCTTGAATGGGCTTAAAGATGTCATTCGGAGAAAAAATCTCCAGATACATTTCTTTGAGAGGAAATCAATCCCCAATATGAAGATCTAGCTTTTGTGTGGATAAACAACGGCCCAAGGTAATGATATGGCTTTTGAGAAGAATAAACGACGTCTCAAAATAGCCTTCGGGAAGAATAAATGACGTCCCAAGATAACCTTCGGGAAGAATAAACAACGTCCCAAAATAATGAGATAACCTTCGGGAAGAATAAATGACGATCCAAGGTAACAAAATGGCTTTTGAGAAGAATAAGCGACGTCTCAAAATAGCCTTTGGGAAGAATAAACGACGTCCCAAAATAATGAGATAACCTTCGGGAAGAATAAACGACGGCCCAAGGTAACAAAATGGCTTTTGAGAAGAATAAACGACGTCTCAAAATAGCCTTTGGGAAGAATAAACGACGTCCCAAAATAATGAGAAAACCTTCGGGAAGAATAAACGACGACCCAAGGTAACAAAATGGCTTTTGAGAAGAATAAACAACGTCTCAAAATAGCCTTTGGGAAGAATAAACGACGTCCCAAAATAATGAGATAACCTCCGGGAAGAATAAATGACGACCCAAGGTAACAAAATGGCTTTTGAGAAGAATAAACAACGTCTGAAAATATCCTTTGGGAAGAATAAACGACGTCCCAAAATAATGAGATAACCTTCGGGAAGAATAAACGACGGCCCAAGGTAACAAAATGGCTTTTGAGAAGAATAAACGATGTCTCAAAATAGCCTTTGGGAAGAATAAACAACGTCCCAAAATAATGAGATAACCTTCGGGAAGAATAAACGACGGCCCAAGGTAACAAAATGGCTTTTGAGAAGAATAAATGACGTCCCAAGATAACCTTCGGGAAGAATAAACAACGTCCCAAAATAATGAGATAACCTTCGGGAAGAATAAACGACGGCCAGAGGTAACAAAATGGATTTTGAGAAGAATAAACGACGTCTTAAAATAGCATTTGGAAAGAATAAACGACGTCCCAAAATAATGAGATGACCTTCGGGAAGAATAAACGACGTCCCAAAATAATGAGATGACCTTCGGGAAGAATAAACGACGGTCTGAGGTAACAAAATGGCTTTTGAGAAGAATAAACGACGTCTCAAAATAACCTCTGGGAATAATAAATGACGTCCCAAAATAATGAGATAACCTTCGGGAAAAATAAACGACGGCCTAAGGTATCAATATGGCTTTTGAGAAGAATAAACGACATCTCAAAATAGCCTTTGGGAAGAATAAACGACGTCCCAAAATAATGAGATAACCTTCGGGAAGAATAAACGACGGCCCAAGGTAACAAAATGACTTTTGAGAAGAATAAACGAGGTCTCAAAATAGCCTTTGGGAAGAATAAACGACGTCCCAAAATAATGAGATAACCTTCGGGAAGAATAAACGACGGCCCAAGGTAACAAAATGGCTTTTGAGAAGAATAAACGACGTCTCAAAATAGCCTTGGGAAGAATAAACGACGTCCCAAAATAATGAGATAACCTTCAGGAAGAATAAAAGACGGGCCAAGGTATCAATATGGCTTTTGAGAAGAATAAACGACGTCTTAAAATAGCCTTTGGGAAGAATAATCGACGTCCCAAAATAAGTTGTTGATGAAGTTTGTCTACTGGAAAATTAACCTGAAAAACAAGGTTAGTTCGATGCAAATATCAAGATATATATACCATCCTGCAAGATAATATTTATGATAATGCGTATGATATGATATGATGTATGTACGCATGAAGTATGTAGTTGTAGAACAACTGCTGACTGGGGAAAATAAATCCTGATTCGTTGCTGAAGACTTTGTTCCCGTCTTGTTTAAGAACATCGTACGTAGAACCTTCTCGTTTTCGTTCTTCGTACTTCTTATTGAAGGATTTAGTTCCTGGATATCCTGACTGAGGATTAAAGAGATGGACATAGATCAGGGGGACTTATTCGGCCAGACATCAATTCTTCGGAGGATATGAAACTGTTTGGAGACTTCGTAGAGTTGGAAGTATAAGATATTACTTGAAGTATTCCGTAAGGATATCCGTAAAGATTACTCTGTGGGGATGAACCGAAAAAGCTTCGTTGAATTCCTACTTCCGTTCGTTCTTAGTAAATGTTATTATTGTATTTTATGCATTTATGGTAAACATCAATCATATTCAAGGGCATATATACATGCAGGCATAACCAACAGACATTTCTTGCTTTAGTAAAAGGGGAAAAGTAAACCTGAATTCGAAAAATATTTCTTCCTTGAATAAAGAGGGAAAAGTAAATCTGAACTCGAAAACAGAATCATTTCAACTTTGAGAGTGTATAACCAATTGGATTTAGAGCTTCTGAGGTTCTTAACTTTCCTGAATAATCTCCCAGAAATTCTCATGGCTGGATCCGAAGACATGATACTGACACCATCAGATACTACTGGTGTAGGTAATTAATTTTCTCAATGGCTTCTGCTGAGAATCCAATATCAAGGTAATACAATTGTGATGGACCATATACACTCCGGGTATTATATTTGGAAAGAGAGCGTTGCCCCTTGGTTGAGGATAAATTGTTCCATAATGGAAGTATCTGAAAGGAGCTACCTTAAACAGAATGCCCCACAATAATATGCCCCTGGCATCATGAACTCTGTAATGTTACCCTTGGTAATTCAGATAGATGAGGATATCTTCCCCTGGCTACTTAAACATAGTTGAATCTTGACCTGATTACCCCAAATAAATTGGGCAGTAACTTGGTATGTGTAACACGGTGGGAGAAATGACTTTAGTGAAATGTTGCGGATAGCAAGAGTCGCCACCGACTTTTATTTTATCCAAAGGAAAGGGCATAAAAGAACAGGAAAGACCTTAAAAGATTTTTGGGTTCGGGGGGTAGGTTATGTAAAGGGAAGGTGTTAGCACCCTTTACATCCATGGTTATCCATGGGCTCTTAGTTACTTAGCTCACCTTAAAATGTTTTTGAAAAGTGTAGTGTGTGTTTAGAAATTTTCTTAAGTACTTTATAATGATCCATGTACGGATATATATAAAGCCTTGGTTTTGAAAATTGTTTGAGATGTGAAGTGTTTTTTTGAAATATTTTGAAAAGGTGAGCAAGTACATAAGAGGAACCTACCCTAATTTAAATCTTTTCTGTTCTTAAATATCCTTTAAATGGTAAGACTATCCCTATTATTAAGGAATAGGTAGTCATTACCTTGGATGTGTGAGGGACAAACGTAGGGTCATCGTATGGTCATAGAAAGCAACTTTGAGGGGTGTCTTTAGCAATTCGTAGGGACTATCATCATTTATTCGAAGGGACAAGATCATTATTCCGTAGGCAACCTCGAAGGGACTTGATCTTTTAAACTGTAGGGACTTGATGATTTTTATGAAGGGACTTGCTTTATACACCCCACTTGACCTTATGATTAGGCAACAATGAGGGATAACCTTAGAAAGTGAGATGGCGATTAAAAATCGACTTACGTGTGTGAGTGTTTAATTTATATTTATCTTATAATTAAAGTGATCTAAATTTATTTTAAATAGAATACATGTTTGCACTCCCTAAATTACTAACCATAGCATAAAAATTAAATAAATTACATATTTACAAAATTTACACCAAGGAGCAATTACATAATTATAATAAGCAATTAAAATAAATAGCAAATAAATAATAAGCAAAAATAAATAAATAGGCAATAAATATAATAGAGGTTAGTAATAATAATAATAAAAATAATAATAAAATAAATGGATTAGTAATAATAAGCAAAATAAATAATGAATAAAAATTAGAAATTATTAAGGAAATAAGAGCAATTTAATTATAAATTATAAACATAAAAAAAAATACAATTACAATATATTAGCATAAATTTAATTATTTTTTAACCATATATATTTTTTAAAAGAATGAAATTTGGATTATGAACAAGATTATAGAAACAATTTCATATTATAAAAATTTTGGTTATAAGCATATTTACAAGATTCAATTATATTAAATATTATATTTACAAAAATTAAGTTAGAAAAATAAAATTAGATTTTAACATTTTGTTTAGAAAAAAATAAATTAGGGTTTTTATAAAGTTAGGTTTTAGAAAATATTTTTAGGGTTAATTATTTGACCTAAAACTAATTAAATTATTTATCTAAGAAAACTACATACAATAATAATATAAATAAATTATAAAATAAATATAAACAATTTAACTTTTAGAAAATAAGTTATGATTTTAAAAAACATGAAGTTTTATATATGATATAATATTATTTAGAAATTAATTTCCTTAAAAATATAAATTAGTTATTAAACAAAATAAATAAATAGTAAGAAAATAGTGTAAAAAGAACATACCTGGGGCTGGGATCGAACCCACGCCCTAGGCTCTCTCTCTCCCTTGGACCAACACAAGCACCACCAGACCATGCGCGCGTTTGTGATTATGAAGTGAGCATGAAACCTTATACAGTAAACATGAAAATATGAATGAATAAAAACCAAAAAATATGAAACTAGGACTCGAACCCTCAACCTCAGCTTCCCATGCGCTCATGCTTGCCACTATGCCATTTGTCTCCAACTGATATAAAACGCAAAACACTAATTAAATATTAAAACCACATTCAAATTATGAATTTCGCGCGCTCGTCCATCTTCTTCCTCCAGCCATCGTATTAGGCTATAGTGACACTTGATCCGTCGCTATAGCTTATAGTGACGACCTTTTCCCGTAGCTACATGACCTGGAAAATCAAAAACGCAGCATACACAAAATAAATTCATTCTAAGGGTTCAAATTAGTCAATACAAGTCCTCTAAGTCCAATTCAGGTCTCAATTTCATGTGAAATTATCCGTAGCTAGGGTTCCCGATTTTGGATCTTCAAAACCCTAACAATGGCATACCTTCAAACCGGCCCTGAAACTCAAATTAAAACATCCAGAAACGTTGCAAGCATCAACATAAACAGTAATATACAATCAAATTTCATTTATATAGCTTGCATAATGAAAATCGAAAATCAAATTTTTAAGCTAAAATGTGCAATCGGTTTATGCATTCCAGGATGTTTTTGACGATGTAGATGATGTAAATAGAGTCAATGATCATCCAACAATGTATTGCAACCTTTAGAACACCTTGATTTGGCCTGTAAGAGAGAATCCGATTTGAGATTTTTTGTGAAAAGTTGGAAGCTTGCTCTTGTTCTAGGAGGCAGAAAAATCGTCCCTAGTGCTTGCAGTGTCTTCAAGTATATATAATGATTGAATTAGGTTAAAAAGAATGGATCTTGTATCATGAAAATTGATTACTTGATTATGAAGAAATCTCTCATCCAAAAATATCAAAAAAATCCAATATTATCTTACTATTTTGGCCTAGCACGAATTTGGATGTTGATAATTGGTCTTGAATGGTGTTTATGACTTTCTAGAAGAAGAATCACCCTTAAATATTGATTTTTTGATTTTATTTTGATTTAATATGTATTTAAATGAATAAAATTCAAATAAATATTAAATAAAAAAAAATCAGAAATTACATGGGTGGGTCGTGCTTGGTGTTATATTGAAGTTTGGATCACAAGATTGCAAGCCCATTTGGAAGAAATTGATTTTAAAGCCCCATTTTCTTCATACACCACTCCAAAATTTCCCAACTTTGCAAGGGCACATATCTTTCAATTTTAATGCTATGAGGGTGTTCTTGGACATTTTGGAAAGCTTGAAGAGTCCTCTAACCAACCCCACTGGTTTCATGTCCATATCATTTACCAATCTCAAGTTATGCCCTTTTGAAGTTGTTGACTTTTTGTTGACTTTTGAAATGACCTATAATGTCTTAGCTCATATCTTCCAAATGAAGCATTTTTGGACTTAACTTGCAAGATCAAAGTTGTAGATAATTCAATTTACTTCAAAATGAGATTTGGATGGAGACTTGGTGATGAAGCATGTGAAAGTTATGGCTGGTCAAAGTTCAGTTGACTTTTACTGAGGAAACCCTAATTTAGAAACTCCTGATTCTTGATGATCTGAAATCTCCTTGATGAATCATGATCAACCCTTGATCAAATGATGAATTTTACTTCATATACTTGATGTTAGCAAAAAATCATGAAGTTTGACTTTGGTTTGACCACAGTTGACCTCAGTTTGACTTTTTAACTACTTTGACTGATTTTGACCTATCTGATCATCTGACTGAGCAAAACTTTGAGAAAAGTCTTGAAACTTGTCATGGGGGTTCTTAAACACATATAAGATGCTATGAAGCTCACTTGAAGTCTTGGAAGTCCATTTATCCTGATTAAAGTCAAAACCCTAGTTTTGGATGCACTGCTTAGGAGGTGCATTGTCTGAGGGGATTGTCAACTCTTTTGACCAATTGTGAACTTTGTGAACCTTGTGAACCATCATAAAATGTCTTGTGATACTCATAGGAGGTATTGTGAAGCTTGTGAACCTTGTGAACCTCATGAAGTGACTTGTAGACTTCATGAACCTCATGAAAGGTTATGTAAACATTGTGAATCTTGTGAACCTTGTGAACCTTCATAAAGTAACTTGTAGACTTCATGAACCTCATGAAAGGTTTTGTAAATGTTGAGAGACTTGTGAACCTTGTGAACCTTCATAAAGTAACTTGTAGACTTCATGAACCTCATGAAAGGTCTTGTAAATGTTGAGAAACTTGTGAACCTTGTGAACCTTCTTAGAACACAAAGTCTTGTATTGTGAGGGCAAATTTTGGGGTGCAACAGTATGCCCTAATGATTGGGAAATAGTGACTATGCCCCTTGTATACATTGGCTTTGATCCAGGAAGCAACTTTGTCTATTGGAAGCACTTTGGTTTATTGAACATTCATCATGTAATCTCCTCTGTGTGTCAAAAACTTAGTTATATGTAAATAATGATATTCAAAATGCAATACTTATGTATGTCTTGAAGTTTTGGAAAAGAGTTATTTTAATAAAACAATGTTTGTAAAAACTGTGATATTAACTCAAGATTTATAATAAGCCCTAAAGGAGTCAGGATACCTTTTTGTAGCAGTACGCTTTTGAACTAACCATGCTTCAGTTAGGACTTTTAAAGGGTTGTAACATGGTCTGGTTCAAGGTTTAAAAAACAAAGGATAAAGACTCAAATTTTATTTGTACCCAACCCAATATCCATGATGTTCTTCAGTCATATGTTCGGTTAACTTATGCATTGAAGCTTCGAAGGAATTTAGAATTGTAACACTGTCATTTGTGATGGTTCAAAAACCAAAAATTTATTTGAACATTCAGTCATCTTTCTTTGTTGAGGATTCATAGTGACCTTTTTTTTCTTTTGACTTTATTATCCCTTCCTTTTGCCTGAACTGGTTGTTGCAAGATTACAGTCAGCGGGACATCTCAATTTTTACTAAGTCTCCTTCATAGGTTTTGACTTAGTGAGCTTTTCGTTTGCTAGATATTGGCCTGCAGACTTTTAGTGATTACAGGGAACCATCATTAGTTGTGTATGTCGCTCCCCGGACTTCTCGTCCCGGTGCAGACGCGGACGGTCGGTGATGTTGGAGGTTGAGGTTGAATAGAGTCGCTATCTAGGCATTTTTATCCCGAAGGAAAGGTAATGCTGCATAAACCTGGAAGGGTATGGATAAGACAGTTGCGAACCAGAGAAACTGAGAAAGGGGGTTGGTTACGACCTGGGAAGGTATTAGCACCCAGATCGTCCTTCGTACTCGACGGGATCCAAGCTTACTAGATTGTGTTTAAAAGGGGGTAGTGTATGTGCTGAGAGTGTATGAAAAGCTGGGAATGAATATACAGTGTGTCAGTGCAAAAGAGGGGGGGAGATGCTCAAGACTGAGGCTTAGAAAGAAAGCTAGAAGGAGAGGGGAAACAAAGAGACTTTTGTTCGATAACTGTTAAGTTATGCCTACATATCCTCTCGTGTAATGAGGAAGTCAGAACACCGTAGTTCGACTCAAAGAGACTGGATGATTTTGTTGTGAACTGCTTGCTTGTCTATGCTCAAGTGTATGACTCGTCTGGCTCGAGTGCTAACTGTCTTGCATTAGACGGGAGAAGCGAGTTCTCGTTTTCAGAGTGAATGAGATGAGAAAAGAATCCCGAAGGAGACGATTATTGTTTATTTTTGGTGTTTTCAGTTTTTTATTGTTTTTGGTGTTTTGCATAGGATAATGAGCTTAACCCTAAATCAAGGGTTGTAAACTCATTATATCCTCCCTGATTAGAGATAATGAGCATACTCAAGTATGAGATAAGCATTTCAACTTAATTACCATGATGATATAGGATTAAGTTCATTAACCTACTTGTGATCATTAAGATGTTTTTTGGGTTTTTGTGTTTAGTGTTAAGTAATGAGTTTAATCTCTAATCAAGGATTAGTGAACTCATTACACCATTCTAAGAGAAGGATGATAGATGAGAACACTTAAGCTGAGGAAGACTCCTCAACTTAATCCATGGTTAGGGACTAAATTCATTATATAACAAGCCTTTATTAAGTTAATTTTAATTAGAGGGTGAGATTAAGAAGTGGATTTTATGTTTGTAAGACTAGCTTGAGGGGGACTTGTCCATTAAACACTAGGGTTAATACCTCTTAACCAAAAGGAAGAGATGTAACCCTAATATAAGGCCCAAGTTACAAGCTTAAGTATTAATAGTTATTAGGTGTTTTGATTAGAAGGTGTAAACAAATTAAAGGTTTAACACTAAGGATTAAAGTTATACACTCCATCCTAAGATAAGGATGCAGGCATAACCCTAATTCAAAGTCTTAAAGCTTTAAGTGTTTAGCCTTGATTATGAGATGAGAAGAGAAACTCAAGGAGACTCAAAGGTAAAAGACTAGGGGGAACTATATACAACCCTAAAGTTATCATGCTTGGATGTTCCTATGGTTTGTGAGGCATAAGAGAAGATCTTCAGGAAGCCACCATGGAAGAGAAGTAGATGAAAAAGAGAAGAGAAAGGAGAATAGGTTACTTACTTCCTGAAGAAGATAAGTAACCTAAGAGAAAGAGGGCACAAGTGAAGAAAGTTCACTTTAAAGACAAGTAAAAGATTAATGTGAATAGATGAGAAGATGTGGGATGTGAAGGCAAATCCACATCCCAAACAACTTACCATAAGCCCCTGAAATGTTAGTGTGAATGCATAAGATACAAAGCAAAAGGAAATAAAGCAAATGAAGATGAAAAGACCAAAACCATAAGTGAATATGCTATGCAAATGTGTTATGAAATGATGAAAAGACATATATGATGCATATGTGTGATCATACAAGAGATGGGATGCAAAGGGAAAACATGTTAGAAGCATGAAAACACATAGATGTACATGAGATGTAAAGAATGCAAAGCATATCAAATGAATGAAGAAATGATCAAGCAATGTTAAAACATGTTCTAAGATGTCTAATAGGACATACAAATGAATGGAATGTCATGGCAAGTTCATGTGATGATGATATGCAAAGATGAATGCTAATGAACATGAGAAATTAGGGTTTTATAAATGTATGAGATGCATATGACCAAAACAGAAGCATACATCATGATAAAAATTTGAAAATGAACTTAAACAAACCCTAAACACATAAAAGATCACTCCCCAAAGGTGAAGGTCAGAAGCTAAACCTAGAGAAAGTTATGAATTTTCTAATTTAGCTAGGTTTTTTTGGGTGATTCTAAAGGAAAAATGCCAAACAATTTGAAAATGCAATGCAAAATTATGAGTTAAATAACCTAGATACTAGATGCAATGTGTGAAAGAATGAAAAAAGAACCAAGTTCAAACTCATCATGGTTGATCAGAAATGATTTTTTCAATTTAGGGTTCGAAAATAGGAATTTTATGAACCCTAATTCAAAGTAAATTATGAAAACATGATCAAACCTAAAACTAAATTTGTGTGATGGGTTTGTAAATTGATCTAAATGCCTAAGAATGATTCATGATTTTTTGTGTGATTTTTAGATACTTAAATGTATTTTAATTAATTAAAATAAATTAATTAATTAAATAAAACATTTAAATTATTTAAAAATACATTTTTAATGCAAAAAATAAAAATGTTTTTGAGTTTAGAAAAATATTTAAAGTGAAAATGCAGAAAATGAGATTTTTAAACATATTTTTGCTATTTTTAATAAATGAAAGAAAAAAAGAAATAAAATGAAAATAAAATAAAAGAAAATGAAACGTATGCAAGATCAAAGGTCAGGATTTGAACTTGGGGTGACTGCGCGCGTGTTTCTAAGGCTAGGATTGAATCTGACTAATTAACTTAATTAATTTAATTAATTATGAATTAGGGTTAAGTGGATTAATCTGGTCCATTCACACACGCGTGAAACAAGATCCTAAGGTCAGAATTCAAACCTGGCTAATTAACCCTAAATTAAACCCTAATCCTTTTCAGGCGACCGAAACAGTGTTCCGGTCGTCTTCTCCGGCCACTCTTCTTCCCTATCTCTCTCTATAAGCTACCCTAAGCCCCCAAAATCTCCATAATGCATCCCCAAACAACATAGAACAAGAATCAACTAGCAAAACACATTTATTTTTCATCAATAGGCTGAATCGAAGCAAACAAATTTTTAGGGTTAAACTTTCAGAACATCAATACATGGCCATTTTTCAACCATTTTCAAAAATAAACATATCACAATGATCAGTGAAACATGTAGATTGATATTGTAACTTAAAAAACAAGTTCTAGAAATTTTTTTCTTGGATGATACCTGAGATGAAGTTTTCTAAGTTTGAGCTTTCTGGCCTCTTCCTTTGTGCAAAACCACTCCAATGGATCCCCTTGTGCTTCTAAAAGGCATAGATGGAGTTTATGATGGCAGGTTTGTGTGTTTCAGTTCTGCTAAGGCAGAAATCGTGTTTGTGTTGTGGAGTGTTTCAGGCCATTGTAATGGTTGATTTGTGTTCTATGATTGATTTTGAGATGATTGGTGGAAGAAGTTTGAAGTTTTAAGGCTTGTGCTAAGAGATTCGAAGGAATTAAGGTTTTGAGGATTTTTGTGATTCTCAGTGTGTGATGTTTCAGGCTTCAATGTTGTATGAAATGAGTTGCTTGAGGTTTGCATAAGAGGTTGTGATTGGTTAGAAAGTTGGTGGTGGCATAGTGTGATTGGTATGGCTTCATTTGCAAAAACGTCAAAGAATGTGTACCATGAGTATGGGCTGGGACAGAGGAGATCTTATGGCTTGTCCTACCTCAGCTAGCATTGTGGAGAGCCATTGGATGGTTTGTGATGATCTGCAGCCCTTGAATTGCAAGATAGCATAGGTTTTGTACTTTTCCCTCTTTGGAAATTTTGTAAAAAATAGCTCATAGAAACTTGTGAAGCAAGTCATGAATTTGGTCCAAATATGTTGCATTATTATGTTATGATGCTTAGAGGTGGATTAGAGGTCACAAGAGTGCTTGAAACTTGGTTTTGCAAAAATCCCTCTTTGGCATGAACTTGAAAATTATAAGATTTTCCCCAACTTTGAAACATCATATCTTGAGTTCTAGGATGAATCAAGAGGAGTTCTTGTACTTTTTGAAAATGGGAAGATCCAATCTACACCTTTCATGTTTGAAGATTTTTCATTTGAAGCATTTTTGATCAAGAAAGAGGAGGTTGAAAATCTTTCCCAAAATGGAAAGTTTTCATTACAAGTCATGTCCAAAAATGGAAAGTTTGCAAATGGCTTGAAATTATTCAATCTTGTGAACTTCTAACCACTTCTAAGATCAAATAAAGATCATAGAACCTCAAATTGATGAATGTGACCCTTTGGTACCATTGGTGGTGGCCTTAGATGCCCTGATTCTGACTTTTCTTGCACAATAAAATACCAGTTGATCAGATGACTTCCACAATGAATTTCTTCATCAAATTTGGTACACATGCCCCTTATAACATATTAAGACCAATAAAATCAACAATGACCAAAAAATTTGAGATTAAGGGCCTCAAACCCAAAACCCTAATTTTAGGTCATCTGTGTAGAAAACCCTAGCCTGCCTGGGCCTCTGTGCAATCCTCTGTGATTTTGTGACTTCAAAGACTTCTTGGGGATGCAATAAGATCATAGACCACTCATGGACCCTTTTGTCATGCTTTAAGACCATTGAGATGGCTCAGATCACTTCTTGGATTCTCCTGATCAAAATGTGAGGGCAAATTTGGGGTGTTTACAGCTGACCCTATTCAAGCATGAGTTAGCTGTGCAGGATGTAAGCGCCTTGCTTAACAGACAAACAAGATAACTTGTGGTTGAATACCAAAGATAGTCCTAAATTTGCACTCGCTGGGGAGAAGAAGAAAAGGGATATAAATTGTAACAGGCAGTATAGTATGAGTATCAAATGAAAGCGATGGAGGACGACCATCGAGCAGAGGACGACTGCTGGGGATAAAAACGGTAAGTAAAGCAATGACGGGGACGACCATCATGCTGGGAAATAAAGAGACCACGACGGGGACGACCATCGGGTAAAGAAATAAAACTCTATGGGGATTAAATAAATGAGGAAAGCACTGACGGGGACGACCATCAAGTTAAATGGTAAATAAACCGCGACGGGGACGACCATCGGGTAAAAGAATAAATGAAATAATGATGAGGGACGCTCATCAAAAGGTGAAGGGGGATCACCTAGCAGGGGACGGCTGCTGAAAATATCACGACATAGGACGAATGCCAGATAGAAAAGATCAATGATGGGGACGACCATCAGATAAGCATGATGAAGGACGATCATCAAGAGGTGAAGGACGATCATCGAGCAGGGTACGACTACCCTTGGGGGTTATCTCGACATAGGACGAATGTCGGATAATAAAGGTCAACGATGGGGACGACCATTAGATAAATGATGAGGGACGGTCATCATAAGGTGAAGGATGATCACCTGGCACGGGACGCCTGCCAAAAATATCGTGACATAGGACGAATGCCGGATAAGAGGATCAACGATAGGGACGACCATCAGATAAAATGATGAAGGATGATCATCAAGAGGTGAAGGACGATCACCTGGCAGGGGACGGCTGCCGAAAATATCACGACATAGGACGAATGTCGGATATAATAGTTGTTTTCTTGGTGACTTACTGGGGAATGGTAAACACGGACGAGTGCTTACGCTTTGAAATAAAAGGTATAAGTGTTTGACGGTGTGTATAGATTAAAGATGCGGACGAGCATCCTTAGGACTACGATACAAACGAGTACAAATAGAAACAAACGCTGACACATGTTTAAGCATGATGATACAGACGAGTATCAATCGATTAAGCAAGGAACACGGACAAGTGTTGATCTGCTGAGGAGATTATATAGATAGAATACAGACGAGTATCAGAGGATTTTGTATAATTATGTACAAGTGTTTGACCTGCAGGGGATATATGTGCAAGACACAGACGAATGTCAAAAAGATTGAGCAAGGGACACAGACGAGTGTTTGACTCGCTGGGGAAGTATGACACGGGCGAGTGTCAAAACGAATATGTACACGTATAACCAAGTGTTTGTATTGAGAGTGCAAAAAGTATTTTGGCTTTGTTTGCAGGTGATAAGTTTTGTATATTGCTGGTGAAGTGATTTGTATTTGCAGGTGACATGATCCGAACTTGGCTTATGATCATGCAAATGTTTTATTTTTGCCGTAATGCTCCGTATTAGACAGAATGCTACACTCTGCGTGGGGAAAAATGATGCGAATGCTATGATTATGCAAATGAGAGAACTGATCCGAGATCTGGATCCTGCAGGGAGAAAGATCTCTGGGCGATCTATCTGGAGGGAGAACTCCGCTGGGGAGAGAGATCATTGGTCGATCTATGGGGAGAGAGGATCACCGAATGATCTTCCTAGGGAATTCTGTGGGGATCTCAGCTGGGGAAGCTTCTGTTGAAGAGAATCATGCTGGGACGAGGAGGCTTCGGCAACTCCGTCGGGGAAGAGCAGTTCAGGCGTTTCTCGGGAGATCCTGCTTGAGGAGAAGATAACTTCTGGGAAGTAATCTATTGTAACTCCTTCGTCCAAGTGACACACTGGGGATTTAATGAGTTCCTTGAAGGATCCTCTGAGGGGATGACAACTTCGTGGGGAAAAAATCCTGTCAAGTAACCCTGTTGATGAGGTGATTGCTGACTTGGCTGGGGATATAATGCTTGATATGCCCCATGCCGTGAGATTGTCTGCCTTGAGTACCTGCAACCTATTATAAAAAATGCACAAGTGTCCCGAGGTATCCTCAACCGGATTCCGTCATGGGAGTTAAATTTGTCTGAGAGCAACATATTTCCTGCAAGCATTTATTGAAAATGGCTCATATGTTTTCATGTAAGTTTTGTATTATGAACTTTGAACATTTTGCAAACGAAACAAAAAATGCACAAAACAAAGTATGACTAAAAATTCTGATTTTATTGATTTGTGTACCCTGAATGGGCAAGTACAGTGAAGAAGCGAATCCCTGAAAGGAGGAGATTGCTGTAAAATTGAGAAAATAAAAGTGTTGGAAATGTTGAAGTTGACGCTCCAGTGAGCTTCCTTTGCTATGACCTGTATAACCTTGACGTTCTTCTTATCTTGCTGTCTGAAGAAGGTTGATTCTGACCAACGCTTTATCCTTTCGAAGCTTGCCATGTTACGAGTGATACAGACGAATTCAGAATGCATTTGTTCGCTTATTCCCTGATTTTGCGTGGATCGCCCTTTCGGGTTTTCAATCCACCGGGATACCCATTTTTGCCTGAGCTGTCCGATGTGGCTTTTCAACTCAGCGGGTGTACATATTTTTTTTTCTCCAATTTTTCCCTTATTGTAAACACCCCAAATTTTCCCTCACTAAGTTCACACCATGGCTTGTGATCTTTCATATTTGAATTAGTTTAAGAATACCATCTCATATTGCATTTTTGTTTCACTGTATTAGTTCAAGTTCATCTGCATCTAGGGTTTGTGATCTGAGCAATCCAAGGATTCATCTGAGCCACTCCAATGGTCTCCAATCATTTCAAGAGGGTCCCTGTATGTTCTATCATCATATTATATCCCTCAAAGATCAAGGAATTCAAAAAATCACAAGAACTTGGAAAGCATGGAAGCAGAGCTAGGGTTTCACTACACAGATGACCTGAAATTAGGGTTTTGGTTTCAGAGGCCATAACTCCAAATTTCTGGTCATTCTTGTTTCTAATAGTCTTAATATGTTATAAGGATCATGTATACCAAGTTTGATGAAGAAATTCATTGTAGAAGTCATATGTTCATTGGGTAACTTCTTGAGCAAGTCAGAGCAAAATCAGGGCATCTAAGACCCCCAACAATGGAACCAAAGTGAATTTTTCATCAAATTGAGGTTATATGATCTTTATTTGATCATTGAAGTGCTTTGAAGTTCACAAAGTTGAAGAAATTTGAGCTAAACCAAAAGTTGCCAAAAATGGAAATGACTTGTAATGGAAACTTTCCATTTTGGGAAAGTATTTCAACCTCCTCTTTCTCAACCAAAAATGCTTCAAATGAAAAATTGTTGGTCATGAAAGTTGTAGATTGGATCATTCCCTTTTCAAAAAGTACAAGAACAAGTCCTAATTCATTATGGAACTCAAGTTATGGCTTGGCAAAGTTGACAAAAATCCTATAATTTTCACTTTCACACCAAAGAGGATTTTGTGCAATTTCACATACCAAGTCATTTTGTGACCTCTAATCACTCTCTAAGCACCATACAAACATACTACAATGCATTGTGACCAAAATTGCCCAAAGAATCATTCCATTTCATGCCTTGAACTTCAAGAAATTCAAAAGGGGCCAAACTTCTTCAAATTTGCAAAAGGGGTTGAAACTTCTCACACACTTGCTGCATCACCCCAAAACATTTTCCATGGTTCTCCTTGATCCTTGCTGAGCCAAGACATGCCCTAAAACAGCTGCAACATGAGCCCATACCTCAAGTACACCTAATGTTGACATTTTGGCAACTTGCCCATACCAATCACCACAGGCCACCACCCACTTTCTAAACTATCAAACATTGTTATGTGGATCAAAAGCAAGCCAATCCATACATCACACAAGCTCATATAATTCCATAAGTCAAGTTTATCAAAAATCACCTTCAAGCAAAAACCTTCGAAACTTTCTGTCCAGCCATCAAACTTCAAAACAAACTTCACCATTCATTCAGAAATGATCCATAGAACATAAACCAACCATCCAGCAAGCCTCAAAGCCCCTCTACACAAAACACGATTTCTGGCCAGTTGAAGTGCAACCACACATTCCAGCCACTCTAAGCTCCTTCCAAGCATTGCAACCTCATCAAGGGGTCAAGTAAAGAGGATTTGCACAAAAGAAGAGGTCCAAAAGCTTCAGAGGTGAAAGCTCCAGCTCAGGTATCAATCTTCAAACTTTTTTCCAGAAGCATGATTTTAAGTTTCTAAATTGTTCCTTATGCTTTGCTGATCACCATGGCCTAATTTGTTTTGAAAATGAGTGAGAAATGGCCATGTATGCTTGCTCTGAAATTTTGCCCGTGAAACTTATTTTCTCCGAATCTTGAAAATGGTGAATGAGAAATGTGTTTTGATGCTTGATTCATGTTTGGGGAGGTGCGGGGAAGTGATCTGGAGCTTTAGAGCTCTGGAAATTACCTAGGGAAGAAGTTGGCAATTTGGTCTCGCCGGAGAAGACGACCGGAAGTCTTCTGGCCACCTGAAACTGGTTAGGGTTAATCCACGTAATTAGGGAAAGTTTGAATTTGGGCTGTTGGATGATGATTAGGGTTAGGCAGTGAATGGCTCAGATTAGCTCATTAAGAATAAACCTGATTAATTAATTTTAAAACCTAATTAAAGCTCAGATTAATTCCTGGCCATTGAGATGCGCGCGTAGTCAAACATAATCCCCCCAGTTCAAATCTGGACCTTTGGATCAATGAACTTTTATTTAAATTCATTTTATTTTCATTTTTATCCATTTATTTTGTGCAATTTATTTAAAATACTTAGAAAATTCCAAAAATATTTTTCTTCTGCATTTTGACTTCAAATATTTTTCTTCACCCAAAAACATTTTTATTTTTATTTTTTGCATTAAAAAATCATTTTAAAAATATTTAAATGTTTATTTTAATTAGTTAATGGAAATTAATTAATTAAAATACCGTTTAGGTTTCTAAAAATTCCAAAAAAATTCACATTGCATCTTAGGACATTTAAAAACATTGTCAAACCATTCATACAAATTTCTTTTTGGTTTTGATCCAACTTTGACATTTTTCTTGAATTTACGGTTCATAAAAATCCCTTTTTGGAACCCTAACTTTGAAAATTCTTTTATGCCTAACCATGAAGGGTTTGACATTGGTTCTTTTTGCTTTGTTCTTCATATAGCATGTAGTATCTAGCATATTATTTTCATAAATATATCTTGCATTTTCAATTTGATTTGCATTTTCCCTCTTAAGGTACCCAAAAACCCTAGCAAACTTAGAAAAATCACAACTTTCTTTAGGTTAAGAGTTAGACCTTCTCCTTTGGGGTGTAATATCATATGGGGTTAGGGTTCCTTTGAGTTCATTTTCAATTTTTTATCATTTGATTTTCTTCTGTTTTTGATATTTGCATCTCATCCTTTCATATAACCCTAATCTTGCATCCATACTTGCATCTTACATTGCATGAACATGTAAAATTGCCATGACATTCTAAGCACTTGTATGCCATATTAGACATCTTAAGACATTTCTTGAACATTGCTTGGTCATTTATTCATACATTTTTTATGCTTTGCATCCATTTCATTTCATGAACATACATGTGTTTTCATACTTCAAAGCATGCTTCATTTGCATCCAATATCTCATATGAACATTCATAACACTTGGTATGCTTTTGCATCATTTCATAGCATCATTTGCATCATTTGTTTGCTTCTAGTTTTGTCTTTTACCTTTGCATATGTTTCATTTTCATTTCATTTCTTTCCTTATACTAACCTTTTCAGGTGGTAAGTAACTTGAGAAGTGAATTTGTCTTCACTTCTCATTTCTCTTCATCTTTTTCTTATGAATCCTTGCTGCAATTCTCTTTGCCTTAGAGTGAGCTTGCTCATTCATTTTCATCATTCACTTTCTTTCCTCAAGTTAATTATCTTCTTCAGTGAAGTAAGTAATTTGTTTCTTCTGCTTCTCCTCCTCTCATCTGCTTCTTCCATTGGTGGCTTCTCTGAAGATCTTTCTCAAGCCTTATAAACCATAGGAACATCCAAGCATGATAACAATTAGGGTTGTAATTAGTCCCCTTTAGCTTTTACCTTTGTGTTTTCTTTGTGTCTCTCTTCTCACCCCATCATTAGAGACTAAACGTTTAAGGTTTTAAGACTTTGTGATTAGGGTTATGCCTGCATCCTTCTCTTAGGATGGAGTGTATAAATTTAATTCTAAGTGTTAAACCCTTAATTTTTTAAACCTCTTAATCAATCCATCTTAATAATCACTAATACAATAACTTGTAACTTGGGCCTTGCATTAGGGTTCTAATTCTTCCTTTATTGGTTAAGAAGGACTAACCCTAGTGTTAATGGACAAGTCCCCCTCAAGTTGTGTTGCAAACCATAAAACTCACTTCTTAATCTCACCTCTTAATTAAAATCCATTAAATAAAGGTTTGTTTTGTCGTGAGGTTAATCCATAATCATGGATTAAGTTGAGGTATCTTCCTCAGCTTAAGTGTGCTCATCTATTATCCTTCTATTAGGATGGTGTAATGGGTTCACTAATCCTTGATTATGGCTTAAACGCATTATTTAAGACTAAACAAAAACTCAAAAACATCTAAATTATCACAAGTAGGTTAATGATCTTAATCCTACATCATCATGGAAATTAAATTGAGATGTTTATCTCATACTTAAGGTATTCTCATTATCCCTAATCAAAGGGAGGATATGATGAGTTTACTAATGTTTGGTTTAGGCTTAAGCTCATTAACTTATGACCTACACCAAAAAGCAATAAAAGATTGAAAACACAAAAAATAAACAATAATCGTCTCCTTCGGGATTCTTCCGTCTAATGCAAGACAGTTAGCACTCGAGCCAGGCGAGTCATACACTTGAGCATAGGCAAGCAAGCAGTTCACAGTCAATTTATCTTTCAGTCTCTTTGAGTCGAACTACGATGTTCTGACTTCCTCATTGCACGAGAGGATACGTAGGCATAACTTAACTGTTATCGAACAAAAGTCTCTGTGTCTTCCCCCTCCTCCAGCATTCTCTTTTAAGCCTCATCCCTGAGCACCTCACTTCACTTTCTTGCACTGACACTTGTACATTCCTTTCCAGCATTTGCACACAGATAGCACATGCACTACCCCTTTAAACACAAACTTTCAAGCGCGGATCCCGTCGAGTACGACGGACAATCTGGGTGCTAAAACCTTCCCAGGTTGTAACCAACCCCCTTTCTCAGTTTCTCTGGTTCGCGACCGTCTTATCCATTTCTTTCCAGGTTTATGCAGCATTACCTTTCCTTCGGGATAAAAATGCCTAGCTGGCGACTCTTTTCACCTTCACCTCTCATTCTTCTCTTTCGCCGACCTTTCGCGTCTGTATCCTATCTGACCCGGGTGTCTTTTCGGGGGAGCGACACTTATTTTTGCCCGAGTCTTTTATTCTGTTTTTGACTCGCCGGGATGCCCTATTTTTTCCTGGACTTACATTCTGTTTTTATGTCCAACGGGTCTTTTATGCGAAGTATTTTTTAACTGCATCTGAATTCACAGGAGATAAGAAGTCTTCGCCATCCATAGTAGTGAGCATCAGTGCCCCACCAGAGAAAAATTTCTTTACTATGAATGGGCCTTCGTAGTTTGGCATCCATTTGCCCCTGTGGTCTGTATGAGGAGGAAGAAGTCTTTTTAGAACAAGCTCTCCCACTTGGTATTCCCGAGGTCTGACTTTCTGATCGAAGGCTTTCTTCATTCGCTTTTGATATAACTGCCCATGACAGATGGCTGCTAATATTTTTTCTTCAATCAGACCCAGTTAATTATATCGAGATTGGACCCATTCTGCTTCATCCAGTTTCACATCCATCATTACCCGTAAGGAGGGTAGTTCAACTTCAACAGGTAGGACAACTTCCATACCATACATAAGCTGATAAGGTGTTTCCCTAGTAGATGTTCTAACAGAGGTTCGGTACCCATGCAAGGCAAATGGTAGCATTTCGTGCCAGTCTTTGTAGGTGACTACCATCTTTTGCACAATCTTCTTAATATTTTTGTTAACGGCCTCAACAATGCCATTCATCTTTGGCCTGTAAGGAGAAGAGTTGTGATGTTGAATTTTGAAGTCCCGGCAAAGTTCTGCCATCATCTTGTTGTTCAAATTTGAACCATTATCAGTAATGATTCGCTCGGGAACTCCATATCGACAAATGATATCCCTTTTCAGAAATCGAGCT
This sequence comes from Lathyrus aphaca, assembly GCA_963966055.1. NCBI lineage: Eukaryota > Viridiplantae > Streptophyta > Magnoliopsida > Fabales > Fabaceae > Lathyrus > Lathyrus aphaca. Next base: position 149,392,076 of record OZ014519.1, read on the forward strand.
ACCACTTGCCTGTTGACATTTGAATACGAAGCTGCTTCAACCCATTTGGTGAAGTAATATATGGGTACCAGGATGAATCTGTGACCATTTGAAGCATTCGGTTCAATATTTCCAATCATATCAATGCCCCACATGGCGAAGGGCCAAGGTGAAGACATTACATTCAAAGGATTCAGAGGGAAGTGCACTTTATCTGCGTAGATCTGGAATTTCCTGGCATAAGCACAACAGTCTGCATCCATTGTGATCCAGTAGTAACCCGATCTTAATAACTTTTTTGCCATTGCATGTCCTCCGGCATGGGTACCGAAAGAACCTTCATGTACTTCATGTATCATTAGGTCTGCTTCCTTCTTGTCAACACATCTGAGCAAGACCATGTCGAAGTTTTGCCTGTACAAAGAACCATCAGTATTAAGGAAGAAACTACTGGCTAGCCTTCTTAATGTCTTCTTATCGTTTGACGATGCCCCAGGTAGGTATGTCTGAGTCTCCAAGAAGCATTTGATGTTGTGGAACCAAGGCTTGTTATCAGTGACAATGTCTACAGAGAAGATATATGTCGGTCGGTCCAGTCTGGATACCAAAATCCGAGGTACATAATTGGCAGTCTGTACTTTGATCATGGATGAAATGGTAGCCAAAGCATCTGCAAACTGATTCTCATCTCGAGGGATGTATTCAAGCTTAACTGTTGTGAAGAAGGTCAACAATCTCCTCGTATAGTCACGATAGGGAATCAGATGCTCCTAATGAGTGTACCACTTGCCACTGGTCTGGTTGATTACCAAAGCTGAATCTCCGAATACATTCAAGGTTTTGACCCTGAGGTCAATGGCCTCCTCAAGACCCATGATACAAGCTTCGTATTCTGCTTCGTTGTTAGTGTAGACAAAGGTGAGCCTTGCTGAGAAAGGAAAATGAACCCCTTTAGGTGTAATGAGTACTGCACCAACCCCACGACCGTTGCAATTAACTGCCCCGTCAAACATCATAGTCCATGCTTCTTCTGGGTCAGGCCCTTCAGTATGAATAGGCTCTTCACAATCTTTTGCTTTCAAGAACATTATGTCTTCATCAGGGAAGTCAAATCTCATAGGCTGGTAATCATCAATGGGTTGCTCATCCAGATTGTCAGACAATACACTGCCCTTGATGGTTTTCTAAGAGGTGTATTAAATATCATATTCTGTTAGAATCATTTGTCATCTTGCAACCCTTCCGGTAAGTGTTGACTTCTCAAATATGTACTTGACTGGATCCATCTTTGAAATCAATAAGGTAGTATGAGTCAACATATACTGTCTTAGTCGGCGAGTAGCCCACGCTAAAGCACAACAAGTTTTCTCGAGCAGTGAATAACGTTGTTCACAGTCGGTAAACTTTTTGCTTAGGTAGTATATTGCATACTCTTTTCGACCAGACTCGTCATGCTGGCCCAACACATAACCCATTGACTCTTCTAATACTGTCAGGTACATGATTAGAGGGTTTCCTTCGACTGGAGGCATGAGAATTGGAGGTTCTTGCAGATATTCTTTGATCTTGTCAAAGGCTCTCTGACAATCATCATTCCATCTGATTGTTTTCTCTTTTCTTAACAGCTTGAACAAGGGCTCGCATGTTGTAGTGAGATGAGATATGAACCTTGAAATGTATTTCAATCTACCTAGGAACCCTCGACCTTCCTTCATAGTCTTAGGTGCAGGCATTTCTGGAATTGCTTTGACTTTATCGGGATCAACCTCAATTCCTTTTTGTAACACCCCAAATTTGCCCTCTCCTGTTTAACATCATCATCATCATATCATAATCATCATCAGCACGTCATATCCTTAGTGTCGCTCCCACCAAATGAGGCTAAGTCAAATGGGGTACAGACGCGAACGGTCGGTGAAATAAGAGAGAACACACAAGGGTGAACTCAGAAGACAAGAGTCGCCAGCTAGGCATTTTTATCCCGAAGGAAAGGTAATGCTGCATAGACCTGAGGAAAGATATGGATAAGACGGTCGCGAACCAGAGAGACTGAGAAAGGGGGTTGGTTACAACCTGGGAAGGTATTAGCACCCAGATTTTCCGTCGTACTCGACGGGATCTAGTTTAAAAGATTTGTGTTTTAAAGGGGTAGTGTCAGTGCAATCTGTGTATCGAAGCTGGAAAGAATGCAAGTGTCAGTGTAAAATAAATGTGAAGTGTATAAGAGAAGTGTCTATGCAAGAACAAGAGTGAAGAGCTCAAGACTATGAGGCTCAAGGAATGATGCTGGAAGGAGGGGGAATATACAGAGACTTTTGTTCGATAACTGTTAAGTTATGCCTACGTATCCTCTCGTGCAATGAGGAATTCAGAACACCGTAATTCGACCCAAAGAGACTGAAAGATGAATTGACTTGTAAACTGGTTGCTTGCCTATGCTCAAGTGTATGACCAGTCTGGCTCAGGTGCAAACTGTCTTGCATTAGACGGAGGAAGCAAGTTCTCGTTTGTGAGTGAATGAGATGAGAAAATAATCCCGGAGGAGACGATTATTTGTTTGTTTTTGGTATTTTCAATCTTTTATTGCCTTTTGGGGTTTGTCATAGGAAAATGAGCTTAAGCCTAAACCAAGGGTTAGTAAACTCATCACATCCTCCCTCCGATTAGGGGTATTGAGAATACCTTAAGTATGAAGTAAGCACCTCACACTTAATCACCATGATGTAGGATTAAGATCATTAACCTACTTGTATTTTATTTAGATGTTTTTGCTTTTTTTGTTTAGTGTTAAGTAATGAGTTTAAGCCATAATCAAGGATTTAATGGACTCATTACACTATCCTAATAGAAGGATAATAGATGAGAACATTTAAGCTGAGGAAGGCTCCTCAACTTAATCCATGATTAGGGATTAACCTCATGACAAAACAGAGCCTTCATTAAATGGATTTTAATTAATGATAAGATTAAGAAATGGATTTTATGATTTGTAAGACAACTTGAGGGGGACTTGTCCATTAACACTAGGGTTAGTCCTTCTTAACCAATTAAGGAAGAATTAGAACCCTAATGCAAGGCCCAAGTTACAAGCTGGATGTCTTGATGATTATTAAGTGAATTGATTAAAGGACTTAAACACATTAAGGGTTTAACACTTAGGATTAAAGTTATACACTCCATCCTAATAGAAGGATGCAGGCATAAGCTTAATCACAAAGCCTTAAAACCTTTAGGGTTTAGTCCTTGATTATGAGATGAGAAGAGAAGACACAAAGATGACACAAAGGTAAAAGCTAAATGGGGGACTAATCAAACCCTAATTATTACCATACTTGGAGATCCTAGGGTTAGTGAGGCTTAAGAGGGGAAGAGATCTTCAAAGATCCACCCAGGAGAGAGGCAGATGAAAGGAGAAAGAAGCAAAGAGAAGCAAGACAACTTGCTTCACTTAAGAAGACAAGTTGCTTGAAGGAAGAAAGAGGAGAGGGCATGAATGAGCAATCTCTCTCCAATACACAAGATAAAATGCAGCAATGATGCAAGAGAGATGAGAAAAGATTATGAGAAGTGAAGGCAAATTCACTTCTCAAAACAACTTACCACCTGAAAAGTTAGCAAAAGAAATGAAATGCAATGAGAATGAGATGAAATGAAATGATGCAAACCAGAGTCAGAAGCATAAACATTATGTTAATGATGCTAAGAGATGATGCAAACACAATACAAGAGATGAGAATGATCATACAAGCATAAGGATGCAAATGAAGCATGCTTTGAACCATGAAAGTTCATGAAAGTTTATGAAATGATATGAATGCATAACATGGCAAATGAAAGATGCAATGATCAAATATGATTCTAATATGTCCTAAGATGTCTTATATGTCCTAAGGATGCACAAAATGTCATGGCTAGTTCTTGAATGCAAGCAAATGAGAAATGGATGCAAAGAGAGGCACAAATTAGGGTTTATGCACAAGACACAAAGCAAAATTCAAAATCAGAAGCAAATGACATGATAAAAAATTGAAAATGGGATCAAGGGAACCCTATCCCTACACAAGTTCACTGTCCAAAGGAGGAGACCTAAATCTAAACCTAATGGAAGTTATGGATTTCCTAAGTCAACTAGGGTTTCAAGGCACCTCAAAAGGAAAAATGCACATTAAATTGGAAATGGAAGATAAATGCAAACCAATTTTAACCTAGCAACTACATAATGTGAAGGATGCAATGCAAGAAGAGCCATCATCAAACTCCTCATGGTTAGGCAGAATGAATTTTTCTAAGTTTGAACAAAAATATTGCCTTTAAATGAATTTAATTCCAATGAAAAAGGTCAAAATAGGTCAAGAACCAAAAAGAAATTTGTTTTGAGAGTTTGATAATGTTTCTAAATGTTTTGAAATGCAATGTGAATTTTTTTGTGATTTTTAAATACCTAAATGCATTTTTTAATTAATTAATTTCCATTAACTAATTAAAAATAAACATTTAAATGATTTAAAAATAATTTTTAATGCAAAAAATAAAATTAAAAATATTTTTGGGTTCTGAAAATTAATGAAATGTTTGACAAAAAAAATCAGAATTTTTCAATGTATTTTCCTATTTTTAAAAATTCGTAGAAGTTAAATGAGAAAGAAATGAAATAAAATTTAAATAAAAGAAAGTAGGCTGATCCAAGAGCTGAGATTCAAATGGTTTTGGAGGGAGTTGACTCGCGCCAGATCCTAGGGCTGTAATTCAAACTGACCAAATTTAAATTAAACCTAATTAATTAATTTAATAAATCAGGATTAGGGTTTTAATGATGGATCTGGGCCACTCATTCGCGCGCGGGTCAACCAGGGTCAACAGGATCTATGACTCACATTCAAACTGAGCCCTAATCACAGTTAAGGCATTAATGACTTTCAGGTGGCCAGAAATGACCTCCGGTCATCTTCTCCGGCCACACCCATCCCTGAAAATTGCTATCTCTCTCCCCAAGCTTCTAAAACCTAATTTCTCTGCCCAGAATCCATCCCCACGCATCACCCAACAAGAAACACCCACTAAAACAAATTTATTTCACATATTCAAGCTGAATCGAAGCAAATTAGTTCTAGGTCAAGAAATTTCAGAGAGCTCATACATGCTTAATACTTGACTATTTTCAAAACCAAACATATCAGCATTATCAGTGAATCATGGAGAATCAATTAGTAACTTAAAAACACGTTTCTGGAAAAATTGTTCTTGAGCTCACCTGAACTGGAGCTTTGAACTTTGGAGCTTTCTGGCTTCTTCTTTGGTCCAAGATGCCTTTAATGAACCTCCTGAGAAGTTTGCAATGCTTGTTTGGAATTTCTTATGGCTGGTTTAAGAGATTGATGAAGTTCTGACCAAGGGGAGTGAAAAATCGTATTTCTGTTTGGGAGGGTTTCAGGATCAAATGATGGTTGGGAATTGATCAGAGGATCATGGTGAGTGATTCTATGAAGTTTGTTTTGAGGTTTGTGGCTTGTGTATTGAGATTCGAAGAAAAATGCATAAAGAGGGATTTTGGAGAATGTTGGCTTGTGGGAGGTTTCAGCTTCCAAGATTATATGAAATGTGATCCATGAGGCATGTATGTGAAACTGTGATTGGTCAGAGTAGTTGGTGTGGCTCAGTTTGATTGGTATGGGCAAAATGCAAAAAGTCAAGTCTATGTGTCCTTTGAGGTATGGGCTGTTTTAGGGCCAGAGCAAGGGCATGTCTGCTGCAGCTTGATTCAAGGATGACCATGGAAATGGGATTGAGGCAGATCAGCAAGTGGATCAAAGCTTATGTGTGGTTTTGCAATCTTGTGAACTTTTGGCCCTTTTGAAGTTTCTTAATGCACAAGTCATGAAACTTGTGAGTTCTTTGGTGAATTCTGAATTTTAAGTCATGGTTTATGTTTATGTAATGGTTAGAAGTCAATTAGAGGTTACATAAAGGCTTGGCATGTGAATTTGCAAGTTTCCCTCTTTGTGCAAAAGTGAAAATTTCATGATTTTTCCCAACTTTGACAAGCCATAACTTTTGATCCAAAATGAATTAGAATGAGTTCTTGTACTTTTTGAAAATGGGAGGATCCATTCTACAACTTTCATGACCAAAGTTCTTTCATTTGAAGCATTTTTGAATCAAAAAGAGGAGGTTGAAAAACTTTCCCAAAATGGCAAGTTTTCATTACAAGTCACTTTCCCAAAAAGGCAACTTTGCAAATGGCTTGAAATTTTCCAATTTTGTGAACTTCTAATATCTTCTATGACCAAATAAAGATCATACATATTCAAAATGATGGAGAACACCCTTTGGTTGGGTCACTGGGGGCCTCAGATGCCCTGATTTTGCACTGACTTGCTCAAGAAGTAAATTCTTGATTAGATGCCTTCCCCATGGAATTTCTTCAAGAAAATTTATATGCATGATCCTCATAACATATAGAGACCAATAGAAACAAGAATGACCAAAAAATTTGGAGTTATGGCCTCTGAAACCAAAACCCTAATTTTTAGGTCATCTGTGCAGTTAAACTTGGCTCTGCTTCTATGCCTTTTTCAGTTCTTGTGATTCTTTGACTTCTTGACCTTATGAGGATATAATATGATGCTTGAACATACATGGACCCTCTTGAGGTGATTGAAGACCTTTGAAGTGGCTCAAATGGCTCAGGGATGGCTCAGATCACAAACCCTAGATGCAGATGACTTTGAACCAATGCAGTGAATCAAAAATATGGTATGAGATGCCATGATTGAATTTATGCAAATGAAAAGATCACAAGCCATGGTGTGAATGGGTGAGGGCAAATTTGGGGTGTTTACAGCTGCCCCTATTCAAGCATGAGTTAGCTGTGCAGAATGTAAGCAGCGACTTAACAAGCAAACAAGATAACTTATGGTTGAATACCAAAGACAGTCCAAAGTTTGCACTCACGGAATGAAGAAGAAAAGGGATATAGATTGTAAAAGAAAATAAAGTATGCTTATAAGGTGCGGGCGACGGAGGAAGACCGTCGAGCAGAGGACGACTGCTGGGGATAAAGCAATGACGGGGACGACCGACATGCTGGGGAAAATGCGGGAGATAAAGCAATGACGGGGACGGCCGACAAGCTGGGGATATAAGAGATTATGATGGGGACAACCATCAAATAATGTTACAAGATTCTCCGGGGATTAAAGGTAAATGATGGGGACGACCATCGGGTTGAAGAAATAAATGACGAGGAACGGTCATCAAAGGTGAAGGATGATCACCTAGCAGGGGACGGCTGCTCTGTTGGGGATGAGGATGAGGGACGGTCATCCAAGGTGAAGGACGATCACCTGGAAAGGTACGGTTTCCAAAAAGTATCACGACATAGGACGAATGCCGGATAAAAGGGGTCGACGACGGGGACGGCCATCGGATAAGCATGATGAAGGACGATCATCAAGAGGTGAAGGACGATCACCTAGCAGGGTATGGATGCTCTAAGGGTTTATCATGACATAAGACGAATGCCAGATAACAAGATCGACGATGGGGACGACCATCGGATAGAGTGATGAAGGACGATCATCAACAAGGTGAAGGACGATCACCTAGCAGGGGACGGCTGCTAAAAATATCACGACATATGACGAATGGCGGATAAGAAGGGGTTCTAATGAATAGAGACTCCACTGGGAATGATGAAGGACGATCATCAAAAAGGTGAAGGACGATCACCTGGCAGAGCACGGCTGCCGAAAGGTATCATGACATAGGACGAATGTCAGATAGAAAGGAAATAATTTACTGGGATTTGCTGGGACTCTTCTGGGGAATAGTAGACACAGACGAGTGTCTAAACTCAAGAAGACATAAGTGTTTGACACGGTGTATAGATTAAAGATGTGGACGAGCATCCTTAAGACTATGATACAGACGAGTATCAGCAGAAGCAAACGCTTGACGCATGTTCAGAGATGATGATACAGACGGGTATCAACTAGTTAACAAAGAACACGGACGAGTGTCGAATCTGAGGGGATATAAGTGGCGTATACAAGATACGGACGAGTATCTGTATGAGTAAAAAGTATGAGTGAGACACAGACGAGTGCTCAACTTGTTGGGGAGAGTGCGACACGGACGGGTGTCGGAAAAAGGGTATTATAAACAAGTATTTGGTTTACAAAGTATTTAGGTACTATGCTGTGGGGGTGACACGGACGAGTGTCAAGGAAATTGTATATATATATATGTATCTATGCTGTGAGTGCAAAGGGGACGCTTTGGCTTTCTGCTGGGAAATTGGGAAATATTTTGTATATTGCTGATGGATTGTCATTATTTGCAAGTGTTCGGGTCGACACATGGCTTATGATTTATGAAATATGTTTGATTTTTGCCGTAATGCTTCGTATTAGACGGAATGCTACGCTTTGTGGGGAAAATATGATGCGAATGCTATGATTATGCAAAGATACCGATCCGGGATCTGGATCCCGATGCCGTGGAGATCCCTGGCTGATCTGCTTGAAGTGGATATCCCAGTCGGGGATGAGATCATTGGAAGATCCGACGTATATGACTCTGCACGGGGAAGTAGGTCATTGATAAACATATCTTAGTAATGAGGGACCCAGCTGGGGTCTGTAGAAGCTTTCGTCGCTTTGTTTGTGAGATCTTCAGGCGTTGCCCTTCTGGATAGGGGTTGAAACTCTGCGGGGAGACGGTTCCCTGTCTAGCACTCGGCCGGGGAAGAAGAAAGATCACTGAAAGATCCTCCTAGAGATTTCTGTGGGGATCCTGCTGAGGGTGATGCTTGACAACTCAGCTGGGGATATGAGCACCTTCTGGTACTTCTCTGAAGGAAATGCTGGAGTAGTGATGCCTGGCAACTCTGGTGGGGAGAAAGCATCTCTGGTGCTGTTTGGAAGATGTGTTGAGGAAACAATGATTTGGCAGCCTGCTGGGGAGAAGCTTTCATGTCCCATGTTGTGCTTTGGACACCTGCAATCCTGTAAAGACAAAGAAACGCACAAGTATCCCGAGGTATCCCTTACTGGATTCCGTCATAGGAGTTCAGACACTCCCGGGAGCAAATATATTTCCTGTATGCACATATTTTTAGAAGGGAAGCATCTGAATTTATGCAATCAATATCTCAAGGACATCGGACATTTTGCAAATGAAAAATAAGATGTACGACAAGATATGACTGAAAATCTGATTTTATTAATTTGTGCGCCCTGAATTGGCAAGATACAGTCAAAGAAACGGATCCCCTGAAATGAGGAAATCGTTACAAATTGAGGAACAACAAGATGCTGGCAATGTTGATGACGCTTCAAGGAGCTTTCCCTTTGCTATGACTTATATGACATTGACGTTCTTCTCATCTTGCTTTCTGAAGAAGGCTGATTCTGACCGATGCTCGAACCTTTCGAAACTTTCCATGTTGTAAGTGATACAGACAAATTCGGGATGCAGTTGTTCGCTTATTCCCTTATTTTGTGTGGATCGCCCTTTCGGGTTTTCAATCCACCGGGATACCCATTTTTGCCTGAGTCGTCCGATGCGGCTTTTCAACTCAGCGGGTGTACATCTTTTTATTTATTTTTCCCTTATTTTTGGCCGAGTCTTTTATTCTGTTTTTGACTCGCCGGGATGCCCTATTTTTGCCTGGACTTACATTCTGTTTTTATGTCCAGCGGGTCATTTTATGCGAAGTATTTTTTAACTGCATTTGAATTCACAGGGGACAGGAAGTCTTCACCATCCATAGTACTGAGCATCAGTGCTCCACCAGAGAAAACTTTCTTTACTATGAATGGACCATCATAATTCGGAGTCCACTTGCCCCTGTGGTCTGTATGAGGAGGGAGGAGTCTTTTCAACACAAGATCTCCTACCTGGTACTCTCGGAGCCTGACTTTTTGATCGAAGGCTTTCTTCATTATTTTCTGATACAACTGCCCATGACAAATTGCAGCCAATATCTTTTCTTCAATCAGACTTAGTTGTTCGTATCGGGATCGGACCCACTCTGCTTCATTTAGCTTAACATCCATTAGTACCCGCAAGGAGGGTAATTCAACTTCAACAGGTAGGACTGCCTCCATACCATAAACAAGCTGATACGGTGTTGCCCCAGTGGATGTTCTGATTGAGGTTCGGTACCCATGCAAGGCGAAAGGTAGCATTTCATGCCAGTCTTTGTAGGTAACCACCATCTTCTGCACAATCTTCTTGATATTCTTGTTAGTTGCCTCTACAGCGCCATTCATCTTTGGCCTGTAAGGAGAAGAATTGTGGTGTTGGATCTTGAAGTCTCGGCATAGTTCTGCCATCATTTTGTTGTTTAAGTTGGAACCATTATCAGTAATGATTCGCTCGGGCACTCCATACCGACAGATGATGTCTCTTTTCAGAAATCGGGCTACCACTTGCCTTGTAACATTTGCATAAGAAGCCGCTTCAACCCACTTGGTAAAATAATCAATAGCTACCAGGATGAATCTGTGGCCGTTTGAAGCAGTCGGTTCGATCTTGCCAATCATATCAATGCCCCACATGGCAAAGGGCCAAGGTGAAGACATCACATTCAGAGGATTCGGAGGCACATGCACTTTTTCCGCATAAATCTGGCATTTATGACATTTTCTGGCATAAGCACAACAGTCTGCATCCATTGTGATCCAGTAATAGCTTGATCTTAGCAACTTCTTAGCCATAGCATGCCCTCCAGCATGGGTACCAAAGGATCCTTCGTGCACCTCGTGCATCAACAAGTCTGCTTCTGCCCTATCAACGCATCTGAGCAGTACCATATCAAAGTTTCTCTTGTAAAGGGAACCGTCAGTATTCAGGAAGAAACTACCAGCTGGCCTTCTTAATGTCTTTTTATCATTGGAAGATGCCCCAGGTGGGTATGTCTGATCCTCCAAGAAGCACTTAATGTCATGGAACCAAGGCTTATCATCTTTAACAACATCTGCTGAGAACACATACGTTGGTCTGTCAAGTATGGACACCGAAATCCGAGGCACAAAGTTGGCAGCTTGAACTTTGATCATGGATGAAATGGTAGCCAGAGCATCTGCAAACTGATTTTCATCTCGAGGGATATACTCAAGCTTGACTATTGTGAAGAAAGTTAACAACCTCCTTGTATAATCCCGATAAGGTATCAGATGATCTTGGTGGGTGTACCATTTGCCGTTAGTTTGATTGATTACTATAGCTGAATCTCCGAATACAGTCAAAGTCTTGATCCTGAGGTCAATGGCTTCCTCAAGACCCATAATACAAGCTTCGTATCCAGCTTCGTTGTTAGTGCAGTTAAAGGTGAGTTTTGCCGAGAAAGGCATGTGAACTCCCTTAGGTGTAATGAGTACTGCACCGACACCACGACCATTCATATTAACAGCCCCATCAAACATCATAGTCCATTCTTCCTCCGGGTCAGGCCCTTCAGTGTGAACAGGCTCTTCACGATCTCTTGCTTTTATGAACATGATGTCTTCATCAGGGAAGTCAAATCTCATAGGCTGGTAATCATCAATAGGTTGCTCAGCAAGATAATCGAACAATACACTGCCCTTGATGGCTTTTTGAGATGTGTACTGAATGTCATATTCTGTGAGGATCATTTGCCATCTTGCAACCCGTCCGGTAAGAGCTGGCTTCTCAAAAATGTACTTAACTGGATCCATCTTTGAGATCAATAAAGTGGTGTGGGTCAACATATACTGCCTTAGTCGTCGAGCAGCCCACGCTAAAGCACAACAAGCTTTCTCGAGCAGTGAATAACGTTGTTCACAGTCGGTAAACTTTTTGCTTAGGTAGTATATTGCGTACTCTTTTCGACCAGACTCGTCATGCTGGCCCAGCACACACCCCATTAACTCTTCTAATACTGTCAAGTACATGATTAGAGGTCTTCCTTCAACTGGAGGTATGAGGATTGGAGGCTCTTGTAAGTATTCCTTGATTTTGTCAAAAGCCATTTGGCAGTCTTCATTCCACCTGACCGTTTGTTCTTTTCTCAACAACTTGAACAAGGGTTCATATGTTGCTGTAAGGTGAGACATGAACCTTGAAATGTAGTTCAATCTACCTAGAAACCCCCGAACTTCTTTTTCTGTCTTCGGTGCAGGCATTTCTTGAATGGCTTTAACTTTGTCAGGGTCAACTTCAATCCCCTTCTCACTTACAATAAATCCAAGTAGCTTACCGGATCGCACCCCGAATGTGCATTTGTTGGGGTTTAACTTCAACTGGTACTTCCTCATACGCTTGAATAACTTTAGCAGATTCACCAGGTGGTCTTCTTCTGTGAGGGACTTGGCAATCATGTCATCCACATAAAATTCAATTTCTTTGTGGATCATGTCATTGAATAATGTTACCATAGGCCGTTGGTAAGTGGCACCAGCATTCTTCAGTCCGAATGGCATCACCTTATAACAGAACGTGCCCCAGGGTGTGATGAAAGTTGTCTTCTCCATGTCTTCAGGTGACATCTTGATCTGATTATATCCTGAAAATCCATCCATGAAGGAGAACACCGAGAACTGAGCCGTGTTGTCGACCAAAACATCAATGTGAGGTAATGGGAAATCATCTTTCGGGCTGGCTCTATTCAAATCCCGGTAGTCCACACACATCCTCACCTTGCCGTTTTTCTTAGGCACAGGTACAATATTAGCAACCCACGGTGGATAGCTGGTCACAGCAAGGAAACCGGCGTCCCACTGCTTTTGTACCTCTTCTTTTATCTTCATTGCCATATCTGGGCGAGTACGGCGCAACTTCTGTTTTACTGGCGAGCAATCTTCTTTCAGCGGCAGCTTGTGCATGACAATGTCGGTGTCCAACCCTGGCATATCCTGATAAGACAAAGCGAAAACATCCACGTATTCCCGAAGCATATCATTCAGTTGCTCTTTTATCGAATCTTGCAGGCAGGCCCCGATCTTAACCTCTTTCACATCTTCTTCCGTACCAAGATTAACCGTTTCAATCTCCTCCTGATGAGGAGTGATAACCTTCTCCTCCTGCCTTAACAACCTGGCTAGCTCTTCAGGTAGCTCATAATCTTCTTCAACCCCTTCATCAACTTGATTGATTGGATTGTCGAAGTCATACGAAGTCATAGCAGTGTTGTTGTCAGTGCAGTCAGGAGGGCACTTTCTGCAAGGGTTTAAATTGAATCCTTTTAGTGATCAATTTTAGTCTTGTTTAGAAAAAGCGAAAATGAAGTTATTTATTTTGAAAAACATTGCCATTTTATTTTTTGTATAAAAAGAAAAATGAAAAGACAGTGAGCGAAAAAAAAGAGACTCATTTGCAAAAGACGTCCGATATTCATTGATTGATCTATTTGCACAAAATTACAAGATGGCCCGATTACAAAATGAGTCTTGACATCTTGGGCAAGATGCAAGACTTGATGCATGCTTAAAAATACAAGAAATAATAATTACTCTGCAGGAGTAACCCTTATAATTTCCTGGGAAGACCAGTTAAGGACTTGGCTCCCCGGGATCCTTGGACGTATCCAACTCTCCAGATTGCGGTCGCTTTCCTCCTCGTCTTCCAAGTTGTTCACAGCATCCGGGGTGAGCATTCCCCCGCTGACAAAATTGGGCTCTTTTGCAGCCTCTGATTGATCTTATTGAGTTGGTCTGTAACCCAACCCAAATCTATCTTCTTTCTTCTCCACGGGCAGCAGCTTGCCCCATCCTTGGGCAGTACCCTCTTCAACAACCTTCCGGGCTTGCTGATAAGACGTCATGGAAGTTCCCAGTACAGCAGATGCTTCATTAATGTTCAAGGCCTAGAACCCCTGGCTCATGGTTTAATGGATTTCTCCATCCATTTCTATGTACTTATACGTAGCCAGATCGCTAACAAAGACGTCTTCTTCCCCACAGATGGTGATGATCTGGCCTTCCCAGTCGAATTTCAGCTTCTGGTGAAGGGTAGACGTAACAGCGCCAGCGGCGTGGATCCAGGGTCTACCCAACAAACAGCTGTAGGCCGGCTGAATGTCCATCACATAGAAGGTAGTTTTAAAAGTCTGCGGGCCAATCATCACAGGCAGATCAATCTCCCCAAGCACTGATCTTTTGGAGCCATCAAATGCTCTCACCACTAAATTACTCGGACGCAATGCCAAGCCATCATACTCCAGCTTCACCAAGGCTTTCTTTGGTAGAACATTGAGCGATGACCCAGTGTCCACCAGTACATGAGATAGAATAGCACCCTTGCATTCCAAGGTGATATGTAAAGCCTTGTTGTGGTTACGTCCCTCAGTTGTTAAGTCAGCATTGGTAAAGCCCAGTCCATGACTGGTGTTGACATTTGCCACCACAGTTTCTAGCTGATTAACGATAATCTCCTCTGGCACGTATGTTGCGTGCAGGACTTTCAATAATGCGTTCCTGTGAGCTTCAGAACACATCAACAGTGATAATATGGAGATTTTTGAGGGAGTTTGGTGAAGTTGATCCACCACCTTGTAATCACTCCGTTTTATGATTCTCATAAACTCTTCTACATCTTGTGCAAAAGATGTCTTCGGAGTTTCTTTGGCAGTCGGCTCTTCAGGTACCACACTCTTTCCTTTTGCTTTGGCGGCAGCTTCTGCTTCAACATTAGGTCTTTGAGTTTGTGAGGCAAAAAGGCATCGGCTTCTGGTGAAGCCTCTGCCTCCCCCAACATTATCAATTTGTGGAGAAGAGGTTGATGAATCCAGTGTGATTTTCTCCCCGTTGTAGTAGAGATCAGAGCCATAATGCCAAGGTATGGCATTACTGCTTTCATAAGGAACAGGTCCAGGCACCGTGATAGTAACTGGACTGACTGCTGCAGGGGAGGGTACTATAATGGTGTGCGGATCGTAGTAAATTGTAACTGGCGACCTGGCAGGAGGTGCCACTGTTTGTTGCTGGAAATTGTTGCTGGGAGGAACCTCTGCTGGGTCATAGTAGATTGTAACTACGGAGACATCTTCATTAATTTTTGCTGGCGTTGTAGAAGATTCTTCTAATAAAGTGGATGTTGATGTTGTAGAAGAGATGGTTGCTGAAATTTGATTTTTTGAAGTGATGGATGGAGCCATTGCTGATGATACTGATGAATCGGTAGGAATAATTGTTGCTGCTGTTGTAGAAGAATCAGGAATTGCTGTTAAAGGAATTGCTGGATTTGTAGGCGCCGTTGTTGAGATTTGAAGGATTCCATCCTTGATAAGACCATCTATGCCGCTTCTCAAATTTTCACATCCGTTGACTGCAATGTTGCAATACCCGCAACCGAGCTCACACCCGGGGAACACTTGGCACTCTAGAAGCTGAGCTTTAATTTCGACCAAAGGTGTTCGAATTTGTGCAACACTGGTAATCAGAGTAGATGGTTTGTCTTCCTCAATGGCATTAATCCTCGGCCCGCCATGGTTAGGCATAGGATTCTTGTTGACATTTGGAGGAGGTGCAAAGTTGAGGGCTTTAGAATCCACCAGATCTTGGACCTTCATTTGCAGGGCCCTGCACTTCTCAGTATTGTGACCAGGTGCATTGGAGTGGAAAGCACACCTGGCGTTGGCATCATAATTCCTTGGAAGATTGGAGGGATCTGGGGGTGCCAATGTCCTTAGCTCAACCAAGTTAAGCTTCAGGAGTTGTGGCAATAAGGCAGCATAAGGCATAGGGATAGGGTCAATCACCCTGTTTGCCTGTGATGGTCTTTGTTGGAATGGTCGCTGCTGCTGATTGCTATTGTTGTTGTTGTAGGTTCTCTGTTGCGGGAACTGAACTTGTTGTTGATAATGTGGTTGTTGTTGTTGTTGATATGCTGATTGCTGAGGAATCGGAGCTGGAATAGTGACAGCTGCTACTGATCTGTGAACATACTGAGGTCTGCCTCTGCTGGCATGAACGACATTTGTCTCACCGGTCCTTCGAGGTCCCACAAAAGGCTTCCTGGGATTACTGGATGAACTTGCACTATTATCAGAAATTTTGTCCATTTTTAATAGACTTTCAATTCTTTCACCGGCTATAACTACGTCAGCAAAACTGGTGGAAGAAAAGGCAGCTAGCCTATCAATATATGTTCCTTGCAGAGTATTCATGAACATGTCGGCCATTTCTCTTTCTGACATGGGTGGTTGGACAGCAGCAACAAGCTGTCTCCACCTCTGGGCATATTCTCTGAAGCTTTCTCTGGAAGATTGAGACATTCCCATTAGAAGGGTCCTGTTAGGAGCCATGTCCAGATTGTATTGATATTGTCTGATGAAGGCCTCAGCTAAGTCCTTCCAGCATCTGATGGTAGCTCTGGTCAGGTGTGAATACCACTCTCTTGAAGCCCCAGTCAGACTGTCTTCAAAGTAGAACATCCACAACTTTTCATCCATTGTATATGCTTTAAGTCTTCCCAGGAAAGACTGCAGGTGAGTTCGTGGACAGGAAGTTCCATTGTATTTTTCAAAGCACGGGGGTTTGAACTTGTGGGGAATTCTCACCCCATCCACTAACCCCATATACATTACATCGAAGCCCAAGGAGTTTTGAGACTCCAAAGATCTCAACTTCTCAGCAATTTCATCAAACCTCCTATCATAGGCTTCGTCTCCAGCTCCCATAATAGTGAATTGCTCTTCTTGGGGATCCTCTTGCAAGATTCTCCCCCCAGCAGTATTTCCTTGCACATTTCCCGGGATATTGACTTCCGGAACCAGATGAGGTCCAAATACTGGTGGATTAGCATGAGGCTGACCCCTTTCATTATTACTTGTTCCTCCAGTTCCAGGATGAGGCTCCTCGGGAGTTTGTCTTTCTACTAATGCTCTTAACCTTTCTTGGCTCTGGGCCAAGCCAGTCATCACAGTCATAAATTGAGCCATTTGGTTCCTCATCTCCACTCTTTCATTAGCCATCTGAGTTCTGACCTTAGTCAGGTCCTGCTGTACTTGGTCCATTTGAATACCAGGAAGGTTGTTGCGAGTAGGATACCGGTGCGTACGGTTGACAGGGAACACTCGGCGACGAGCAATGTTTCCTGAGATCACAACAGAGTTAGAAACAAATAATAACAAAACCTACAAAACAAAACAAGGTTAGTATGCAATGCAATATGATTATTTGTTTTTCAAGGTATCCGGCTTGGTTCTTGGTTTTGACCTTTCCAGACCTCGAGGAAGATGCTTTTGACTTTGTTGAGAAAAGAAACCCCAAAATGGAAACAAACTAAAATATATTACAAATACTGAACAATACATAGTTTGTTTTTACAACTCATGCCCTTGGAGGGTCACAATACAACAAAAGAAAAGTACATAAAATGGAAATGAACAACAAGCAAAGAAGTCAAACATCCAATCCAAACTCATCCTCCTTAACCTCCTTCAGAAGTTCCTCAGTCACTGGACCAGCTGGATGCTCTGTAATGGTCCTGATGAGGAGGTTCCTGGTGGCGATGGCAGTGGTCAGCTTCTTGTGCCTATCCTGATCCTTTGATCTCTTCAACCCAGCCCTAAGCTTCAACTCTGAAATCTCCTTCTGGGCTGCCAACAAAGCTTCCTGCTGCTTCTTTTCATTGGCCTCTAACTGTTCAATCTTGGCTTGGATTCTCTGATCTTCTTGTGTCCGGGCTTCAGTGATCCTGACCCACCTAGCCTGACTCTCTTGCAGATAAAGCTCAGTTCTAGCCTTCTGAAGTTTGGCTTCTTTACAAGCATTCTTCAATATTTTTTCCCCAGCTCTTGCTTTTCTGATGTAGTCCTCTGTTTTCTCAATCTTGGCCAGATGCTCCACCCTAAGCTTCTCCAACCTTTCAATGTCCAGACAACCATCACTCCTTTCCCAAAGGGTCTTCTTCAGAGCTTGAGACATATTCTCATTCCTTTCCTTCAGCTTCTCAAATTCTTCCAGGCTGACAGTTGCTGCAGGTTGCACTGTTGATGGTCCAGGTATATCCTCAATGGTGAAGGGCATTCCAGTAATCTGAGCTCTAGCATGAGATCAGTAATAATACTGAGCTGAAGCAACATTATTACACCTTCCAAGAATAGACATCCCTTTTGTCTGGATGTTTCCCCAAGCCCAGGATGCCTGTCTGACAGCAGCTAGATTAGGTTTTATTTCACAATATAGGGTCTCAGCTAAATCTTGTACTCTGGGAGGGTGAACCAAAGCATAGCCCAGTTGTCTCTTAAACATCAAAGGATTGTAGTTGATGCAACCCTTTACTCCTATTAGAGGTACATTTGGGTATTGCCCACAGCTGGTGATAATGTCTTTGCCTTTGGTGCTCTGGGTGCACCATCTAATATCATCTGAAGTCAAAGCAATGAGCCTCTTAGCCCAGTTCTTCTGCTGGTGAGGATTCAAGAAGGCATCTGTCTTGGGCAGGTGTTTGAGCAGCCAGGTGTGAAACAAAGGAGCACAACATCTCACTAACTTCCCCCTTTGTTTCTCATTCCTCTGATGGATGGAGTTATAGAAATCTCCTAGCAATGTGGGTACTGGGTTCCTCAGAAGAAACAAATGAATGGCATTCTTGCTGATAAATTTGGGCTCATCTGCAAACAGTATAACCCCATATATATTGAGGGCTAACAATGCACAAACTGCCCTCCATTCTCCCAAGGAGGCCTTCAGGATGGCCTGAGAAATCAAGAAGTCTAAGTGTAAACAAGGGATCCCAGCTTTTGTTGTCATGCTTTTCTCAATCAAGACAGGCTCCAAGTACAATGGTTTTGCCACTTCTCCATTGCTGGGAGAAGTCATCTCTGGGTTGAAGGGGATTCCACCCCTGACAGGTACTCCAATCGATGATGAAAACTCCTCCAGCAGAGGTCCTAGCTGAAAGTCTGAAAATGTGAAACATCTCAAAGGAGGGTCATAAAACTGTAGGCAGGTGTGGATCATGCTCCTCTGAGAAGGGTCCAGGTCCATAACTATATCCAGGATACCTCCATAATGCTCTCTGAATAATGGGATGTGGTCAGGGGTGATAAGTGACTGGACCTGCCTGATACCAGTCAACACAGGCTCAAAGAAGTGGTAGGATATGTTGCTCTTCCTAGGAGTAGCCATGAATGTTGATGAAGAGATGAAGATAAGTGCTGATGAAGATCACAGGCTGATGTTGGAGATGAGCCACTGACAGGCTGATGCTGGTGATGAGGAAGAAAAGCTGAAGCAAGTAACTGATGAAGCAGAGGTCTATGCAGAAGAAGGGGTCAAAACCAAGCCAAATATAATGTGGATACCCTGGAAAAAAAATAAACAAATGTTAAATGATGCAATGATGATGTATGCAAATGATATGCAAGGGTTTGTGATCAAGCTGGATCTGATTATCTGTCTTGATATAAGCCCATGTATGTTCAAAGAAGGTCCAGATGGAGGTTCAGAAATCCAGTAACCAAGGTGGGGGACTCAAATAAAGAGTCACATGTACTGGGTTAAATCACAAGAACTGCCCAAAATGAGGTACTCTTAATCAAAGCAAGTATCAGGGTATGATATGGCCAATGGTACCTGCAAACCTGTAAACAGCCCAACCCCCTCACAGGTAATGTTCTAAAACAAGGATCCTCAGACTTGGATCAGTTATGAGAAGTGTAAACACTTCTAACTCGGAGGCACAATGTTTACAATAACCATAAAAGATCCTCCTCTAATTCACCCTAGCTTCTGAAGGTCATAATAAAGGTCATCCAGACTTAGCAGGCTTCCCAGATAGCCCTAGCACTACAGGAAATCTGTAGCACAGAGTTCTCAAGAAGAAACCCACATCTAAACCGTGTTTCATATTCCCGCACCAGACCGAAATGGAATGGGAAAGAATATGAACCACTCTAGCCTAGGTGTCACTCAGGTCCCAGGTATAGGACCTTAAACTCTCAATGAAACCCCATCCATCAAAAATAGAAAACCAGATCCAGCAGATGATAGTTGTCGCTCCCACCTGATGACACACAGGGCCAAGAGGGGTACAGACGCGAACGGTCGGCGAGAGGGATGAGAACACACAAGGGTGAACTCAAAAGACAAGAGTCTCCAGCTAGGCATTTTTATCCCGGAGGAAAGGTAATGCTGCATAAACCTAAGAAAGATATGGATAAGACGGTTGCGAACCAGAGAGACTGAGAAAGGGGGTTGGTTACAACCTGGGAAGGTATTAGCACCCAGATTGTCCGCCGTACTCGACGGGATCCACTCTTAAAAGATTTGTGTTTTAAAAGGGTAGTGTCAGTGCAATTTGTGTATCAAAGCTGGAAAGAATGCAAGTGTCAGTGTAAAAGCAGTGTGAAATGTATAAGAGAAGTGTCAGTGTAAGAACAAGAATGGAATGCTCAAGATTTTGAGGCTAAAGAATAATACTGGAAGGAGGGGGAATATACAGAGACTTTTGTTCGATAACTGTTAAGTTATGCCTACATATTCTCTCGTGCAATGAGGAAGTCAGAACACCGTAGTTCGACTCAAAGAGACTGAAAGACAAATTGACTTCTGAACTGCTTACTTGTCTATGCTCAAGTGTATGACCTGTCTGGCTCAGGTGCAAACTGTCTTGCATTAGACGGAAGAAGCAAATTCTCGTTTGTGAGTGAATGAGATGAGAAAAGAATCCCGGAGGAGACGATTATTGTTTGCTTTTGTGTTTTCAATCTTTTATTGATTTTTTGATTTGTCATAGGAAAATGAGCTTAAGCCTAAACCAAGGGTTAGTAAACTCATCACATCCTCCCTCTGATTAGGGGTAATGAGGATACCTTAAGTATGAAGTAAACACCTCACACTTAATCACCCTGGTGTAGGATTAAGATCATTAACCTATTTGCAATTATTTAGATGTTTTTGAGGTTTTTGTTTAGTGTTAAGTAATAAGATTAAGCCATAATCAAGGATTTAATGGACCCATTACACCATCCTAATAGAAGGATGATAGATGAGAACATTTAAGCTGAGGAAGACTCCTCAACTTAATCCATGATTAGGGATTAACCTCATGACAAAACAAAGCCTTTATTAGAGTGGATTTTAATTAATGATAAGATGAAGAAGTGATTTTTATGGTTTGTAAGACAACTTGAGGGGGACTTGTCCATTAACACTAGGGTTAGTCCTTCTTAACCAATTAAGGAAGAATTAGAACCCTAATGCAAGGCCCAAGTTACAAGCTTGATGTCTTAGTGATTATTAGATGATTTGATTAAAGGATTTAAACACATTAAGGGTTTAACACTTAGGATTAAAGTTATACACTCATTCCTAATATAAGGATGCAGGCATGAGCTTAATCACAAAGCCTTAAAGCCTTTAGGGTTTAGTCCCTGATTATGAGATGAGAAAGGAAGACTCAAAGATGACACAAAGGTAAAAGCTAAATGGGGGACTAATCAAAACCCTAATTGTGATCATGCTTGGTTATTCCTAGGGTTAATGAGGTTTGCAAGAAGATCTTCAGAGAAACCACCAGGAAAGAAGCAGATGAAATGAGCCAGAAGCAAAGAGAAGCAAAACAACTTGCTTCACTTAAGAAGACAAGTTGCTTGAAGAAAGAAAGTAAGATGAACATGAATGAGCAAGCTCACTCAAATACACAAGATAAAATGCAGTAATGATACACAAGAGGGATGAAAAGAGATTGTGAGAAGTGAAGGCAAATTCATTTCTCAAAATAACTTACCACCTGAAAAGTTAGCAAAAGAAATGAGATGCAATGCAAATGAGATGAAATGTCATGATGCAAACCAAATCCAGAAGCATAAACATGATGTTAATGATGCCAAGAGATGATACAAACACATGACAAGAGATGAGAGTGAGCATACAAGGATGAGGATGCATATGAGGCATGCTTTGAACCATAAAGATTCATGAATGTTTATGAAATGTAATGGACATATAACATGGCAAATGAAAGATGCAATGATCAAACATGATTCTAATATGTCCTAAGATGTCTTATGAATCATATGGATGCACAAAATGTCATGGCAAGTCATTGGATGCAAGCAAATGAAAGATGGATGCAAAGGAAGTCACAAATTAGGGTTTACATACAACATGCAATGCAAAAATTCAAAACCAGAAGCAAATGACATGACAAAAAATTGAAAATGGGATCAAAGATACCCTAAACCTATACAAGCTCATTGCCCAAAGGAGGGGACCTAATTCTTAACCTAGTGAAAGTTGTGAATTTTCTAAGTTGGCTAGGGTTTTGGGGTACCTCAACATGAAAAATGCAAAAAAAATTGAAAATGGAAGATCAAATCAAAGCAATTTTATCCTATAAACTTCATGCTATGAAGAATGCAATGCAAGAAGAACCATCATCAAACTCTCAAAGGTTAGGCAGAATGGATTTTTCAAAGTTTGAACCAAAATTTTGCCTTAAAATGAATTTAATTCCAATGAAAATGATCAAAAGGCATCAAGAACCAAAAAGAAATTTGTTTTGAGAGTTGGAGAATGTTTCTAAATGTTTTTAAATGCAATGTGAATTTTTTTGGTGATTTTTAAATACCTAAATGCATTTTTAATTAATTAATTTCCATTAACTAATTAAAAATAAACATTTAAATGATTTAAAAATGATTTTTAATGCAAAAAATAAAAATAAAAATATTTTTGGGTTCTGAAAATTAATAAAAGATTTGATAAAAATTTTCAGAATTTTTAAATGTATTTTGCTATTTTAAATAATTCGTACAAATTAAATGAAAAGAAAATGAAATAAAAATTAAAATATGAGAAGTATGCACATCCACTGGCTGAGATTCAAATTGAAAAGGAGGGAATTGACCCGCGCGCATCTTGACGGCCCACGTTTAAACTGGCTGGATTAAATTAAATCAGATTAATTTAATTAAATGGGATTAGGGTTTAATGAAATGATCCAGGCCATTCATATGCGCGGGAGTCAACAAAAGTCAGCCAGATCTATGGTCCAAATTCAAACTTTTCCCTAAACGTGATTAATGCCCTAATGACATTCAGGTGGCCGGAAATGACCTCCGGTCATCTTCTCCGGCCACACCTCCCCTGAGAATTTCCCAAATCACTCCCCATGCCATTTCTGGAGCTCTAAAGCTCCAAATCACTTCCTCTCACCTCCCTAAACTCATCCCTGACCTCAAAAACAATTTATTTCTAAACATGAACCAGATTCGAAGCAAGATACAAAAATGGCAGAAATTTCAAACAAGCCATACACACTCATTTCTCAACCATTTTCGAAAATTTAAAGTTCAGTGTGACCAGGAAAGCAAGCTTAATCATTTAGAAACTTAAAACAAGAGTTCTGAAAAAATGTTTTCACATGGCTACCTGAGATGGAGCTTTCAATCCAGGAGCTTTTTGACTGCTTCCTTGCTTCAAAATGAATCCAATGAACCTCCTGAGGAGTTTGCAAAGCTTGTATGGAGTTTATTTTGGCTGGTTTGTGAGATTGATGAAGTTCTGTTCAGTGAGGGAGGGAAATCGTGTTTAAGTTTCAGGGACTTTTAAGGCAAGGTGAAGGGTGGTTTATGCTCTATGAAGCCTTTCTGAATGAATGGTGAAGTTGGTTTTGAGGTTTGATGATTGTGTGATGAGGTTCGAAGGAAAGTGCATAAGAGGAGAGTTTTGTGAACTATGGCTTATGAGAGAGATCAGGCTATGTTGTGCTATGTGTTGAGTCTCATTTTGTCCATGTATCACACTGTGATAGGTCTGTGGAGTTGGTGTGGCCTAGCTTGATTGGTATGGGCCATTTTGCATAAAGTCAACTTTTTGTGTTAGAGAGGTATGGGTCAATGGCAGGCCAAGGACAAAGGGGTGTCCTGCGCAGCAAGGATTGAGGAGAGCCATAGAATCAGTCTTGAGTCCAATTAGCAAGTGGATTAGGGTTTGTGAGAGGTTTTGCAACTTTGTGATCTTTTGGCCCTTTTGTGATTACTTGAAGCATAAGTCATGTAAATGGGAGGTTCTTTTGTGCAATCTGATTTTTAGGCCATGATTCATGTTTGTGCAAAGGTTAGAAGTCCATTTGAAGTCACATTTTGCCTTGGCAAGAGGTTTTGCAACTTTGCCTCTTTGGTACAAAACTTGAAATTATGTGATTTTTGCCAACTTTGACAAGCCATAACTTTTGATCCAAAATGAATTAGGACAAGTTCTTGTACTTTTTGAAAAGGGAATGATCCATTCTACAAATTTAATGACCAAAGTTTTCTCATTTGAAGCATTTTTGAATCAATTTGAGGAGGTTGAAAAACTTTCCCAAAATAGCAAGTTTACATTACAAGTCACTTTCCCAAAAAGGCAATTTTGCAAATGGCTTGAAATTCTTCAATTTTATGAACTTCTAACATCTTCTATGATCAAATAAAGATCATACACATTCAAAATGATGAAGAACACCCTTTGGTTGGGTCATTGGGGGCCTCAGATGCCCTGATTTTGCACTGACTTGTTCAAGAAGTCATCTATTGATCAGATGCCTTCCCCATGGAATTTCTTCATGAAAATTGATATGCATGACCCTCATAACATATAGAGACCAATAGAAACAAGAGTGACCAAAAATTTTGGAGTTATGGCCTCTGAAACCAAAACCCTAATTCTAGGTCATCTGTGCAGTTAAACCTGGCTCTGCTTCCATGCCTTTCTCAGTTCTTGTGATTCTTTGACTTCCTTGATCTTGTGAGGATATAACATGATGTTTGAACATATATGAACCCCTTTGAAGTGATTGAAGACCTTTGGAGTGGCTCAGATGCCCAAGGATGGCTCAGATCACAAACCCTAGATGCAGATGACTTTGAATCAATGCAGTGAAGCAAATATGCAATATGAGGTGATATGATTGAACCTATGCACATGAAAAGATCACAAGCCATGGTGTGAATGGGTGAGGGAAAATTTGGGGTGTTTACAGCTGCCCCTATTCAAACATGAGTTAGTTGTGCAGGATGTAAGCAACGGCTTAACAGGCAAACAAGATAACTTGTGGTTGAATACCAAAGACAGTCCAGAATTTGCACTCACAAAATGAAGAAGAAAAGGGATATAGATTGTAAAAGAAAATAAAGTATATTTATAAAGTGCGGGCGACAGAGGACGACCGTCGAGCAGAGGACGACTGCTGGGGATGAAGCAACGACGGGGACGACCGACATGCTGGGGAAGTTGCGGGAAGCAAAGCAATGACGGGGACGGCCGACAAGCTGGGGTTATAAGAGATTATGATGGGGACGGCCATCAGGTAAAGCTATAAAGATTCTCTGGGGATTATAGGTAAATGATGGGGACGACCATCGGGTTGAAGAAATAAATGATGAGGAACGGTCATCAAAGGTGAAGGACGATCACCTGGAAGGGTACGGCTGCTCTGTTGGGGATAAGACGAGGGATGGTCATCTAAGGTGAAGGACGATCACCTGGCAAGGTATGGTTGCCAAAAGTATCACGACATAGGACGAATGCCGGATAAAAAGATCGACGATGGGGACGGCCATCAGATAAGCATGATGAAGGACGATCATCAAGAGGTGAAGGACGATCACCTAGCAGGGTACGGCTGCTCTCAGGTTTTATCATGACATAGGACGAATGCCAGATAACAAGGTCAACGATGGGGACGACCATCGGATAGAATGATGAAGGACGATCATCAAGAGGTGAAGGGCGATCACTTAGCAGGGGACGACTGCTAAAAAAGGCACGACATAGGACGAATGTCGGATAGAAAGGGGTTCTAATGAATAGAGACTCCACTGGGGGTGATGAAGGATGATCATCGAAAAGGTGAAGGACGATCACCTGGCAGGGTACGGCTGCCGAAAGGTATCATGACATAGGACGAATGTCAGATTGAAAGGAAATAATTTAATGGGATTTGCTGGGACTCTTCTGGGGAATGGTAGACACAGACGAGTGTCTAAATTCAAGAAGACATAAGTGTTTGACATGGTGTATAAATTAAAGATGCGGACGAGCATCCTTAATACTATGATACAGACGGGTATCAGGTAGAAACAAACGCTTGACGCATGTTCAGAGATGATGATATGGACGAGTACCAACTGGTTAACAAAGAACACAGACGAGTGTCGGATTTGAGGGGATTTAAGTGGCATATACAAGATACGGATGAGTATCTGCATGAATAAAAGGATGATGAGTAACAAGTATGAGCGAAACACGGACGAGTGTTTAACTTGCTGGGGAGAGCATGACACGGATGGTTGCCAGAAAAAGTGTATTATAGACGAGTATATGATTTACAAAGTGTTCAGGCAACTATGCTGGGGGAGTGACACGGACGGGTGTCAGGGAATTTGTATAGATATGTACACATATGTTGTGAGTGCAAAGGGGACGCTTTGGCTTTCTGCTGGGGATATGACACAGAAGGGTGTCAAGAAGTATCTGTACTGTATATGCATCTGTTTGCTTCGGGCAATTTACTAGGGAATGATGACACGGACGAGTGTCGAAGGGAGCATGCACCTGTATCCTTTAGGGAAAATGCTTTGGCTCTCTGGTGATGAATTTGAGAAATATTCTGTATATTGTTGATGGATGGTCATTTACAAGTGTTTGATTCAGAACATGGCTTATGATTATGCAATATGTTTGATTTTTGCCGTAATGCTCCGTATTAGACGGAATGCTACGCTCTGTGGGGAAAATATGATGCGAATGCTATGATTATGCAAAGATACCGATCCAGGATCCGGATCTCGGTGCTGTTAAAATCTCTGGCTGATCTACTTGAAGTGGACATCCCAGCTGGGGATGAGATCGTTGGTAGATCTGACATGATGTATCTGCATGGGGAAACAGCTCACTAATGGACCCATCTCAGTAATGAGGGACCCAACTGGGGTTTGTAGAAGCTTCCGTCACTCTGTTGTGAGATCTTCGGGTATTGCTTTTCTGGATAGAGGTTGAAACTCTGCGGGGAGATAATTCTCTGTCTAGCACTCGGCTGGGGAAGAAGAGAGATCACTGAAAGACCTTCCTAGAGATTTCTGTGGGGATCCTGCTGAGGATGATACTTGACAACTCAGCTGGGGATATGAACACCTTCTGATGCTGCTCTTTGAAGGAAGTGTTAGAGAAGTGATGCCTGGCAACTCTGATGGGGAGAAAGCATCTTTGGTGCAGTTTGGAAGGTGTGCCGAGGAGACGATGATTTGGCAGCCTACTGGGGAGAAACTTTCATGCCCCACGTTGTGCTTTGAACACCTGCAATCCTGTATGACAAAGAAACGTACAAGTTTCCCGAGGTATCCCTTACTGGATTCCGTCATAGGAGTTTAGACACTCCCGGGAGCAAATATATTTCCTGTAAGCACGTATTTTTAGAAAGGAAACATCTGTATTTATGCAATCTATATCTCAAGGACATCGAACATTTTGCAAATGAAAAATAAAATGTAAGAGACAAGATGTGACTGAAAATCTGATTTTATTAATTTGTGCGCCCTGAATTGGCAAGATACAGTCAAAGAAACGGATCCCCCGAAATGAGGAGATCGTTACAAATTGAGAAACCAAAAGACAGTGGCAATGTTGACGACGCTTCAAGGAGCTTCCCTTTTGCTATGACCCGTATGACATTGACGTTCTTCTCATCTTGCTTTCTGAAGAAGGCTGGTTCTAACTGACGCTCGAACCTTTCGGAGCTTGCCATGTTGTAAGTGATACAGACGAATTTAGAATGCAGTTGTTCGCTTGTTCCCTTATTTTGCGTGGATCGCCCTTTCAGGTTTTCAATCCACCGGGATACCCATTTTTGCCTGAGTTGTCCAATGCGGCTTTTCAACTCAGCGGTTGTACATTTTTTATTATTTATTTTCCCTTATTTTTGCCCGAGTCTTTTATTCTGTTTTTGACTCGCCGGGATGCCCTATTTTTTCCTGGACTCACATTCTGTTTTTATGTCCAGCGGGTCATTTTATGCGAAGTATTTCTTAACTGCATCTGAATTCACAGGGGACAGGAAGTCTTCACCGTCCATAGTACTGAGCATCAATGCTCCACCAGAGAAAACTTTCTTTACTACGAACGGCCCTTCATAATTCGGAGTCCACTTGCCCCTGTGATCTGTATGAGGAGGAAGGAGTCTTTTCAGCACAAGATCTCCTACTTGGTACTCTCGTAGTCTGACTTTCTGATCGAAGGCTTTCTTCATTCTTTTCTGATACAGCTGCCCATGACAGATTGCATCCAATCTCTTCTCTTCCATCAGACTCAGTTGTTCGTATCGGGATCGGACCCATTCTGCTTCATTCAGTTTAACATCCATCAATACCCGCAGGGAGGTTAATTCAACTTCAACAGGTAGGACTGCCTCCATACCATAAACAAGCTGATACGGTGTTGCCCCAGTGGATGTTCTGATTGACGTACGGTACCCATGCAAGGAAAACGGTAGCATTTCATGCCAGTCTTTGTACGTAACTACCATCTTCTGCACAATCTTCTTGATATTCTTGTTAGCTGCTTCAACAGCGCCATTCATCTTTGGCTTGTAAGGAGAAGAATTGTGGTGTTGGATCTTGAAGTCCCGGCACAGTTCTGCCGTCATTTTGTTGTTTAAATTGGAACCATTATCAGTAATGATTCGCTCGGGCACTCCATACCGACATATGATGTCTCTCTTCAGAAATCGGGCTACCACCTGCCTTGTAACATTTGCATAAGAAGCTGCTTCGACCCACTTGGTAAAATAGTCAATAGCAACCAGGATGAATCTGCGGCCGTTTGAAGCAGTCGGTTCAATCTTGCCAATCATGTCAATGCCCCACATGGCAAATGGCCAGGGTGAAGACATCACATTCAAAGGATTCGGAGGCACATGCACTTTATCCGCATAAATATGGCATTTATGGCATTTCCTGGCATAAGCACAACAGTCTGCATCCATTGTGATCCAATAATAGCATGATCTTAGCAACTTTTTAGCCATTGCATGCCCTCCCGCATAGGTACCAAAGGATCCTTCGTGCACCTCGTGCATTAGCAAGTCTGCTTCTGCCTTATCAACGCATCTGAGGAGTACCATATCAAAGTTTCTCTTGTAAAGGGAACCATCAGTATTCAAGAAGAAACTACCAGCTAGCCTTCTTAATGTCTTCTTATCATTGGAAGATGCCCCGGGTGGGTATGTCTGATCCTCCAAGAAGCACTTAATGTCATGGAACCAAGGCTTGTCATCTTTGACAACATCTGCGGAGAACACGTATGCTGGTCTGTCAAGTCTGGATACTGCAATTTGAGGTACAAAGTTGGCAGCTTGAACTTTGATCATGGAGGAAATGGTAGCCAGAACATCTGCAAACTGATTTTCATCTCGAGGGATATACTCAAGCTTGACTGTTGTGAAGAAAGTCAGCAACCTCCTTGTATAATCCCGGTAAGGTATCAGATGATCCTGGTGAGTGTTCCATTTGCCGTTGGTTTGATTGACCACCAGAGCTGAATCTCCGAACACAGTCAAAGTCTTGATCCTGAGGTCAATGGCTTCCTCAAGACCCATAATACAAGCTTCGTATTCAGCTTCGTTGTTAGTGCAGTTGAAGGTGAGTTTTGCTGAGAAAGGCATGTGAACTCCTTTAGGTGTAATCAGTATATATGGGGTTATACTATTTGCAGATGAGCCCAAGTTTATCAGCAAGAATGCCATTCATCTTTTCCTTCTGAGGAACCCAGTACCCACCTTGCTGGGAGATTTCTATTATTCCATTCATCAGAGGAATGAGAAGCAAAGAGGGAAGTTGGTGAGATGCTGTGCTCCTCTATTTCACACTTGGTTGCTCAAACACTTACCTAGGACTGATGCCTTCCTGAATCCTCACCAATAGAAGAATTGGGCTAAGAGACTTATTGCTTTGACTTCAGGTGACATTAGATGGTGTACCCAGAGCACCAAAGGCAGGAACATAATAACTAGCTGTGGGCAGTACCCCAATGTACCTCTAATAGGAGTGAAGGGTTGCATCAACTACAATCCTTTGCTATTTAAGAGACAACTGGGCTATGCTTTAGTTCACCCTCTTAGAATGCAAGATTTAGCTGAGACCCTGTATTGTGAGATAAAGCCTAATCTAACTGTTGTCAGGCAAGCATCCTAGGCTTGGGACAACATCCAGACCAAAGGGATGGCCATTCTTGGGAGATGCAATAATGTGGCTTCAGCTCAGTATTATGAATGGTCTCATGCTAGGTCTCGGATTTCTGGGATGCCCTTCACCATTGAGGATGTACCTAGACCATCCACAGCACCACCTCCAGCCACTGTCAGCCTGGAAGAATTTGAGAAGTTGAAGGAAAGAAATGAGAATCTGTCTCAAGCTCTGAA
Organism: Lathyrus aphaca; assembly: GCA_963966055.1. Lineage (NCBI taxonomy): Eukaryota > Viridiplantae > Streptophyta > Magnoliopsida > Fabales > Fabaceae > Lathyrus > Lathyrus aphaca. Next base: position 149,422,424 of record OZ014519.1, read on the forward strand.
GAAGACCCTCTGGGAGAGGAGTGATGGTCGTCTAGACATCGAGAGATTGGAAAAGCTTAAAGTGGAGCATCTGGCCAAGATTGAGAAAGCAGAGGACTACATCAAGAAATCAAGAGCTGGAGAGCAAATATTGAAGAATGCCTGTAAAGAGGCCCAGTTTCAGAAGGCTAGGACTGATCTCTATCTAGAGGAAAGTCAAGCTAGGTGGGTCAGGATCACTGAAGCTCGCACTCAAGAAGATAAGAGAACTCAAGCCAGGATTGAGCAGTTGGAGGCCAATGAGAAGAAGAAACAGGAAGCTTTGCTGGCAGCCCAGAAGGAGATTTCAGAATTGAAGCTTAGGGCTGATGTGAAGAGGTCACAGGACCAAGACAGGCACAAGAAGCTGACCACTGCTATTGCCACCAGAAACCTTCTTATCAGGAACATCGCAGAGCATCCGGCTGGTCCTGTAACTGAAGCACTTTTGAAGGAGGTTAAGGAGGATGAGTTTGGTTTAGATGTTTGACTACTTTGCTTGTTGTTATTTCCATTTGATGTGCTTTTCTTTTGTGTTGTATTTTGACCCTTCAGGGGCATATGTTGTAAAAACAAACTATGTATGATCCGCCTTTTGTAATATATTTGTTAGTTTGTTTCATTGAGTTTCTTTTTCTCAAGCAACATCAAAGTATCTTCCTCAGGGTCTGGAAAGGTCAAAACCAAGAGCCAAGCCGGATACCTTGGAAAGCAAATAAGCATACTGCATTGCATACTGACTTTTGTTTTGTTTTGTAGGTTCTGTCATTACTTTATTTTGTTTTTAACTCTGTTGTGCTTCAGGAATTATTGCTCGCCGTCGGGTGTTCCCTCTCAACCGTCCGCACCGGTATCCTACTCGCAACAATCTTCCTGGTATCCAAATGGATCAAGTACAACAAGATTTGACAGAGGTCAGAACTCAGATGGCTAACGAAAGGTTGGAGATGAGAAACCAAATGACCCAATTCATGGAAGTAATGAATGGCTTGGCCCAAAGTCAAGAAAGGTTGAGGGCATTGGTAGAAAGACAAACCCCGGAAGAACCCCATCTGGGAACTGGAGGAACAAGTAACAATGAAAGGGGTCAGCCTCATGTTAATCCACCAGTATATGGGCCTCATCTACATCCGGAAGTCAACATCCCGGGTAATGTGCAAGGAAATACTACTGGAGGAAGGATCTTACAAGAAGACCCCCAAGAAGAGCAGTTTACTGTAATGAGAGCCGGGGATGAAGTTTATGATAGGAGGTTTGATGAAATTGCTGAGAAGTTGAGATCTCTGGAGTCTCAAAATTCCCTAGGTTTTGATGTCATGGATATGGGGTTAGTGGATGGGGTAAGGATTCCCCACAAGTTTAAACCCACGTGCTTCGAGAAGTACAATGGGACTTCCTGTCCACGAACTCACTTGCAGTCCTTTCTGGGAAGACTTAAAGCATATACAATGGATGAGAAGCTGTGGATGTTTTATTTTGAAGATAGTTTGACTGGGGCTTCCAGGGAGTGGTATTCACACTTAACCAGAGCTACTATCAGATGTTGGAAGGACTTAGCTGAAGCTTTCATCAGACAGTACCAATACAATCTGGACATGGCTCCTAACAGGACCCTTTTGATGGGAATGTCTCAATCCTCCCGAGAAAGCTTCAGGGAATATGCCCAAAGGTGGAGACAGCTTGCTGCTGCTGTCCAGCCACCCATGTCGGAAAGAGAAATGGCCGACATGTTCATGAATACTCTGCAAGGAACATATATTGATAGGCTAGCTGCTTTTTCTTCCACCAGTTTCGCTGACGTAGTCATAGCTGGGGAAAGGATTGAAAGCCTTTTGAAGATGGGTAAGATTTCTGATAATGGTGCAAGTTCGTCCAGTAATCCCAGGAAGCCTTTTGTGGGACCTAGAAGGACCAGTGAGACAAATGCCATTTATGCCAACAGGGGCAGACCTTAGCATATCCACAGATCAGTAGCAGCTGTCACTATTCCAGCTCCGATTCCTCAGCAATCAGCATATCAACAACCACAACAACCACATTATCAGCAGCAAGTTCAGTATCCGCCACCGAGGACCTACAACAACAATAACAGCAATCAACAACAAAGACCCTTTCAGCAAAGACCATCACAGGCAAATAGGGTGATTGATCCTATCCCTATGCCCTATGCTGCCTTATTGCCACAACTCCTGAAACTCAACTTGGTTGAATTAAGGACATTGGCACCACCAGATCCCTCCAATCTGCCAAGAAATTATGATGTCAACGCCAGATGTGCTTTCCACTCCAATGCACCTGGCCACAATACGGAGAAGTGCAGGGCTTTACAAATGAAGGTACAAGATCTGGTGGATTCTAAAGCCCTCAATTTTGCACCCCCTCCAAGTGTCACAAAGAATCCCATGCCCAATCATGGAGGGCCAAGAATTAATGCCATTGAGGAAGACAAGCCATCTTTTTTAATCACCAGTGTTGGACAGATTCGAACACCTCTGGTCGAAATTAAAGCTCAGCTTCTAGAATGCCAGATGTTCCCCGAGTGTGAGCTCGGTTGTGGTTATTGCAACATTTCGGTCAACGGGTGTGATAATTTGAGAAGCGGCATAGATGGTCTTATTAAAAGTGGTATACTTCGGATCACGACAACGGCGCCTACAAATCCAGCAATTCCTTTGACAACCATTCCTGATTCTTCTACAACAGCAGCAACAATCATTCCAACCAATTCATCAATATCATCAACAATGGCTTCATCTATCACCTCAACAAATCAGATGTCAACAACCATTTCTTCTACAACATCAGCATCCATTTATTCAACAGAATCTTCTACAACGCCAACAGAAATTAATGAAGATATCTCAGCAGTCACCATCTACTATGATCCATCAAATGTTCCTCCAAACAACAACTTTCAACAACAAACAGTGGCACCTCCTGCTAGATCACCGGTCACCATTTACTACGATCCGCACACCATTTCAGTACCTTCCTCTGCAGCAGTCAGTCCAGTTACCATCACGGTGCCGGGACCAGTTCCATATGAAAGCAGTAATGCCATACCTTGGCATTATGGCTCTGACCTCTACTGCAACGGGGAGAAAATCACTTTGGACTCTTCAACTTCTTCTCCACAGATTGATAATGTCGGGGGAGGCGGAGGCTTCACCAGAAGCGGACGCCTTTTTACCTCACAATTGCAAAAACCTAATGCCGAAGCAGAAGCTGCTGCAAAAGCAAAGGGGAAGAGTGTGGTACCTGAAGAACCAATCATCAAAGAAACTCAGAAGACATCTTTTGAGCAAGATGTAGACGAGTTTATGAGAATTATAAAGAGAAGTGATTACAAGGTGGTGGATCAGCTTCACCAAACTCCCTCAAAGATCTCCATATTATCCCTGTTGATGTGTTCTGAAGCTCACAGGAATGCATTACTGAAAGTCTTGCACGCAACATACGTGCCAGAGGAGATCACTATTAATCAGCTAGAAACTGTGGTGGCAAATGTCAACACCAGTCATGGACTGGGCTTTACCAATGCTGACTTAACAACTGAGGGACGTAACCACAACAAGGCTTTACATATCACCTTGGAATGCAAGGGTGTTGTTCTATCTCATGTACTGGTGGACACTGGGTCGTCACTCAATGTCCTACCAAAGAAAGCCTTAGTAAAGCTGGAGTATGATGGCTTAGCATTGCGTCCGAGTAATTTGGTGGTAAGAGCATTTGATGGCTCTAAAAGATCAGTGCTAGGGGAGATTGATCTGCCTGTGATGATTGGCCCGCAAACTTTTAAAATTACCTTCTATGTGATGGACATTCAACCGGCCTACAGCTGTTTGTTGGGTAGACCATGGATCCATGCCGCTGGCGCTGTTACGTCTACCCTTCACCAGAAGCTGAAATTCGAATGGGAAGGCCAGATCATCACCATCTGTGGGGAAGAGGACATCTTTGTTAGCCATCTGGCTACGTATAAGTATATTGAGATGGATGGGGAGATCCATGAAACCATGAGCCAGGGGTTTGAGGCCCTAAACATTAATGAAGCATCCGTTGTACTAGGAACCTCCATGACGTCTTATCAGCAAGCCAGGAAGGTTGTTGAAGAGGGTACTGCCCAAGGCTGGGGCAAGCTGCTGCCCGTGGAAAAGAAGGAAGACAGATTTGGGTTGGGTTACAAACCAACTCAACAAGATCAATCAGAGGCTGCCAGGAAGCCCAGTTTTGTCAGCGGGGGAATGCTCACCCCGGATGCAGTGAACAACTTGGAAGACGAGGATGAAAGCGACCGCAACCTGGAGAGCTGGATACGTCCAAGGATCCCGGGGAGCCAAGTCCATAACTGGTCTTCCCAGGAAATTATAAGGGTTACTCCTGCAGAGTAATTATTATTTCCTATATTTTTAAGCATGCATCAAGTCTTGCATCTTGCCCATGATGACAAGACTCATTTTGTAATCGGGCCATCTTGTAATTTTGTGCAAACAGATCAATCAATGAATATCGAACGTCTTTTGCAAATGAGTCTTTTTCTTTTCCGCTCACTGTTTTTCATTTTTCTTTTTGTACAAAAATAAAATGGCAATGTTTTCCAAAATGATAACTTCGTTTCACCTTTTTTCTAAACAAGATTAAAATTGATCACTAAAATAAACAATCTAAACCCTTGCAGAGAGTGCCTTTCAGACTGCACCGACAACAACACAGCTATGGCTTCGTATGACTTTGACAATCCAATCAATCAAGCTGATGAAGGGGTTGAAGAAGATTATGAGCTTCCTGAAGAGCTAGCCAGGTTGTTAAGACAAGAGGAGAAGGTTATCACTCCTCATCAGGAGGAGGTTGAAACAGTTAATCTTGGTACGGAAGAAGACGTGAAAGAGGTTAAGATCGGAGCCTGCCTACAAGATTTAGTGAAGGAACAACTGATTGACATGCTTCGGGAGTATGCGGATGTCTTTGCTTGGTCTTATCAGGATATGCCAGGGTTGGACACCGATATTGTTATGCACAAGCTGCCTTTGAAAGAGGACTGCCCTCCAGTAAAACAGAAACTGCGCCGTACTCGCCCAGATATGGCAATGAAGATCAAAGAAGAGGTACAAAAGCAGTGGGACGCCGGGTTCCTTGCTGTAACTAGCTATCCACCATGGGTTGCTAATATTGTACCTGTGCCTAAGAAAGACGGCAAGGTGAGGATGTGTGTGGATTACCGGGATCTGAACAGAGCTAGCCCGAAAGATGACTTCCATTTACCTCACATTGATGTATTGGTGGATAATACGGCTCAGTTCTCGGTGTTCTCTTTCATGGATGGATTTTCAGGATACAATCAGATTAAGATGTCACCTGAAGACATGGAGAAGACAACTTTCATCACACCTTGGGGCACATTCTGTTATAAGGTGATGCCATTCGGACTGAAGAATGCTGGTGCAACTTATCAACGGGCTATGGTAACATTATTCCATGACATGATCCATAAAGAAATTGAATGTTATGTGGATGACATGATTGCCAAGTCTCTCACAGAAGAAGACCACCTGGTAAATCTGCTGAAGTTATTCAAGCGTCTGAGGAAGTACCAACTGAAGTTGAACCCCAACAAATGCACATTCGGGGTGCGATCCGGTAAGTTGCTGGGATTTATTGTAATCGAGAAAGGGATTGAAGTTGATCCTGATAAAGTCAAAGCAATTCAAGAAATGCCTGCACCGAAGACTGAGAAAGAAGTTCGGGGTTTCTTAGGTAGATTGAACTACATTTCACGGTTCATATCTCACCTCACGGCAACATGTGAGCCTTTGTTCAAGCTGTTAAGAAAAGAACAAACGGTCAGGTGGAATGAAGACTGCCAGAGGGCTTTTGACAAAATCAAGGAATACTTACAAGAGCATCCAATCCTTATGCCTCCAGTTGAAGGAAGACCTCTAATAATGTACTTGACAGTATTAGAAGAGTCAATGGGGTGTGTGCTGGGCCAACATGACGAGTCTGGTCGAAAAGAGTATGCAATATACTACCTAAGCAAAAAGTTTACCGACTGTGAACAACGTTATTCACTGCTCGAGAAAACTTGCTGTGCTTTAGCGTGGGCTGCTCGCCGACTAAGGCAGTATATGTTGACCCACACCACTTTATTGATTTCAAAAATGGATCCAGTTAAGTACATTTTTGAGAAGCCAGCACTTACCGGACGGGTTGCAAGATGGAAAATGATCCTCACAGAATATGACATCCAGTACACATCTCAGAAAGCCATCAAGGGCAGTGTACTGTCTGATTATCTTGCTGAGCAACTCATTGATGATTACCAACCTATGAGATTTGACTTCCCTGATGAAGACATCATGTTCATAAAAGCAAAAGATCATGAAGAGCCTGTTCACACCGAAGGGCCTGACCCAGAAGAAGAATGGACTATGATGTTTGACGAGGCTGTTAATATGAATGGTCGTGGTGTTGGTGCAGTACTCATTACACCTAAGGGAGTTCACATGCCTTTCTCGGCAAAGCTCACTTTCAACTGCACTAACAACGAAGCTGAATACGAAGCTTGTATTATGGGTCTTGAGGAAGCCATTGACCTCAGGATCAAGACTTTGACTGTATTCGGAGATTCAGCTCTGGTAATCAATCAAACCAACGGTAAATGGTACACCCACCAAGATCATCTGATACCTTATAGGGATTATACAAGGAGGTTATTGACTTTCTTCACAACGGTCAAGCTTGAGTACATCCCTCGAGACGAAAATCAGTTTGCAGATGCTCTGGCTACCATTTCATCCATGATCAAAGTTCAAGGTGTTAACTTTGTACCTCGGATCTCAGTATCCAGACTCGACAGGCCAGCGTATGTATTTGCAGCAGATGTTGCCAAAGATGATAAGCCTTGGTTCCATGACATTAAGTGCTTCTTGGAGGATCAAACATACCCATCTTGGGCATCTTCCAATGATAAGAAGACATTAAGAAGGCTAGCTGGTAGTTTCTTCTTGAATACTGACGGTTCCCTTTACAAGAGAAACTTTGATATGGTACTCCTCAGATGCGTTGATAGAACCGAAGCGGACTTGTTGATGTACGAAGTGCACGAAGGATCCTTTGGTACCCATGCAGGAGGGCATACCATGGCTAAAAAGTTGTTAAGATCAGGCTATTACTGGATCACGATGGATGCAGACTGTTGTGCCTACGCCAGAAAATGCCATAAATGCCAGATTTATGCGGATAAGGTGCATTTGCCTCCCAATCCTTTGAATGTGATGTCTTCACCCTGGCCCTTTGCCATGTGGGGCATTGATATGATTGGCAAGATTGAACCGACTGCTTCAAATGGCCACAGGTTCATCCTGGTTGCCATTGACTATTTCACCAAGTGGGTTGAAGCAGCTTCCTATGCAAATGTTACAAGGCAAGTGGTAGCCCGATTTCTGAAGAGGGACATCATCTGTCGGTATGGAGTGCCCGAGCGAATCATTACTGATAATGGTTCTAACTTGAACAACAAAATGATGGCAGAGCTATGCCGGGATTTCAAGATCCAACACCACAATTCTTCTCCTTACAGGCCAAAGATGAATGGCGCTGTTGAAGCAGCTAACAAGAATATCAAGAAGATTGTGCAGAAGATGGTAGTTACGTACAAAGACTGGCATAAAATGCTACCGTTTGCCTTGCATGGGTACCGTACGTCAATCCGAACATCCACCGGGGCAACACCGTATCAGCTTGTGTATGGTATGGAAGCAGTCCTACCTATTGAAGTTGAACTACCCTCTCTGCGGGTATTGATGGATGTTAAACTGAATGAAGCAGAATGGGTCCGATCCCGATACGAACAACTGAGTCTGATTGAAGAGAAGAGATTAGCTGCAATTTGTCATGGGCAGCTGTATCAGAAAAGAATGAAGAAAGCCTTCGATCAGAAAGTCAGGCTCCGAGAGTACCAAGTAGGAGATCTTGTGCTGAAAAGACTCATTCCTCCTCATACAGACCACAGGGACAAGTGGACTCCGAACTATGAAGGGCCATTCGTAGTAAAGAAAGTTTTCTCTGGTGGAGCACTGATGCTCAGTACTATGGATGGTGAAGACTTCCTGTTCCCTGTGAATTCAGATGCAGTTAAAAAATACTTTGCATGAAAATGACCCGCTGGACATAAAAACAGAATGTAAGTCCAGGAAAAAATAGGGCATCCCGGCGAGTCAAAAACAGAATAAAAGACTCGGGCAAAAATAAGGGAAAATAAACAAAAAAATGCACACCCGCTGAGTTGAAAAGCCGCATTGGACAACTTAGGAAAAAAAGGGTATCCCGATGGATTGAAAACCCGAAAGGGCGATCCATGCAAAATAAGGGAATAAGCGAACAACTGTATTCTGAATTCATCTGTATCACTTATAACTCGGTAAGCTTCGAAAGGATCAAGCTTCTTTCAGAATCAGCCTTCTTCAGAAAGCAAGACGAAAAGAACGTCAAATGTCATACGAGTCATAGCGAAAGGGAAGCTCCTTGAAGCGTCATCAACATTGCCAATACCTTTTATTTCTCAATTTGTAGCAATCTCCTCATTTTAGGGGATTTGTTTCTTTGACTGTATCTTGCCGATTCAGGGCACACGAATTAATAAAATCAGATTTTCAGTCATGTTTCGTTTCGTACATTTTATTTTCATTTGCAAAAAAATGTCCGATGTTTTTTAGATATTGATTGCATAAATACAGATGTTTCTCTTCTAAAAAATACGTGCTTGCAGGAAATATACTTACTCCCGGGGGTGTCTAAACTCCTATGATGGAATCCGGTAAGGGATACCTCGGGATTACTTGTACGTTTCTCTGTCTTTTCAGGATTGCAAGTATTCAAAGCACAACGTGGGGCATAAAAGCTCCACCCCAGCAAGCTGGCAAATCATTATCTACTCAGTCCATCTCCCAATTAGCACCAGAGGTGTTTTCTCCGCAGCTGAGTTGTCAAATATCATCCTCAGCAGGATCCACCCAGAGATCTCTAGGAAGATCTTCCAGTGATCTTTCTTCTTCCCCAGCCAAGTGCTAGACAGGGAACCTTCCCCACAGAGTTTCAGCCTCTATCCAGAAGAGCAACGCCTGAAGATCTCACAACAGAGTGAAGAAAGCTTCTACAAACCCCAGCTGGGTCCCTCATTACCAGGATAGGTCTATCAGTGACCTATCTTCCCACGCAGAGTCATACATGACAGATCTACCGATGATCCTATTCCCAGCTGGGATATCCACTTCGAGCAGATCAGCCAGAGATCTCCACAACAACGGGATCCGAATCCCGGATCGGTATCTTTGCATAATCATAGCATTCGCATCATATTCTCCCCGCAGAGCGTAGCATTCCGTTTAATACGGAGCATTACGGCAAAAATCAAACATATTGCATAATCATAAGCCATGTTCTGAATCAAACACTTGTAAATACTGACAATCCAGTAAAGATATATAGAAAACTCCCCGGATTCCCTGGCAGAGAGCCAAGGCACTTTCCCTAAAGATACAGATACTTCCTGACACCCGTCCGTGTCATGTCCCCAGTAGAAAGCCAAAGCGTCCTCTTTGCACTCACATATACATATCTATACAAATTCCCTGACACCCGTCTGTATCACCTTCCCCAGCATAGATACCTAAAACATTTTGTAAACCATACACTTGTGTATATTACACTTTCCTCTTTTGACACTCGTTCGTGTCACTCTCCCCAGCAAGTTAAACACTCATCTGTGCACCACTCATACTTATTACTCCTGCTTCACTCATACAGATACTCGTCCGTATCTTGTATATATCACTCAAATCCCCTCAGATTCGACACTCGTCCGTGTTCTTTGTTAACCAGTTGATACTCATTCGTATCATCATCTCAGAACATGCGTCGAGCGTTTGTTTCTACCTGATACTCGTCCATATCATGGTCTTAAGGATGCTCGTTCGCGTCTTTAATCCATACACGTGTCAAACACTTATGTCTTCTTGAATTTAGACACTCGTCTGTGTCTACTATTCCCCAGAAGAATCTCCGCAGAATCAATACTCGTCTGTGTTCTTTGTTAACCAGTTGGTACTCGTCCGTATCATCATCTCTGAACATGTGTCAGCATTTGCTTCTACCTGATACCCGTCCGTATTAGAGTCTTAAGGATGCTCGTCCGCATCTTTAGTCTATACGCAGTACCCAGACACTTATACCTCTCATTTCTTGGATGTAGACACCCGTCCGTATTTACTTTTCCCAGCGAAGTCCCCAACAAAACTTGTTAACTATTCTATCTGACATTCGTCCTATGTCATGATACCTTTTCGGTAGCCGTCCCCTGCCAGGTGATCGTTCTTCACCTTTTTGATGATCGTCCTTCATCAACCCCCCATGGAGTCTCTACTCATTAGAACCCCTTCTTATCCGACATTCGTCCTATGTCGTGATTTTTAGCAGCCGTCCCCTGCTAGGTGATCGTCCTTCACCTCCTGATGATCGTCCTTCATCATCTTATCCGATGGCCGTCCCCATCGTTGATCTCGTTATCTGACATTCGTCTTATGTCATGATACCTTCAGAGCAGCCGTCCCCTGCCAGGTGACCGTCCTTCACCTTAGATGACCGTCCCTCATCTTATCCCCAACAGAGCAGCTGTCCCCCGGCTAGGTGATCGTCCTTCACCTTTGATGACCGTACCTCATCATTTATTTCATAATCCCCAGAGAGTATTATAACTTTACTTGATGGCCGTCCCCATCATAATCTCTTATATCCCCAGCATGTCGGCCGTCCCCGTCATTGCTTCATCTCCAGCAGTCGTCCTCTGCTCGACGGTCGTCCTCCGTCGCCCGCACTTTATGATATACTTTATTTTCTTTTACAATCTATATCCCTTTTCTTCTTCATTCTGTGAGTGCAAATTTTGGACTGTCTTTGGTATTCAACCACAAGTTATCTTGTTTGCCTGTTAAGCCGTTGCTTACATTCTACACAGCTAACTCATGCTTGAATAGGGGCAGCTGTAAACACCCCAAATTTTCCCTCACCCTTTCACACCATGGCTTGTGATCTTTTCATATGCATAATTCACTCATAGCATCTCATACCATATTTTTGATTCACTGCATTGCTTCTTGGTCATCTGCATCTAGGGTTTGCGATCTGAGCTATCCAAGAGCTATTTGAGACACTCCAAAGGTCATCAATCACTTCAAAGGGGTCCATGTATGTTCAAGCATCATATTGTATCCTCACAAGGTCAAAGAAGCCAAAGAATCACAAGGACTGAGAATGGCATGGAAGCAGAGCCAGGTTTAACTGCACAGATGACCTAGAATTAGGGTTTTGGTTTCAAAGGCCATAACTCCATTTTTTTTGGTCACTCTTGTTTCTATTGGTCTCTATATGTCATAAGGATAATGCATATCAATTTTCATGAAGAAATTCCATGGGGAAGGCATCTAATCAAGAGTTGACTTCTTGAGCAAGTCAGTGCAAAATCAGGGCATCTGAGGCCCCCAATGACCCAACCAAAGGGTGTTCTTCATCATTTTGAATGATTATGATCTTTATTTGATTATAGAAGATGTTATAAGTTCACAAAATTGAAGAATTTCAAGCCATTTGCAAAGTTGCCTTTTTGGGAAAATGACTTGTAATGGAAACTTGCCATTTTGGGAAACTTTTTCAACCCTTTCTTTTTGATTCAAAAAGCTTCAAATGGGAAAACTTTGGTCATGGAAGTTGTAGAATGGATCATTCCATTTTCAAAAAGTACAAGAACTCATTCTAATTCATTTTGGATCAAAAGTTATGGCTTGTCAAAGTTGGGAAAAATCACATAATTTCAAGGTATGCACCATAGAGGCAAAGTTGCAAAACCACTTGCCAAGGCAAAATGAGACCTCAAAGTGACTTCTAATCTTTTCACAAACATAAACCAATGCCTAAAGGACAGAATGCACCAAAGTTTTGCCCATTTTCATGACTTATGGATCAAGAAATCACAAAGGGGCCAAAATTGGACAAAGTTGCAAAACATCATACAAACCCTAATCCACTTGCTAATTGGCTTCAAGACTGATCCCATGGCTCTCCTCATTCCTTGCTGCGCAGGACACCCCTTTGTCCTTGGCCTACCATTGACCCATACCTCTCTTACACCTAGACTTGACTTTTTGCAAAAAACCCCATACCAATCAGCCTGTGCCACACCAACTTCTCTGACCCCTCTAGTTGTGATAAGTGGACCAAATGAGACTCAACACAGCACACACACAAGCCTGAAGCATCCTCCAAGCCATAGCTCCAAGTTTTCACCCCTTATGCATTTTCATTCGAAACACACTCCACAATCATAAAACATCAAAACAAACTCCATAGAACATCTCAGCATGTCTTACTGATCATCCCTGACCCTTCACCTTGCCCTAAAAACCCCTGAAATCAAAACACGATTCTCACCCCTCATTGAACAGAACTTGATCAATCTCACAAACCAGCCACCATACACTCAAACTAAACCTCAAAGCATCTTCAGGAGGTCCATTGGAGAAACTTTGAAGCAAGGAGGCAGCCTGAAAGCTCCAAACTGAAAGCTTCACTTCAGGTAGCATCGAAAATTAATTTTTCCAGAATCCTTGTTTTAAGTTACTAAAATGATCTACATGCTTCCCTGAATGCAATGAGCTTTGAATTTTTGAAAATGATGCAGAAATGAGGATGTATGGTTTGTCTGAAACTTTGCCCGTGAATTTGATTTTTGCTTGTTCTTCGTGATTCATGAAAAATAAATAAGTTTTGTTGTTGGATTCTTGTTTAGGATGTTTGGTTGAGTTGATCTGGAGATTTTGGCATGTTTAGTGAGGTTTTGAGAGAGATAGGTTGAAGGTCTCGCCGGAGAAGACGACCGGAAGTCTTCTCCGGCCACCTGAGGGTCATTAAACCCTAATCTGTGTAATTAACCAACTTTGAATTTGGACCCTGGGTCCTGTTGACTTCCATTAACTCCCGCGTGAATGAACGCACCAGATCTTCCATTAAACCCTAATTCAGATTAATTAGGTTAATTAATTAGGGTTAATATTGAATTTCCCAGAAGCAATCCCAGCCACTCAAACGCGCGCCAGTCAACTCCCGCGTGTTTAGTTTGAATCTCAGCCTTAGATCCTGCATACTTTCCATTTAATTTCTTTTTCATTTCATTTTTATTCATTTATCTTTCACATTTATTTTAAAATAGTTAGAAAAATCCTAAAAATATTTCCCTTTGAATTTTTGTTTCAAATATTTTTCTCAATCAGAAAATGATTTTTATTTTATTTTTTGCATTAAAAATTATTTTTAAATAATTTAAATGTTTATTTTTAATTAGTTAATGAAAATTAATTAATAAAAAATACATTTAGGTATTTAAAAATCACAAAAAAATTCACATTGCATTTAGAAACATTGTCCAACTCTCAAACCAAATTTATTTTTCGTTCTTGATGCCTTTTGATCATTTTCATTGGATTTAATTTCATTTTAAGGCAATATTTTGCTTCAAACTTCAAAAATTCCTTTCTGCCTAACCATTGAGAATTGGATGATGATTCTTTTTGCATTACATCTTGCATAGCATGTAGTTTATAGGATAAGTTTGATTTGAATTGATCTTGCATTTTCAATTTGTTTAGCATTTTTCTTGGTAAGGTGTCCCAAAACCCTAGCAATCTTAGGAAATCCATAACTTTCATTAGGTTAAGAGTTGGATCCCCTCCTTTGGGCAGTGAGTTTGTATAGGTTTAAGGTATCTTTGATTGCATTTTCAAATTTTTATCATGTCATTTTCTTCTGGTTTTGGATTTTTGCTTTGCATGAGGCATGTAACCCTAATTTGTGCTTTCCTTTGCATCCTTCTTTCATTTGCTTGCATTCATTGACTTGCCATGCCATTTTGTGCATCCACATGATCCATAATACATCTTAGGACATGTTAGAATCATGTTTGATCATTGCATCTTTCATTTGCTATGTTATGCATTCATATCATTTCATAAACTTTTCATGTACATTCATGGTTCAATGCATGCCTCATTTGCATCCTTATGCTTGTTTGATCATTCCCATGCCTTGCCTCATGTTTGTATCATCTCTTAGAATCATTAACTTCATGTCCTTGCTCATGGTTTTGGTTTGCATCATCACATTTCATCTCATTTGCATTACATTTCATTTTCTTATGCTAACATTTCAGGTGGTAAGTTGTTTGAGAAGTGAATTTGCCTTCACTTCTCACATTCTCTTTTCATCTCTTTCATACTTCCTTTGCTGCATTTTGTATGTGTATTGGATTGAGCTTGCTCATTCTTGTTCATCTTACTTTCGTTCTTCAAGCAACTTGTCTTCTTAAGTGAAGCAAGTTATTTTGCTTCTCTTTGCTTCTTGCTCCTTTCATCTGCTTCCTTCCTGGTGGTTTCTCTGAAGATCTTCTTGCAAACCTCATTAACCCTAGGAATGACCAAGCATGATAATAATTAGGGTTTGATTAGTCCCCCATTTAGTTTTACCTTTGTGTCATCTTTGAGTTTTCCCTTCTCATCCCTTAATCAAGGACTAAACCCTAAAGGTTTTAAGGCTTTGTGATCAAGCTTATGCCTGCATCCTTCTATTAGGATGGAGTGTATAATTTTAATCCTAAGTGTTAAACCCTTAAGATGTTTAAATCCTTTAATCAATCCATCTAATAATCATCAAGATATCAAGCTTGTAACTTGGGCCTTGCATTAGGGTTCTAATTCTTCCTTAATTGGTTAAGAAGGACTAACCCTAGTGTTAATGGACAAGTCCCCCTCAAGTTGTCTTACAAATCATAAAATCCACTTCTTAACCTTACCATTAACTAAAATCCATTTAATAAAGGCTTTGTTTTGTCATGAGGTTAATCCCTAATCATGGATTAAGTTGAGGAGTCTTTCTCAGCCTAAATGTTCTCATCTATTATCCTTCTATTAGGATGGTGTAATGAGTCCATTAAATCCTTGATTATGGCTTAAACTCATTACTTAACACTAAACAAAAACAACAAAAAACATCTAAATAATCACAAGTAGGTTAATGATCTTAATCCTACATCAGGGTGATTAAGTGTGAGATGCTGACTTCACACTTAAGGTATGCTCATTACCCCTAATCAGAGGGAGGATGTAATGAGTTTACTAATCCATTGGTTTAGGCTTAAGCTCATTAACTTATGACAAACTCCAAAAAGCAATAAAAGATTGAAAACTCAAAAACAAACAATAATCGTCTCCTCCGGGATTCTTTTCTCATCTCATTCACTCACAAACGAGAATTTGCTTCTTCCGTCTAATGCAAGACAGTTTGCACCTGAGCCAGACAGGTCATACACTTGAGCATAGACAAGTAAGCAGTTCACATGTCAATTTACCTTTCAGTCTCTTTGGGTCGAACTACGGTGTTCTGACTTCCTCATTGCACGAGAGGATACGTAGGCATAACTTAACAGTTATCAAACAAAAGTCTCTGTATATTCCCCCTCTTTCCAGCCTTATTCTTTAAGCCTCATGGTCTTGAGCATTTCACTCTTATTCTTACACTGACACTTCATTTATACACTTCACATTTCTTTTACACTGACACTTGCATTCTTTCCAGCTTTGATACACAAATTGCACTGACACTACCCCTTTAAAACACAAATCTTTCGAGCGTGGATCCCGTCGAGTACGACGGACAATCTGGGTGCTAATACCTTCCCAGGTTGTAACCAACCCCCTTTCTCAGTTTCTCTGGTTCGCGACCGTCTTATCCATATCTTTCCCAGGTTTATGCAGCATTACCTTTCCTCCGGGATAAAAATGCCTAGCTGGCGACTCTTGTCTTTCTGAGTTCACCCTTGTGTGTTCTCTCCTCCTTTTCACCGACCGTTCGCGTCTGTACCCCTCTTGACCTTGGGTGTCATTTGGTGGGAGCGACAGGTGTCGCTCCCGACAAATGAAAATGGATCAGATGAAGGTACAGACGCGAACGGTCGGCGAGAGGGACAATGAGAACACACAGCCGTGAACTCACTGGAGATGAATAGAGTCGCCAGCTAGGCATTTTTATCCCGGAGGAAAGGCAATGCTGCATAGACCTAGAAAGATACGGATAAGACGGTTGCGAACCAGAGAGACTGAGAAAGGGGGTTGGTTACAACCTGGGAAGGTATTAGCACCCAGATTGTCCGTCGTACTCGACGGGATCCACGCTTAAAAGATTTGTGTTTTAAAGGGGTAGTGTCAGTGCAATCTGTGTGTAAAATAGCTGGAAAAGAATGTACAGGTGTCAGTGTAAAAGAAAGTGATGTGTGATATGTATACAGTGTCAGTGTGAGGGCAGGAGTGAAATGCTCATGATAATGAGGCTTAAAAGAATAAAGCTAGAAGAGGGGGAATGTACAGAGACTTTTGTTCGATAACTGGTAAGTTATGCCTACGTATCCTCTCGTGCAATGAGGAAGTCAGAACACCGTAGTTCGACCCAAAGAGACTGAAAGATGAATTGACTTGTGAACTGCTTGCTTGTCAATGCTCAAGTGTATGACCTGTCTGGCTCAGGTGCTAACTGTCTTGCATTAGACGGAAGAAGCAAGTTCTCGTTTGTGAGTGAGGGTGATGAGAAAAGAATCCCGAAGGAGACGATTATTGTTTGTTTTTGTATTTTCAGTCTTTTATTACTTTTGAAAGTTTGTCATAAATTAATGAGCTTAAGCCTAAACCAATGGATTAGTAAACTCATCACATCTTCCCTCTGATCAGGGGTAATGAGAATTACCTTAAGTGTGAAGTCAGATTCTCACACTTAATCACCTTTGACGTAGGGTTAAGATCATTAACCTACTTGTGATTATTTAGATGTTTTTGTTGTTTTTGTTTAGTGTTGAGTAATGAGGTTAAGCCATAATCAGGGATTTAACAGACTCATTACACCATCCTAATAGAAGGATAATAGATGAGAATGTTTAAGCTGAGGAAAGCTCCTCAACTTAATCCATGATTAGGGATTAAACTCATGACAAAACAAGCCTTTGATTAAGTGGATTTTATTTAATGATATGATGATGAAGTGGATTTTATGATTTGTAAGACAACTTGAGGGGGACTTGTCCATTAACACTAGGGTTAGTCCTTCTTAACCTGTTAAGGAAGAATTAGAACCCTAATGCAAGGCCCAAGTTACAAGTGTGATGTCTTGATACTTATTAAGATGGATTGATTAAGAGATTTAAACACATTAAGGGTTTAATACTTAGGATTAAAGTTATACACTCCATCCTAAAAGAAGGATGCAGGCATAAGCTTAATCACAAAGTCCTAAAGCCTTTAGGGTTTAGTCCCTGATTATGAGATGAGAAGAGAGGACTCAAAGAGAGACACAAAGGTAAAAACTATGAGGGGAGACTAATCAAAACCCTAATTCATTGTCATGCTTGGATGATCCTAAGGTTTGTGAGGTTTGTGTAACACCCCAAATTTGCCCTCTTCTTGTTTAGCATCGTTATCATATCATAATCATCATGAGCATACCATATCCTTATCATTTAGCATAGAAAAATGAGGCATAACACTCACATGTTCTAGCATAAGGCATATGATCGGTCATCTGGGAAAATCTGAATCTGCAAGTCAAAATCAAGAGCATGGTGATCTGGCAAGAATCTCACAGGATCATTTTGCACAAGCCTGGTATCATGTTCAGAGCCCTAGAAAGAGAAGATGGATCAAAATTTGCTTGAAACGGTTGGTGCAGGTCTATTTTTGAAGGTTCCCACCAAAGGGAGGGAAATTCAAATTTTCCATGCGTTAACCGGTTAACGCATATGGTTAACCGGTTAACAGCTGCGAAATTTGAATTTCCAGCAGCAATTTCAGCATGTGTGTTTTGGTTCCATTTTCCAATTTTCTGATTTTTATTCATTTGAATTAATTTGAATTTGAGAGAAGGATCTAGAGCATTTATCCAAGCCTCATTCCAACCCTAAATCCAAATCACTTTCTAAGCTAATGCCAAGCCATATTTTTGGATCCCAAACCAAAATTTTGGGCCCCAAACCTAAACCATATTTATTCCATTTCCCTCCAAACCAAAGGGGCTCTCACTCATTTTTCACTCTCATTTCTGAATTTTCATTCCTCTCACTCACAATTCTCTCACTTTTCTCTCCCAATTTTCCAAATCACTCAAAGTTCCTCTTTGAAGATCACACAACCTTGCCTTGAGGTGTGTAGATCTTGGAACTAAACTTCCTTTCATAGCTTCTTTGCATCTCTTTGCTGGTTTTATTGGAGATTCAGATCTGGTTTGAGATCTAGAAGTGCTTTTGGATCCAAAATTCTGCATCAAGAGCTTGTTCTTGCATTTATTTTGCATGGAGTGTGGAGCTTAGCATCGGATCTTCAAAGTTTTGCGCGAGATCTACTGTTTTCAGCTCAATCAACAATTACCAAAGCATACCTCAGCTTTGTAGGTTGGTTAATTTCAGATCTAGCTCTGTTTTTAGCTTATTTGCATGCTTGTGCTTTAGATCCACCATGTGTTTGTGTATTTGATTGTGTTGCATGAATTGATTGTTTGATTTGTATCCGGATCCGAATGTTATTTGTTCATGAGCTTAATGATATGGATTAATGTGAATTGATCTAATTTTCCATGTGTAATTGATTGCTGGTCTGGTGCAAGCTTATTTGGATAAGCTGTTTTGAGTTGCTGTTTTCTGCAGGATTTGTTGCTGTTTTATCAGTGTTAACCGGTTAACGTATATGGTTAACCGGTTAACGCACCTGTTTCATGCGTATTTTGTGCAGGTTTGAGCTGGTTAACCGGTTAACGCATTTGGTTAACCGGTTAACACTGAAGCAGAATGGCTTTTTAGTGTTGTTTTGAGCTTGTTTGATCCCTTTGCTTGTTCTAATTGCCTTGGATCATTGCATGATCATTAAGCATGATATTTTAGGGTGATTTGCTTGCTGGTTGATGTATGCTTTCATGTTTTCGACGCGTAAGTCGTGTATTTGCAATGCTTGGCATGTTGTTTGTTTCTTGTTTACAAGAACCTTTGAGCATGATTAATTCCATGATTGTGTTGGTCAATTTGCTGGATTTTTGCTAACATTTCAGGGGCTCATGGTAAGAGAAGTGTGGATGTTTATCCACATTTCAACTTTTCATCTTTCCTCTTTTGCTTTGTTTTTTCTTTGTGGTGTTTGATGTGCTTTGTGCCATCATGTGGTTCTCTTTCCCCTTTCTAGTTTCCTTTTCTCTTTTTCTATCTTCTTCCTTCTTCATTAGGGTAGAAACCTCACTAACTCCTAGGACTTCCATGCATGTGAATACTTAGGATTATTTTAGTCCCCCTTTAGAATTTTTCCTTTGAGATCTTTTGGTTCTTCTTCTCTTCTCATCTCATAACTCTTAAAAAGAAAACACTTTAATAAATGTGAAGTGATGCATTGATCCATAGCCTTATTCCATGAGGTATGCTTGTAGTCTTCCCATCTTGGGATAGTACATGTTTACCTTGTGATGCACAAGTCTGATCAAGGTATCTTCTTCATAAAGAAAAGCATAAAAAAACACTTCTTCATGTAAATAACCAAAAAAACACTTAATAATTAAGCAAGTTAGTGAGCCTAAGCCCTAATCTTTGGGTTCAAGTTTTGGGGATCTTCTCCTTACTTGAGTGTGCTTGTTCTATTATTCCATCTTGGAATGTAGTGACAAGTGCACATTCCATTGGTGAGAGTTTGAGTTCACTTCCTTGTGACACACTCATAAAAGCTTCTAAAAAACACAAAACAAACAATAAGCGTCTTTCCTTCGGGAATTCTTTTCTCATCTCCTTCGCTCCGTACGCGAACTTGCTCCTACTTGTCATTTTGCAAGACGGTTACGCACTCGTCGTCCGAGTCTGCAACACCTGAGCAATGGCATAGGCAGTTCAAGCCTTAATTCACAAGCAATTTCCTTTTAGTACCCCTAGTTAGGGGAACTACGGCGTCTCTGATCCTCATTATCCCGATGAGGTACGTAGGCAGCGGGGTAGGGCCCGTTCGAGCACAATCTTTATTTTCCCTACATTTTTCCTTTTGCTTTCTTATTCAGTTCTTTTCCAGTTCCAGTTTCTTTTCATATTCATTTCTTTGCTGCATTTTTCATACCCTCACCCTTTGAAACAGTTTCTTTGCAAGCGTGGATCCCGTCGGGTACGGCGGACGATCTGGGTGCTAATACCTTCCCAGGTCGTAACCGACTCCCGAACTCAGTCTCTTTGGTTCGCAGGACCTGTGTCCTTCCTCTTTCTTTCTTCTGGTTTGTGCAGCATTACCATTCCCTTTCTTCGGGATAAAAATGCCTGGCTGGCGACTCTATTCTTCTTCCGCGCCACTTTCGCGTTTGTACTAGGATGAAAATCCCGGGAGCGACAGCTGGCGACTCTGCTGGGGACATAATACTAGATGATCTCTGGTTCCCCTGTGAGTCTCTCCTAGCGCTTGTGTGTTGCTGTTTCATTGGGTGATGTTTGTTTGATGTGGCTTGTTGTATTATATTGCTGTTTGTTTATTGCTTTATTTACAGCTTTATTTACAGCTTTATTTACAGTTTTCAGTATTTATTTTCTGCATCATATATCATACTGGACTGTCTGGACTGGTTTCCTTTGGTGGGATGGGAGTTACTGGTTCTTGAGAGATATGAGCAAAGTACCCGGCTTGAGTGCACCATAGGACTTAGAGTGGTTCCACTTTGGCCTCATGAGATCTTGTCATGGGGGTAGTAGTGAGTTCCACACCCAGGTTGCGATTGTCTTGGAAATGTCTTGATTTGGGGATCTTCCTCTCTCATTACATAACCCTGACAGTTATGTGCAGCTGGGGACCGATCATTGAGAACCTTTGTGGAAACAACCTTCTCCAGTGGTGACAGTGGCAGACCACATTTTGTGGCAAACCCATTCGCACCCGAGGGTCCACTGGGAACTCGCATAGGATGGCCTGGTTCTCTTATAAGAACTCAGTTAAAGCATCTGGTCATATGACATTAGTACTGTATCCTACGGGCTGAATGTACTATTGTTTCTTGATTTCAGCGCTTGAAGCTAGGGACTTATAAGGGATGCTTGTTTTTCCCGGACTCAGCTGAGGCCTCCCTGCGTAGTACATAATGCCAAACCGATTCCCTGATCTGGTCATGAGCCACTTCTCGGAGATGGTGAAGGTATTATTGCTATTCGGCTTTGAGAGTCCGTGATGTTTGACCCGGAGCCTACCAGTGAGATTGGGAGGGGTTTACAGGTTTGCAGGAACCCATGACCTCAACATACCCTCATTGCCAGTACAGTCTTATGTTTCGATCCGGTCACTATGATCCTGAAGTTCTTGACCTTCGGTTCTCGGTTACTATTTTGGGTTATTATGCAGAGATCTTGTGGTTACAGACACTCGATTCTTGGCTCAGTATTCCAGATTCTAGGCAGTTTCCAGCTGTGATCCCATGTCTTTGCATCTTTGCATCATCATACTGCATTTTGCATTTGCATCAGCATTGCATATCCTTTTCCAGAGAGCTCATCCTTCCTCTTTTGTCCATGACCGGCCAGTTGATTTCCCGGTACTCAGTTTGAACAAGTGTTAACTGTTAGAAGATGACAGAGTGTGTGAAGTTTGACTGAGCAGTATCAAGGGTTGAAAAGGTCAGTTTTGAAGCCATCAGTAGCTATGTCAGAGAGCAACCGTCAGAATGTTGAGTTTCCACCTGGTTTCACTTCGATGACCAATCCTTTGTATGGTCTTTCTCCTGATGAGGATCTTCCACAAGTGAATAATCTTACTCAAGCTCAGCCTGCACAAACCCCGATTATGAATCAGAGTGTACCTGAACCATCTGTTGTCCGAGGTGGACCTTCATCTTCTTCTGATTCTACAGATTATCAGAGTTTTGCTTTCCCTATGCCGAGCTTCCAAGGGGCAATCCCTCTTGTGAAAACCGAGGATTCACCAGCTTTTGATCCTGCTGAAAGATTTCGCATGTTGGACGAGCAACTCAAAGCTTTAGCAGATCCTGACGCCTTTGGTTTTGATGCTCTAAACCTGTGTTTGGTGCCTGGTCTTGTCATTCCTCCAGATTTCAAGACTCCGAAGTTCGAGAAGTACACTGGTGTCAGTTGCCCAAAGCGTCATTTGGTGATGTTCTGTAGAAAAACGACTTCTCATGCATGCAATGATAAGCTAATGATTCACTGTTTTCAGGACAGTTTAAGTGGGGCATCTTTAAGCTGGTACATGGATTTGGAAAGCCGCCGTATCCGATCTTGGAATGATTTATCCAGAGCTTTCGTAAAGCAATACCAGTACAATGTGGACGTGGCGCCCAATCGCACGCACTTGCAGAGCCTATCCCAGAGGAGTGGTGAATCTTTCAGAGAATATGCACAGCGGTGGAGAGAATTGGCAGCCCAAGTGCAACCACCACTTTCAGACAGAGAACTAATTGACCTGTTCGTGGGCACCTTGCAGGGTCCATACTTGGAAAGAATGAGTAGCATTTGGACATCAAGTTTCTCTGATTTGATAAAAGTTGGAGTACGCATCGAAAGCCTGCTCAAAAGTGGAAAGTTCCAAGACTCTTCGAACATCCCAGCTAGTGAAGGTGAATCTATTGTTAGCTCCCAAGAGGAAGAATGGTATGACGCCAGTGCAGTCATGGCCAATATCGAATATTCTAGACCATCATCTTCTCAGAGATCATCCGTTCCTAGGTCTGGTTACTCTTATGGACATTCGGCAATGCTCAGAGCACCATATCAGAAGCCCTGGACTCCTCCTCGTCCAAATCTGCAAGCTCAGGGTCGAAGACCTCCGAATCAACTTCAGAGCCAGCATAAGCCTCGTAACAATCTGGAAAGAAGGAATGCTCCTCTTCATCCAGTTCCCATGGAGTACAGTGAACTATTGCCACATCTAATTCAGAGCTCATTGGTGGTTCCTAAGCCTCTCAAGCCGTTGTCAGAGCCGTACCCTCCAGAGTACAATCCTCATGAGCAGTGTGGGTATCATGGTGGATCAATGGGGCATTCAACTGAAGATTGCAAAGCTTTTCAAGCCAAAGTACAACAATTGATCGACAAGGGTTGCATCTCCTTTCCAGAAGGAAGCTTGGTTGTGCACGTCAACCTCTCACCTGATTGAGTTCAAAGACGTCGGAAGAAGCGTATCCTGATTTCAGTGACTCATACAAGAAATATGTCATCAGAGTTGGTGGTCATTGTATCCTTTTATTATTTGCATTTGTAGTTTCTTTCCTGTTAGCAGCTACTTGTCTTTTAAGCATTGTTGTTTTAAATGGTAATGTTAATGTAGTGATCTTGCACTTTTTGAATCAATTATGTCGCATTCGCTCATTTTTCTTTCCTTGCATTGAAAAAAAAAAAAAAATTGCATCCATTTATCTCCCATTATTTCACTGTTGTTTAGCAGGTTTGAGGGAGGATGATGACAATTGAACACCCATAATTGTTGAAGGTATGCTTTCAGAGTAGAACCTGCTGACGATGTACAGGCATTGTTTCAATTCCCAAACACCGGAGATATAAGGGAGATAGACCCTCGTCAACCCCTTTGAGCCTTGAAGTAGGAGTTTCTTTTCTAAACGAAAAAACCTCACATTTAACCCGGGGAAGGGTAGTTATCAGTTAGTTTGACCGAGCGTTCAAATTTCCAAAGGAGTGTGCATCTGAGGATCCATTACCTTTTATTCATTACACCTTAAGAGGTCAAGGGACGTGAAACCACAATGGTTATCCCTCAACAACAAAGGAATGAGGCAGTCACAACCCTTTCAAGCAAGTCAGACAAACCAGTGTCGCACGATTTGTTCAACAAAAAAAAAAAGAGAAATAAAAGCCCGCTAAGTCGAAAAAAGTGAAAATGGATGACTTAGGCAAAAGTTAGGGCATCCCGCTGGATTTCAAAATCGAAAATTCAAAAAAAGAACAAGTCCAAGCAAAAATTAGGGAGTAAAAAAAAAAAAAAAAAAAAAAAAAAAAAAAAAAAAAAAAAAAAATCAGAAAGAAAAATCTTCCATTAGGACAAAGTCGTGTGACTACAGACACAAAGTCAAAAGGGGTGACTGTTACTCCGAGAAACCTCATTGGTGCGTAAACCGTCAACGTCATTGGTTCCTCAACCATTACAAAACCCTTTCGAAAGACGAGCGTTTAGGCCAAATTAGCTAAATATAGGACTGGAGAACATCAAGAAGAATGGGTGGGCACAGATAAATTTTGAGCTATAAATCTTTCTTTCTAAAACCGTGAACCAGGCCTTGTCATAACCCTTGAAAGTCCTAATTGAATCAGGGTCAATTCTGAAAGCATACTACGACAAGGTTGCGTAAACTGACTCCTAACGATTTGCTAACTCAACACTACGTTTGGACTAATCATCCATTCGTTACACACTGTCACCGCATACAAATAAATAAATTTTCCAAACTTGCATGTACACTGCATTAAAATTACCATTTGTGAATGAACAATTTTAATTGCAAGTCAGTTTGTGACACCAGGGAAGTTCCTACAAAAAGCAATCACAAGGGAACTTGATCATTCAACAATGATGACCAGAATCAAGCGCATCTTGTAGGCCTATGAATCAGGGGCATGTTATCCAGTCGCTTTGTCGACCAGGGAATCAGTCAGTCTAAAGCGAGTTCCCAAGCATCAGTTGATCGAGGAACATCATTCAAAGTCAGTTGATCAGAGCTGGATCTACCAAACAGGGGCAGGCCACCCAGATTTTCTGTTGACCAAGGATGATTTCGTCCAATACTCAGTCAGGATGAGTCAAGTCGCTTCCACGCTCATACCGGGGTAGGACTTTCCCAGGGTTCACTAAGTGCAATTCTCCTCATGAGAGCATCCAAGTCTGTTATTCCAGGAATTGGATAATCAGTGACAGTCTGTTCAGACACTCACCCGGCAGGGGCAAGGTTTAGCTACACAAGGCAGGTTATATCAGCAATCTCCGAGTTCAAGACGAGTATCGGGGAATCACGTTACCCACCTTCGCCTTTGTCTCCCTTTTCAACCAGAAGCCTTGTCACCAAAGACCTTCCTTCCCATCCTTGGGAGCATTTCTAGTTTTTCATAAGCATTGCATAAGTCATTTGCATACGTTATTCATGTCGCTTCGCTCGAGCATATAGAGCATACGCATCATTTGCATCAAGCATAACCCCCGTAACATCGATCTCACATCCAGGGCCCCGTAACCCCAACTTATCAACATCTCAAAGTCCAGTTCTCGTCTGGCAAACATTTCAATGTCTAGTCCTCGTCGGGCAGACAAATCCAAAATCCAGTTCCCGTCTGGAAATCCAACTTCAAATACCAGTTCTCGTCTGGTAGGCGAATCTTTTAACCAGTTCTCGTCTGGTCAGCTTTTCATTTAACCTGTTGAACGCCAGTTCTCGTCTGTTAGTCATTCTGTTTCAGAGTCAATTCTCGTTTGACAATGAACCCAAGGAGTCAGTTCTCGTCTGACGACTTATTCTTTGCCCATCAATTTTTGTCTGTTGGCCTACCTTTAATAAACCAGTTCTCGTCTGGTAATTCACCATTTAAGTCCAATTACTTGGCAACCAAATACCAAATCTCTATCAACCTGGCCTTACGCCCAATCTCCTTGTTTCAGCTCCCGTAGCTTGCATCTTCATATCCTCAGCATACGTCTACGTCTTGCATCATTTGCATTGCATCTTTATACTGCATGGTTTTCGTTTCTTCATGTGGGGCAGAATCATTACAAGACTCAATCTGGGGCAGTTATCTCAAGATATGATGAATTTCTGCGAGAGTTTGAAGACACTGGGGCAATTTTGAACGCCAGGTCTTCTGTAAAATCCTCTGAAGACGATCTTTTCATAAGCGATGCAGTATGGCACAATTTCAGGAGTAGGGAATGCTTGTTCACTCTTGATAATCAGTATGCGACTGTGGAGCTCAGAAGCTTGAAGCACTATGATAATTCTCAGGGAATGTTCGGTATTTATTTTACCAGCAAGGCATTGGAAGTTAATTTCTTCCCCGAGCATAAGATCTTCTTTCAGATGACAAGGTTTCCTCATAAGGAGTTGGTGTTCTCATTCAGTCAAAATCCATTTGTCATTGGCACATCTTCATGACACAGTCGTCATACTACTTGGGGCATATTTTGGCTTATTTTGATTCTCCAGCAAAGTCTCTCCTCAGCAGAGCATTGCCAAATATGTTTAAGCGTCAGTCCAGAAGGTTGACACATCCCCAGCTGAGTTAGAGCAGACGATATCCCCAACAGAACTTCAAGGCTAATTGAATTGTTCTCATCCCCAAGCGGACTTATCTTTCCACAGTGAAGTTTTCTTAGCATGCAGCTGAAAGCCTTACTTCCCCACAAAGTTAGAATTGTCAGAGCTCTCTCTCTCCAGCAAGGGTCCCAACAAGAGTTATTTGACGAAGCATCTTCCTTAACCAAGTTTGAAGATGATCTTTCCCCACAGAGTTCATATTTGATTTTCACCTCCGTCCGTGAAATATTCCCCAGCAGATTTGCCCTATTGTTGGTTTATTTGATGATGCAGCCAGGTATTCATCACCTCAGTCGGAGTGGGTATCCAGACCTCTTGACTCTTTCTCCCCTGCAGAGTTGTATCTCTTGTTGCCGATCAGGCATTCGTTTATTGCTCGTCTGCAATCTTCAACACTCGTATGTGTTATCCCTAAGCAAGTTTCCCCAGCGAGGACATATCACTGCTTTATGGCTGCTCGACTGCATCTTTCAACACTCGTCTGTGTTAGCTCTGTGTTGCTGTTTGCTCGTCTGCAATTTTCGGCATTCGTCTGTGTTTTGAAGTGATTACCTTATTATTGCTCGTCTGCAATTTCCAACACTCGTCTGTGTCATGATGCCTCCGTTGTTGCTCGTCCGCAACTCCTCAACACTCGTCTGTGTTCTGAGATGATATTTGCTGTTGCTCGTATGCAACCTTCCAACACTCGTCTGTGTTTGGTATGGGGTCCTTCGTTGCACTCGTCTGTGCCTTGACATGTATTCTCTGTTGCTGCTCGTCTGCAATTTTCGGCACTCGTCTGTGTGTGTTTGAAGCTCGTCTGCTTTTATCTCCCAGAAGTCGTTTATGTTCTGAAGCTCGTCTGCTTTGCCTGGATACTCGTCTGTATCATCCTCAGCACGCGTCTGTGCTAGCTCGCACCTGAATGTGAAGATTTGTCGTTCATCCTGATATTGCTGTTGCTACTTCAAATGCTCGTCTGTGTTTGAACTTCTGGTATTCGTCTATACCAGTGGCTGATACTCGTCTGTATCATCGCCTGAAGCACTCGTCTGTGTTTCTCAGATCATCGTCCGATACTCGTCTGTATCTTTGACTATTGGCACTCGTCTGTGTTCTCTTGACGATCATCCAATACTCGTCTGTATTGAAGAGGTTTAAAATCCTGACAGTGGGAATTAAATGTCGAAATGGTTACCGGGCCTGGCGTAACAGGTAAATCCGAGGGAGGCTCGTCCGTCTCAAGCACCAATTATTATGGTTGCTGCACCTGGCGTAACAGGTTTGCTCAGAAGACTCGTCTGTCTTATACCATATATCCGCGGATAATATATGAGGAAGATTCGTCTACCTTGATTGCATGTCTATCCCACAGACTTATATGCATTCCCGGAGCCTGCGTAAGGGTTATCCGAAGAAGACTCGTCCGTCTTATTCCACTTATCTGCGTAAGGATTAGTGAAGGAGATTCGTCCATCTCAGGTTACTTTGAAGATCCTTAAGGGCTCGTCCGCTCTCTGCACCTGGCGTCACAGGTCATGCGAAGACTCGTCTGTCAGCATGATAGTATTCCAGATATCAGTCTCAACTTGGAAGAAGCTCGTCTGCTTTTTCTCTCCTCCTTATCCCCAGAGCGTCATCTGGTTGGGTTTATTTCCCAGTGTTGCATTCTTCGTCAGAGTGCAAATTTCAGGTCTTCTTGGTATTCAATCACAGTTTATCTCGAATGTCTGATAGCCGTTGCTCTCATCCTTTTCAGATTAACAGTTGATTGAATAGGGGCAGCTGTAACACCCCAAATTTGCCCTCTTCTTGTTTAGCATCGTTATCATATCATAATCATCATGAGCATACCATATCCTTATCATTTAGCATAGAAAAATGAGGCATAACACTCACATGTTCTAGCATAAGGCATATGATCGGTCATCTGGGAAAATCTGAATCTGCAAGTCAAAATCAAGAGCATGGTGATCTGGCAAGAATCTCACAGGATCATTTTGCACAAGCCTGGTATCATGTTCAGAGCCCTAGAAAGAGAAGATGGATCAAAATTTGCTTGAAACGGTTGGTGCAGGTCTATTTTTGAAGGTTCCCACCAAAGGGAGGGAAATTCAAATTTTCCATGCGTTAACCGGTTAACGCATATGGTTAACCGGTTAACAGCTGCGAAATTTGAATTTCCAGCAGCAATTTCAGCATGTGTGTTTTGGTTCCATTTTCCAATTTTCTGATTTTTATTCATTTGAATTAATTTGAATTTGAGAGAAGGATCTAGAGCATTTATCCAAGCCTCATTCCAACCCTAAATCCAAATCACTTTCTAAGCTAATGCCAAGCCATATTTTTGGATCCCAAACCAAAATTTTGGGCCCCAAACCTAAACCATATTTATTCCATTTCCCTCCAAACCAAAGGGGCTCTCACTCATTTTTCACTCTCATTTCTGAATTTTCATTCCTCTCACTCACAATTCTCTCACTTTTCTCTCCCAATTTTCCAAATCACTCAAAGTTCCTCTTTGAAGATCACACAACCTTGCCTTGAGGTGTGTAGATCTTGGAACTAAACTTCCTTTCATAGCTTCTTTGCATCTCTTTGCTGGTTTTATTGGAGATTCAGATCTGGTTTGAGATCTAGAAGTGCTTTTGGATCCAAAATTCTGCATCAAGAGCTTGTTCTTGCATTTATTTTGCATGGAGTGTGGAGCTTAGCATCGGATCTTCAAAGTTTTGCGCGAGATCTACTGTTTTCAGCTCAATCAACAATTACCAAAGCATACCTCAGCTTTGTAGGTTGGTTAATTTCAGATCTAGCTCTGTTTTTAGCTTATTTGCATGCTTGTGCTTTAGATCCACCATGTGTTTGTGTATTTGATTGTGTTGCATGAATTGATTGTTTGATTTGTATCCGGATCCGAATGTTATTTGTTCATGAGCTTAATGATATGGATTAATGTGAATTGATCTAATTTTCCATGTGTAATTGATTGCTGGTCTGGTGCAAGCTTATTTGGATAAGCTGTTTTGAGTTGCTGTTTTCTGCAGGATTTGTTGCTGTTTTATCAGTGTTAACCGGTTAACGTATATGGTTAACCGGTTAACGCACCTGTTTCATGCGTATTTTGTGCAGGTTTGAGCTGGTTAACCGGTTAACGCATTTGGTTAACCGGTTAACACTGAAGCAGAATGGCTTTTTAGTGTTGTTTTGAGCTTGTTTGATCCCTTTGCTTGTTCTAATTGCCTTGGATCATTGCATGATCATTAAGCATGATATTTTAGGGTGATTTGCTTGCTGGTTGATGTATGCTTTCATGTTTTCGACGCGTAAGTCGTGTATTTGCAATGCTTGGCATGTTGTTTGTTTCTTGTTTACAAGAACCTTTGAGCATGATTAATTCCATGATTGTGTTGGTCAATTTGCTGGATTTTTGCTAACATTTCAGGGGCTCATGGTAAGAGAAGTGTGGATGTTTATCCACATTTCAACTTTTCATCTTTCCTCTTTTGCTTTGTTTTTTCTTTGTGGTGTTTGATGTGCTTTGTGCCATCATGTGGTTCTCTTTCCCCTTTCTAGTTTCCTTTTCTCTTTTTCTATCTTCTTCCTTCTTCATTAGGGTAGAAACCTCACTAACTCCTAGGACTTCCATGCATGTGAATACTTAGGATTATTTTAGTCCCCCTTTAGAATTTTTCCTTTGAGATCTTTTGGTTCTTCTTCTCTTCTCATCTCATAACTCTTAAAAAGAAAACACTTTAATAAATGTGAAGTGATGCATTGATCCATAGCCTTATTCCATGAGGTATGCTTGTAGTCTTCCCATCTTGGGATAGTACATGTTTACCTTGTGATGCACAAGTCTGATCAAGGTATCTTCTTCATAAAGAAAAGCATAAAAAAACACTTCTTCATGTAAATAACCAAAAAAACACTTAATAATTAAGCAAGTTAGTGAGCCTAAGCCCTAATCTTTGGGTTCAAGTTTTGGGGATCTTCTCCTTACTTGAGTGTGCTTGTTCTATTATTCCATCTTGGAATGTAGTGACAAGTGCACATTCCATTGGTGAGAGTTTGAGTTCACTTCCTTGTGACACACTCATAAAAGCTTCTAAAAAACACAAAACAAACAATAAGCGTCTTTCCTTCGGGAATTCTTTTCTCATCTCCTTCGCTCCGTACGCGAACTTGCTCCTACTTGTCATTTTGCAAGACGGTTACGCACTCGTCGTCCGAGTCTGCAACACCTGAGCAATGGCATAGGCAGTTCAAGCCTTAATTCACAAGCAATTTCCTTTTAGTACCCCTAGTTAGGGGAACTACGGCGTCTCTGATCCTCATTATCCCGATGAGGTACGTAGGCAGCGGGGTAGGGCCCGTTCGAGCACAATCTTTATTTTCCCTACATTTTTCCTTTTGCTTTCTTATTCAGTTCTTTTCCAGTTCCAGTTTCTTTTCATATTCATTTCTTTGCTGCATTTTTCATACCCTCACCCTTTGAAACAGTTTCTTTGCAAGCGTGGATCCCGTCGGGTACGGCGGACGATCTGGGTGCTAATACCTTCCCAGGTCGTAACCGACTCCCGAACTCAGTCTCTTTGGTTCGCAGGACCTGTGTCCTTCCTCTTTCTTTCTTCTGGTTTGTGCAGCATTACCATTCCCTTTCTTCGGGATAAAAATGCCTGGCTGGCGACTCTATTCTTCTTCCGCGCCACTTTCGCGTTTGTACTAGGATGAAAATCCCGGGAGCGACAGTTTGCAAGAACAATCTTCAGAGGAGCCACCAGGAAGCAGATGAATAAGATCAAGAGAAGCAAAGTGATTTGCTTCATTCAAGAAGTCAAGTCACTCAAAGAAAGAAAGTGGGAGGAAGAAGAATGAGCAAGCTCAATCTCAAACACATATAAGAAATGCAGCAATGCATGCAAGAGAGATGAAAAGAAAAGTTATGAGAAGTGAAGGCAAATTCACTTCTCAAGTTCACTTACCCCCTGAAATGTTAGAAAGAAATGCAATGCAATGCTAAATGAAATGAAATGACATGATGCTATACCAAACCAGAAGCATGCACATGATGTTAATGATGTTATGAGGTGCTGCAAACATGAGGCAAAGCAATGGGGATGTTCATACAAGATCATGAATGCAAATGATGCAAGCTAAGGAGCATGAACAAACATGGAAAGTTATGAAGCATACAAGACAAATGACATGGCAAATATGAGATGCAATGATCAAGGATGCTTCCTATATGTCTTAAGATGTTATATGAATCACAAGAATGCACAAAATGCAAAGACAAGTCATGTTATGCAAGGAAATGTAAGAAAGATGCAAGAGAAAGCCCAAATTAGGGTTCATGAATCAAACATCAAACAAAAATCCAAAACAGAAACAAAACCCTAAGATAAAAAATGGAAAATGGCACCCAAAGAAACCCTAGACCTATAATGAACCACTGCCCAAAGGGGAATTCTCAACTCTCAACCAAACTCAAGTTATGATTTTTACAAGTTATTAGGGTTTTTTAGGGTTCTTAACAAAAGAAATGCCAAACAAATAGAAAATGCAAGATCAAATCATGGCCATTTTACCCTAGAAACTACATGCCAAACACAAAACAATGCAAGAAGAATCAATGTCTCAACCTTCTCCAATAGGCAGAAATGAATTTTTGAATCCATGATCAAAATAATGCATAAAAAATGATTTAATTCAATGAAAAATTCTTAAAATGCATCAAGATCAAAAAAGAAATTTGGTTTGAAGGTTGGACAATGTTTCTAAATGTCTTAGAACATTTCATGAATTTTTTTGTAATTTTTAAATACCTAAAAGTATTTTTAATTAATTAATTCTCATTAATCAATTAAAAATAATCTTTTAAATATTTAAAAATACCTTTTTAATGATAAAAAATAAAATAAAAATATTTTTGGGTCTTAAAAATTATTAAAACTTTAAGGAAAAAGTTTCATAATTTTTAAGGATTTTTAACTATTTTAAAATAATTATGCAATTTAAATGAAAGAAAAATGAATAAAATTAAATAAAATAAAAAGTAAACAGAATGGAAGGATGAGATTGATTCTGGGGAGGGGACCATTGACTTGGCGCGTCATCTAAAGGTCCAGGTTCAAACTAACATAATCCTGATTAATTAAATATTAAACCATAATTAAACCTTAATGAAACGATCCAGGCCTTTCATTCATGCGCGGGAACCAGGATCTAAAGGCTCAGATTCAAACTCAGTGCCCTAACCCTAATTAATAATTAACCACTTTCAGGTCACCGGAGACGAGCTCCGGTCGTCTTCTCCGGTGACCTCCTCCCCTGAAAACTTCAAACTTCCTAAAAACGCATCAAAAATGAAAAATAGAAACTGGGAAATGATCCTTACACTCTCACGAATCAAACCCCTCTCTCAAAACAAATTTATTTTTCCTAAATCAACTGAATCGAAGAGAAAAAAGTTCTAGGTCACGCAAGCTTCAGAAACAAATTAAGTGCTCAAATCACAACCATTTTCAAAACCAATGGTACCAGAATGATCAGTGAAACAAATAGAACAAGTTTGTAACAAGCAAAATCATTTCTGGAAAAATAAATTTCAGGCTACCTGAGATTTGAAGCTTTCCACTTGAGGACTTTCTGGCCTTCTCTTTATGTGCAAACCACTCCTTAGGACCCCTTGATGATGTTTGAATGCCTTAGAACAATTTATGTAGGCTGGCTGATGAGTTTCGAAAGCTCCTGCTTCAAGCTCAGTCAACAATGGCTATGGTGATTCTGACTGATTCAGGCCACCGTGAATGATGGTTTATGGTCCAGATGATGTATGGAGAAGCTTTGCAAGGTTTGTTTGGCTGTTTATGGTCTAGGGAGAGAGATTCGAATGAATCTGCAGAATGAGGGTGAAGAATGGCAGTGGGGTGCTTTGGCTGTTTCAGGCTTATGCTTTGGGTGATTTCTACTCAATGATACATGATGAGTTGAATGGAGGAAAAGGTTTTAGTGTTTGCTTGCTGTGGAGGGGAAATCGAAGGAAGTTGCAACTTGGAGTGTTTTTGTGAATGTGGTAATGTAGTGGTTTCAGCCTTGCCTCTTGTTATGGCTAGCTTGCAAATTGTCCATATGACTCTCTCTCATTGGCCAGTTGATTTGACATGTGCTTTATGGATAGGTGTGGCCACTTTTGCAAAAATGTCAACTTCTTGTAAGATAGGGCATGGGCAACTTCTAGCCAAGTACAAAGCATGGGGCTGCGCAGCATGATGTGTGTATGAGCCTAGCTTGGTTCAGCACCCAAGGCTGCAAGTGGTAGGGAGTGAAATGAGTGTTTTGCAACTTGTGGTAACTTTGGTTCACATGTGATAAAGTCTTGTTACACAAACCAAGCCATGAGCAAACTTGATCCAATTCTGATTTTTAGGACTTAGGGAATGTTTGTGTAATGGTTTGAAATGAATTAGAGGTCACATGATGCATTGGTTCAAGGTTTTGCAAAATTTCCATTTGAAGCATGCCTTAGAAATTAATGATTTTTGCCAACTTTGCATTGCTATAACTTTTGATCCAAGAAGAGTTTGATCATGTTCTTGTACTTTTTGAAAAGGGAAAGATGAGATCTACAACTTTCATGACCAAAGTTTTTCCATTTGAAGCCTTTTTGGACCAAGAATCAAAGCTTGAAAAATGACCTAAAATGATGCATTCTTGAAAAGTCAACTATGCCCAAAAAGTCAACCTTTGCAAAACCCTAAATTCTTGATTTCTATGAACTTCAACCTTCTTCCATGATCAAATAAAGATCATATACACTCAAAATGATGAAGATCACCCATTGGTTGGGTCATTGGGGCCTCAGATGCCCTGATTTTGCACTGACTTGTCTAGAAAGTCAACTCTTGATCAGATGACTTCCCCATGGAATTTCTTCATGAAAATTGATATGTATACTCCCTATACCATATAGAGATCAATGAAAACAAGAATGACCAAAAAAATTGGAGTTATGGCCTCTGAAACCAAAACCCTAATTTTCAGTCAACTGTGCAGTTCAACCTGGCTCTGCATCCACTCAAAACCCAGCTCTTGTGATTCCTCTGCATTTTTGACTTTGAGGAGATGGAATATGATATAAGAACACACATGGACCCCTTTGAGTTGATTGGTTGCCTTTGGAATGGCTCAAGATGCTTTGGGATTGCTCAGATCACAAACCCTAGGTGCAGATGCCTTGAAAGCTATGCAGTGGATAAAAAATGAGATGTGAGATGACATGATTGTACTTATGCATATGAGAATGATCACAAGCCATGGTGTGAATGGGTGAGGGCAAATTTGGGGTGTTTACAGCTGCCCCTATTCAAACATGAGTTAGCTGTGCAGGATGTAAGCGACGGCTTAACAGGCCAAACAAGATAACTTGTGGTTGAATACCAAAGACAGTCCAAAATTTGCACTCACAGGATGAAGAAGAAAAGGGATATAGATTGTAAAAGGAAAATAAAGTATATTGTAAAGTGTGGGCGACGGAGGACGACCGTCGAGCAGAGGACGACTGCTGGGTAAAGAGCAATGACGGGGACGGCCGACATGCTGGGGTAAATGCGAAGTAAAGCGATGACGGGGACGGCCGACATGCTGGGGATAAAAGGTAAAGCTAAGACGGGGACGGCCGACTAGCTGGGGAAAGTGAGATATTATGATGGGGACGGCCATCAAGATAAAAATGCAAAGTTCTCTGGGAATTAATGAAACATGACGGGGACGGCCATCAAGTTCATAAAGGTAAAGTAACCAACGATGGGGACGGCCATCGGGCTAAAAAGAAACGGACCACGACAGGGACGGCCATCGGGTTAAAAGGAAAAGGGACCACGACGGGGACGACCATCGGGTTAAAGAATAAATGAAATAAACAGATGATGGGGTACGGCCATCAAAGGTGAAGGACGATCACCTAGCAGGGGACGGCTGCTCTGTTGGGGATAAAAGAAATATGATGGGGACGGCCATCAAAGGTGGAAGACGACCACCTGGCAGGGTACGGCTGCCGAAAATATCAACGATGGGGACGGCCATCGGATAGGAAAGGTCAACGATGGGGACGGCCATCGGACGAGCATGATGGAGGACGACCATCAAGAAGTGGAGGACGACCACTCAGCAGGGGACGGCTGCTCTCGTGGTTTGTCATGACATAGGACGAATGTCAGATAACCAAAATCAACAATGGGGACGGCCACTGGATAAAGTTGATGAAGGACGATCATCAAGAGGTGGAGGACGACCACCTAGCAGGGGACGGCTGCTAAAAAGGAACGATGGGGACGGCCATCGAAGGAGCATGGTGGAGGACGACCATCAAGAAGTGGAGGACGACCACTCAGCAGGGTACGGCTGCTCTCAAAGGTATCATAACACAGGACGAGTGTTAGATACAAAGAAAAATTTTGTTGGCGATCTACTGGGGAGAGTAAACACGGACGAGCGTTTACATCCAAGAAACAAAAGGTATAAGTGTTTGGTATTGTGTATAGATTAAAGATGTGGACGAGCATCCTTAAGACTATGATACGGACGAGTATCATGTAGAAACAAGCTGACACATGTTCAGAGATGATGATACGGACGAGTATCAACGGGTTAACAAAGAACACGGACGAGTGTTGCATCTGAAGGGACTCTTCTGGGGAATAACAGACATGAATCGAGTATCTATATTCAAGAAGACATGAGTGTTTGACACGGTGTATGGATTAAAGATGCGGGCGAACATCCTTAAGACTATGATACGGACGAGTATCATGTAGAAACAAACACTAGACGCAATGTTCTGAGATGATGGTACGGACGAGTACCAACTGGTTAACAAAGAACAAGGACTACTGTCGAATCTGTGGGGATATGAGTGATGATGTATACAAGATACGGACGAGTGTTGCATAAGTGTACCATGAGTAGGGAGTATTGTATTGTATAGATGAGTATTTGCTGGGGAGAGTGACACGGACGAGTGTCAAGAGAGAAAAGTAAAACATTAACAAGTATCTGATATACAAAGTCTAGGCGACTGCGCTGGGGATATGACACGGACGGGTGTCAAGAAAAGTGTATGTATAGGTATATGTGAGTGCAAAGAGGATGTCTTTGGCTTTCTGCTGGTGATTTGACACGGACGGGTGTCATGAAGTATCTGTAATGAGGGTGATTTGTTTGTAAAGGGTGTTCAGGCGACTTGCTTGGGGAAGGATGACACGGACGGGTGCCAAAAGGTGTATATACTGGTGTTTGTGATTTGAGAGGCAGCTGCTTTTGCTGGGGCTCTGGTGGGGATTCTGGGGGATGTTTGTACAATGATGATGAACAGTTTATTATTCACAAGCGTTCAATTCACGACATGACTTATGATTATGCTATGCATTTGATTTTTGCCGTAATGCTCCGTATTAGACGGAATGCTACGCTCTGAGGGTATAATATGATGCGAATGCTATGATTATGCAAAGAGGCGCCGATCCGGGATTCGGATCCCGTTGCTGCGAAGATCTCTGGTTGATCTTGCTTGAAGTGAACATCCCAGCTGGGGATGAGATCATTGGTAGATCTAGTGATGTATCTGTTTGGGGATATAGGTCACTGATAGACATACCCTTATAACACGGGACCCAGCTGGGGTTTGTAGAAGCTTTCTTCACTCTGTTGCGATCTCTTCATGCGTTGCTCTTCTGAACAGAGGCTGGGGAAGGTCTGTGGGGAGATGATTCCCTGATTTCTGCATCCTGCTGAGAAATAGTGGTTGGTGCTACAGCTGGGGAATGCTGTTGGTAACTCAGCTGGGGAGAGTAATGAGAGGCAACCCGGCCGGGGAGAAAACATCCTGAGTGTTAAGCCTGTTTGTTGATTTGACAACTTTGCTGGGGAAAGCAATGGGGAGCAACTCAGCTGGGGATAGAGCATTTCGGATGCTGAGATTGAGTGTATGCTGATTTAGCAGCTCCGCTGGGGAAACGGGCACCTTCTAGTGCCATGTGGAAGATATACCGAGTTGATAATGATTCGCCTACTTGCTGAGACATAACCTGCATGCCCCAGGTTGCGTTCTGGATACCTGCAATCCTGCAAAGATAATGGAACGTACAAAAGGTCCCGAGGTATCCCTTACTGGATTTCGTCATAGGAGTTAAGTACTTTCGAGAATAATCACATTCCCTGTAAGCATGTGTTTTTTTTTAGAGAAAGGCATCTGTACTTATGCAATTGTATTTTTAGAGATATCAGACAGCTCTTTGCAAAACATAAATGTAAAAACGAAACATGACCGAAAATCTGATTTTATTAATTCATGTGCCCTGAATTGGCAAGATACAGTCAAGGAAACATATCTCCTAAAATGAAGAGATTGTTACAAATTGAGAAACAAAATGCTGGCGATGCTGACGACGCTTTCAAGGAGCTTCCTCTTCTGCTATGACTCGTATGACAATGACGTTCTTCTCGTCTCGCTTTCTGGAGAGAGTTGATTCTGATTGAAGCTTGATCCTTTAGAGGCTTACCAAGTTGTAGGGGATACATACGAATTCAGAATGCAGTTGTTCGCTTATTCCCTTATTTTGCATGGATCGCCCTTTCGGGTTTTCAATCCATCGGGATACCCATTTTTGCCTGAGTTGTCCAATGCGGCTTTTCAACTCAGCGGGTGTGCATTTTTATTCATTTTCCCTTATTTTTGCCCGAGTCTTTTATTCTGTTTTTGACTCGCCGGGATGCCCTGTTTTTGCCTGGACTTACATTCTGTTTTTGTGTCCAGCGGGTCTTTTTATGCGAAGTATTTTTTAACTGCATCTGAATTCACAGGGGATGGGAAATCTTCACCATCCATGGTGCTGAGCATCAGTGCTCCACCGGAGAAAACTTTCTTTACAACGAATGGTCCTTCATAATTCGGAGTCCATTTGCCCCTGTGGTCTGTATGAGGAGGGAGGATTCTTTTCAGCACAAGATCTCCCACTTGGTACTCTCGGTGCCTGACTTTCTGATCGAAGGCCTTCTTCATTCTCTTCTGATATAACTGCCCATGGCAGATTGCAGTCAATCTTTTCTCTTCGATCAGACTCAGTTGTTCGAATCGGGACCGAACCCATTCTGCTTCACTCAGTTTAACATCCATTAATACCCGTAACGAGGGTAGTTCAACTTCAACAGGTAGGACTGCTTCCATACCATACACAAGCTGATAAGGTGTTGCCCCAGTGGACGTTCTGATTGATGTGCGGTACCCATGCAAGGCAAACGGCAGCATTTCATGCCAGTCTTTGTAGGTTATTACCATCTTCTGCACAATCTTCTTGATATTCTTGTTAGCTGCCTCAACAGCGCCATTCATCTTTGGCCTGTAAGGAGAAGAATTGTGATGTTGGATCTCGAAGTCCCGGCACAGCTCTGCCATCATTTTGTTGTTTAGATTGGAACCATTATCAGTAATGATTCGCTCGGGCACTCCATATCGACAGATGATATCTCTCTTCAGAAATCTGGCTACCACTTGTCTTGTGACGTTTGCATAGGAGGCTGCTTCGACCCACTTAGTGAAATAGTCAATGGCGACCAGGATGAATCTGTGGCCATTCGAAGCAGTTGGCTCAATCTTGCCGATCATATCAATGCCCCACATAGCAAAGGGCCATGGTGAAGACATGATATTCAAAGGATTGGGAGGCACATGCACCTTATCCGCATAGATCTGGCATTTATGGCATTTTCTGGCGTAGGCACAACAGTCAGCATCCATTGTGATCCAATAATAACCTGATCTTAGCAACTTCTTGGCCATTGCATGTCCTCCAGCATGGGTACCAAAGGATCCTTCGTGCACTTCATGCATCAACAAATCTGCTTCCGTCTTGTCAACACATCTGAGGAGTATCATGTCAAAGTTCCTTTTGTATAAAGACCCATCAGTGTTCAGAAAGAAACTACCAGCAAGCCTTCTCAAAGTCTTCTTATCATTGGAAGATGCCCCAGGTGGGTATGTCTGATCCTCCAAGAAGCACTTAATGTCGTGGAACCAAGGCTTATCATCTTTTACAACATCCGCTGCAAATACATATGCTGGTCTATCAAGTCTTGATACTGAAATCTGAGGTACAAAGTTGACCGTTTGAACTTTGATCATGGATGAAATGGTAGCAAGAGCATCTGCAAACTGATTCTCGTCCCGAGGGATATACTCAAGCTTGACTGTTGTAAAGAAAGTCAGTAACCTTCTTGTATAATCCCTGTAAGGTATCAGATGATCTTGGTGGGTGTACCATTTCCCGTTGGTTTGATTGACTACCAAAGCTGAATCTCCGAATACGGTCAATGGCTTCCTCAAGACCCATAATGCAAGCTTCGTATTCAGCTTCGTTGTTAGTGCAGTTGAAAGTGAGTTTTGCCGAGAAAGGCATGTGAACTCCTTTAGGTGTAATGAGTACTGCACCAACACCACGACCATTCATGTTGACAGCCCCATCAAACATCATAGTCCATTCTTCTTCTGGGTCAGGCCCTTCGGTGTGAATAGGCTCCTCGTGATCTTTTGCTTTAATGAACATGATGTCTTCATCAGGGAAGTCAAACCTCATAGGCTGGTAGTCATCAATAGGTTGCTCAGCAAGATATTCGGACAATACACTGCCCTTGATGGCTTTCTGAGAAGTGTACTGGATGTCGTATTCTGTGAGAATCATCTGCCATCTTGCAACCCGTCCGGTAAGAGCTGGCTTCTCGAAAATGTACTTAACTGGATCCATTTTTGAGATTAATAAGGTGGTGTGGGTCAACATATACTGTCTCAGCCGGCGAGCAGCCCACGCTAAAGCACAGCAAGTTTTCTCGAGCAGTGAATAACGCTGTTCACAGTCGGTAAACTTTTTGCTTAGGTAGTATATTGCATACTCTTTTCGACCAGACTCGTCATGCTGGCCCAGCACACACCCCATCGACTCTTCTAATACTGTCAAGTACATAATCAGAGGTCTTCCTTCTACTGGAGGCATGAGGATTGGAGGTTCTTGTAAGTATTCCTTGATCTTGTCAAAAGCCTTCTGACAATCTTCGTTCCACCTGACCGTTTGTTCTTTTCTTAACAACTTAAACAAGGGTTCGCAGGTTGCTGTGAGGTGAGATATGAACCGCGAGATGTAGTTCAATCGACCTAAGAACCCTCGAACTTCTTTCTCAGTTTTCGGTGCAGGCATTTCTTGAATAGCCTTGACTTTATCAGGGTCAACTTCAATCCCTTTCTCGCTTACAATAAAGCCCAGCAATTTACCGGATCGCACCCCGAATGTGCATTTGTTGGGGTTCAGCTTTAGTTGATATTTTCTCAGACGCTTGAACAACTTCAGCAGATTCACCAGGTGATCTTCCTCTGTAAGGGACTTGGCGATCATATCATCCACATAACATTCTATTTCTTTGTGGATCATATCGTGGAATAATGTCACCATAGCCCGTTGGTATGTTGCACCAGCATTCTTCAGTCCGAATGGCATCACTTTGTAGCAAAACGTGCCCCAAGGTGTAATGAATGTTGTCTTCTCCATGTCTTCAGGTGACATCTTGATCTGATTATATCCTGAAAATCCATCCATGAAGGAGAATACCGAGAACTGAGCCGTGTTATCCACCAATACATCAATGTGAGGTAATGGGAAGTCATCCTTCGGGCTGGCTCTGTTCAGATCCCGGTAGTCAACACACATTCTTACTTTGCCGTCCTTCTTAGGCACAGGTACTATGTTAGCAACCCACGGCGGATAGCTAGTCACAGCAAGGAACCCGGCGTCCCATTGCTTTTGTACCTCTTCCTTGATTTTCATAGCCATGTCTGGGCGAGTTCGGCGCAACTTTTGTTTAACTGGCGGGCATTCTTCCCTCAGAGGCAGCTTGTGCACAACAATGTCGGTATCCAACCCTGGCATATCTTGATACGACCAAGCAAACACATCAACATACTCTTGAAGCAGATCTATCAGTTGTCTCTTCACCGAGTCTTGCAGGCAGGCCCCGATTCTAACTTCTTTCACATTTTCCTCTGTACCAAGATTAATCACTTCAACCTCCTCCTGGTGAGGAGTAATAACCTTTTCCTCTTGTCTCAACAACCTGGCTAGCTCTTCAGGAAGCTCATACTCTTCATCAACCCCTTCATCAGCTTGATTGATTGGATTGTCAGAGTCATACGATGTCATAGCCGTGCTGTTGTCGGTGCTGTCAGGAAGGCACTCTCTGCAAGGGTTAAGTTGGTTCGTTTTAGTGATTGATTTTAATCTTGCTTTTAAAAAAAGTGAAATGAAGTTATCATTTTGAAAACACCGCCATTTATTTTTGTACAAAAAGAAAAATGGAAAAACAGTGAGCAGAAAAGAAAAAGACTCGTTTGCAAAAAGACGTCTGATATTTCATTAATTTAATCTTGTTTGCACAAAAGTACAGATGGCCCTGATTACAAAATGAGTCTTGTCATCTTGGGCAAGATGCAAGACTTTGATGCATGCTATATATATAAAAAAATACAGGAAATAATAATTACTCTGCATGAGTAACTCTTATAATTTCCTGGGAAGACCAGTTTGGGACACTGCTCCCCGGGATCTTCGGACGAATCCAATTCTCCAGATTGCGCTCCTCTTCCAGCTCGTCTTCCAGACAGTTGATAGCATCGGGGGTAAGCATTCCCCCACTGACAAAACCAGGCTCTGCAGCAGCCTTTGCTTGATGTTGAGTTGGTCTGTAACCC
Source organism: Lathyrus aphaca (assembly GCA_963966055.1). NCBI lineage: Eukaryota > Viridiplantae > Streptophyta > Magnoliopsida > Fabales > Fabaceae > Lathyrus > Lathyrus aphaca. The sequence continues at coordinate 149,464,617 of OZ014519.1, forward strand.
AACCCAAATTTGTCCTTCTTCTCCTCCACAGCTAATACCTTGCCCCAGCCTAGGGCAGTTCCTTCTTCAACAACCTTCCGGGCTTGTTGGTAAGATGACATTGGAGTACCAGATACAGCAGATGCTTCATTGACATTCAAGGCCTCAAAACCTTGGCTCATTGTTTCATGGATCTCTCCATCCATCTCAATGTATTTGTAGGTAGCCAGATGGCTAACGAAAATATCCTCTTCCCCACAGATTGTGACAACTTGACCTTCCCACTCAAATTTTAACTTTTGGTGAAGGGTAGACGTTATTGCGCCGGCAGCGTGAATCCAGGGTCTACCCAACAAACAGCTGTAGGCGGGCTGAATGTCCATCACATAAAAGATAGTTTTAAAAGTCTGCGGGCCAATTGTCACAGGCAGCTCAATCTCTCCTAGAACCGATCTCTTAGAACCATCAAAGGCTCTTACCACCAGGTTGCTGGGTCTCAATGCCAATCCATCATATTCAAGCTTCACCAGAGCCTTCTTTGGTAAGACATTCAGGGAAGAACCTGTGTCCACCAGCACATGAGAAAGGACAGCTCCTTTGCATTCCATGGTTATGTGCAAGGCTTTGTTGTGGTTGCGGCCATCCGCTGTCAAGTTAGAATTGGTAAACCCTAGCCCATTGCTAGCAGTAACATTACCAACCACGGTTTCCAATTGGTTGACAGTAATCTCCTCAGGCACGTAAGCTGCGTGCAAGACTTTAAGTAGTGCATTCCGATGGGCTTCGGAGCACATAAGCAGCGAGAGGATGGAGATTTTGGATGGCGTCTGGTGAAGTTGATCCACAATTTTGTAATCACTCTTTTTGATGATTCGCATAAACTCATCAACTTCCTGATCAAATGGAGTTTTCAGGGCTTCTTTGGCAGCTGGATCTTCCTGCACCGGGCCTTTACCTTTTGCCTTGGCAGCAGCTTCTGCTTCGGCAGTAGGTCTTTGAACTTGTGAAGCAAAGAGACGTCCGCTTCGAGTGAAGCCTCCGCCTCCCCCCACATTATCTACTTGTGGTGCAGGTGCTGACGTTTCAAGAGTGATTCTTTTCCCTTCACAGTACACGTCAGAGCCATAGTGCCAAGGGATGGCCCTATTGCTTTCATATGGTACTGGTCCAGGCACCGTGACAGTGACTGGACTGATTGCTGCTGCTGAAGGGACTGTAATTGTTTGTGGATCATAAAAGATTGTAACTGGTGCTCTGGCGGGAGCAGCACCTTCTGAATGGTAGGCGGAGTTATTTTCAGGATCGTAGAATATAGTGACGGTAGAGACATCTTCATGATTGATTGCTGGTGTTGTAGGAGGTACTGTTGGAAGGACTGTTGTTGTTATTGACGGAGATTCGAAATGGAATGAAGCTGAAGTTGTAGCAGGAGAAACTGTTGAAGTCTGATCATTTGGGAGGACAGGTGAAGTACTTGTTGATGGTGCTGATGAATTGTCGGGAACAATAGTTGCTGCAGTTGTAGGAGGGTCTGAAACCGCTGTTGATGAAGTTGCCGGATTTGTTGGAAATGATGTAGTGATCTGTAGCAAGCCACTCTGAATAAGGCTGTCAATGCCGTTCCTCAGGTCCTCGCACCCATTCCATGAAATATTGCAATAGGGGCACCCTAGTTCACACCCCGGAAATATTTGGTTTTCACGGAGTTGAGCTTTGATTTCCACCAATGGTGTCCTGATTTGATCCACACTAGTTATTAAATAAGACGATTGGTCTTCTTCAATAGCATTAATTCGGGGACCACCATGGTTTGGCATAGGGTTTTTATTGACATTGGGTGGAGGTGCAAAATTCAGAGCCTTGGAGTCTACCAAGTCTTGTACCTTCATATGCAGAGCCCTGCATTTTTCTGTACTGTGACCAGGTGCGTTGGAATGAAAAGCACACCTAGCATTAGAGTCATAGTTTCTTGGTAGACTGTTGGGATCCGGAGGTGCCAACGTTCTTAGCTCAACTAGGTTGAGTTTCAGAAGTTGTGGCAGCAAGGCAGCATACGGCATTGGGATCGGGTCGATCACTCTGTTGGCTTGGGATGGCCTTTGCTGGAATGGCCTCTGTTGATTATTGTTGTTGGAGTTGTTGTTGTTGTAGTTTCTTGGAGGATATTGATTCTACTGATGATACTGAGGTTGTTGTTGGAAGTTTTGTTGAGGAGGTTGATAGACTGGCTGTGGATGAGCTGGAGCAGGGATAGTGACTGCTGCTATTGTCCTCTGAGCATATTGGGGCCTACCCCTGTTGGTGTGAATGGCATTGGTCTCGCCAGTTCTTCTCGGGCCTGCAAAAGGCTTTCTTGTACCATTGGACGAGCTTGCACCGTTGTCTGAGATCTTTCCCATTTTCAACAGGCTTTCAATTCTCTCCCCAGCTATGACAACATCTGCGAAGCTGGTGGAAGAGAAAGCAGCTAACCTGTCAATATACGTTCCCTGGAGAGTGTTCATAAACATGTCTGCCATTTCTCTCTCAGACATTGGTGGTTGAACAGCAGCAGCCAGTTGCCTCCACCTTTGGGCATACTCTCGGAAACTTTCCCTTGACGACTGCGACATTCCCATTAGGAGAGTCCTGTTGGGTGCCATGTCTAAATTGTATTGATACTGTCGGATGAAGGCTTCTGCCAGGTCCTTCCAGCATCTCACAGTTGCCCTTGTCAAGTGGGAATACCATTCCCTTGATGCTCCAGTCAAGCTGTCTTCAAAGTAGAACATCCAGAGCTTCTCATCCATTGTATAGGCCTTCAGCCTTCCCAGAAATGATTGTAGATGAGTCCGGGGGCATGAAGTCCCATTATACTTTTCGAAACAAGGAGGTTTGAACTTATGGGGGATCCTGACCCCGTCTACCAAACCCATGTCCATGACGTCGAAACCCAAAGAATTTTGAGATTCTAAGGACCTCAACTTCTCAGCTATTTCATCCAGCCGCCTATCATAAGTTTCCTCTCCAGCACCCATTACTGTAAATTGGTCCTCCTGAGGATCTTCTTGAAGTACTCTCCCAGCTGTGGCTGTCCCTTGAATGTTTGCAGGAATATTAACTTCAGGATGGAGGTGTGGGCCAAACACAGGGGGGTTAACATGTGGTTGCACCCTTTCATTGTTACTTGTGCCAGCAGTTCCCACATGGGGTTCCTCTTGATTCCTCCCTTCCACCAAAGCTCTGAGCCTCTCCTGGCTTTGAGCCAAGTTGTTCATTACTTCCATGAACTGTGTTATCTGCGTTCTCATCTCCAACCTTTCGTTGGCCATCTGGTTTCTGACCTCCGTAAGGTCCTGCTGCATCTGATCCATCTGAATTCCCGGAAGGTTGTTTCTAGTTGGGTACCTGTGTGGCCTGCTGAGGGGAAATACCCGGCGGCGAGCAATAATTCCTGAGATTCACAACAGAGGTTAGTAACAACAAAACAAAAACCTACAAAACAAACAAAAGGGTTAGTATGCAATGCAGTTATGCTTATTTGTTCTCAAGGTATCCGGTTTGGTCTTCAGTTTTGACCCTTCCAGACCCTTGAGGATGCTGCTGTTGAAGTTGCTTTCAAAATAAACCCAGATGGAAACTAGCACAAATATATTACAAAAGGTGAAATAATACATCTTGTTCACTTTACAACACCAGCCCTCTAAGGGGTCAAAATACATCACAAAACAAAAGTACATGGAATAGGAATAACAACAAGCAAATGATCAAACTCCAAGGCCAAACTCATCCTCACGAACTTCCTTAAGAAGTGCTTCGGTCACAGGATCAGCCGGCCGCTCCGTAAGACTTCTGATGAGAAGGTTTCTTGTTGCAACAGCTGCAGTCAACTTCTTATTCTGACCTTGGTCCTTAGACCTCTTCACTCCAGCTCTGATTTTCAGCTCTGATATTTCCTCCTGGGCTGCTGCCAGGGCTTTTTCCATCTGTTCCATTTTGTCTTGAACTCTCTTGTCTTCTAGAGTACGGGCCTCAGTGATCCGGACCCACCTGGCCTGACTCTCTTTCAAATACAAGTCTGTTCTTGCTCTCTGGAACTGGGCTTCTTTACAAGCACTCTTCAGAATCTGTTCACCAGCCTTAGACTTGTTGATATAATCTCCAGACTTCTCAATTTTAGTCAAGTGTTCCACCCTCAACTTCTCCAATCTCTCAATCTCCCTCACACCTTCACTCCTCTCCCGGAGGGTCTTCTGCAAAGCCTGGGTTAGCTTCCCATTTCTTTCCTTCAAGCTCTCAAACTCCTCCAAACTGATAGTGGCAGGGGGGGGGGGTGCTGAAGATGACTCAGGCATGTCTTCTATGGTGAAGGGCATTCCAGAGAATTGGGCCCTAGCATGGGACCAATCATAATATTGGACTGATGCCACATTATTGCACTTCCCCAGAATGGTGATTCCCTTGGTTTGAACATGATCCCAGGCCCAGGCAGCCTGCCTAACAGTTGCCAGACTAATCTTGTTCTCACAGTAGAGGGTCTCAACTAGGTCCTGCTCCCTAGGAGTATGAACCAGTGCATAGCCTAATTGCCTCCTGAACAGCAGAGGGTTATAATTGATACTTCCCTTAACCCCTATTAAAGGCACATTGGGAAAGTGTCCACAGCTTGTGAGGATATCTCTGCCCTTGGTGCTTTGAGTACACCATCTGATGTCTGCTGAAGTGAGAGTAGTGAGCCTCTTAGCCCAGTTGCTTTGCTGATGAGGATTTAGAAATGCATCTGTCCTGGGTAGATGCCTGAGAAGCCAAGCATGGAATAATGGAGCACAACATCTCACTAGCCTTCCCCTCTGCTTCTCATTCTTCTGATGTACTGAGTAATAGAGATCACCCAGCAAAGTTGGCACTGGGTTCTTCAGGATGAACAAATGGATTGCATTCTTGCTAATGAATCGAGGCTCATCTGCAAACAACACAATTCCATATACACTTAAGGCCAACAGAGCACAAACAGCTTTCCACTCCCCCAAGGAGGCCTTCAAACCAGCTTGAGAAATTAAGAAGTCCAGATGAAATCCAGGGATCCCAGCTTTAGAGGTCATGTGTTGCTCAACCAAAACAGGCTCCAGATGCAAAGCCCTTGCTACCTCTCCATTGCTGGGAAAGACCATTTCAGGGTTGAAAGGGATTTCTCTCTTGATAGGCAAACCAATCAAAGATGAGTATTCTTCTAATAGAGGCCCCAACTGAAAGTCTTGAAAGGTGAAACATCTCAATGGGGGGTCATAGAACTGAATACAGGTATGGATCAGGCTTCTCTGAGATGGGTCCAGATCCATGACCAAGTCAAGTATATCCCCATAATGCTCCCTGAACAAAGGCATGTGATCTGGAGTGGTCAGGGTTTGGATCCTCCTGATGTCTGATAAGTCTGGTTGGAAGAAATGATAAGTGATGTTGCTTTTCTTGGGAGCCATGATGCTGAGGACTGAGTAGAATAAGTGCTGATGAAGATGCTGAGGAGTGGGCCACTGGCTGGCTAGTGCAAGTAACTGAAGTATATGGCTGACAAACTGAAGCAAGTGCTGGTGGAGATAGGTCAATACTGCAGATGGGGTCAAAACCAAAACCAGAGGAAGGTGGATACCCTGAAACACAAATAAGCAAATGTTAATATGATGCAATGGGTATGTATGCAGATGATATGCAAGGGTTTGTGACTGAGCTGGATCTGATTAACTGCCTTGGTATAGATCCATGTGTGTTCAAGAATTCCAGATGGAGGTCTAAAAATCCAGTAACCAGGGTAGGGGACTCAAATAAAGAGCCACAAGTCCAGGGTTTTAGAATCACAAGAACTGTCCAACATGGAGTATTCTTAACAAATCAAAGTAACAGGGTATTCTGAGGTCAAGGTACCTGCAAACCTGTAAACAGCCCAACCCCCTCACAGGTGGTGTTCTAAAACAAGGATCCTCAGACTTGGATCAGTTATGCGAAGTGTAAACACTTCTAACCCAGAGGTACAGTGTTTACAATAACCATAACAATTCCTCCTCTAATTCACCTCAGTTTCTGAAGGTCAGTACTAAAAGGTCATCCAGACTTAGCAGGCTTCCCAGATAGCCCTAGCATTGCAGGAAATCTGCAACACAGAGTTCTCAAGAAGAAACCCATATCTGAACCGTGTTTCATATTCCCGCACCAGACCGAAATGGAATGGGAAAGAATATGATTCACTCTAGCCTAGGTGTCACTCAGGTCCCAGGTATAGGACCTTAACTCTCAATGAATCACCCACCCACCAAAACAAGAAACCAGATCCAGCCAGCAACAATGACAGTATGATATATATAAATGCAATAAAGAAAGCAGTAAAGTAACTGTACATAAAGCAATAAACAAAAATAAATACAAGCACAAACAAGCACATAACACCCCAGTAAACACAAATCAATCAAGCGCTAGGAGGAACCCACAAAAAGAACCAGAAGCCCTGGTTGCAATAACAGCATTCCCCAGCAGAGTCGCCAAGCTGTCGCTCCCGACAAATGAAAATGGATCAGATGAAGGTACAGACGCGAACGGTCGGCGAGAGGGACAATGAGAACACACAGCCGTGAACTCACTGGAGATGAATAGAGTCGCCAGCTAGGCATTTTTATCCCGGAGGAAAGGCAATGCTGCATAGACCTAGAAAGATACGGATAAGACGGTTGCGAACCAGAGAGACTGAGAAAGGGGGTTGGTTACAACCTGGGAAGGTATTAGCACCCAGATTGTCCGTCGTACTCGACGGGATCCACGCTTAAAAGATTTGTGTTTTAAAGGGGTAGTGTCAGTGCAATCTGTGTGTAAAATAGCTGGAAAAGAATGTACAGGTGTCAGTGTAAAAGAAAGTGATGTGTGATATGTATACAGTGTCAGTGTGAGGGCAGGAGTGAAATGCTCATGATAATGAGGCTTAAAAGAATAAAGCTAGAAGAGGGGGAATGTACAGAGACTTTTGTTCGATAACTGGTAAGTTATGCCTACGTATCCTCTCGTGCAATGAGGAAGTCAGAACACCGTAGTTCGACCCAAAGAGACTGAAAGATGAATTGACTTGTGAACTGCTTGCTTGTCAATGCTCAAGTGTATGACCTGTCTGGCTCAGGTGCTAACTGTCTTGCATTAGACGGAAGAAGCAAGTTCTCGTTTGTGAGTGAGGGTGATGAGAAAAGAATCCCGAAGGAGACGATTATTGTTTGTTTTTGTATTTTCAGTCTTTTATTACTTTTGAAAGTTTGTCATAAATTAATGAGCTTAAGCCTAAACCAATGGATTAGTAAACTCATCACATCTTCCCTCTGATCAGGGGTAATGAGAATTACCTTAAGTGTGAAGTCAGATTCTCACACTTAATCACCTTTGACGTAGGGTTAAGATCATTAACCTACTTGTGATTATTTAGATGTTTTTGTTGTTTTTGTTTAGTGTTGAGTAATGAGGTTAAGCCATAATCAGGGATTTAACAGACTCATTACACCATCCTAATAGAAGGATAATAGATGAGAATGTTTAAGCTGAGGAAAGCTCCTCAACTTAATCCATGATTAGGGATTAAACTCATGACAAAACAAGCCTTTGATTAAGTGGATTTTATTTAATGATATGATGATGAAGTGGATTTTATGATTTGTAAGACAACTTGAGGGGGACTTGTCCATTAACACTAGGGTTAGTCCTTCTTAACCTGTTAAGGAAGAATTAGAACCCTAATGCAAGGCCCAAGTTACAAGTGTGATGTCTTGATACTTATTAAGATGGATTGATTAAGAGATTTAAACACATTAAGGGTTTAATACTTAGGATTAAAGTTATACACTCCATCCTAAAAGAAGGATGCAGGCATAAGCTTAATCACAAAGTCCTAAAGCCTTTAGGGTTTAGTCCCTGATTATGAGATGAGAAGAGAGGACTCAAAGAGAGACACAAAGGTAAAAACTATGAGGGGAGACTAATCAAAACCCTAATTCATTGTCATGCTTGGATGATCCTAAGGTTTGTGAGGTTTGCAAGAACAATCTTCAGAGGAGCCACCAGGAAGCAGATGAATAAGATCAAGAGAAGCAAAGTGATTTGCTTCATTCAAGAAGTCAAGTCACTCGAAGAAAGAAAGTGGGAGGAAGAAGAATGAGCAAGCTCAATCTCAAACACATATAAGAAATGCAGCAATGCATGCAAGAGAGATGAAAAGAAAAGTTATGAGAAGTGAAGGCAAATTCACTTCTCAAGTTCACTTACCCCCTGAAATGTTAGAAAGAAATGCAATGCAATGCTAAATGAAATGAAATGACATGATGCTATACCAAACCAGAAGCATGCACATGATGTTAATGATGTTATGAGGTGCTGCAAACATGAGGCAAAGCAATGGGGATGTTCATACAAGATCATGAATGCAAATGATGCAAGCTAAGGAGCATGAACAAACATGGAAAGTTATGAAGCATACAAGACAAATGACATGGCAAATATGAGATGCAATGATCAAGGATGCTTCCTATATGTCTTAAGATGTTATATGAATCACAATAATGCACAAAATGCAAAGACAAGTCATGTTATGCAAGGAAATGTAAGAAAGATGCAAGAGAAAGCCCAAATTAGGGTTCATGAATCAAACATCAAACAAAAATCCAAAATAGAAACAAAACCCTAAGATAAAAAATGGAAAATGGCACCCAAAGAAACCCTAGACCTATAATGAACCACTGCCCAAAGGGGAATTCTCAACTCTCAACCAAACTCAAGTTATGATTTTTACAAGTTATTAGGGTTTTTTAGGGTTCTTAACAAAAGAAATGCCAAACAAATAGAAAATGCAAGATCAAATCATGGCCATTTTACCCTAGAAACTACATGCCAAACACAAAACAATGCAAGAAGAATCAATGTCTCAACCTTCTCCAATAGGCAGAAATGAATTTTTGAATCCATGATCAAAATAATGCATAAAAAATGATTTAATTCAATGAAAAATTCTTAAAATGCATCAAGATCAAAAAAGAAATTTGGTTTGAAGGTTGGACAATGTTTCTAAATGTCTTAGAACATTTCATGAATTTTTTTGTAATTTTTAAATACCTAAAAGTATTTTTAATTAATTAATTCTCATTAATCAATTAAAAATAATCTTTTAAATATTTAAAAATACCTTTTTAATGATAAAAAATAAAATAAAAATATTTTTGGGTCTTAAAAATTATTAAAACTTTAAGGAAAAAGTTTCATAATTTTTAAGGATTTTTAACTATTTTAAAATAATTATGCAATTTAAATGAAAGAAAAATGAATAAAATTAAATAAAATAAAAAGTAAACAGAATGGAAGGATGAGATTGATTCTGGGGAGGGGACCATTGACTTGGCGCGTCATCTAAAGGTCCAGGTTCAAACTAACATAATCCTGATTAATTAAATATTAAACCATAATTAAACCTTAATGAAACGATCCAGGCCTTTCATTCATGCGCGGGAACCAGGATCTAAAGGCTCAGATTCAAACTCAGTGCCCTAACCCTAATTAATAATTAACCACTTTCAGGTCACCGGAGACGAGCTCCGGTCGTCTTCTCCGGTGACCTCCTCCCCTGAAAACTTCAAACTTCCTAAAAACGCATCAAAAATGAAAAATAGAAACTGGGAAATGATCCTTACACTCTCACGAATCAAACCCCTCTCTCAAAACAAATTTATTTTTCCTAAATCAACTGAATCGAAGAGAAAAAAGTTCTAGGTCACGCAAGCTTCAGAAACAAATTAAGTGCTCAAATCACAACCATTTTCAAAACCAATGGTACCAGAATGATCAGTGAAACAAATAGAACAAGTTTGTAACAAGCAAAATCATTTCTGGAAAAATAAATTTCAGGCTACCTGAGATTTGAAGCTTTCCACTTGAGGACTTTCTGGCCTTCTCTTTATGTGCAAACCACTCCTTAGGACCCCTTGATGATGTTTGAATGCCTTAGAACAATTTATGTAGGCTGGCTGATGAGTTTCGAAAGCTCCTGCTTCAAGCTCAGTCAACAATGGCTATGGTGATTCTGACTGATTCAGGCCACCGTGAATGATGGTTTATGGTCCAGATGATGTATGGAGAAGCTTTGCAAGGTTTGTTTGGCTGTTTATGGTCTAGGGAGAGAGATTCGAATGAATCTGCAGAATGAGGGTGAAGAATGGCAGTGGGGTGCTTTGGCTGTTTCAGGCTTATGCTTTGGGTGATTTCTACTCAATGATACATGATGAGTTGAATGGAGGAAAAGGTTTTAGTGTTTGCTTGCTGTGGAGGGGAAATCGAAGGAAGTTGCAACTTGGAGTGTTTTTGTGAATGTGGTAATGTAGTGGTTTCAGCCTTGCCTCTTGTTATGGCTAGCTTGCAAATTGTCCATATGACTCTCTCTCATTGGCCAGTTGATTTGACATGTGCTTTATGGATAGGTGTGGCCACTTTTGCAAAAATGTCAACTTCTTGTAAGATAGGGCATGGGCAACTTCTAGCCAAGTACAAAGCATGGGGCTGCGCAGCATGATGTGTGTATGAGCCTAGCTTGGTTCAGCACCCAAGGCTGCAAGTGGTAGGGAGTGAAATGAGTGTTTTGCAACTTGTGGTAACTTTGGTTCACATGTGATAAAGTCTTGTTACACAAACCAAGCCATGAGCAAACTTGATCCAATTCTGATTTTTAGGACTTAGGGAATGTTTGTGTAATGGTTTGAAATGAATTAGAGGTCACATGATGCATTGGTTCAAGGTTTTGCAAAATTTCCATTTGAAGCATGCCTTAGAAATTAATGATTTTTGCCAACTTTGCATTGCTATAACTTTTGATCCAAGAAGAGTTTGATCATGTTCTTGTACTTTTTGAAAAGGGAAAGATGAGATCTACAACTTTCATGACCAAAGTTTTTCCATTTGAAGCCTTTTTGGACCAAGAATCAAAGCTTGAAAAATGACCTAAAATGATGCATTCTTGAAAAGTCAACTATGCCCAAAAAGTCAACCTTTGCAAAACCCTAAATTCTTGATTTCTATGAACTTCAACCTTCTTCCATGATCAAATAAAGATCATATACACTCAAAATGATGAAGATCACCCATTGGTTGGGTCATTGGGGCCTCAGATGCCCTGATTTTGCACTGACTTGTCTAGAAAGTCAACTCTTGATCAGATGACTTCCCCATGGAATTTCTTCATGAAAATTGATATGTATACTCCCTATACCATATAGAGATCAATGAAAACAAGAATGACCAAAAAAATTGGAGTTATGGCCTCTGAAACCAAAACCCTAATTTTCAGTCAACTGTGCAGTTCAACCTGGCTCTGCATCCACTCAAAACCTAGCTCTTGTGATTCCTCTGCATTTTTGACTTTGAGGAGATGGAATATGATATAAGAACACACATGGACCCCTTTGAGTTGATTGGTTGCCTTTGGAATGGCTCAAGATGCTTTGGGATTGCTCAGATCACAAACCCTAGGTGCAGATGCCTTGAAAGCTATGCAGTGGATAAAAAATGAGATGTGAGATGACATGATTGTACTTATGCATATGAGAATGATCACAAGCCATGGTGTGAATGGGTGAGGGCAAATTTGGGGTGTTTACAACAGGGTCCTGTTAGGAGCCATGTCCAGGTTATATTGGTATTGTCTGATGAAGGCTTCAGCTAAGTCCTTCCAGCATCTGATAGTGGCTCTGGTCAAGTGTGAATACCACTCTCTTGAAGCTCAAGTCAAACTGTCTTCAAAATAGAACATCCACAGCTTTTCATCCATGGTATATGCTTTAAGTCTCCCCAGAAAAGACTGTAGGTGAGTTCGTGGACAAGAGGTTCCATTGTATTTCTCGAAGCACGGGGGTTTGAACTTGTGGGGAATTCTCACCCCATCCACTAACCCCATATCCATTACATCAAAGCCCAAGGAATTTTGAGACTCCAGGGATCTCAATTTCTCAGCAATTTCATCAAACCTCATATCATAGACTTCATCCCCAGCTCCCATTACAGTAAACTGCTCCTCTTGAGGATCTTCTTGCAAGATCCTGCCTGCAGCAGTGTTGCCCTGTACATTTCTTGGGATGTTGACTTCCGGATCTAGATGAGGTCCAAATACTGGTGGGTTAACATGAGGCTGACCTCCCTCATTATTACTAGTCCCTCTAGTCCCAGGATGAGGTTCCTCGGGGTTTTGTCTTTCTACCAATGCCCTCGACCTTTCCTGACTCTGGGCCAAGCCAGTCATTACAGTCATGAATTGGGCCATTTGGTTTCTCATTTCCACTCTTTCATTAGCCATCTGTGTTCTGACCTCAGTCAGGTCTTGTTGTACTTGATCCATTTGGATACCAGGAAGGTTGTTGCGAGTAGGATACCGGTGCGTACGGTTGAGAGGGAACACCCGGCGGCGAGCAATATTTCTTGAGACACAACAGAGTTAGTAACAAACATAATAATGACAAAACCTGCAAAACAAAACAAAAGCTATTATGCAATGCAATATGCTTATTTGTTTTCCAAGGTATCCGGCTTGGTTCTTGGTTTTGACCTTTCCAGACCCCGAGGAAGATGCCTTTGACTTTGTTGAGAAAATAAACCCCAAAATGGAAACAAACTAAAATATATTACAAATACTGAACAATACATAGTTTGTTTTTACAACACATGCCCTTGGAGGGTCAAAAATACAACAAAAAGAAAAGTACATCAAATGAAAGCAACAACAATCAAAAAGTCAGACATCTAGTCCAAACTCATCCTCCTTAACCTCCTTCAAAAGTGCCTCAGTCACTGGACCAGCTGGATGCTCTGTGATGTTCCTGATGAGGAGGTTCCTGGTGGCAATGGCAGTGGTCAGTTTCTTGTGCCTGTCCTTGTCCTTTGACCTCTTCAATCCAGCCCTGAGCTTCAACTCTGAAATCTCCTTCTGGGCTGCCAGCAAAGCTTCCTGTTGCTTCTTTTCATTGGCTTCTAACTGCACAATCCTGGCTTGAGTCCTCTGATCTTCTTGTGTCCGGGATTCAGTGATCCTGACCCACCTAGCCTGACTTTCTTGCAGATAGAGATCAGTCCTAGCCTTCTGAAGCTTGGCCTCTTTACAGGCATTCTTCAATATTTGCTCCCCAGCTCTTGCTTTCTTGATGTAGTCCTCTGTTTTCTCAATTTTAGCCAGATGCTCCAACTTAAGCTTTTCCAACCTCTCAATGTCCAGACGACCATCACTCCTTTCCCAAAGGGTCTTCTTCAGAGCTTGAGACAGATTCTCATTCCTTTCCTTAAACTTTTCAAATTCTTCCAGGCTGACAGTGGCTGCTGGCTGTGCTGTGGATGGTCCAGGTATATCTTCAATGGTGAAGGGCATTCCAGTAATCTGAGCCCTAGCATGAGACCAGTCATAGTACTGAGCTGATGCAACATTATTGCACCTTCCAAGAATAGCCATCCCTTTTGTCTGGATGTTGTCCCAAGCCCAGGATGCTTGTCTGACAGCAGCCAGATTAGGCTTTATCTCACAATACAGGGTCTCAGCTAAATCTTGCACTCTAGGAGGGTGAATCAAAGCATAGCCCAGTTGCCTTTTAAACAGCAAAGGATTGTAGTTGATGCAACCCTTTACTCCTATCAGAGGTACATTTGGGTACTGCCCACAGCTAGTAATGATGTCTTTTCCTTTGGTGCTCTGGGTGCACCATCTGATATCATCTGAAGACAAAGCAATAAGTCTCTTAGCCCAATTCTTCTGTTGGTGAGGATTCAGGAAAGCATCTGTCTTAGGTAAGTGTTTGAGCAGCCAAGTGTGGAACAAAGGAGCACAGCATCTCACCAACTTTCCTCTTTGCTTCTCATTCCTTTGATGAATGGAGTAATAAAAATCTCCCAGTAAGGTGGGTACTGGGTTCCTCAGAAGGAAAAGATGAATGGCATTCTTGCTGATAAATTTGGGCTCATCTGCAAACAGTATAACCCCATATATGCTGAGGGCCAACAATGCACAAACTGCCTTCCATTCTCCCAAGGAGGCCTTCAGGATGGCCTGAGAAATCAAGAAATCCAAGTGCAGACCAGGGATCCCAGCCTTTGTTGTCATATTCTGCTCAATCAAAGTAGGCTCCAGGTACAGTGCTTTTGCCACTTCTCCATTGCTGGGAGAAGTCATCTCTGGGTTGAAGGGGACTCCACCCCTGACAGGTACCCCAATCAATGATGAAAACTCCTCCAAAAGAGGTCCTAGCTGAAAGTCTGGGAATGTGAAGCATCTCATAGGAGGGTCATAAAACTGTAGGCAAGTGTGGATCATGCTCCTCTGAGAAGGATCCAGGTCCATAACCATGTCAAGGATACCTCCATAATGCTCTCTGAATAATGGGATGTGGTCTGGAGTGATAAGTGACTGGACCTGCCTGATGCCAGTCAACACAGGCTCAAAGAAATGGTATGATATGTTGCTCTTCCTGGGAGCCATGACTGCTGATGAAGAGCTGAAGACAAGTGCTGATGAAGATCAAGACTGGTACTGGAGATGGGCCACTGATAGGCTTATGCTGGTGAAGATGAAGGTGACTGAAGCAAACAACTGAAGAGAATAGCTGAAGCAGATAGCTGATGAAACAGAGGTCTATGCAGATGAAGGGGTCAAAACCAAGCCAGATATAATGTGGATACCCTGAAAAACAAGTAAACAAATGTTAAATGATGCAATGATGATGTATGCAAATGATATGCAAGGGTTTGTGATCAAGCTGGATCTGATTATCTGTCTTGGTATAAAGCCCATGTATGTTCAAGAAGTCCAGATGGAGGTTCAGAAATCCGGTAACCAAGGTGGGGGACTCAAATAAAGAGTCACATGTCCAGGGTTAATCACAGGAACTGTCCAAAATGAGGTACTCTTAAAAAAAACAAGTAACAGGGTATGATGTGGTCAAGGGTACCTGCAAACCTGTAAACAACCCAACCCCCTCACCGGTAATGTTCTAAAACAAGGATCCTCAGACTTGGATCAGTTATGAGAAGTGTAAACACTTCTAACCCGGAGGTACAGTGTTTACAATAACCATAAAAGATCCTCCTCTAATTCACCTCAGTTTCTGAAGGTCAATATAAAGGTCATCCAGACTTAGCAGGCTTCCCAGATAGCCCTAGCACTACAGGAAATCTGTAGCACAGAGTTCTCAAGAAGAAACCCACATCTGAACCGTGTTTCATATTCCCGCACCAGACCGACATGGAATGGGAAAGAACATGAACCACTCTAGCCTAGGTGTCACTCAGGTCCCAGGTATAGGACCTTAACTCTCAATAGAACCCCACCCATCAAGACAGCAAACCAGATCCAGCAAAAATGGCAGTATGACAGTATGAAATATGAAAAACTGTAAAAGAAAGCAATAAATAAAGCTGTACATAAAGAAATAAATAAAGCAACTATATAAACACAATTAGCACATAACACCCCAGTAAACACAAATCAAACAAGCGCTAGGAGGAACCCACAAAAGAACCAGAAGCCCTGGTTACAGTATAAGGGTCCCCAGCAGAGTCGCCAAGCTGTCGCTCCCACCTGATGACACACAGGGCCAAGAGGGGTACAAATGCGAACGGTCGGCGAGAGGGATGAGAACACACACGGGTGAACTCAGAAGACAAGAGTCGCCAGCTAGGCATTTTTATCCCGGAGGAAAGGTAATGTTGCATAAACCTAATAAAGATATGGATAAGACGGTTGCGAACCAGAGAGACTGAGAAAGGGGGTTGGTTACAACCTGGGAAGGTATTAGCACCCAGATTGTCCGCCGTACTCGACGGGATCCACGCTTAAAAGATTTGTGTTTTAAAGGGGTAGTGTCAGTGCAATTTGTGTATCAAAGCTGGAAAGAATGCAAGTGTCAGTGTAAAAGCAGTGTGAAATGTATAAGAGAAGTGTCAGTGTAATAACAAGAATGGAATGCTCAAGATTTTGAGGCTAAAGAATAATACTGGAAGGAGGGGGAATATACAGAGACTTTTGTTCGATAACTGTGAAGTTATGCCTACGTATCCTCTCGTGCAATGAGGAAGTTAGAACACCGTAGTTCGACTCAAAGAGACTGAAAGACAAATTGACTTGTGAACTGCTTACTTGTCTATGCTCAAATGTATGACCTGTCTGGCTCAGGTGCAAACTGTCTTGCATTAGACGGAAGAAGCAAATTCTCGTTTGTGAGTGAATGAGATGAGAAAAGAATCCCGGAGGAGACGATTATTGTTTGCTTTTGTGTTTTCAATCTTTTATTGATTTTTTGATTTGTCATAGGAAAATGAGCTTAAGCCTAAACCAAGGGTTAGTAAACTCATCACATCCTCCCTCTGATTAGGGGTAATGAGGATACCTTAAGTATGAAGTAAACACCTCACACTTAATCACCCTGGTGTAGAATTAAGATCATTAACCTATTTGCAATTATTTAGATGTTTTTGAAGTTTTTGTTTAGTGTTAAGTAATGAGATTAAGCCATAATCAAGGATTTAATGGACCCATTACACCATCCTAATAGAAGGATGATAGATGAGAACATTTAAGCTGAGGAAGACTCCTCAACTTAATCCATGATTAGGGATTAACCTCATGACAAAACAAAGCCTTTATTAGAGTGGATTTTAATTAATGATAAGATGAAGAAGTGATTTGTATGGTTTGTAAGACAACTTGAGGGGGACTTGTCTATTAACACTAGGGTTAGTCCTTCTTAATCAATTAAGGAAGAATTAGAACCCTAATGCAAGGCCCAAGTTACAAGCTTGATGTCTTAGTGATTATTAGATGATTTGATTAAAGGATTTAAACACATTAAGGGTTTAACACTTAGGATTAAAGTTATACACTCCATCCTAATATAAGGATGCAGGCATGAGCTTAATCACAAAGCCTTAAAGCCTTTAGGGTTTAGTCCCTGATTATGAGATGAGAAGGGAAGACTCAAAGATGACACAAAGGTAAAAGCTAAATGGGGGACTAATCAAAACCCTAATTGTGATCATGCTTGGTTATTCCTAGGGTTAGTGAGGTTTGCAAGAAGATCTTCATGAATGAGCAAGCTCACTTAAATACACAAGATAAAATGCAGTAATGATACACAAGAGGGATGAAAAGATATTGTGAGAAGTGAAGGCAAATTCATTTCTCAAAATAACTTACCACCTGAAAAGTTAGCAAAAGAAATGAGATGCAATGCAAATGAGATGAAATGTCATGATGCGAACCAAATCCAGAAGCATAAACATGATGTTAATGATGCTAAGAGATGATACAAACACATGACAAGAGATGAGAGTGAGCATACAAGGATGAGGATGCATATGAGGCATGCTTTGAACCATAAAGATTCATGAATGTTTATGAAATGTAATGGACATATAACATGGAATATGAAAGATGCAATGATCAAAAATGATTCTAATATGTCCTAAGATGTCTTATGAATCATATGGATGCACAAAATGTCATGGCAAGTCATTGGATGCAAGCAAATGAAAGATGGATGCAAAGGAAGGCACAAATTAGGGTTTACATACAACATGCAATTAAAAAATTCAAAACCAGAAGCAAACGACATGACAAAAAATTGAAAATGGGATCAAAGATACCCTAAACCTATACAAGCTCATTGCCCAAAGGAGGGGACCTAATTCTTAACCTAGTGAAAGTTGTGAATTTTCTAAGTTGGCTAGGGTTTTGGGGTACCTCAACATGAAAAATGCAAAACAAATTGAAAATAGAAGATCAAATCAAACCAATTTTATCCTATAAACTTCATGCTATGAAGAATGCAATGCAAGAAGAACCATCATCAAACTCTCAAAGGTTAGGCATAATGGATTTTTCAAAGTTTGAACCAAAATTTTGCCTTAAAATGAATTTAATTCCAATGAAAATGATCAAAAGGCATCAAGAACCAAAAATAATTTTGTTTTGAGAGTTGGACAATGTTTATAAATGTTTTTAAATGCAATTTGAATTTTTTTGGTGATTTTTAAATACCTAAATGCATTTTTAATTAATTAATTTCCATTAACTAATTAAAAATAAACATTTAAATGATTTAAAAATGATTTTTAATGCAAAAAGTAAAAATAAAAATATTTTTGGGTTCTGAAAATTAATAAAAGATTTGATAAAAATTTTCAGAATTTTTAAATGTATTTTGCTATTTTAAATAATTCGTACAAATTAAATGAAAAGAAAATGAAATAAAAATTAAAATATGAGAAGTATGCACATCCACTGGCTGAGATTCAAATGGAAAAGGAGGGAATTGACCCGCGCGCATCTGGACGGCCCACGTTTAAACTGGCTGGATTGAATTAAATATGATTAAATAATTTAATTAAATGGGATTAGGGTTTAATGAAATGATCCAGGTCATTCATATGCGCGGGAGTCAACAAAAGTCAGCCAGATCTATGGTCCAAATTCAAACTTTGCCCTAAACGTGATTAATGCCCTAATGACATTCAGGTGGCCGAAAATGAACTCCGGTCATCTTCTCCGGCCACACCTCCCCTGAGAATTTCCCAAATCACTCCCCAGGCCATTTCTGGAGCTCTAAAGCTCCAGATCACTTCCTCTCACCTCCCTAAACTCATCCCTGACCTCAAAAACGATTTATTTCTAAACATGAACCAGATTCGAAGCAAGATACAAAAATGGCAGAAATTTCAGACAAGCCATACACACTCATTTCTCAACCATTTTCGAAAATTTAAAGTTCAGTGTGACCAGGAAAGCAAGCTTAATCATTTAGAAACTTAAAACAAGAGTTCTGGAAAAATGTTTTCACATGGCTACCTGAGATGGAGCTTTCAATCCAGGAGCTTTTTGACTGCTTCCTTGCTTCAAAATGAATCCAATGAACCTCCTGAGGAGTTTGCAAAGCTTGTATGGAGTTTATTTTGGCTGGTTTGTGAGATTGTTGAAGTTCTGTTCAGTGAGGGAGGGAAATCATGTTTGAGTTTCAGGGACTTTTAAGGCAAGGTGAAGGGTGGTTTATGCTCTATGAAGCCTTTCTGAATGAATGGTGAAGTTGGTTTTGAGGTTTGATGATTGTGTGATGAGGTTCGAAGGAAAGTGCATAAGAGGAGAGTTTTGTGAACTATGGCTTATGAGAGATATCAGGCTGTGTTGTGCTATGTGTTGAGTCTCATTTTGTCCATGTATCACACTGTGATAGGTCTGTGGAGTTGGTGTGGCCTAGCTTGATTGGTATGGGCCATTTTGCATAAAATCAACTTTTTGTGTTAGAGAGGTATGGGTCAATGGCAGGCCAAGGACAAAGGGGTGTCCTGCGCAACAAGGATTGAGGAGAGCCATAGAATCAGTCTTGAGGCCAATTAGCAAGTGGATTAGGGTTTGTGAGAGGTTTTGCAACTTTGTGATCTTTTGGCCCTTTTGTGATTACTTGAAGCATAAGTCATGAAAATGGGAGGTTCTTTTGTGCAATCTGATTTTTAGGCCATGATTCATGTTTGTGCAAAGGTTATAAGTCCATTTGAAGTCACGTTTTGCCTTGGCAAGAGGTTTTGCAACTTTGCCTCTTTGGTACAAAACTTGAAATTATGTGATTTTTGCAAACTTTGACAAGCCATAACTTTTGATCCAAAATGAATTAGGACAAGTTCTTGTACTTTTTGAAAAGGGAATGATCCATTCTACAACTTTAATGACCAAAGTTTTCTCATTTGAAGCATTTTTGAATCAATTTGAGGAGGTTGAAAAACTTTCCCAAAATAGCAAGTTTACATTACAAGTCACTTTCCCAAAAAGGCAATTTTGCAAATGGCTTGAAATTCTTCAATTTTGTGAACTTCTAACATCTTCTATGATCAAATAAAGATCATACACATTCAAAATGATGAAGAACACCCTTTGGTTGGGTCATTGGGGGCCTCAGATGCCCTGATTTTGCACTGACTTGTTCAAGAAGTCATCTATTGATCAGATGCCTTCCCCATGGAATTTGTTCATGAAAATTGATATGCATGACCCTCATAACATATAGAGACCAATAGAAACAAGAGTGACCAAAAATTTTGGAGTTATGGCTTCTGAAACCAAAACCCTAATTCTAGGTCATCTGTGCAGTTAAACCTGGCTCTGCTTCCATGCCTTTCTCAGTTCTTGTGATTCTTTGACTTCCTTGATCTTGTGAGGATATAACATGATGTTTGAACATATATGAACCCCTTTGAAGTGATTGAATACCTTTGGAGTGGCTCATATGCCCAAGGATGGCTCAGATCACAAACCCTAGATGCAGATGACTTTGAATCAATGCAGTGAAGCAAATATGCAATATGAGGTGATATGATTGAACCTATGCACATGAAAAGATCACAAGCCATGGTGTGAATGGGTGAGGGAAAATTTGGGGTGTTTACAATAGTATGACAGTATGATGTATAAAACTGTAAAGAAAGCAATAAATAACTGTACATAAAGCAGTAAATAAAGCAAATAAACAAACATACATAGCACATAACACCCCAATAAACACAAATCAAACAAGGGCTAGGAGGAACCCACTAAAAGAACCAGAAGCCCTGGTTACAGCATAAGTTTCCCCAGAAGAGTCGCCAAGCTGTCGCTCCCACCAAATGAGGCTAAGTCAAATGGGGTACAGACGCGAACGGTCGGTGAAAGAAGAGAGAACACACAAGGGTGAACTCAGAAGACAAGAGTCGCCAGCTAGGCATTTTTATCCCGAAGGAAAGGTAATGCTGCATAGACTTGAGGAAAGATATGGATAAGACGGTCGTGAACTAGAGAGACTGAGAAAGGGGGTTGGTTACAACCTGGGAAGGTATTAGCACCCAGATTGTCCGTCGTACTCGACGGGATCCACGTTTAAAAGATTTGTGTTTTAAAGGGGTAGTATCAGTGCAATTTGTGTATCGAAGCTGGAAAGAATGCAAGTGTCATTGTAAAATAAATGTGAAGTGTATAAGAGAAGTTTCTGTGCAAGAACAAGAGTGAAGAGCTCAAGACTATGAGGCTCAAGGAATGATGCTGGAAGGAGGGGGAATATACAGAGACTTTTGTTCGATAACTGTTAAGTTATGCCTACGTATCCTCTCGTGCAATGAGGAAGTCAGAACACCGTAGTTCGACCCAAAGAGACTGAAAGATGAATTGACTTGTGAACTGCTTGCTTGCCTATGCTAAAGTGTATGACCTGTCTGGCTCAGGTGCAAACTGTCTTGCATTAGACGGAGGAAGCAAGTTCTCGTTTGTGAGTGAATGAGATGAGAAAAGAATCCCGGAGGAGACGATTATTTGTTTGTTTTTGGTATTTTCAATCTTTTATTGCCTTTTGGGGTTTGTCATAGGAAAATGAGCTTAAGCCTAAACCAAGGGTTAGTAAACTCATCACATCCTCCCTCCGATTAGGGGTAATGAGAATACCTTAAGTATGAAGTAAGCACCTCACACTTAATCACCATGATGTAGGATTAAGATCATTAACCTACTTGTATTTTATTTAGATGTTTTTGCTGTTTTTGTTTAGTGTTAAGTAATGAGTTTAAGCCATAATCAAGGATTTAATGGACTCATTACACTATCCTAATAGAAGGATAATAGATGAGAACATTTAAGCTGAGGAAGGCTCCTCAACTTAATCCATGATTAGGGATTAACCTCATGACAAAACAGAGCCTTCATTAAATGGAAAGAAATGAAATAAAAATATTTTTGGGTTCTGAAAATTAATGAAATGTTTGACAAAAAAAATCAGAATTTTTCAATGTATTTTCCTATTTTTAAAAATTCGTAGAAGTTAAATGAGAAAGAAATGAAATAAAATTTAAATAAAAGAAAGTAGGCTGATCCAAGAGCTGAGATTCAAATGGTTTTGGAGGGAGTTGACCCGCGCCAGATCCTAGGGCTATAATTCAAACTGACCAAATTTAAATTAAACCTAATTAATTAATTTAATAAATCAGGATTAGGGTTTTAATGATGGATCTGGGCCACTCATTCGCGCGCGGGTCAACCAGGGTCAACAGGATCTATGGCTCACATTCAAACTAAGCCCTAATCACAGTTAAGGCATTAATGACTTTCAGGTGGCCGGAAATGACCTC
Source organism: Lathyrus aphaca (assembly GCA_963966055.1). Classification (NCBI taxonomy): domain Eukaryota; kingdom Viridiplantae; phylum Streptophyta; class Magnoliopsida; order Fabales; family Fabaceae; genus Lathyrus; species Lathyrus aphaca. Next base: position 149,486,742 of record OZ014519.1, read on the forward strand.
CGGTCATCTTCTCCGGCCACACCCATCCCTGAAAATTGCTATCTCTCTCCCCAAGCTTCTAAAACCTAATTTCTCTGCCCATAATCAATCCCCACGCATCACCCAACAAGAAACACCCACTAAAACAAATTTATTTCACATATTCAAGCTGAATCGAAGCAAATTAGTTCTAGGTCAAGAAATTTCAGAGAGCTCATACATGCTTAATACTTGACTATTTTCAAAACCAAACACATCAGCATTATCAGTGAATCATGGAGAATCAATTAGTAACTTAAAAACACGTTTCTGGAAAAATTGTTCTTGAGCTCACCTGAACTGGAGCTTTGAACTTTGAAGCTTTCTGGCTGCTTCTTTGGTCCAAGATGCCTTTAATGAACCTCCTGAGAAGTTTGCAATGCTTGTTTGGAATTTCTTATGGCTGGTTTAAGAGATTGATGAAGTTCTGACCAAAGGGAGTGAAAAATCGTATTTCTGTTTGGGAGGGTTTCAGGATCAAATGATGGTTGGGAAATGATCAGAGGATCATGGTGAGTGATTCTATGAAGTTTGTTTTGAGGTTTGTGGCTTGTGTATTGAGATTCGAAGAAAAATGCATAAAGAGGGATTTTGGAGAATGTTGGCTTGTGGGAGGTTTCAGCTTCCAAGATTATATGAAATGTGATCCATGAGGCATGTATGTGAAGTTGTGATTGGTCAGAGTAGTTGGTGTGGCTCAGTTTGATTGGTATGGGCAAAATGCAAAAAGTCAAGTCTATGTGTCCTTTGAGGTATGGGCTGTTTTAGGGCCAGTGCAAGGGCATGTCTGCTGCAGCTTGATTCAAGGATGACCATGGAAATGGGATTGAGGCAGATCAGCAAGTGGATCAAAGCTTATGTGTGGTTTTGCAATCTTGTGAACTTTTGGCCCTTTTGAAGTTTCTTAATGCACAAGTCATGAAACTTGTGAGTTCTTTGGTGCATTCTGAATTTTAAGTCATGGTTTATGTTTGTGCAATGGTTAGAAGTCAATTAGAGGTTACATAAAGGCTTGGCATGTGAATTTGCAAGTTTCCCTCTTTGTGCAAAAGTGAAAATTTCATGATTTTTCCCAACTTTGACAAGCCATAACTTTTGATCCAAAATGAATTAGAATGAGTTCTTGTACTTTTTGAAAATGGGAGGATCCATTCTACAACTTTCATGACCAAAGTTCTTTCATTTGAAGCATTTTTGAATCAAAAAGAGGAGGTTGAAAAACTTTCCCAAAATGGCAAGTTTTCATTACAAGTCACTTTCCCAAAAAGGCAACTTTGCAAATGGCTTGAAATTTTCCAATTTTGTGAACTTATAACATCTTCTATGACCAAATAAAGATCATACACATTCAAAATGATGGAGAACACCCTTTGGTTGGGTCACTGGGGGCCTCAGATGCCCTGATTTTGCACTAACTTGCTCAAGAAGTCAATTCTTGATAAGATGCCTTCCCCATGGAATTTCTTCATGAAAATTTATATGCATGATCCTCATAACATATAGAGACCAATAGAAACAAGAATGACGAAAAAATTTGGAGTTATGGCCTCTGAAACCAAAACCCTAATTTTTAGGTCATCTGTGCAGTTAAACTTGGCTCTGCTTCCATGCCTTTTTCAGTTCTTGTGATTCTTTGACTTCTTGACCTTGTGAGGATATAATATGATGCTTGAACATACATGGACCCTCTTGAGGTGATTAAAGACCTTTGAAGTGGCTCAAATGTCTCAGGGATGGCTCAGATCACAAACCCTAGATGCAGATGACTTTGAACCAATGCAGTGAATCAAAAATGTGGTATGAGATGCCATGATTGAATTTATGCAAATGAAAAGATCACAAGCCATGGTGTGAATGGGTGAGGGAAAATTTGGGGTGTTTACACATAGCATATTGCATAGAAAAATGAAGCATAGCATTTGCATGTTCCAGCATAAGGCATGTGATCAATCATCAGGGAAATTCAAAGCTCACAAGGCAGGTTACAAGGTTGACATCAGGGTTAAAGCCTAAAGAGAGAATTGAGGATCAAAATCAGATCAAAACGGTTGGCGCCGGGTGATTCCTGAGGTTTCCCACCAAAAGGAGGAAAAATTCAAAATTCACTGGCGTTAACCGGTTAACGGATTGGTTAACCGGTTAACGGCTGCGAATTTTGAATTTCCAGCAGCAAATTTAGCATGTGTGATTTGGTTCCAATTTCCATTTTCTGATTTTTATTAATTTGAATTAAAAAAGAAGGATCTAGAACACTTATCCAAGCCTAATCCCATTGCTAAATCCTAATCTCTTTGCCAAACCATAATTTTGGATCCCAAGCCTAATTTTTGGGCCCCAAACCTAAACCATATTTAATCCATTTCTCTCCAAACCAAGGGGAGTTTCTCTCACTTTTTTCATTCTCATTCTGAATTTTCACTCTTCTCAATCACAATTCTCTCACTTTTCTCTCCCAATTTTCCAAATCACTCAAAGTTCCACTTTGAAGATCACATAACCTTACCTTAAGGTGTGTGGATCTTGGAACTAGACATTCATCCATAAATTCTTTGCATCTTTTTGCTGGTTTAATTGGTGATTCAGATCTGGTTTGGGGATCTAGAAGTGTGTTTGGATCCAAAATTCTGCATCAAGACCTTGTTCTTGCATTTATTTTGCATGGAGTGTGAAGCTTAGCACCGGATCTTCAAAGTTTTGTGCGAGATCTATCGTTTTCAGCTCGATCAACAATTACCAAAGCATACCTCAACTTTGTAGGTTGGTCAATTTCAGATCTAGCTCTGTTTTAGCTTATTTGCATGCTTGCGCTTTAGATCTTCCATGTGCTTGCGTATTTGCTTGTGTTGCTTGAATTCATTGATTGATTTGTGACCGGATCTATGTATTAATGTTCCTAAGCTTGATGATGCCTTTTAATATGAATTGATACACTATTTTCATGCTCAATTGATTGCTGGTCTGGTGCGAGATTAATCGGAAAGGCTGGTTTGAACTGATTTTTCTGCAGGAATTGTTGCTGTTTTAACAGCGTTAACCAGTTAACGGATTGGTTAACCGATTAACGCACCTTTTTCTTTGCTGTTTTTCTGCAGGTTTTGACTGGTTAACCGGTTAACCACAACACTGAAGCAGTAGGCCATTTTTGGGATATTTTTAGCATGTTTAATCCCCTTACTTGTTTTAAACGCCATGGATCATTATATGATCATTGAATATGATTGTTTAGGATGATTTACCTGCTGGTTGATGCATGCTTCCGTGTTTTCGACACGTAAATGTTTGTATGTGCAAGGTTTGGCATGTTTGTTTGATCATTGTTGATGTGAGCTTTGAGCATTTCATTTCCGTGATTTCATTGATGAACATGTGCTGGATTTTTGCTAACTTGCAGGGGCTCATGGTAAGAGAAGTGTGGACGTTCATCCACATTTCAACTCTTCATCCTTTCTTTTTTTTAAGTGCTTTCACTTTGTGTTTTGATGTGCCTTATGCCATCATGTGAGGCGACTATTTTCTTCCCCCTTTTGGAGCAACTTATCTCCTTTAGAGGAGTAAGTTGCTTGCTAGCTCTTGCTTCCTCTTCTTCTTGCTCCTCTTTGGTTCTTCTTTTCTCTTAGGATAGTTGAAACCTCACTAACCTTAGGACCACTTTTACATGACAACTTTAGGATTAGTTTTTCCCCATTTTAGACTTTTACCTTTTGCTCCTTTGGTTCTTTCTCTTCTCATCTCAAAAAAAATCTAAAAAAACATTAATAAAGAAAGAAGTGACTTCTTGTGTAATAGCCTTATTCCATGGGGCATATGTATTCATTCCATCTTGGAATAGTGCATTTGTCTAGCATGATGCACAAGTCGGATCATGAAGTCATCTTCATCAAGAAAAAACCTAAAAAACACTTCTTCATTTTAATCACTAAAACACTTAATAAATTCAACAAGTCAATGAAATTAGGCCATTGCCTTTGGAAACAAGTCTTGGATAAGTTCTCCTTGCTTGGTGTGCTTGTTCTATTATTCCATCTTGGAATGTAGTAGAAATTACACATTCCATATAAAAGAGCTTGAGTTCATTCTCTTGTGCCACACCAAATAAAGAGCTCTAAAAAACACACACAAACAATAAGCGTATTTCCTTCGGGAATTCTTTTCTCATCTCATTCGCTCCGTCCACGAACTTGCTTCTTCTTGTCATTCTGCAAGACGGTTATGCACTCGTCGTCCGAGCCTGCAACACCTGAGCATTGACATAGGCAGTTCAAGCCTTAATTCACAAGCAATCTTTTCTACCCCTAGTTAGGGGAACTACGACGTCTCTGATACTCATGTCTAGATGAGGTACGTAGGCAGCGGGGTAGGGCCCGTTCGAGGGGGAGAGATGCTCAAGACTGAGGCTTAGAAAGAAAGATGGAAGGAGAGGGGAGACAAAGAGACTTTTGTTCGATAACTGCTAAGTTATGCCTACGTATCCTCTCGTGCAATGAGTAAGTCAGAACACCGTAGTTCGACTCAAAGAGACTGGATGATTTTGTTGTGAACTGCTTGCTTGTCTATGCTCAAGTGTATGACTCGTCTGGCTCGAGTGCTAACTGTCTTGCATTAGACGGGAGAAGCGAGTTCTCGTTTTCAGAGTGAATGAGATGAGAAAAGAATCCCGGAGGAGACGATTATTGTTTGTTTTTGGTATTTTCAGGTTTTTTTTATTGTTTTTGGTGTTTTGCATAGGATAATGAGCTTAAGCCTAAATCAAGGGTTGTAAACTCATTATATCCTCCCTGATTAGGGATAATGAGCCTACTCAAGTATGAGATAAGAATTTCAACTTAATTACCATGATGATATAGGATTAAGATCATTAACCTACTTGTGATCACTAAGATATATTTTGGGATTTTGTGTTTAGTGTTAAGTAATGAGTTTAATCTTTAATCAGGGATTAGTGAACTCATTAAACCATCCTAAGAGAAGGATGATAGATGAGAACACTTAAGCTGAGGAAGACTCCTAAACTTAATCCATGGTTAGGGACTAAATTCATTATATAATAAGCCTTTATTAAGTGGATTTTAATTAGAGGGTGAGATTAAGAAGTGGATTTTATGTTTGTAAGACTAGCTTGAGGGGGACTTGTCCATTAAACACTAGGGTTAGTCCCTCTTAACCAAAAGGAAGAGATGTAACCCTAATATAAGGCCCAAGTTACAAGCTTAAGTCTTAATAGTTATTAGGTGTTTTGATTAGAAGGTGTAAACAAATTAAAGGTTTAACACTAAGGATTAAAGTTATACACTCCATCCTAAGATAAGGATGCAGGAATAACCCTAATTGAAAGTCCTAAAGCTTTAAGTGTTTAGCCTTGATTATGAGATGAGAAGAGAGACTCAAGGAGACTCAAAGGTAAAAGAATAGGGGGAACTATATACAATACTAAAGTTATCATTCTTGGATGTTCCTATGGTTTGTGAGGCATAAGAGAAGATCTTTAGGAAGCCACCATGGAAGAGAAGCAGATGAAAAAGAGAAGAGAGAGGAGAATAGGTTACTTACTTCCTGGAGAAGATAAGTAACCTAAGAGAAAGAGATAGGAGCAAGAGGGCACAAATGAAGCAAGTTCACTTCAAAGACAAGTAAAAGATGCATGTGAAGAGATGAGAAGAGGTGGGATGTGAAGGCAAATCCACATTCCAAACAACTTACCATAAGCCCCTGAAATGTTAGTGTGAATGCATAAGATACAAAGCAAAAGGAAATAAAGCAAATGAAGATGCAAATACCAAAACCAAAAGTGAATATGCTATGCAAATGTGTTATGAAATGATGCAAAGACATATATGATGCATATGCGTGATCATACAAGAGATGTGATGCAAAGGGAAAGCATGTTAGAAGCATGAAAACACATGGATGTAAAGAATTCAAAGCATATCAAATGAATGAAGAAATGATCAAGCAATGTTAAAACAAATGAATGGAATGTCATGGCAAGTTCATGTGATGATGATATGCAAAGATGAATGCAAATGGACATGAGAAATTAGGGTTTTATGAATGTATGAGATGCATATGACCAAAACAGAAGCATACCTCATGATAAAAATTTGAAAATTAACTCAAACAACCCCTAAACACATACAAGATCACTCCCCAAAGGTGAAGGTCAGAAGCTAAACCTAGAGAAAGTTATGAATATTCTAAGTTAGCTAGGGTTTTTTTGGGTGATTCTAAAGGAAAAATACCAAACAATTTGAAAATGCAATGCAAAATTATGAGTTAAATAACCTAGATACTAGATGCAATGTGTGAAAGAATGCAAAAAGAACCAAGTTCAAACTCATCATGGTTGATCATAAATGATTTTTTCAATTTAGGGTTAGAAAATAGGAATTTTATGAACCCTAATTCAAAGTAAATTATGGAAACATGATCAAACCTAAAAATAAATTTGTGTGATGGGTTTGTAAATTGTTATAAATGCCTAAGAATGCTTCATGCATTTTTTGTTGTTGTGATTTTTAGATACTTAAATGTATTTTTAATTAATTAAAATCAATTAATTAATTAAATAAAACATTTAAATGATTTAAAAATACATTTTTAATGCAAAATTTAAAAATAAAAATGTTTTTGAGTTTAGAAAAATATTTAAAGTGAAAATGCAGAAAATGAGATTTTTAAACATATTTTTGCTATTTTTAATAAATGAAAGAAAACAAAAGAAATAAAATGTAAATAAAATAAAAGAAAATGAAAAGTATGCAAGATCAAAGGCCAGGATTTGAACTTGGGGTGACTGCGCGCGTGTTTCTAAGGCTAGGATTGAATCTGACTAATTAACTTAATTAATTTAATTAATTATGAATTAGGGTTAAGTGGATTAATCTGGGCCATTCACACACGCGGGAAACAATATCCTAAGGTCAAAATTCAAACCTGGTTAATTAACCCTAAATTAAATCCTAATCCTTTTCAAGCGACCAGAACAGTGTTCTGGTCCTCTTCTCCGGCCACTCTTCTTCCCTATCTCTCTCTATAAGCTACCCCAAGCCCCCAAAATCTCCAAAATGCATCCCCAAACAACATAGAACAACAATCAACTAGCAAAATACATTTATTTTTCATCAATAGGCTGAATCGAAGCAAACATATTTTTAGGGTTAAACTTTCAGAGCATCAATACATGGCCATTTTTCAACCATTTTCAAAAATAAACATATCACAATGATCAGTGAAACATGTAGATTGATATTGTAACTTAAAAAACAAGTTCTGGAAAATTTGTTCTTGGATGATACCTTAGATGAAGCTTTCTAAGTTTGAGCTTTATGGCCTCCTCCTTTGTGCAAAACCACTCCAATGGATCCCCTTGTGCTTCTGAAAGGCTTAGATGGAGTTTATGATGGCTGGTTTATGTGTTTCAGTTCTGCTAAGGCAGAAATCGTGTTTGTGTTGTGGAGTGTTTCAGGCCATTGTAATGGTTGATTTGTGTTATATGATTGATTTTGAGATTATTGGTGGAAGAAGTTTGATGTTTTAAGGCTTGTGTTGAGAGATTCGAAGGAATGCAGGTTTTGAGGATTTTTGTGATTCTCAGTGTGTGTGATGTTTCAGGCTTCAATGTTGTATGAAATGAGTTGCTTGAGGTTTGCATAAGAGGTTGTGATTGGTCAGAAAGTTGGTGGTGGCATAGTGTGATTGGTATGGCTTCATTTGCAAAAAAAGTCAAAGAATGTGTACCATGAGTATGGGCTGGGACATAGGAGATCTTATGGCTTGTCCTGCCTCAGCTATCATTGTGGAGAGCCATTGGATGGTTTATGATGATCTGCAGCCCTTGAATTGCAAGATAGCATTGGTTTTGCAATTTTCCCTCTTTGGAAATTTTGTAAAAAATAGCACATAGAAACTTGTGAAGCAATGCATGAATTTGGTCCAAATATGTTGCATTATCATGTTATGATGCTTAGAGGTGGATTAGAGGTCAAGAGAGTGCTTGAAACTTGGTTTTGCAAAAATCCCTCTTTGGCATGAACTTGAAAATTATAAGATTTTTCCCAACTTTGAAACATCATATCTTGAGTTCTAGGATGAATCAAGAGGATTTCTTGTACTTTTTGAAAATGGGAAGATCCAATCTACAACTTTCATGTTTGAATATTTTTTATTTGAAGCATTTTTGATCAAGAAAGAGGAGGTTGAAAATCTTTCCCAAATGGAAAGTTTCCATTACAAGTCATGTCCAAAAATGGAAAGTTTGCAAATGGCTTGAAATTCTTCAAGCTTGTGAACTTCTAACCACTTATAAGATCAAATAAAGATCATAGAACCTCAAATTGATGAATGTAACCCTTTGGTACCATTGGTGGTGGCCTCAGATGCTCTGATTCTGACTTTTCTTGCACAATAAGTTACCAGTTGATCAGATGACTTCCACAATGAATTTCTTCATCAAATTTGGTACACATGCCCCTTATAACATATTAAGACCAATAGAATCAAGAATGACCAAAAAATTAGAGATTAAGGGCCTCAAACCCAAAACCCTAATTTTAGGTCATCTGTGTAGAAAACCCTAGCCTGCCTGGGCCTCTGTGCAATCCTCTGTGATTTTGTGACTTCAAAGACTTCTTGGGGATGCAATAAGGTCATATACCACTCATGGACCCACTTGTCATGCTTTAAGACCATTGAGATGGCTAAGATCACTTCTTGGATTCTCCTGATCACAAACCCTAGCTATGTAACTTATGCAGTGAAATAAACTATGTAGTGTGAGATGACATGCTTATGCAATGCAATATGAAAAGATCACAAGCCACGGTGTGAGAAAAAGTGAGGGGAAATTTGGGGTGTTTACAGCTGCCCCTATTCAAGCATGAGTTAGTTGTGCAGGATGTAAGCGCCTGGCTTAACATACAAACAAGATAACTTGTGGTTGAATACCAAAGACAATCCGAAATTTGCACTCGCTGGGGAGAAGAAGTAAAGGGATATAAATTGTAATAGGCAGTATAGTATGTGTATCAAATGAAAGCGATGGAGGACGACCATCGAGCAGAGGACGACTGTTGGGGATAAAAATGGTAAGTAAAGTAATGACGGGGACGACCATCATGATGGGAAATAAAGAGACCATGATGGGGACGACCATCGAGTAAAGAAATAAAACTCTCTGGGGATTAAAGAAATGAGGAAAGCACTGACGGGGACGGCTATCAGGTTAAAGGGTAAATAAACCGCGACAGGGACAACCATTGGGTAAAAGAATAAATGAAATAATGATGAGGGACGGTCATCAAAAGGTGAAGGACGATCACCTAGCAGGAGACAACTGCGGAAAAATATCACGACATAAGACGAATGCCGGATAGAAAAGATCAACGATGGGGACGACCATCGGATAAGCATGATGAAGGACGATCATCAAGAGGTGAAGGACGATCACCTAGCAGGGTACGACTGCAATTGGGGGTTATCTCGACATAGGACGAATGTCGGATAACAAAGGTCAACGATGGGGACGGCCATCGGATAAATGATGAGGGACAGTCATCATAAGGTGAAGGAAGATCACCTAGCAGGGTACAACTGCTAAAAAGATATCGCGACATAGGACGAATGCTGGATAGAAAGTTCCAACCATGGGGATTCCACCGGGGAGAGGATGGGGGACGGTCATCCAAAGGTGAAGGACGATCACCTGGTAGGGGACGACTGCAGAAAGCATCGCGACATAGGATGAATACCGGATAAGAGGATCAACGATGGGGATGGCCATCGGATAAAATGATGAAGGACGGTCATCAAGAGGTGAAGGACGATCACCTGGAAGGGGACGGCTGCCGAAAATATCACATTATAGGACGAATGTCGGATAAAAAAGTTTTTTTCTTGGTGACTTACTGGGGAATGGTAAACACGGACGAGTGCTTACGCGTTGAAATAAAAGGTATAAGTGTTTGACGGTGTGTATAGATTAAAGATGCGGACGAGCATACTTAGGACTATGATACGAACGAGTACCGATAGAAACAAAAGCTGACACGTGTTTAAGGATGATGATGTAAATGAGTATCAATCGGTTAAGCAAGGAACACAGACGAGTGTTGATCTGCTGAGGAGATGATATAGACAGGATACAGACGAGTATTAGAGGATTGTGTATAAGTATGTACAAGTGTTTGACCTGCCGGGGAAATATGTGCAAGACACGGAGAAATGTCAAAAAGATTGAGCAAGGGACACAGACGAGTGTTTGACATGCTGGGGAAGTATGCCACAGGCGAGTGTCAAAAAGAATATGTACACGTATGAACAAGTGTTTGTATTGAGAGTGCAAAAAGTATTCTGGCTTTGTTTGAAGGTGATAAGTTTTGTATATTGCTGGTGAAGTGATTTGTATTTGCAGGTGACATGATCCGAACCTGGCTTATGATAATGCAATTGTTTCATTTTTGCCGTAATGCTCCGTATTAGAGGGAATCCTACACTCTGCGTGGGGAAAAATGATGTGAATGCTATGATTATGAAAATGAGAGAACCGATCCGAGATCCGGATCCTGCAGGGAGAAAGATCTCTGGGCGATCTGTCTGGAGGGAGAACTCCGCTGGGGAGAGAGATCATTGGTCGATCTGTGGGGATAGAGGATCACCGAATGATCTTCCTAGGGAACACTATGGCGATTTCGGTCGGGGAAGCTTCTGTTGAAGAGACTCATGCTGGAACAAGGAGGCTTCGGCAACTCCGTCGGGGAAGAGCAGTTCAGGCGTTGCTCGGGAGATCCTGCTTGGGGAGAAGATAACTTCTGGGAAGTAATCTATTGTAACTCCTTCGTCCAAGCGACACACTGGGGATTTAATGAGTTCCTTGAGATGACATGCTTATGCAATGCAATATGAAAATATCACAAGCCATGGTGTGAGAAAAAGTGAGGGCAAATTTTGGGTGTTTATAGTGTACAACACAGACAATTGACATAGTTGAGTTAACCGAGTAAATACCCTGCCCCAGGTTATGAATAAGGGTTTTAATTTGCATGAGAATGAAAACTCCTACTTCATAGGCTCAAAAGGGTTGACTAAGGATTAACTTCCTTATATCTCCACTGTTTAGAAATTGAAATAATGTCTGTACATCGTTAGCATAGTCTATTCAAAAGCATACTGCGTAAGATTATGGTATTGTTTTCGTCATCCTCCTTCTACAGGCTTATAGCTTTATCAGGAGTTAAATATCACAAAATAGAAATATAAAGCATAGTTCAAAATATAGTGAAACGAATGGATTAATTCAAGACAAACATATGCGATGCATTAATGAAAACAAAAGTTTGACATAATAGTAAGTGTTTAAACAAACAAAAGAAATTACAAATGAATATTCAATTGTTCTCAAAGTCTCTCCCTCTAAAATGATTACTCTAGATGTCTGAGCGCTTTGATGTTTGATGGGTGATAGAAGAACTCAATCCGGCCTGCTGGTATAACCTCGAGGATTCATTCATCAATCAGGTCTTGAATGCTATTCTTCAATGCCCAACAACTATTAGTATCGTTTCCGGGACAGTTGGAGTGATACATACACCTTGCCTTGGGATTATAGCGAGAAGAGGAAGTATTAGGATTTTGAGGAGGATTTTCCAAGGAAACTAGCTTCATCTCCTACAAGCATTGCAAAGTTTGCAACATTGGAGTGCTGAATTTGATAAGTTGTCTTTTATATTCCTTGTGTTGGGATGGATTAACCTTACAAGGTCTTTTTCTTCAATTGAAGAACAATTAGTGGTAGCCTGTCTCTTTCCTTCTCTTATCCTTATCTTCTTTTTGACCAAGTCAGCTTGTTTTATCGGAGGTTGACTGACGATTAGATTCCCGACTCCATTACTTTGAAGTTTGTGGACGAAGGTTCTCAGCTCTTCTTGCCCCTGAGCTAAACTTTGGATAAAAGCCACCTGGCCATTCATCTGGATCCTCATTTCTGCCATCTCAGCTTGCAATTGTTCCAATTGACCATTATTGTTATCTTCATGATTTTTAGAGAGGACTGCTTTCAACTCTTCTTTCCCCTTGGACAAATTCAGGATCACTTCTTGGAACTGAGCATTATGAGCCTGGAGATCCTTGACAATTTTTTCGAGAGCCATTTCTGCTGAAATAAACAGCGAGAAAATTGAGAAACTTGCTATGGAAACCTTTCATGCAATGATATGGTATGTAGATGTATATGCAATGTTTTCAAGGACCGCATGATTTAAATTTGTTTAAAAACAAAATTTTATTAGTAAGTGTTTAACATAAATTTTCCCCTTGGGCTTACAATGAAAGGAAATAACAATAAATTAAGAAAATAAATATATGGGGTTTTAAGTCTCCCATGGACGCTTCCTCTTTATGTGGAGGTATGAGTTAAGGTTCCTCTCCTCGTGAAGTTGCCTTGTCAGCTCCAGAATTCTTTCTTGACTAGCTCTGAAATGAGTCTCAAAAGTATCCCTTTGCTCCCGCAACTGAACCCCAGGACTTCTGCAACTCTTCCAAATCAGTGGGCATGTCTGGATGAAGGATGGTATAAGGAACATCTCGTTCAGCAACAGGCTCCATAGTGATCGGTAGAACAACATGATACAACATCAAAAGAGTCTGAGCACAAGATCGCACCCATCTGAGATAAGGCTCCATAGGAATAGAATACTTTGGCTCCAAAGTCTTGCCATCAATCCTATTCACCTTGTTCCAAGCTCGTACAAACCTTTGACAGTAACCCTGAAGATCCTTATCGTAGTCGAACACAATACCCTGAATAAGCATGTCATGAGGACCATTACTCCGAGCATAACCAAACGGACGTAGAGTTAAAGAAGGGTTGTAGGTAATGCCCCCTCTTATGCCAAGGAGTGGCACATTAGAGAACTCCCCACAACGGTCAATGATAGTAACATTCTCCATAGATCGAGAGCACCAATGAATATATGAATGAGAAAGTGACATAATCCTCTTAGACCACCTTAACCCTTGTTCATTCTTCATCACTGATCGAGGAAGGTGAGAAATAAACCACTTAGACAATAAGGGTATGCAACACATCATAGTTCCTCTCGCCTTCGTAGTACGAGTGTGAAGAGAATGTAAGATATCTCCAAGTAATGTAGGCACTGGATTGCGAGTCAGAAATATTTTGATGGCGTGTACGTCTATGAACTGGTCTGGATTAGGGAATAACACTAAGCCATAGGTTAATAAGGCTAAGATCTCCTCAAAAACTTCATAGCTCATAGCATCCAAGAACACCTGAGCTTTCTGTAACACCCCAAAATTTGCCCTCTAATTTATAATCATCTAGGTGGATTTATGTTTCATATTCATCTATGTTTCTTGCTAGGTCATAACTTCGCATTCGTCATTGGCATGGAGCTTTCTAGACAAGGGATCAAAGCTTCTCCTTGTGATTTGAATTCTCATACTAAGAGGTGATTTATTCGGCTATTGTTCTCAATATTTGAATAAAGGTTGGACTCGCATCATCATGGAACATCTCAACTGTTAGGGACTAATAGGGTTTATGACTGAGTTCCGCTATGAATTATGATATTGTCGATTCTCAATGTCTCGAGGCATATTTGTACTTCAAATCATGAGTTAGGATTTATTTCTCTAATCATGTGGTATTAAAGGGAAGTTCCTTACAAAGTCTGTCCATTTGGGGATATTATCATTCAGGAATTCCATCATCACTTGAGGCACGAGTTACAGAGGATCCTGGTGTATACAGGGACGATCAGGTTTTTATACCAAATATCATAGGTTGTTAAGGCGAGATCTCAAAGGTTGGATTTCAAAATGTGAAGTTGCGATTTCTAATGAGAGTTAATTTGGACATTGGTTGTTCAATTTGGGTCGGTTTGCTTCCATTTACAAATTAGTTCAGATTTATAGGTTAAAAACCATCCTTATCCTCAACTTTTCTCAATTCGATTTCAAAAGCCCAAATGTCATTCCAATAACCAATTTCTAAATGTCCAATCAACGTTTGTTATTTAAATCTCAACATCCATTTATCCATTTATTATTATAAAAAAAAATCATTTTTTCTTTCTTAATATCCCTTTTTAAAGTCAAAATCATTTAGTGTCCTACTTCTCAAAAGTGCTACCAAGAAGTTGGCAAAAAAGAGAAAATACTTAATGAAGGCCAACCATTCCAATTAAAGTCCAATTACTTTTCATGTAATCTTAAGCTCATATCTCATTTGAGCCCATTTGTTTTTCATTATTTTATTATTATTATTATTGCCAAAATTGATAATAAAATCCAGTTTTTGCTCATATCTCATTTTGAGTCCATTTGTTTTTCATTTTTTATTATTATTATTATTGCCAAAATTGATAATAAAATTCAGTTTTTTTACTGATAGATAATAAAGAAGAGAAACCAGTTATAGTACTGGTATAGCAGAAAACTACAGGAAAATAGAGAGAAAAGTCCATCAAAATTTCAGTTACAAAAATAACAAATTTCTAGCCACTCCTAACTAACTTTAACTGAATTTCTAACAGAATTTCTAACTGCATTTTCCTTCACACAAAAAAAAGGCTTATAAATCAAAAGTTGATCTTCTTTTCTTTCGGCTTGATTCTTCTTCTTTCCCTCTTCATCCATGATCCTTTTCATTCTCTTTCATGAAACCTTCATCCTCTTCTTCCTCCTCCATTCATCGATCCCAACCCGAATCCCCTCACTGCATCATCATCTTCACCACTGAGTTTCAATCTCACCCTTGATCATATTCTTCAGCCCCTAATTCATCATACCAACCCCGCAACGCAACCTTCATCATCAATCCTAATATCTATCAACCTGCAACAAAAAAAGAAGGCGACAGTCCAAAGCCACAGGAATTAATCGCAGAAGAAATGCGCAAAAAGTAGAAGAGAGGATATCAAGGATATATTCGCATCATGGCAGCTTCATCAACCTCTTCGCAGATTCAACTGCGGTCATATCATAAAGTCGGCACAACTCAATTCTTGTGAACATTGTAGCCGGCATAACCATCCTCCTTCAGATCTTCTTCGAGTTTCGAGTAAACCTGCAATACATTTGGAACAAAAAAATAATAAGCTCAGGGTTGCCACAAAGAACAAAGCTTCGAAAGTTTTCGAAAAGAGGCAGGATCCACCACCTCCAGACTTCACTTTGGGTCTGAGTTTTCTGAACTTCGGCTTCATCATCTTCAATCCTGAATCAACATCAGTCGTTCTTGATCTCCATCAATCATCATCTCTTGAGTTCACCTTCAAATTCTTCCAACTAATACGATTCTTGATCCTTTGCCATCATTAACCTGTAACAGAAAATGAAATCGCAGAAGGCATAAGGGAGATACCAGAAAGCATGTTATCAAACTAATAGAAATCAGAGACCTTCTTCAAGCTTCAATCACCTGAGGAATCGTTTCCATCATCATCAATAAATCCGAAGCTTCATAGCCTTCGGCTTTTTTCCGTTCATCTCCAATACGCTACCAGATTTCTTTCCCTCAATCATCTTCGTAATGGAAAGAAACCACTTCCATGGCAACAAATCTTCTCCTTCCGCAAGTCCATGGAAACTTCAACAGCATCTCAAAATCTTCATCAATCTCATTGAGCTACCTTCGATCTGCGAGAGTATGAAATCAAGTGGAATCAACATCAATAAAAGCGTGACAAACCGAATCACAACAAGAATCATCGCTCAATCGTATCGTAACAGGTGCAGATACATTAGAATAAGAAGAACAGGATGAAGTCAAGTCTACCTGAAGCACTTTGTACTCTCGTTGTCATCCCGCAGAAACGGTTCGCTCGCATTTTTTGTTGTTGTTGCGATTCGGACTGTGAATCCCTAAAGGAGCCGGTGTCCTTCGCCGAATGTTATTCGTCGGCACGGTGGCTCTCGAGGCGGCGAAAATGGAAGTGGAGGGAAGAGCTCCGATTGACACAGGGTTTGAGATGAAAGAGACAAGGATGAGTGGAGATGAGGGAGCATGGCATGATGAAGATGATGGCTGATGATGATGACGAGATGGAGCGGCGGAATGAGCCATGAAGCGGCGGCTAGGGTTTGTGAAAAGGGAGGAAGATGGAGAACGCAAGGTTGGCGTGCTTGTTTTCTTTTTATGAATTTTTTATATCAGTTTTTTAAGTTAAGGAATTTAAAAGTCTTAGTTTTTTTAATTAAATTGGTTTAAATGCATTAAAGAAATTCAAATACAGCATTTAGTGTTTTAATTAGAATCATAAAAGCCCCCTTTAAGTGCCGTTAATTTTTTCTTTTGGGTGTTAGGAGAATAAGTCTTATCTTTGTGCGCATGGGCCTAGAGGATGCGCTAATCCCACCCCCATTCTGGGCCCAATTCTAGTTTTAACTAAAAAACAGTGCTTCCTCACCCCCCTTTCTATTCTTTTCTTTTTTAATTTCTATATTTTATACCATTTCAAATTGATTTATAGGAAAATAGTAAAAACATTTAATAAAAATCCCAAAAAAATTGTATTAGCTTTTAATTCAATTTAGAAACTTTCCCCATTTTCACTTTCTAAATTTTTTCATTTTTCTATTTAATTTCGATTTTTTTATCTAATTGATTTATGTTGAATTTCCACATAAACACATAATTTTGTACAATTTGTTTATGCCACTTCCTATAATATTTTCTGCCCATTCTTTTTGCTATGATTAAAAGACAAGTTAAAGTACCTAGAATATTTTTTGTGTATTTCTTAGGGCATTTTTTCTATTGTTTGGATAGTGTAATTTGTGTAAATTTGTGTTGGAACTTTACATAGAATTAGGTGGTCATTTACCATAGTTAGGCTTAGAATTTTTGAGAGATTTTTTAGCATAGTGATATAATCAGGTTCAAGACCTTAGGAAATTAATTTCATATTTTTCTTATGACTTTTAATATTTTTTGTCATTTTAATTCATTTCCATCATATTGTGCATATTCATGGTTTATGTCATTCACTAACTATTTGTTTTTGTGCAAGGTATGTTTTCAAGGATTGACTTATGGACTTGGATACTTTTATGCCACTATTATGTTTTATATTTTGTGTACTTTGTGATGTAATAGCTTAGAACTTGTATGTTTGTATAGTTTTCATAAATAGGATAGAAAAGATAAAACGAATCGATAGAAAACCAAATTTTCAAAAAAAAACAAATAAATATTCGATCCAACGTCGAGTATATTTTCAAATAAATAAATAAAGTTGCATGTAACTATAGGGTTCCTCGATCACCGTCGTTCCACTCCATTCAACCAAAGGCAAACCTTGCATGTTTCATACCATAAGTCGTGCGTCTTAGCACCACGCAACCGACCCACCCGATCCATCGTTTCATCTTATTTACATTCCATACCGTTTTTACCTACCATGACCTAGGAGGACCATATTGCTCAGTGTTAACTTCTTTTACTTGCATGTCTAGTCTTATATCTCTTAGGTAGATTTAATTGCAAACCTCACTAACCATAGGTTATCCATGAATTCAACTAATTTAGGGTAAGTCTAGTTTCCCTTAGAATGTTTACCTTTTATAACTTGAGTCTCTTCTCATCTTAAAAGAAAATCAAAAACACTTAATAAAGGAAAAGGTGTACAATGCACCACGAGCCTTAAGCTACACGGGAAATGACTAGTGGAGGTCTCCTTCACTCTTCTAGGATGCTTTACAAACGTTCCATTGGGGGCGATCTTGGAAAGTATTCGCTCCTGTGTCATAGTCTTTAGTGTTGTACATTCAATAAACACAAATTCAAAACATTTCTTCTAAAAGACAACAAACCAAGAAGTCACGTCTTCTCATCTCATCTCATACTCTTTGCGGACGAACATGACTTGTCTCGACAGTTCAAACAGCGACACGGTAAACACCCTCGAGTCAGAGCCGGTAACACCTGAGCTAGAACTATGGCAACGTCATCCTAAAAACCACAAACGAGTGTAAGCCTTAGTTAAACGAACTACGGCGTCTCTGATCCTCATTTATCCCGATGAGGTACGTAGGCAGTGGGGTAGGGCCCATTCGAGCACAATTTTTATTTTCCCTACATTTTCCCCTTTTATTTCCATTTGTCCATGTCCATTTCTTTTCTCATTTCCATTTCATTCCAGAAAGCCATTCTTTTATTCAAACAACACATTATTTCTCACCCTTTGAAAGCAGACTTATAAGCGTGGATCCCGTCGAGTACGGCGGACGGATTGGGGTGCTAATACCTTCTCAATTCGTAACCGACTCCCGTATCCAGATCTTTGGTTCGCAAGGCCTCGTCCTTCCCTTCTTCCTCAGGTTTGTGCAACATTACCTTTCCCATTCCTTTGGGATAAAAATGTCTGGCTGGCGACTCTACCTTTTCCGCGCCACTTTCGCGTTTGTACTAGGATGAAAATCCCGGGAGCGACAGCTGGCGACTCTGCTGGGGATGTTAGAAATTCTAATTTCCCCTTTGAGAGTCAATCCTAGCGCTTGTTTGTTTCTGTTTTCTTTGGGTGCTTATTCATTCGCTGTTATGCTTTAAGTTTAGTTTTTCTGTTTTGTTTACAGTTTATTGCTTTCCTTTACTGCTTTATTTACAGCTTTTCGCACTTTACCTTACTGTCACATATACTGGCATATACTTTACTGGCTGTTCTGTTTTTCCTTGGCGGGATGGGATTATTGTGAGATAAGCCAAATACCCGGCTTGAGTATACACATAGGATTTAGAGTGGGCAGTCGTGTGGCTTGCGTGGTCTTGAGCACGTGTAGTTTTCACGAGTCCCACACCCAGATCAGGCTCTCTTGGGATATGTTCTATACTACCTAGGCAGACCATAGAATATTCTCACCTGAGCTGCTAACACTGGGAACCGATCATCGAGGACCTTAGTGGAAACAACCCTCTCCAGTGGTGACAGTGCAGACCACATTTCGTGGCAAACCCATTCGCACCCGAGGGCCCACTAGGAAATCGCATAGGATGACCTTGTTCTCTCATAGGAACCTGGTTAAAGCAACTGGTCGTATGACGGTAGTATTGTACCCTTCAGGATGAATGTACTATTGTTTCTCGACTTCAGTGCTTGAAGCCGGGAACTTATGAGGGATGCTTGTTTTTTCCGGAATTCAGCTGAGGCCTCCCTGAGTAGTACATAATGCCAAACCGATTCCCTGATTTGGTCATGAGCCATTTCTCGGAAATGGTGAACGTATTATTGCTATTCGGCTTTGAGAGTCCGTGATGTTGACCCGTAGTAGCACACCCGTGAGATTGGGAGGGGTTTACAGGTTTGTAAGAACCCTAAAAACTTCCAACATACCCGCTTTTGCCAGTATTACTCCGTGTTATGATCCGGTCCTATATGATACTTGGTTGAGAATTCTGGAACTTCTGTACAGAGACACTGATATCATAATCTTCACCAACACTTGGTTATTTGATTCGCACCAGCGTCGGACCGCTGACCGCATGCCAGTTGCATACATGACATCATGGCATTTTAGCATACATGTTCAATTACTTCTAAGGATCCCATATCTGAACTATGTCGGATTTTCTTCTGGATTAAAACTTGGATCAAAATAGATGGTTTCCTTGGAAATAACTAAACATGGCATTTGCATACATCCTTGCATTTTTTACAGGTGTTCAGGGACAAATTCTTATCCTGACCTGGTTTCTCTCCAGAATGGTCAATTTGAATCACGACTGTCAAGGTTTAGACATGGAACAACTCCGAGCGGAGGTGACTGAGATGAAGGCCCAACTGGGGCATGTTGTAGTGGACATTCGAGCATTGTCCCAGGATCAGAAGTTGCTGAGAGAAGAATTCAACTTGATGAAGACTCAGATAAAGCTGCTTACAGGAATCATGAATGCTATGTCGAAAAAGGAAAATAGTTGTGTGTCTACTTTTCAAACAGAAGGTCATGTTTCTCCCATCTCTTTGGGATGTCCAATAAATCAGGGTTCTTTAGATGGATTTCCTCTACAGTTCGAATCTCTCCACCAGCAATCACCACTCGTCAGTCAGGAAGAGCATCAGATAGGAACCAACTCCACATGTGAACTGAATGATCCTACACCAATCGTTACTAAAGAAGTGAGCACTTTCTTTCCTTATCAGGGATCCTCCTCAGATGCTACGCCTTGGTTTCCAGGAAAAATACTTCAACCGATTTCATCTATAACTCCTCCATTGCTAGCAACCCGTCATCAACAGGCTCAAGAAAGGGTTACTGATCCGATACCCATGGCTTATGCTGAATTTTGTCCACAACTGTTCAAAATGGGGTCGGTTGAGTGTCACGAGCTAACTCCTCCTTTAGCATGCAAAAATACAAAAGAAATGGTCAACTTTCCTTCTTCTAGAATCTTTACTCTGGCCAAGTCTTCAAAGGGGCTGCATCAACAATCCTCATTCACTCCTCGGCCGAGTATGAGTAAGAAAGTACAGGGACATGTCGGGCGTCCAACGCAATGTCAACAACGAAGTTTTCAATCACGACCACAGGGTCAGCAACAACAGGTACAGAGACTGTTTCAGGAAAGAACAAGAGCGAGGAACCGCAGACTTGATCCTATCCCATGTCCATATGTTGTGTTGCTTCCAGAACTTCTGAAGTTGAACTTGGTTGAGCCCCGTACCATGAGAGTTCCTTCTGCTGATAACCTACCACCAAATTTTGATCCAAACTCCAGGTGCGAATTCCATTCAGGTGCCCAGGGGCACAGTATTGAGAAATGTTGGGCTTTTCAAAATAAGGTACAAGACCTAGTTGAGTCCAAGGCAATCTTTTTTTCTCCTCATCCAAAGGTACTCCAGAGTCTGATGCCTAATCACGACGGAACCAGTGTCACGGTCATTCTACCAGATGGTTCACGTTAAGCTGAAGTCTTCGAGTTGATCACCCAGGACGCCAGGGTATTCATGAAGCAAATAAAGCCAGCAGTATTCAAATACTCTCAGTGATGGCATTTATGTGTTTTCCTTTCTTCATTGTTCATTTTTCATCCCTATTGAGGGGAACTACGTCGCTCTGATTCTTCATGGGTCATCAGTCAATGGAGATACGTAGGCAGAAGATCGTCAGGTCTTTCCGAGCAAACTTATGGGGCAACTTTACTCCCCAGCTTTACTTTTTCCTTCAGACATCTCGTGTCAGAGTCAGAATAGCTAGAAGAAGTATCACTGCCATGGTTAGGTATACAGCTGCGAATTGAAGATTACAAGTCCGTGAAAGAGCTATTGATCGCTAAAAGTATCCAAGACTGACAGGTCCAGACGGAGCCAAAGTCTCCTCAACTATGGCAATATTCAGTTTCTTTACTGCATTTCCATTTGTAGTTTCTTTTATGTGTTAAACATTTGTCTACATGTATGAAATATGTTTGCTTTTGAATGTTAGCAATAATAAAACTCACATGTTTTTCTTGAAGTAATTCATTTGCATTCCTTCATAATTGTGCATGTGTACATCGCAATACCAATTGTCATGCTTAAATTCTATGAAGGAGAATGACGAAACAAAAACGCAAAGTCTCTAATTGTGTGCTCTCAAGTAATATCTTGTTGACGATGTACAGGCATTGTTTCAAATCCTAAACATTGGAGATATAAGGAAGATAAACCCTTGCTAACCCCTTCGAGCCTTGAAGTAGGAGTTTCTTTTCACATAAAAAACCCTCACATGTAACCCAGGGGGAGGGTAGACGTCAGCTAGTCAGACCAAGCATTCAGACTTTCATAAAGAAGTGTATTTGAAGATCCGTTGCATTCTACTATGCTAATCAAGAGGTCTAAAGACCCAAGACCACAATGGTTATCCAAGTCAAAAGGTCCAAAGATTGAAAACCACAATGGTTATCCTTCGTCGACCAAAGAATGAGGCAGTCACAACCCTCGCGAAGCAATCAAGACAAACAATGTCACGCGACTTGTTCAAAGTGCAAAAAAGAAAAAGAAAAAAGAAAAGAAAAGAAAAGGCCCGCTAAGTCGAAACTTGAAAACAAGCGACTTAGGCAAAAGTTAGGGCATCCCGCTGGACTCCACAATCAAAGATTCACAAGAATCAGTCCAGGCAAAAGTTAGGGATAAGCAAAATAACGCAAAAACGAAAGACAAAAAGGATTACACAAGAAAGATCCTCAAATGAGAACAAAGTCGTGTGACACAGACACGAAAGATAGAGGAGTGACTGATTCTCAACAATAACTTGATTGGTGCTTGAACTAATAGCAGCAATAGTTCTTCAATTGACACGAAACCCTTATGAAAGGTGAATGCTTGTGAAAACTAGCTGAACATAGGAATGGAGAACATCGCAAAGAGTGGGTGGGCACAAATAAACTTCGAGCCTATATCCTTTGTTTCTATAACCGTGAACCAGGCCATGATACAACCCTCAAAAGTCCTAACTGAAACAAGGTTAATTTGAGAGCATACTACCAAGAGACCGCGTTCCTGACTCCTATGAGTTATGCTAAAAGACATTTGTCGGTATTGCATGTACATACTCTCATTCAAAATAAGGTCGTATCTTAACCTGTGATTCTCTCACGAAGGTTAAACGATCCATTTTCAAAAATTTCAAGTTTAACATGTGTGTTGCATTAGAATTTTCATTCTAAGAATAAACATTTTTTTGCTTGCGTACATTTGTTTGGCATCATAAATGGTTTACATGCGGAAATTCAATCTAGAAGCTCAAGCTTGCCAGGTTGAGAAGTCTAAAACTTCTGAAAGACTGTCAGGTCAAGGTGCACTTTTCCGAAAAAAGCTTCATTGAGAAAGGACTTTCCCAACTAGTCATGGTGAGAGCTAGCCAATCCGGGGCAGTCACGTCGAGCAATCTCTTCAAAATTAAAGTCCTGAGCCAATCCGGGGCAGTCACGTCGAGCAATCTCTTCAAAATTAAAGTACTGAGCCAATCCGGGGCAGTTATGTGGAGCAATCTCTTCAAATTTCAGTCAAACTGGGGCAATCACCTCGAGATTCAAATCTCTCCAAGATCGAAGATCAGTCACTCAGGTGCAAATCTATTCAAATACTTGTACTGGGGCAGGCCACCCTAATAGTACGAAAGTTCATTCTTTCCCGAGGACAGAGGATCGGAAGCATTTACCCGGAGTTTAGAATACCGTGGTTACTTGTCAAGTCAGCTATCTCGTTCAGCACTTCTGACAGATACAAACTCATCCGCATTGGCAATGGTTACCTCCCCAGCAAGGTTATTACATTGATTCATGCAGTCGTTACAATACCTAAGAGTTTAAAGATGCCAAGTCTTTTGTAAAATCCTCTTGAGGTAAAATTCATACGGAAGCAGCTGATCCCCAGCCCGGGACAATTTGAAATCCTTCCTCCTCAGCAGGACGTGTCTCGGCGTTGTCATCACCAACAGGCAAATAAAAGTTATCCTCACTAAAGTCAGCACTTTTTCTTTCAGTTGGTTTCCTTGATTTCGGTTCCTCAACAGATCTAAGGCAATTCCTATTCCCCTAGAAGATTTCAGATAAATCATTCTCCTCCCCAGCAGATCCATAAGAGTGGGTAATCCCCAATAGTCGAGGTATCCCCGGGCACGGCCCTCGAATCTAAAAGTCCAATTTATTTTTGGCAAAGGTGATAATTCGGGACAGATGAATTATCCACGCTCCTCTCCGACAGAGATGTTTTTCCCACGGGACTTCTTGGGATCGAATACGCGATCATTGTGTTTTCCCACTGAGTTAGCAGGGACTTATTACTTCCGCGTCAGGAATTTCTTTCACATTCACACCAGTTCATTAACAATACTCAAGACATAATATCCCCAGTGTCATGGGGCAACATGCCGTGCAATTCAACATATGCAAAGTCCAGCCGCAGACTGGCCAAAGTCCATCTTCGGGTGGCAGATTTCAAAGTCCAGCCGCAGACTGGCCAAAGTCCATCTTCGGGTGGCAGATTGCAAAGTCCAGCCGCAGACTGGCCAAAGTCCATCTTCGGGTGGCAGATTTCAAAGTCCAGCCGCAGACTGGCCAAAGTCCATCTTCGGGTGTTAATTTTCAAAAGTCCACCCGCAGTGTGGCAAATCTCTAAAGTCCCCCGCAGTGGGCAAAAGTCTCCCGTAGTGAGCAAAAGTCTCCCGTAGTGAGCAAAAGTCTCCCGTAGTGAGCAAAAGTCCACCCGCAGTGTGGCAAGTCTCTAAAGTCCCCCGCAGTGGGCAAAAGTCTCCCGTAGTGAGCAAAAGTCTCCCGTAGTGAGCAAAAGTCTCCCGTAGTGAGCAAAAGTCCACCCGTAGTGTGGCAAAGTATTTTGAAGTCCAACCGCAGATTGGCGAAAGTCCATCTTCAGGGTGGCATCATATCAAAAGTCCACCCGCAGTGTGGCAACTCTTTAAAGTCCACCCGCAGTGTGGAAAAGTATTTCGAAGTCCAACTGCAGATTGGCGAAAGTCCATCCACAGGGTGGCATCATATCAAAAGTCCACCCGCAGTGTGGCAACTCTTTAAAGTCCACCCGCAGTGTGGCAAAGTATTTCGAAGTCCAACCGCAGATTGGCGAAATTCCATCCACAGGGTGGCATCATATCACAAGTCCACCCACTGCGTGGCAATTTCCAAAGTCCACCCGCAGTGTGGCAATGTATTTTGAAGTCCAACCGCAGATTGGCGAAAGTCCATCCTCAGGGTGGCATCATATCAAAAGTCCACCCGCAGTGTGGCAACTCTTTAAAGTCCACCCGCAGTGTGGCAAAGTATTTCGAAGTCCAACCGCAGATTGGCGAAAGTCCATCCTCAGGGTGGCACCATATCACAAGTCCACCCACAGTGTGGCGAGCCAGTAGCCTTCTGGCATTATTCAAAAGGCATCCCCCGTTTACTTTTCTTCACATCATAATTATATCCAAGCAGAGTTCGTTCGGTTGAGTTTACTTCCCTGATCTTCTGCCATAGAGTGCAAATTTTCTGGTTGTTTTTAGTATTCAATCCCTGCATACTTCAAATGTCTGAAAGCAACTGCTGTCATCCATTCAAGTCTACAGTGATTGAATAGGGGCAGCTGTAACACCCCAAAATTTGCCCTCTAATTTATAATCATCTAGGTGGATTTATGTTTCATATTCATCTATGTTTCTTGCTAGGTCATAACTTCGCATTCGTCATTGGCATGGAGCTTTCGAGACAAGGGATCAAAGCTTCTCCTTGTGATTTGAATTCTCATACTAAGAGGTGATTTATTCGGCTATTGTTCTCAATATTTGAATAAAGGTTGGACTCGCATCATCATGGAACATCTCAACTGTTAGGGACTAATAGGGTTTATGACTGAGTTCCGCTATGAATTATGATATTGTCGATTCTCAATGTCTCGAGGCATATTTGTACTTCAAATCATGAGTTAGGATTTATTTCTCTAATCATGTGGTATTAAAGGGAAGTTCCTTACAAAGTCTGTCCATTTGGGGATATTATCATTCAGGAATTCCATCATCACTTGAGGCACGAGTTACAGAGGATCCTGGTGTATACAGGGACGATCAGGTTTTTATACCAAATATCATAGGTTGTTAAGGCGAGATCTCAAAGGTTGGATTTCAAAATGTGAAGTTGCGATTTCTAATGAGAGTTAATTTGGACATTGGTTGTTCAATTTGGGTCGGTTTGCTTCCATTTACAAATTAGTTCAGATTTATAGGTTAAAAACCATCCTTATCCTCAACTTTTCTCAATTCGATTTCAAAAGCCCAAATGTCATTCCAATAACCAATTTCTAAATGTCCAATCAACGTTTGTTATTTAAATCTCAACATCCATTTATCCATTTATTATTATTAAAAAAAAAATCATTTTTTCTTTCTTAATATCCCTTTTTAAAGTCAAAATCATTTAGTGTCCTACTTCTCAAAAGTGCTACCAAGAAGTTGGCAAAAAAGTGAAAATACTTAATGAAGGCCAACCATTCCAATTAAAGTCCAATTACTTTTCATGTCATCTTAAGCTCATATCTCATTTGAGCCCATTTGTTTTTCATTATTTTATTATTATTATTGCCAAAATTGATAATAAAATTCAGTTTTTGCTCATATCTCATTTTGAGTCCATTTGTTTTTCATTTTTTATTATTATTATTATTGCCAAAATTGATAATAAAATTCAGTTTTTTTACTGATAGATAATAAAGAAGAGAAACCAGTTATAGTACTGGTATAGCAGAAAACTACAGGAAAATAGAGAGAAAAGTCCATCAAAATTTCAGTTACAAAAATAACAAATTTCTAGCCACTCCTAACTAACTTTAACTGAATTTCTAACAGAATTTCTAACTGCATTTTCTTTCACAAAAAAAAAGGCTTATAAATCAAAAGTTGATCTTCTTTTCTTTTGGCTTGATTCTTCTTCTTTCCCTCTTCATCCATGATACTTTTCATTCTCTTTCATGAAACCTTCATCCTCTTCTTCCTCCTCCATTCATCGATCCCAACCCGAATCCCCTCACTGCATCATCATCTTCACCACTGAGTTTCAATCTCACCCTTGATCATATTCTTCAGCCCCTAATTCATCATACCAACCCCGCAACGCAACCTTCATCATCAATCCTAATATCTATCAACCTGCAACAAAAAAAGAAGGCGACAGTCCAAAGCCACAGGAATTAATCGCAGAAGAAATGCGCAAAAAGTAGAAGAGAGGATATCAAGGATATATTCGCATCATGGCAGCTTCATCAACCTCTTCGCAGATTCAACTGCGGTCATATCATAAAGTCGGCACAACTCAATTCTTGCGAACATTGTAGCCGGCATAACCATCCTCCTTCAGATCTTCTTCGAGTTTCGAGTAAACCTGCAATACATTTGGAACAAAAAAATAATAAGCTCAGGGTTGCCACAAAGAAGAAAGCTTCGAAAGTTTTCGAAAAGAGGCAGGATCCACCACCTCCAGACTTCACTTTGGGTCTGAGTTTTCTGAACTTCGGCTTCATCATCTTCAACCCTGAATCAACATCAGTCGTTCCTGATCTCCATCAATCATCATCTCTTGAGTTCACCTTCAAATTCTTCCAACTAATACGATTCTTGATCCTTTGCCATCATTAACCTGTAACAGAAAATGAAATCGCAGAAGGCATAAGGGAGATACCAGAAAGCATGTTATCAAACTAATAGAAATCAGAGACCTTCTTCAAGCTTCAATCACCTGAGGAATCGTTTCCATCATCATCAATAAATCCGAAGCTTCATAGCCTTCGGCTTTTTTCCGTTCATCTCTAATACGCTACCAGATTTCTTTCCCTCAATCATCTTCGTAATGGAAAGAAACCACTTCCATGGCAACAAATCTTCTCCTTCCGCAAGCCCATGGAAACTTCAACAGCATCTCAAAATCTTCATCAATCTCATTGAGCTACCTTCGATCTGCGAGAGTATGAAATCAAGTGGAATCAACATCAATAAAAGCGTGACAAACCGAATCGCAACAAGAATCATCGCTCAATCGTATCGTAACAGGTGCAGATACATTAGAATAAGAAGAACAGGATGAAGTCAAGTCTACCTGAAGCACTTTGTACTCTCGTTGTCATCCCGCAGAAACGGTTCGCTCGCATTTTTTGTTGTTGTTGCGATTCGGACTGTGAATCCCTAAAGGAGCCGGTGTCCTTCGCTGAATGTTATTCGTCGGCACGGTGGCTCTCGAGGCGGCGAAAATGGAAGTGGAGGGAAGAGCTCCGATTGACACAGGGTTTGAGATGAAAGAGACAAGGATGAGTGGAGATGAGGGAGCATGGCATGATGAAGATGATGGCTGATGATGATGACGAGATGGAGCGGCGGAATGAGCCATGAAGCGGCGGCTAGGGTTTGTGAAAAGGGAGGAAGATGGAGAACGCAAGGTTGGCGTGCTTGTTTTCTTTTTATGAATTTTTTATATCAGTTTTTTAAGTTAAGGAATTTAAAAGTCTTAGTTTTTTTAATTAAATTGGTTTAAATGCATTAAACAAATTCAAATACAGCATTTAGTGTTTTAATTAGAATCATAAAAGCCCCCTTTAAGTGCCGTTAATTTTTTCTTTTGGGTGTTAGGAGAATAAGTCTTATCTTTGTGCGCATGGGCCTAGAGGATGCGCTAATCCCACCCCCATTCTGGGCCCAATTCCAGTTTTAACTAAAAAACAGTGCTTCCTCACCCCCCTTTCTATTCTTTTCTTTTTTAATTTCTATATTTTATACCATTTCAAATTGATTTATAGGAAAATAGTAAAAACATTTAATAAAAATCCCAAAAAAATTGTATTAGCTTTTAATTCAATTTAGAAACTTTCCCCATTTTCACTTTCTAAATTTTTTCATTTTTCTATTTAATTTCGATTTTTTTTATCTAATTGATTTATGTTGAATTTCCACATAAACACATAATTTTGTACAATTTGTTTATGCCACTTCCTATAATATTTTCTGCCCATTCTTTTTGCTATGATTAAAAGACAAGTTAAAGTACCTAGAATATTTTTTGTGTATTTCTTAGGGCATTTTTTCTATTGTTTGGATAGTGTAATTTGTGTAAATTTGTGTTGGAACTTTACATAGAATTAGGTGGTCATTTACCATAGTTAGGCTTAGAATTTTTGAGAGATTTTTTAGCATAGTGATATAATCAGGTTCAAGACCTTAGGAAATTAATTTCATATTTTTCTTATGACTTTTAATATTTTTTGTCATTTTAATTCATTTCCATCATATTGTGCATATTCATGGTTTATGTCATTCACTAACTATTTGTTTTTGTGCAAGGTATGTTTTCAAGGATTGGCTTATGGACTTGGATACTTTTATGCCACTATTATGTTTTATATTTTGTATACTTTGTGATGTAATAGCTTAGAACTTGTATGTTTGTATAGTTTCCATAAATAGGATAGAAAAGATAAAACGAATCGATAGAAAACCAAATTTTCAAAAAAAAACAAATAAATATTCGATCCAACGTCGAGTATATTTTCAAATAAATAAATAAAGTTTCATGTAACTATAGGGTTCCTCGATCACCGTCGTTCCACTCCATTCAACCAAAGGCAAACCTTGCATGTTTCATACCATAAGTCGTGCGTCTTAGCACCACGCAACCGACCCACCCGATCCATCGTTTCATCTTATTTACATTCCATACCGTTTTTACCTACCATGACCTAGGAGGACCATATTGCTCAGTGTTAACTTCTTTTACTTGCATGTCTAGTCTTATATCTCTTAGGTAGATTTAATTGCAAACCTCACTAACCATAGGTTATCCATGAATTCAACTAATTTAGGGTAAGTCTAGTTTCCCTTAGAATGTTTACCTTTTATAACTTGAGTCTCTTCTCATCTTAAAAGAAAATCAAAAACACTTAATAAAGGAAAAGGTGTACAATGCACCACGAGCCTTAAGCTACACGGGAAATGACTAGTGGAGGTCTCCTTCACTCTTCTAGGATGCTTTACAAACGTTCCATTGGGGGCGATCTTGGAAAGTATTCGCTCCTGTGTCATAGTCTTTAGTGTTGTACATTCAATAAACACAAATTCAAAACATTTCTTCTAAAAGACAACAAACCAAGAAGTCACGTCTTCTCATCTCATCTCATACTCTTTGCGGACGAACATGACTTGTCTCGACAGTTCAAACAGCGACACGGTAAACACCCTCGAGTCAGAACCGGTAACACCTGAGCTAGAACTATGGCAACGTCATCCTAAAAACCACAAACGAGTGTAAGCCTTAGTTAAACGAACTACGGCGTCTCTGATCCTCATTTATCCCGATGAGGTACGTAGGCAGTGGGGTAGGGCCCATTCGAGCACAATTTTTATTTTCCCTATATTTTCCCCTTTTATTTCCATTTGTCCATGTCCATTTCTTTTCTCATTTCCATTTCATTCCAGAAAGCCATTCTTTTATTCAAACAACACATTATTTCTCACCCTTTGAAAGCAGACTTATAAGCGTGGATCCCGTCGAGTACGGCGGACGGATTGGGGTGCTAATACCTTCTCAATTCGTAACCGACTCCCGTATCCAGATCTTTGGTTCGCAAGGCCTCGTCCTTCCCTTCTTCCTCAGGTTTGTGCAACATTACCTTTCCCATTCCTTTGGGATAAAAATGTCTGGCTGGCGACTCTACCTTTTCCGCGCCACTTTCGCGTTTGTACTAGGATGAAAATCCCGGGAGCGACACTTTCTCCATCAATACCTTAGAAAGAATACCATTAACTCTGTTTCTCGTTTCTAGGACGATGTCTGATTTCTTCAAATGTAGGGCTGCAGCAATGACTTCAGGTTTAGGCTCCTTCTCTAAGCCTATGAAGGGTCTCTAATCAAGGATATGTATACCCATTAGTTTGGAGAACTCCTCAATTGTAGGAACTAGCTGATAGTCGGGGAATGTGAAGCAATGATGTTTAGGATCAAAGAACTGAAATAGGACACTCATCATGTCTTCATTGAACCCTGAAGTGACTAGATCCAGTAGGTGACCATGCTTCTTGATGAATTGGGAGTTTTTAGAAACTTGAGAGACCAATTACTTAAACTTAGAAGGTATCCCTACAAAGTTGATCCGGATAGTGTTCCTACGAGAAAAATCCATGGCCTGTAACAAAGAACAAAGATAAATCCTTTGGTCCTTGAAATGGTTAGTGAAAATTCTATGCTTATGATGTCATGATGTCATGATGTTATGCTCAATAAAAAACACGTGGCACACACAAACAAGTCACACAATAGCCCTAGATTTGAAGGCCTGCATGAGGTTTAAGGGTAAGTAACCTCCCCTGAAGTTTAGATGGTTCATCCTGTCCTACAAAAGTAACCAGGTTCTAAGGGATCTCAATATCACTGATCCTTCCTAAGGGTGGTTGTTCAGTAGGAAACTTACTTGCCAACCAAAACCCTCCAAGCTTAGGATCTCAATGAGTGTATTATCGAGTATCAACCAACTTCAGTCTTCACCAAAGCCAACTATCTCACTACTTTCTAAAGGCCAAGATGGAATAACTAGGGTTCTAAAAGTCAGTTAGTGTATTGACAACATATGGCAGCCCCATATTATCCTTAACTTACTTAAGTAACATAAACACCAACCAAGAAGTCACACTAACTATGGCCACCAGATCAACCATATCGGTATACGTCGTACAATTTCCTTGGTCCATTGCCATTTACCTAGGGTACACTAGATCCGGGTTAGGATCTTTCACACAAAAAGCCCAACAAGAAAGTAAAGCAAATAAGACAAACAATTAAGTGATCTAATTCCTAAGGGTACCCCTCTTTTACTTAGTAACTCCCCAGCAGAGTCGCCAGTTCTGTAACACGGTGGGAGAACTGACTTTTAGTCATGTTGCGGATAGCAAGAGTCATCATCGACTTTTATTTTATCCATAAGGAAGGGACATAAAAGAACAGGAAAGACCGTTTTGAAAAGACTTGGGTTCGGGGGGTAGGTTATATAAAGGGAAGGTGTTAGCACCCTTTATATCCATGGTTATCCATGGGCTCTTAGTTACTTAGCTCACTTAAATATTTTTGAAAAGTGTAGTGTGTAATTAGAAATTTTCTAAGTACTTTTTAATGATCCTCGTATGGATGTATACAAAGCCTTGTTTGAAACTATTTGAAAATATTGTGAGGTGTGAAAAGTATTTTTGAAGAGTGAGCAAGTAACTATGAGGTACCTACCGTAGACTAAGTCATTCATGTTCTTATATGTCCTTTCGAGGGTAAGACTATCCCTATTATTATTAAGGAATAGGTAGTCATTACCTTGGATTTATTAAGGGACAGGCGTAGGGTCATCGTATGGTCAATGAAGGCAACTTAAGGGGTGTCTTTAGCAATTCGTAGGGACTATCATCATTTATTCGAAGGGACAAGATCATTATTCCGTAGGCAACCTCGAAGGGACTTGATCTTTTAAATCTGTAGGGACTTTATGATTTATACGTGAAGGGACTTTGCTTAAGACACCCCTATATTCGAGGGACTTGACCATTTTAAATAAGGCAACCAAGAGGGATACCCTAGGAAGTGTAGACGACGATCTTAGATCGACTTACGTGTGTGAATATTTATTTTCAGATATTTATCTTATGATTAGTGATCTAAGTCCAAATTATTTTTCAATTATTCTTTGCACTCCCTAAATTACTAACTACACAATTTAAATATTTATAGAATTTTAAAGACAAAAATTAAAAGTTCCTACGCTATTACATGGCTTCGGGGCAGTTACATAATAATATAGGCAAAAGAAAAGAAAACCTAAGCTATTACATATAGGAAGCAGTTACATAATAAGAGTGAAAAATAAATTACATCAATTATAACCTATACAATTCTCTAAAAAATAAATAGAGCAATTTAAATTAAAAGAAAATAAATTATAATTTTTATGAAAAAAATTAATTAAGTTTAAGGTTTCTTTTTAGGTTTTTAAAAAAATTAGGCTTTGAAAAATCAGGGTTTAAAGTTTAATGAAAAAAAAGTTTATAGTTTAGAGAAAATAACACGGTTAAAGTTTATAAGAAATTTTTAAGGTTTACATGAAAAATTAAGGTTTATGAAAATATATAAAAAAAAATTTGTTGTTAAAAAAAAACTATATTGAATTATTAATTTAATAAAATAAATAAATAATTAATATTATGAATGGACTATGAAGATAAGTAATTAAAAAAAAAGTTAAGAGTTTTTTAGAAAATAAACAAATAAAATTAATTTAAATATTTAAGGTTAGTTAATTTAAGAAATTAGATAATTAAAAAAAATAGAGGAAATTAGGAGAAATTAGGAAAGAGAAGATAAAACTCATGTTTCTTTGTCAAAATGCCCTCAAGATTACCAACCTTGCCTTCTTGACACTAAGACACGCGCGCACATGCGTGCACATGTGAATGTACCTGGAAAATAGTTATTATATAATAAAACAAAACGTATAAAAAAATGGTTGAGGCAAAATCATCAAGGTTTAGGAAAAAATCAGGGTAGTTAGTTATGAAAATAATGTGCAGATCTAAATATATGTATATGAATAACATAAAAATAATATGAATTAAAAAAAAAAGAACAACGACGTTGCTAACGCAAAATTGTGATCATCGCAACTGGATCAGATCAACACAAATGTCACGCCTCATACACACAAATGTACAAACAGCGTATCGACACGATCCAATCTGAATAATCTAATCAAATTAAAAAATATATATTTAACAAACAAAAAATAAAAAATTATTTATATAGATTAACAATATATATTATGTATTATATTATATTAACATTATTATAAATATTATAGATTATAGATTAATATTATACTATATATATTATATACATATTATAAACTGAATATATAATAAACGTTGACGTTAACTTTGAGTATAAACATTAACCTTGAATTTTCATATTATTAATATTGTTATAAACTATATATAAATTCAAACACAGTAAAATATAAAATTATATAATAATATGTGCAAAGTATAGTGTAGAAAACAAAATATGTATGTTAATAGATATGAAGAAAAGAAAAAAAAAGTGCATCACTATGCGTCGTCTCCCCTTTTTTTTTTTGGGTCCTCCTCCTTCTCATGGGTTTGCTACTTTTTATAGTGATTCTTGGAGTATTGAGAATGGAAAAAAATTAAAACATCATGATTTGTTTCTATTATGATTTGAGAAAGAAAATAAATCAGTTGATTTGGTGTACCAATTTGGGAAGGATGTTGATGAACCGAGAGAACATGTTCTTTTATTTTGGGAATGTTTGTATTTCACACTAATAAGAATGTTTGTTCCTTTTTGTTATATTTTTTTTGTATTTATTATTATTTGGTTATTTTTTGAATGAAAATTGAAAAAAATGAAAATTAATTATTTAAAAAAAAAACTTATTTTAAAATACGAAAATTAATTAAATTAAAAGAAAAATATGATTTTTTTTATTTTTTTTATTTGAAAGTAATGTAAAAAAAATGTTAGAAATAAATGACAAACAAATGAAAGAGGAGAAAAAAAATCATAAAAGTGAGGAAGGTGGGATTCAAACTCATGACCTCTTGCATCCATAAATCCTTGAACATGCTCTCTTGCCAATTGTGCCATGTCATCTATTTGAAATAAATTGGCACAAGGAAAAATACGAAGGTAAAATGCCTGGACGAAATTGGGGTGTGACAATGAAACACCATGAAGTCCATTTGAGGCCTTGGAAATCTCAATTTCTTTAAAGAAAGCAAAACCATAATTGGAGGACCCTTGTGATCATTTTTTGAATTGCCTTGAACTTTTGAGATTTCCATGAGTGTGAGAAGACCTTTTGAATCAATTTGTCTCAAATATGTGAGGGCAAAGTTTGGGGTACAACACTTATCATCCTCAGACCAGTGCCAAGTGGAGGTACCCAACAGGGAAATAAAGAAAGTCTTAGAAAAAACAGTTTCTATATCCATAAAAGATTGGTCTCAAAGGCTGCATGAAGGTCTAGGGGCCTATAGAGCCGCTTTCAAAACCCCTATAGGAGCAACCCCTTACTAGTTTGTCTATGGAAAATCATGTCACCTACCTTTTGAATTAGAACACAAGGCCTACTGGGCCATTAAAACCTTGAATTTAGACTACTTGACTGCAGGTGAAAGCGTTTCCTCGACATTCAAAAGTTAGAAGAACATCGCCAATCCACATACGAGAATTCCATTTTATATATAAAGAAAGTACCAAAGCTAGGCACGTTGAAATCAGGAGCAGTTGAAATCAAGAACGGCTCATGTAGTCCTTTCATTGTCAACAGACAAAGATTAAAACATTACGAAGGAGGAAACATACCCATTGACTACTCCAGCCACACCTTTATTGATCCACTAATTCCCAATCCAGTTATATGAGGTCTACTCGTCGAGCTAACAACATTAAACAAGCGCTGCGTGGGAGGCAACCCACGATTTGCTTTATTTCTTCTTGATTTTTCTTTATTCTTTTTTTTTATGTCTTACATTTTGTTTAAAGTATTTATCTGTATAAACCGACATTTTTTAATGTGTATGATTTCAGGTCCTTTCTTTCTGACCCCACTTTGCAGGATGTAAAGCCATGATGACATGCATGTTCCCTTTCAAGATGATGCACAAAGGAATCGCTAGTTAGTCCTTTATCAGCGCCCGATGGCACCTACACGATACCCATACCAGGATAACATGGATGCTTTGGGTATTTAGCCCAATGTACAGAAGAAGATGTTTTTTAACGATGTAAGGAAATTTTATTGGGACGAACCACTTCTTTTCAAGAGAGGTACATATGGGATTTTTCGTTGTTGCGTTTCGGAAGAAGAGGTGAAGAATATCATAGATCATTAACACGCTGCACCCTACGGAGGACATGCTAGCACCTCTAAAACGTACGCCAAGATCCTTCAAGAAATCCTTTTCTAGCCCACAATGTGGCGTGATGTTCATGCTTATTTAGTCAGTTGTGACCGGTGCTAGGACGATGGGAACATATCGAGACACAATGAAATTCCGTTATGGAGTATCTAAGAAGTAAAGATCTTAGATGTTTGGGGTATTGACTTTATAGGACCGTTTCCATCCTCATTAGGGAATAAATATATCCTAGTAACTGTCAACTATGTGTCTAAATGGATTGAAGCTATAGCCTCACCCACGAACGATACAATAATGGTTATTAAGTTGTTTATGAACTATATATTCCCCAGATTTGGAGTATCCCATCATGTCATAAGCGATGGTGGATCGCACTTCATATCGAGAATTTTCGACATATTGCTAAGTAAGTATGGAGTCAAACACAAAGTAGAAACACCTTATCATCCTCAGACTAGTGCCAGGTGGAGGTATCCAACAGGGAAATAAAGAAAGTCTTAGAAAAAACAGTTTCTATATCCATAAAAGATTGGTCTCAAAGGCTGCATGAAGGTCTATGGGCCTATAGAGCCGCTTTCAAAACCCCTATAGGAGCAACCCCTTACTAGTTGGTCTATGGAAAATCATGTCACCTACCTTTTGAATTAGAACACAAGGCCTTCTGGGACATTAAAACCTTGAATATAGACTACTTGACTGCAGGTGAAAGCGTTTCCTCGACATTCACAAGTTAGGAGAACTTCGTCAATCCGCATACGAGAATGCCATTATATATAAAGAAAGAACCAAAGCTTGACATGATAAAAGGATTATAAAAAAGGATTTAAATACAAGTGATCTAGTTCTCCTCTTTAACTCCAGGTTGTGACTTTTTCCTGGTAAGCTAAGGTTAAGATGGATAGGTCCTTTTGAAGTTTCAAAGGTCCTAAAATCAAGAGCAGTTGAAATTAAGAACGACTCCTGTAGTCCTTTCATCGTCAACAGACAAAGATTAAAACATTATGAAGGAGGAAACATACCCATTGACTACTCCAACCACACCTTTATTGATCCACCAATGCCCAATCCAGCTACATGAGGTCTACTCGTCGAGCTAATGACATTAAACAAGCGTTGTGTGGGAGGCAACCCACGATTTGCTTTATTTCTTCTTGATTTTGCTTTATTTTTTATTTTATGTCTTACATTTTGTTTAAAGTAGTTATCTGTATAAACCGACGCTTTTTAATGTGTATGATTTTAGGTTCTTTCTTTATGACCTCACTTTGCAGGATGCAAAGCCATGATGACATGCATGTTACCTTTCGAGATGATGCGCAAAGGAATCGCTACTTAGTCCTTTATCAGGGCCCGATGGCACCTATACGATACCCATACCAAGACAACATGGATGCTTTGGGTATTTAGTCCATTGCACAATTTCTTTGCAGCCAGCTCCATTGGGACGAATATGCTAATGAGATGCATTCTAGCTACAGGAATTTCACCCTCGAGTTCCTCAGCTCGTTCAACTATGATCCATATCTTGGCCCAGAGGGGGGTGTTTCTTGCAGGTTGTTCATGACAGAGTACGCCCTAAGCCATAAAGGATTTGGTAACTTACTTGGTTTTCAGACTACCCCAGATACCATCCCTGAGTTACCCATGGGATACTTCATGAGTCGAGACATCGACAAATTCATGGGCGACATCACAGGTGGAGGGAGTCCTGATCCTATTACTCAGCTATCTCATATAATCATAATCTGGCTCTAAGATACTTATAGATGGTCCTTTCCCATACCTTCATAGGAAAGGGTGACCTTGACCTCCATGTTAGCGAGGAGGAGATATTCCTTCTCTTATGTGCAAATCCGTCACACCCAATTTTCTACTTGAAACCCTCGGATGCACCTCTAGATCCTCCAAAGGTATCATACACATGGGAGGTACAATGAATCAGATTGGTACTGCTTTAGGTCTATCTCGTAAGATATATCATTTGACTGCCTATTATGGATAAACCACTTTGGACATTGATTTTCTGTTTGGATCGAGGGGTGATGAGGAGATCTTCCTTCCAACCCGACCGGTTCAAGCTGCTGATTGATAGCGAGACCTTCCAATATTTTGCCATGTCAGATCCCGTGATGACCATCGTGCATGATCGCGCTAATCGGAGTTATACGTTGGAGGGTTTTGGTGAGACTGTTGAGAACCCCAAGACTCCACTTGTTCCAGAGTATCCTCTTACACCACCATCTCCCAGGATTACTGTGCTATCTAATTATCATTCCTTGCAGACGCCTAACTTACAGACACAAATTACTGAGCTTCGTATGGAGACAACTAGACTCAGGCAGGAGGTTGAGGATCTCACTTTATAGGCTCAGGTATCTAATTCAACCGAGGCAAATTGTTTATACCAGGAGATCATAGATCTCTGTCGTTTGCTTGCAGCATCCCGAGGTTCCAACTAGATAGAAGAGCCTTCGGCCCAGTGATCATACTATTTTACTATTATATTTACCTTATTTTCATTCACTGACTATTTTATGTTTTGTTTGTTCATATTTATCGTGATGTACTCCAGTTTTTCGTTATTTATATAATTATGCATATTATTTCCTTTATTTTCCTTTTTTTATTATTTTACTAAAATAATTTATGTTTTATTTATGTTTTATTTTTCCTAACAAAAATAAGGCAAGTGCCAAAAAAAGGAAAAAAAAAGTAGTGCTAATAACACCATCCAACACAAAAAGGAGGAGGAAAACCCAAGAAGCAAAGAACTTTCGCCCCAGGTAGGATTTCTTCACATGGCACCCACCATATAAACCATGGCGCCTGCCATGGGGTCTGGTTCTATACGCAGGGCAGAACCTCCATAACCACCCATTTTCCAAATTTAAAACCTCCAAATCCCATTTTTAACCTTCCAAAAGCTTCCTCCAACACCCAAAATGTTTGTGACTTTTCAATCTACTCACGATCCCATTAACCCCTCCAAATAGCATTTTCAAAACCATCCATAAAAATCCATAAAATCTTCATTTTCCTCCATCCTTCCATAAATCCATTTTTACCTTCTTCAACCTCAAGAGTGGTTTAATGGAGTACGGCACTTACATCCTCCGACAAGGGAAGCCCGGGGAAAGGCAACCGAAAATACTTTAGAAAATCCAAGCACGAGATATCATCTCGACCTGGTACGTGGACTTTGATTGTCTTTACTCTCTCTGTATTTATCATAGCATTTTCACTTCTTGATACATTAGGAATGCATGATATTTTTGATAAAAAAGAACCGACTTTTGAAAGGTTGACCAAGTAATTTTTAAGCTCTTTGATATACACTGTTATCCCTAACACTGTTAGCATAGTCGGTACAATGAAATCCCATATGTTTAATGTTGAATACAAATTCACTACCGACGAACTAACAGAGCGATTAGGAGTAAATTTTGGAGGATATGCTATTTGTGAAGCACCTTTGGATTCTGATTGGTCTGTAGAGGAATTTTCCTTCTGGAACAGGTTGTCCAACCATACAACCACCTCCTTCGAAGGAATCCTTGCCTCAAGGATCCACAACCCGGCCATCCGTATTTTTTCGATATATTTTAGCATGTATTATTTTTGGCCAAGAGAATCCTAACAAGGTGAATGCTAGG
Source organism: Lathyrus aphaca (assembly GCA_963966055.1). Lineage (NCBI taxonomy): Eukaryota > Viridiplantae > Streptophyta > Magnoliopsida > Fabales > Fabaceae > Lathyrus > Lathyrus aphaca. The sequence goes on from OZ014519.1 coordinate 149,525,843, forward strand.
GAACTCTTATTTTTGCAAGGGTGCCTTACATATAAGCAAATTAGTCTGGTCCCATTTATACTTGCCCATATGACTGTAGTTTTAAAGAAAATAGGGACCATTTCATTTGGAGGCTTGATTACATCTATTGTTAGGGCCCTCAATATCCACCCTGGTGCCCAAACCTCCCCGCACAATTAACTTAAAATTTCTGAAAGACATGAAATTGTGTAGGGTGAGGAGAGAGGAAGGGTTTGAACTCATGGTTCATGGTGTGGCTATCACATCTGTTATGTTGCCTTGCACTACATGTACTAATGTTCGATCTGAGAGGAACTGGACCTACGTTCTAGACGCTCCACCTGTTACAGGTCCAGTGCCTCCTAATGTGCCTGTTTGGGACGGACACGAGACTGATGACGAGTATGATTAGAGAGAACACTCTCCAAATCATCACATGTCTCCCCCATCATGTACCACCAGCACACACTACACCGTCTTCTTCTCACCCTATTGCAGGTTCAACCTTTGGCTTCTATATCACTGAGGAGATGTGGCGTGACCAGGTCGCAAGAGAAGCGATGCGTGATGAATTACTATCTACCATCCAGCAGCAAATGGCTTCTAACATGACCTTCATGCAAGAATCACGACAACAGGAAAACAACTCTTTCCAGACTATCATGCAATCTCAGGTTGCCCTGAACACCAGATTCGATGAGTTCACAACTTCTCACAGAGAGCTTCGCCGCAAACTCTCTGGTCACCCAGGCTCTCACCACACGGTGACGACAATACCAACATGTCATAAACTCACCAGGTTACTCTTCTCTACCTTATTTTGAAACATTAGGGACAATGTTCGATTTAAGTGTGGGAGGAGAGATTTTATTTATTTTCTTGCAATTAATTTCCCTTCAGTTTTTCCTGCTTTCTAGTTAGTTTATCTTGTTTTATTATTAGAACATGCATGTGCCTGGAGATTAATTTGTGTAGTGTATATGAAGTTCCCCATTTCTTTATCCTTACCAAAAAAAATTGAAAAAGAAAAGTAGTGTTATTTTGAAAATTTTGGGCTTTAAGACAGGTTTGAGATAGGATGTAGGGGACTTGGGAAATTTTTTTGAAACATTGATATCGTTCGAAAACCATAAGCCTAATGATTATAGAAATCGATCCCATGGATTTGACTATCATTTTTTTGTAGGTCTTTTAGTAGTTTATCCTAGCAGTCAGATCTGACCTAAGCATGCTCTATGTAGGGGACCGATGAACATAAGTGATTTTCTATCTGGTGTGTTGTTTTAAATATTTAGAAAAAGGAAACTTAGGATAGGTGACCCTCACAAGGCCATTTAACCCAAAAAGTTGTAAAAACAATTAGCAAAAAAGAAAAGAAAAACAAAAAGAGATAATAAAAAGAATAAAAGTTGCAAATTGTATGTTGGTTCAGAGGTATCTGGTGTTGGACTTGGTAGGACAAATCATGATCCTATCCCCCGCAACTACAATTGGGACAATAAAAGGGGTTACACCAATTTATGTACCATAGCCCCTATATTTTAAGACATAATAACTAACTGGTCACTTTACTATGAGTATGTAGGGAAAACAAGCTTAATGTGATTGCACCAGAATGAAGAGGACCCAAAAGAGATGAAAGAAAAGGTAGGTCATGGATTGGTTTGTATAGGAATGAAGTTTATGTCTGTATTTTCGGAGAAGTGTTATTACAATGCCCTTGGTTCATTTAGTTAGTACCTATCACATAATCCTAGTTCGAACTTAGAAATTCTTTTTGCCCAAATTGTTCACTGATACAAGTTTTCTTTCATGAGCCATAAACTGTTTTGCTTGAGGACAAATAAAGGTTTTAGTGTGGGAGAATTTGATAACACCGAATTACACCGTGTTTTTGACTCGAATTGCACGTGTTTCTTAGGTTTTTTATTATCGTTTTCTTATATTATGTTCGTGTTTTGTTTTGTTTTTAGGTTCTAAGTGTTTACAAATCCATTCTTGAAGAAAGGAAGGAAATCGAGCTAAAAAGCTAGTTTTTGAAGGAATTACACATGTGGCACCCAACATGGCGGGAGCCATGGGGTAGGCCATAAGTTAGATAAGAGTCAACTACTGCAAAATTCCACATCTCCCACTTCTTTCCACATGGGTTCATGTGGCGGGCGCCACCTTCAAATTTTGTTTCCCTCCCAAAAGAAGTTGGGGGCACTTCAGTCTTTCCTCTCTTATTCCCCAGCCTATAAATAGAAGGCCTTTAGTTCATTTCTCTTCATCTAAACTTAGTTGCAACACTTAGGCATAAATAATAAAAAATTTGTAAGCGATAATCTTTTCACATCGGGAAGTTATCGCATTTATGTAATCGAGTCTGTAATCGAGTTTGGAGGACTTGGTGGAAGTTAATTTTGCCGCCATTTTCATTTCGAGTTTATTTTCGAGTTGTTTTCAGACACCAACCCTCCGATTGGAGCAGGTTCCTATTTATGAATTTCTCTTTTACTTTTATTTAATTTCTCGCATCACTTTACTTCTTCTTTTTTTACTTTCTCGCACTCACTTTACTTTTATTTACTTTCTCGCACCGCTTTTATTTCATTTACTTTCTGCACTCTCTTTACTTTTATTTAATTTCTTACACCACACTTACTTTCAAAACCTTTTCATCTAAAAAGAATTTATTTTAATATGACAAAAAATAATATGTGTATTTACTTTTCCATGTCTAGCTAAATATAAAAAGGCAAGAATGTAAGGATCATAGTTAAAATAACATTTCACACAATGTGTCGATATAAATGCTTAGGGGATATTTTGATCTTTAATACACGTTTTTTGCACTTTAATTATGTTGGGTAATATCGAACGTTGTCCAAACTTTAGTAAACTTGGTTAGTTTTAACTGTTCAAAGGAAGCAACAACACTTTGTTCAGTTAAGAAGAAATTTTTAATACTTTAGAAACGATTTTAAAACTATTTTCGGACGCGTTAGTGGGTTTAAAATCCGGTTCATTTGAACCTCTTTTGTTTCAAATTTTCAGATTAAAATTCTTTTCAACTTAGTTAAGAAACTATATTTCTTAAAAATAGGTTTATCACTTTAACACAATGCACACCTTTTTATAAGTGACAATAAGAGGATTTGTTTAAAGGTTAAACTCGGTTCTGAATACGCGAAAGCGATAATTTGCGTTAAATTAGTTCTTTTCATAAAGTAGTAAACATTTCCCCATAAGTAGTTTTATTTACATGCATTAGAATGTTATCTGACTGTGTGAATTACATTCAAGCCTGTTGTTTCCATTTAATCTACATCTTCGCACTTTACTTTACTTTACTTTTACCGTGAACCCTTATATACCCCGTTTTTATTTGCCTTAGATAAACATCGTAACAATATGATTTGATAGATTGACATTTGGTCTTTGTAGGATTGATAATCTTTTATATTACTCTTGCGATTCATATACTTGCGAAAACACCGTATCATTGGCGGTGTTAAAGTTATTTAATCTGAAAGCAAAAAATGAATGGTCGGATAAAAGTTTCACGGAATTACTTGAATTGCTACAACAAATGTTACCAAAAGATAACAAAATGTCGGATTGTTGCTATGAGGCCAAGAATTTATTGTGTCCAATGAGTTTGGAGTATATTAAGATACATGCTTGCCCTAATGATTGCATATTATACTGGAAAGAGTATGAAGACTTGTGTCAATGTCCAAAATGTAGTGTTTCGCGTTACAAGACCAACAATGGTGATGACAATGACTATGACAATGTTAGTAGAAAGCATCCTCCCGCTAAAGTTTTAAGGTACTTGCCAATAGTTTCACGATTAAAGAGACTATTTACTAACTCGGAGGACGCAAAGAATCTTAGATGGCATGCAGATGAAAGGATTCGTGATTGAAACATTCTCCATGTGGATGATTTGTTGCAATGGAAGAAAATTGATTCTCCATGTTTATGTAAGTCCATTAATTGATTATTTACGACTCTTGTGGGATGAAGGTGTTGAAGTTAATGATGCATATTCTGGGGAAAAGTTTAATATGCGGGCAATGTTATTTTACACAATTAACGACTTTCCGACTTACGGTAACTTGGCTAGATACAGTGTCAAAGGACTTAGAGCGTGTCCTATATGTGAAGATGATACTTGGTATCTGTAACACCCCATTTCTACCCGACTTTATAATTAAATCAGAGTTAAAAAAATTCTCCACAAACATGGGATATCACATTTTCGACTTAAAAACCAATCAACATAAAATTCATTAAAATAAATACTTCAAAAACCACGCAACAGATTCATCAAATTACAACTTTAAAACAACATCATTTGTTTTCAACATCGAACAACTTCAAAATTGTTTTCAAAATAAACAACTTAAACAAATTCATTAACTAAATAATATCCAACATAAAAGAGAAGACACGCGTTCATCCCCCCGAAGTACTACGTATCAGAGCGACAAACACCAACTCGAAGCTACTAAGTACTCGACTCTGGATTTCCTGCAAGTTACCAAGATAAGGGCAACATTCAAACAAAAGGGTGAGATATCAAACACTATAAACAAGAGTATGATAATCAATAAGTAAACGAGAAATCATACAATCACACCACTTCACACAACAAGAAACATCAACATACAACTTTAATAAATAACGATTAACAACACGTATATAATGCGACTCAATTGCGACTCAAATTATGTATATACATGTGGTACCATTTGGAGTAAAACTCCCAACTTAAAAATTTGCCAGTTTATCAAGGCAACAACAACATATTTGCCAATACAGGCCAACTTGATTTGAGCATTCGCTCCCAATTAAAATATGAAAATGTATGCGAATTATGAATGGAATACAACAACATCATAAACAACAACTTAAAAATGCAACAACATATATCAACATTGGTCAATCAACCCTCAACTTAATATTTCCCTAGATCGGGACAACACAACTTATATCGACTTCATACGACTACAACACGGAAAAACAACTAATTACGACTTAACTAAGTAAATTTCCAAATTAATTATTTTAGTCCTCAAATCTACTAAAATTAACTTATTTTATCACTAATTAATTTCAAGAATTAACATAGTTCGACTCGAATGCGAAAACAAGATGAATCGCCAAAAATTGCATTTTCTGTACACAATTCTTCTCATACGTGTATAGACTTTTTCTTACACGTATCATTCTTCTTCCTATGCTCCCCATTACGCGTAAATGTTGCCACTACGCGTAATTCCTGTACCCCTTACGCGTGGCCTATGTGAATGGCCAGAGGGTCATGCCACGACCTTTTCCTTACGCGTAATGTCAGCATAAGCGTCGTGTTACACGTAAGGCCTCCCTTGTTACATGTATTACCAGATCTACTATGTGATTCACCAGTTATTCACACCAGTCCCACTTCTGCTACAAATTTCACCAATTCAGCACTCAATTCAAGCCTAATTGGGTTTCTACATTGATTTTAGACATATAAAATTTTGTATATATATCATCATAACAATACTACATTCGATTATGAGACCTAAATCTCATATCTACACGAATTTCTGCAACAAAACCAGTCCAACAACAACAACAACAATTCCAGCATATTCTTCATGACAGATCCATACGAAATCAACAACAACATATCATACAAGAACACAACAACAATCATACAAAATACCCCAACTTACATACGAATTATCCTAATCCCATTTATAGAATTTGAACCCCACCCTTACCTTGGATTGAAGGCAACTCAAATTTACAGCAAAATTTCTCTACGAAAATCCAATCCTAATCTCTTTGTTCTTTCTCAAGACTTGTTCTTTCACTAAATTCTGATTAACCCTTCTAATTAGGTTTTCAACTTAAAATAACACTATAATTTCACTAATTAACCAAATTACTAATGGGCCTAAAATAACACCCCCGCCTTTACTACTCTCATACCACAACCAAGCCCACTTACTAATATTGTTTCATTAATAATTATATTATTACTTCGACTTAATTAACTTGACCAACCCAAACACGACTTAACCATCAACTTAATACCAACTTAAATAACTTAACAACATACTCGACAAAACAACCTCTAATAATAATTAATGAGGAAAATACGCGATAACATTTAATTATATTAATTAATTAAATACGGGCGTTACAACTCTCCCCCATTTAGAACATTTTCTTCCTAAAATATCTTACCTTGCCCAAACAACTCAGGATAAGATTCCTTCATCTTGCTTTCCAACTCCCATGTCATACTTTCTCCGGAAGCTCCCAACCAAACAACCTTCACCAAAGCAATCTCTTATCCTCTTAAAGTCTTCATTTCACGATCCTCAATTCGTACCGGCATCGTCTCTACAATTAGATTATCCTGTACTTGCACATCATCCATACTAATCACATGAGAAGGGTCTGAAATATACTTCAGGAGTTGAGTCACGTGGAACAAATCATGCAAATTCGACAAATTTGGCGGTAAAGTCACTTTGTAAGCAACATTCCCAACCCTGTCTGAAATCTGATACAGACCAAAAAAATGAGGAGTAAGCTTCTTAGACTTCAACACTCGTCCAACACCAATTACATGCATAACTCTTAAGAATACATAATCACTAGCTTGAAACTCTAAATCCTTCCTTCGCTTATCATGATAGCTCTTCTGCATAGTCTGAGAAGCCTTTATATTTTCTCGAATCAACTTCACCTTCTCGGTAGTCTCTCAGACTATATATGGTCCAAGCACTAAACTCTCTCCAATTTCATACCAACAAAACAGAGACCTACATCTCCAAACATACAACGCCTCAAAAGGCTCCATTCCGATACTAGAATGGTAATTGTTATTATACGTGAACTCGATCAATGGAATATAAGTATCCCACAAACCTCCTTGCTCAAGAACACAAGCTCTCAAAATATCCTCTCACGAATGAATCATCCTCTCAGTTTGACCATTTTTCTGAGGATGATACGCTAAACTCAACCTCAACTTAGAACCCAACGTTTCTTGCAGACTCTTCCAAAACCCAGAAGTGAACCTCAGATCTCGATTCGACACAATACACAAAGGAACACCATCAAATTCACAATCACTCTAACATAAATCTCTGCCAACTTCAATACTTGAAAATTGATGTTAATAGGAATAAAATGAGCTGACTTCGCAAGCCTATCAACAATCACCCAAATTGAATCATGTCCTCTTGAAGTGTTAGGAAATCCTGTTACAAAGTCCATAGAAATGCTATCCCATTTCCATTATGGAATTTCCAATGGTTGCAACAAACCAGTAGGCTTCTGATGTTAAACTTTCGACTTCTGATAAGTCAAACAGGCATACAAAAAATGTGCTACATAATTCTTCATCCCAGGCCACCAAAAAAACTTCTTCAAATCTTGCTATATCTCAGTCACTCCTGGATGAATACTCAAATTACTTCTATGACTCTCCTCAAGAATCATTATTTTCACCTCCGTATCATCAGGAATACAAATCTGATCATGATGTCTCAACACACCATGCACATCCAACATAAAACCATTCTTCTTTGATTCACCGCAAGCAACTATGATATCCACTAGTTTCACATCCCTTTTTTGAACTTCTTTAATATTGTCTAGAAAATCGTTATTAATCTTCAACATACCCAACATAATACTCTGCAGTGTCACTTCGCAAACCAAACTCATATCTCAGAACTGCTCAATCAACTCTAACTCCTTAACCATCATTGTCAACATATGCAAAGTCTTTCGACTTAAAGCATCGGCCACAACATTAGCTTTTCCTGGATTATAACTCAAACCAAAATCATAGTCTTTCAAAAGTTCCAACCACCTTTGTTTCCTCATATTCAACTCTTTCTGATCAAACAGATACTTTAAACACTTCAAATCTAGAACCATAAAGATAATACCTCCATATTTTCAGTACAAAACAACTGCAGCAAGCTCCAAATCATGCGTAGGATAGTACTTTTCATGAACCCTCAATTGTCTCGACGCACAAGTAATTACTTTACCATTCTGCATAAGAACACGTCCTAAACCCATAAACGAAGCATCACAATACACCACAAACGGTTCTCCTGAATTTGGTAAAGTCAAAACCGGAGCCGACGTCAATCTCTTCTTCAACTCTACAAGACTTTCTTCGCATTGGACATCCCACACAAAAGCTTTACTCTTACAAGTCAACCGAGTCAATGAAAGTAACTTATAAAATCCTTCAATGAAACTTCGGTAATAACCAGCTAATCCCAAGAAACTTCTAATCTCAGTAGCCGACTTTGGAGTTTCCCATTGCAACACAACATCTACCTTAGAAGGATCCACATCAATACCACTACTTGAAATTGTAACACCCAAATAACCCCACGAAATTATTAACGAAATCAGAGTAAAATTTGCTCAACAAAATATTCGAGTGTCACAATTCAACTTAAAACAACTTGGCTCAATGATACATTTTCAAATAAGTATTCAACAAGCATCGAAAATATTTTTAAAACAACACCAATCAAACTTCGATTACAAAAAACTGTTTTATGAGAGAAATAAACAATTAAAAGTAACGTCTTCCTGACACCCAAAGCGATGTATCAGAGCCGATATCCTAATGACATGAAGTATACCGACTTCACGGACCACCACTCGACTTATCCTTCTCACCTGCACGTTACCAACATAAGGGAAACATTTAAATAGAAGGGATGAGATACTTACATCACAAAAGAGTAATATAATAAGAGTTAGTAAGTATCAGAAATAAAACACCACTTCTTGACAACAATTATTCAACCGAATCATATACACAACAACATCATACACCTCAACAACATCATATACAACAACAACATCATATACAACAACCACAATAATCATGCAATGAGACCCTACTTAACTCTATGCATGCGGTACCATATCCGATCTCTATTTCAAGATCCAGTTCATATCGGAACTCTCGACCCCACTTTCATGGTCTATTATGATCCCTATTTCATGATCACACCCATCGACCACTATTTCATGGTCTAGTATGATCCCTATTTCATGATCAAACCCTCACACGATCCTTATTTCATGACCGCACCAACATCACCATAACTAACATACCCCACCTTGGTATATTATCCAACTATGCAACATGTCATGCAACACCAATGACATACATGCATACATGCAGCGATTTCATTGTACTACATCAACACAACAACTCACATACAACTACTCATCACAATACTGATCAATATACAACGATTCATTATCACTACAACTATTATCAACATCATGCATTTTTTAGCATATAACCACATAAATCAACTTCAACCACCACAAACAGAACAACATCATAATACATACACATACATCAACAATAATCATATGCACCTTTTCACAACAACAACAATTCATCACAATGACAACAAAGTCAACAAACATATCAACGATGTTTATATTCAAGTTATACTAATTATCCCTACAATTATGTGTATAACTCCTCTTTTACTACCTCTAACTACACCACATCGATTCCTAGGCATTACTAAATCTTTAAAGTAATTTTAAGGAATTTTCGGAATTAAAAATTGACTATTCACGCTCCAGGTCTCGCTGAGCGAGGGTCATTGCTCTCTAAGCAACCTACTCTCGGGTTCTGAATTTTTCCAAAACTAACTTGCTCGCTAAGCGAGCTCTGCGATTTCGCAGTTCTCCTTTCTGCGTTATACACTCAAACATGCATAAATTTTCATCCCCAAAACACCAATATCCAACCATAATTCATAGTAATTACTCATTTTACTACCTAATTCATAACATTATGAACCAATAACAACAAATTAACAACAACTTAACCAAAAACCTACTCAACCACCAAAACCCCAACATCTCATATTCAACCTATCTGATTCCTATTATAAAACCCTTAGAGATGGAAGAATCCCACCCTTACCTTGTTTTTGACAAGAATTCCTCTTCCTCGCAGATTCTTCTCTTCAACCCTAGCCATCTTCTCTTCTCCTCTTCTCATTTTCACGATTGTCTTCGTTCACCAATAATACGATCCTTTTTCCTCTTTACAACTTAATCCCTTAGACCAACTTAGGGACTTCCACAATTATCCACAATAAATTAACCAAAAGACCACCTTGGCCCTCACCTCATATTTTCCAATTATTTAATTTATCCATAAATAATAATAATACTATCCACCATAATATAATTCTCAAATTAAAATTATGTTCAATAATATATTATTATTCTTCATACACCAAACACAACATTTCCAAATAAAATAATTAAATAAAATTTGGGGCTTTACAGAAATCACATGACCAAGAAATCTGATTTCCTTCAACCAGTATTCATACATGGAAAACTTCACATACAACTTCTTATCCTTCAAAATTTCTAATACTATTCTCAAATGTTATGCCTGCTATTCTTCTGACTTGGAATAAATCAGAATATCATCAATAAACATAACCACAAAACAATCCAAATAAGTATGAAAATTTCGATTCATGTAATCCATGAATACTCTCGGTGCATTAGTCACACTGAAAGGCATCACCGAATACTCGTAATGTCCATACCGTGTTCTAAACACCGTCTTCTGAATTTCCTCATCTTTCACCTTAATCTGATGATAGCCCGATCACAAATCGATCTTGCTAAACACATAAACACCTACTAACTGATTCATCAAATCATCTCTTCTTGGTAACAAATACTTGTTCTTAATTGTCACCTTGTTCAACTGTCTATAATCTACACAAAGCCTCATACTTCCATCTTTCTTCTTAACCAACAGAACTAGAGCCCCCACGGTGATACACTTGGTCTTATAAAAAATTTCTCAAGAAACTCTTCCAACTGCTTCTTTAATTCAACCAATCAGAGGCGGACATCCTATACGATGCCATAGAAAGAGGTCTAGTACCAGGTACAAGATCAATTACAAACTCAACTTCTCTCTCAGGCAGTACATCAGGAATTTCATCAGGGAAAACTTCAGGAAATTCATTCACCACTTCCAACTCTTCAATCTTATCTTTACCCTCCATAAATAACGACACCATAAACAAACATTTGGGCTTCTTCTTTCATCAACTTCTTCAACTCTCTAAACGACAACAACCCAACTACTTCCTCTTCTGGAGTAAAAACCTCACTAACTTATAATAGCAAACTTAAAGAAAGAAAGTGAGAGAAATGGAACACAAGTGAACAAGTTAACTTAAAAGACAAACAAAATGCAAATGAAAGAGGTAAAGAGAAGTGAGAAGTGAAGGAAAATCCACTTCTCAAAGTAACTTACCACCTGAAAATGTTAGCATGAATGCATAAAGTACAAAGCATAAAGAAATGAAATGAAATGAGATGCAATGAGATGAAATGACCAAAGTCAGAGGTTTTTATGCAATGTTAATATCATGTGAGGTGATGCAAGGGCATACAAAGTGTATATGCATGATCATACAAGAATGAGAGGTCATGTAAGCATGCTTTGAGGTTTGAAAACACATGAAAGTTAATGAAATGAAATGAATGAAAATCATGGAAAATGAATGAAGAAATGATCAAGCATGGTTCTAACATGTCCTAAGATGTCTAAAATGACATATGAATGCATGAAATGTCATTGCAAGTTCATGTAATGATGCATATGCAAGGTGAATGCAAATGAACATGAGAAATTAGGGTTTCATGGAAGTATAAGATGCAAATGGATAAAACAGAAGCATATGACATGATGAAAATTTGCAATCAAGCTCAAACAAACCTTAATCCCATATTAGGTCACACCCCAAAGGAGAAGGTCAGAAGCCCAACCAATCAAAAGTTATGAATTTCCTAAGTTTTCTAGGGTTTTTGGGTGGTTCAAAGAAACAAATGCAAATCAATTTGAAAATGCAAGATAAATTTATGAGATAAATGACCTATAAACTACATGCAATATGTAACACAATGCAAAAAGAATCATCTTCAAACTCTTCTTGGTTAGGCATAAATGATTTTTTAAGGTTAGAGTTCAAAAATAAGATTTTAATTACCCTTAATTCAAAGAAAATTCACAAATTATGATCAAACCTAAAAAGCAATTTGTGTGAAGAGTTTGAAAATGTTTCTAAATGCATTGGGATGATTCATGATTTTTTTGGTGATTTTTAGAAACCTAACTGTATTTTTAATTAATTAAAAGACTTTAATTAATTAAAAATAACATTTAAATATTTTAAAAATACTTTTTTAATGCAAAAAATAAAATAAAAATCATTTTTGGAATGAGAAAAATATTTAAAGTCAGAATGCAAAAGAAAATATTTTTTGGATGCTTTTTGGTATTTTAAATAAATTATGCAAGAAAATGCAATTAAAATGAATTAAAATGAAAGTAAGCTGATCCTAAGGCCCAGATTCAAACTGAAAAATGAGGGAATTGACTGCGCGCGTCATCCAAGGGCTGGCATTCAAACTGACTAATTAACTGATTTAATTAATTAATTAAAATTAGGGTTTTAAGTGAAATGATCCTGGCCACAGAAACACGCGCTAAACCTAATCCTACGACCCACATTCAAACTGGGGAGATTAGCCCTAATCCTAACCCTAATCACTTTGAGGTGACCGGAGCAAGCTCCGGTCATCTTCTCCAGCCACACCAAAATGCTAACTTCTTCCCTAGGTCACTAAACATCAAATTTCTTGCCCATAAATGATCCCCAAGCATCATACATCATGAATCAGCAAACAAAACACATTTATCATTCATCAAAAACAAGATTCGAAGCAAATCGTGAAAATGAACAAAACTTTCAGAAGTTCAATACATGCTCATTTCTCAATCATTTTCAAAACAAATTACATCAGGATGATCAGTGAAACATGTAGATTCATTTAGAAACTTAAATAACAAGTTCTGGAAAAAAAAGTTCATGAAGCTACCTGAGTTGAAGCTTTGTGTTCCTGAGCTTTCTGGCCTCCCTCTTGATTCAAAACCACCCCAATGATCTTCCTGATGATGAAGATGAGCTTAGAGCAAGCTTGTGATGGCCGTTTTGAGGTGTTTGATTATGAGGATGCAGAATCGTATTTCTGATTTAGTGGCTTTTTGGCTATGGTGAAGGGTGCTTTGTGATCCTTAGGTTATGTGGAGATGATTGGTGAAAGAAAATTGAAGTTTCAGTGGTTGGTTTTTGAGTTTCGAAGAAGGGAAGTTTTTTGAAAAATTTTGTGGATTCCGAGTTCTTGGATGATTCGGCTGCTTGTGTGTTATGAAATGTGTTCCATAATGTTTGCTTTAGCCAATGGAAATGCTCAGAAAGTGGTTGTGGCATAGGTTGATTGGTATGGGGTGATTTGTAAAAAAGTCAAGATTTGTGTACTTAAGGTATGGGCCATGGAAGGTCTGATTTCTTGGGGTGTCTGGCCTCAGCAAGTTTCATGGAGAGCCATGGAATGGTTTTGATGCAGCTGGCACAAGTGGATGAGAGAATCCAATGCATTTTGCAATTCTTGAGAATTTTGGCCCTTTTTGATTTCTTGGAGTTCAAGTCATGAAAATACATGGTTCAATGCACAATTCTGATGTTTAGAGGTCCAATTGACATATTGTGAAATGTTTGTGTCCATTTGAAGTCATTAGAATGCTTGAATATGCCAATTTGCAATGAAACTTGAAATTTTAGGATTTTTGCCAACTTTGAAAGGCCATATCTTGAGTTCTAGGATGAATCAAGACATGTTCTTGTATTATTTGAAAAGGGAAAGATCCAATCTACAACTTTCATGACCAAGAAGTTTTTATTTGAAGCATTTTTGGTTGAGAAAGAGGAGGTTGAAAAACTTTCCCAAAATGGAAAGTTTCCATTACAAGTCAATTCCATTTTTGGCAAGTTTGCAAATGGCTCAAAATTCTTCAATTTTGTGAACTTCCAACCTCTTCTAAGATCAAATAAATATCATAGAACTTCAATTTTATGAAAATACCCCTTTGGTTCCATTGTTGGGGGCCTTAGATGACCTGATTTTGACTTAACTTGCTCAAGAAGTTACCCAGTGAACAGATGACTTCCACAATGAATTTCTTCATCAAACTTGGTACATATGATCCATATGACATATTAAGAACATTAGAAACAAGAATGACCCAAAAATTTGGAGTTAAGGCCTCTGAAACCAAAACCCTAATTTTGGTCCTCTATGCAGTGAAAACCCTAGCTCTGCTTCCATGCCTTGCCCAGTTCTTGTGATCCCTTGACTTTCTTGAACTTTGCGGAGTATAATATGATGGTAGAACAAACATAGACCCTCTTAGAAAGCTTTGAGGCCTTTGGGATGGCTCAGATGGATTCTTGGATTACTCAGATCACAAACCCTAGATGCAGATGAACTTGAACTATGCATATGAAACAAAAATGCAATGTGAGGTGTAATGCTTATGTTAATGCAAAGATGAAAGATCACAAGCCATGGGGTGATATGAGTGAGGGAAAAAGAAAGAATAGAAGCCCATGTCATGTTGTGAAGGCCCATTAACAAATTTTGAGACAAGTTGACCTAGTTATAAATAAATAATTGATCCCTAGGGGCAGGGAGAGTAAAATGGCGCATGATTTGAGGAAAAGTGCAGCAATAAAACTTATGTATTTCAACAAAATACCACACTCTAAAACAAAGAAAACTCCATCTAATCTCCTTCGTCGCACACCGCCTGTTGAAACAACACCATTGACCTCTAACACAACACATTTTTCACCATTTTTCAGCCACACTCTTCATCAAACCATTAATAACCACAACCTTCAAGAATAACACATTCTTCCACCTTGAATATCCATTGAACCACAAACCTGCAACCTTTTATACTACACAGTAGACACACCAAACTCCCACATCCAAGATCTCTACCTTAACAAACTTTCTCCTCTCAAACTACACCATGATAAGCCATTCACTAATCCTCATCGCACCATACAACAAGAACCAACAAGAATCAGCACCAACAACACCTTGTTTCACCTCAACATTACCATTCAACAAGCTGCGACGCCTCCAACATTCCGACGAATAACACCAAAATTTCCGCCAACAATCTTCATAAACTTGTTTCGAACAACAACATCATGACAACAGGGTTCTAGCGACAAAAACAACTTGAAATGCAACTCAACCTCTCAAGCTCACAATGCAACATCGTCAAAGGAGCATCACATCTGTTATGATTGTAACTTGACTACGTTTGCTCGTGTTTGTGGTATCGACTCAACACGCACAATTCAGCTCAGCAGGCTGCCATTAACAGTGACATTTTGAATTATTTATTCCTTTTATGAAATGATGTTGATGGCCGTAACCACTCTTTTCGTTATTGTATTATGATTGTTGTTTCGATGTATGAAGTTGAATGGTTTCGATCCGGTCCTGCAATGTCGTTATTGTTTCCTACTATTTTTCGATGCTGCGTTTTGACATTGCATAAGATTTATTTTTGCTCAGCCCTATTTGTAATTGGGTTTGTTGTTTCATAAATATCAATGGTGCACATTGAATTGTCTAGCTTAAGTGTGCTAGCTGGTTCTCTTTTTCTTGGTCGGGTGGCTTTTTCACTATTATATCTACTTGTTCTAGTCTTAGCTAAATATTGTTTTGTTTATATCTATTTTGGTCCACTTTTCTACTGATAGTTGGTTTTATTTCATGAAATATTGTTTTGATTGCTTTATATAGATTGATCCACTCTTCTATTGATATTTTGATTTAAATATTGTTTTGGTTTTACTCTTATTTCATAATTTTGTATATATTGATTTTTTTCTTATTTCTTATATACATCATAATATGTTTTCTTTATGACTGGTTCACATGAATTTTACGGTGTTGGTGTACTTGAAACATTGTTCAAAATTTAGTTGTCTTGGTTTATTTATTTTCTTTCTTTTGAAATCCACTTACTGTTAATAATACATTTTTCTTTATGAGAAATGAGTGGTGATAAAACATTTTTACTTAATTCTTAATGGAAAAAAATTTAGTGTAATTAAAATATTTTGATATAATAAAGAATGTTGATATTTTTTAGGAAAACAACGTCATGTTGGACTTGGTCTATTACACATTAAATACTTTTGGTTCATTAACTTTTACAAACATCATGTTTTGCGTAAATATTTTTATTATTCTATTTTTCTTAATTAATTTGTTATTTTAGATTATTAATTAATTACTTGGATCCTACTAAATGTTTAGTTAATTCTAGGCCATGTAAATAACATTAGAGTTTTGTTTAGTTTATTTGCTGGTTCACTTGTGTCAGGTTCACAAGTCTTCCTTTAGGTGCCTAATTCAATTTAATTTTGAATTAAGTTGGAATAGGATAGAAACCTCAATTATAAGATCAATCATTGTATGATAACTTTTAGGATCGAGTCCCCCTTAGTGTTTTTCTTTTAAACCTTTGAGTCTTTCTATTCTTTCTCTTAAAAGAAAATTCAAAAACACTTAATAAATACCACAAACAAAAACAACAAAAATATTTCTTTAAAAGATTTGAACCAAGCTTCAATCGTCTTTCCTGCGGGATGATTTTCTCATCTACTTTGCTTCAGACACGAGACATGTTAAGTCCGTTCTATTGCAAACAGGTAAACGCTTGAGTGGCAACACCTAACTGCTGGGATGCGCACTTGACGATGTCAATCTAAAAAACACAAAAAGATTGTGGTCACCCTTATTTAGTCGAACTACGACGGTCTGATTCTCATTAGGAGATACGTAGGCACAAGCGCGATGCTTGTCAACCCAATTCTCGTTCTGTTCAGAACTACGTGGACTTTGATTCTTGTTGTGACGAGATACATCAGGCTGGGGTACGATGCCCTCTCGAGTCTGTTTCTTTCTATCACTCATTCGTTTTGTTTTTGGTTCTCGTTCCTTTCCTTTCCCGTCCTTTCCAGTTTAGCAGCAGATGGAGCTTCAGATGACTACACCCTTTGAGCAGAACAGCAAGCGTAGATCCCATCGAGTACGATGGACATGAAGGGGTGCTAATACCTTCCCTTCGTGTAACCGACTCCCGAGCCCGGACTTGGTTGCAATGACCTCATCTTTTCCTTTTCTCTTCAAGTTTTCTTCGATTGTTCTCCTTTCCCTCGTCGGGATAAAAAACTAATCGATGGCGACTCTTCCGTTTTCCGCCGGTTGATTTTCGCATTGCGACAGCTGGCGACTCTGTTGGGGACTATAGTTCCCTATGCGAGTCAATCCTAGCGCTTGTTTGTTTCTGTTCTTGGGTGTGTATCTGTTATCTTATTTTTGCTTTATGTACTTTATTTATTTTCTTTATTGCATTTATCACATTTGCATTACTACCATATACTGTTCTGGACTGGGTTGTGCTGGTTTTTTCTGTTTTGCAGGTTGGGTGGTTCTGAGAGATAAGCTCACTACCAAGGCTTGAGTATACAGCCAATATTAGAGTGGATAATCGTGTGGCTTGCATGGTGTTGACCACGTGTAGTTTTCACGAGTTCCACACCCAGACGAGGTTCTCTTGGGAGATGTTCTATACTGCCTAGGCAGACCATAAGATGTTCCTATTTGAGCTGCTAACTCTGGTGACCTTTGGGATGACCCAGTCGTGAACTCGGCGGAGGCACTCCTCATATGGCAATAGTATTGTACCCTTCAAGATGAATGTATTATTACTTCTCGATGGCAGTTGCTGAAGTTGGGATCATTTTTTGCGTGGGAGTTTGAAGGGAATCAATTGAGGCCTCCCTGCGTAGTATATAATGCCAAACTGATTCCCTGATATGGTCATGAGCCATTTCTCGGAGATGGTGAACGTATTATCGCTGCTCGGTTTTGAGAGTCCGTGATATTTATGAACTTTGACCTCCGTCTAGAATATACCTGTGAGAGGGAAGGGCTTTTGACAAGATACCATAACCTCCATCATACCCAGTTTTCTGGTCTTCTTTCAACGACAGAGTTTTGGATCCTGTTATATTCAGCCAGTTCCGCTATTAGTGAAGTAGTTATCCAACATTTGTGGCAGCTTTGATCCCATATCTTTGCATCTTTAGCATCATCATGTTGCATTTTCATTCATCAACATCGCATGTCATTTTTCCAGAAAGCTCATCGTTCCCCCTTTGTCCTTGACCAACCAGCTGATTTCTCGGTACTCAGTTTGAACAAGTGGTAACTGTTGGAAGACGACAAAGTGTTTGAAGCAAGACTGGGCAGTGTCAAGAGGTAAAAGGTCAGATTGGAAGTCGTTGGTAGCTATGTCAAGGAACAACCTTCAGAGTGTTAATCTTCCACCGGGTTTCACTATGATGACCAATCCTTTGTATGGTCTTTCTATTGATGAAGATCTTCCACAATTGAACAACCTTACTCAAGCTCAGCCTACACAGAGCTCGGTCGATAATCAGGGTGTACTTGAACAGTCTACTATCCGAGTTAGACATTCCTCTGCTTCTGATGCTACGGATTATCAGAGTTTTGCTTTCTCGGTATCATACTTCCAAGGGGCAACCCCTGTGATAAAAACCAAGGATCCACGAACTATTAAGACTGCTAAAAGGTTTCGTGTGTTGGATGAGCTACTCAAAGCCTTAAAGGGTGGTGATGCTTTTTGTTTTGATGCTTTAAACCTGTGTTTGGTACCCGAACTTGTCATACCTCTAGATTTCAAAACACCGAAATTCGAGAAATACACTGGTGTTAGTTGCCCGAAGTGTCATTGGTGATGTTCTGCAGAAAGATGACTTCTATGCTCGCAACGATGAGTTGATGATTCATTGTTTTCAGGATAGTTTGAGTGGTGCATCCTTAAGTTGGTATATGGATTTGGAGAGTAGTTGTATCAGAAACCTTGGACTCCTCCTCATCCAAATCTTCAAGCTCGTGGTCGAAGATTTTAGAATCAACTCCAGATCCAGCCTAAGCCTCGCAACAATTTGGAAAGAAGGAATGTTCCTCTTCATCCAGTTCCCATGGTGTATAGTGAACTTTTGCCACATCTAATTCATAGCTCATTGGTGATTCCTAAGCCTCTCAAGTCGTTGCTAGAGTCGTGCCCTCTTTGGTATAATCCTCATGAACAGTGTGGGTATCATGGTGAATCGATGGGGCATTCAAATGAAGATTTCAAAGCTTTTCAAGCCAAAGTACAACAGTTGATAGACAAAGGGTACATTTCCTTTCCATAAGGAAGATTGGTTGTGCACGTCAACCTCTCGCCTGATTGAGTCCAAAAAATTCGAAGGAGCGTCTCCTGATTTCAGTGGCTCAGACAAGATGTCATCAGAGTTGGAGATCATTGTATCCTTTCCATCATTTACATTTTAGTTTCTTTACTGTTAATTGCTACTTGTCTTTTAAACATTGTTGTTTTGAATGGTAATGATAATGAAGTGATCATGCACTTTTTGATTCAATTATGCCGCATTCGCTCATTTTTCTTTACTGGCATTGAAAAACAAAAAAATGCATCCATATACCTCCCATTTATTTCACTGTTGTTTAGCGGGGACTTGAGGGAGGATGATGAAAACTGAATATCCATAATTTTTGAAGGTATGCTTTCGGATTAGAAGCTGCTGACGATGTACAGGAATTGCTTCAATTCCCAAACACCGGAGATATAAGGGAGATAGACCCTCGTCAACCCCTTTGAGCCATGAAGTAGGAGTTTCTTTTCTGAGTGAAAAACCCTCACATTTAACCCGGGGCAGGGTAGTCGTCAGTTAGTTTGACCGAGCGTTCAAATTTCCAAAGTAGTGTGCATCCGAGGATCCGTTACCTTGTATTGATTACACCTCAAGAGGTCAAGAGACTTGAAACCACAATGGGTATCCCTCAACAACAAAGGAATGAGACAGTCACTACCCTTTCAAACAAGTCATACAAACTAGTGTCACTCAATTTGTTCAAAAAAAAAGAAGAGAAAAAGTCAAAAAAAAGGAAGAAAGCCCGCTAAGTCAAAAAAAATGTGAAAACAAATGACTTAGGCAAAAGTTAGGGCATCCCGCTGGACTTCAAAATCAGAAAAAAATCAAAGAGAATCAGTCCAGGCAAAAGTTAGGGAGTAAATAAAATCCATAAGAACAAAGTCGTGTGACTACAAATACAAAGACAAAAGGGGTGGCTGCTACTCCAAAAAACCTCATTGGTGCTTAAACCGATATTGTCATTGGTTCCTGAACCATCGCAAAACCTTTTCGAGAGGTGAGCGCTAAGGCCAAATTAGTTGAACGTAGGACTGGAGAACACCAAG
This sequence comes from Lathyrus aphaca, assembly GCA_963966055.1. Taxonomy (NCBI): domain Eukaryota; kingdom Viridiplantae; phylum Streptophyta; class Magnoliopsida; order Fabales; family Fabaceae; genus Lathyrus; species Lathyrus aphaca. The sequence goes on from OZ014519.1 coordinate 149,546,166, forward strand.
GAGAATGGGTGGGTACAGAAAAACTTTGAGCCTATATCTTTCTTTCTAAACTGTGAACCAGACCAAGTCACAACCCTTGAAAGTCCTAATTGAAGTAGGGTCAATTTTGAAAGCATACTACGACAAGGTTGTGTAAATTGACTCCTAAATATTTGCTAAATCATCATTACGTTTGGACTAATGTCCATTCATCACACACCATCACAACATTCAAATAAATAAATTTTCAAAACTTGCATGAGCATCGCATTAAAATTACCATTTGTAAATGATCAGTTTTAATTGCAAGTCAGTCTGTGACATCAGGGAAGTTCCTACAAAGAGCAATCACGAGAGGACTTAATCATTTGACAATGCTAGCCAGAGTCAAGAGCATCTTGTAGGCCTATGAATCAGGGGCATGTTATCCAGTGGTTTTGTCGACCAAGGAATCAATCAGTTTAAAGAAAGATCCCAAATATCAGTAGATTTAGGGGAAATCATTCAAGTGTCAGTTGATTAGAAGTGAATTTTCCAAACAGGGGCAGGCCACCCGAAATATCTGTTGACCAAGGGTGAATTTTTCCAATGTCCAATCATAATGGGTTAAGTCATTTCAACATTCACACAGGAGCAAGGCACTTCGAAATCTCGAGGGCACATCATCCAGGTCTTCTGTTACCAAAACTGGATAATCATGGGTAGTTCGTTCAAAGTTCAGAATATTAGGGCAAGTCTTCTATGGAAGTTGTTTCCAAAATTCCTCTTAGGGAATATTCTTCAAAGATCCGCTAGACTGGGGTAGGTGAAGCTACACATAACAATTTATATCAGTGATCTTCGAGTTCAAGATGAGTATCGAGAAATCATGCTACCCACCCTTGCCATGTCACCCTTCTCAACAAGAAGCCTTGTCACAAAAGACTTTCCTTCCCACCTTACGGGCGTTTCTTGTTTTTTATTCATAATCATTTGCATACATTATTCATGTCGCTTCGCTAGGGTATAGAGCATATGCATCATAATTGCATAGAGCATAACCCCACAACTTGAATCTCACATAAAGGGCTTTGTAATCCCACTTCACTTGACAGTCCAAAGTCCAGTTCTCGTATGGAAAACCAACTTCAAATACCAGTTCCCATCTGGTAGACGAACTTTTAACCAGTCCTCGTCTGCTCACCTTTTCATTTACCTTGTTGAACTCCAGTTCTCGTCTGGTAGTCATTCTTTTTCAGAGTCAATTCTCGTTTGACAATGAACCCGAAAAGGAGTCAGTTCTCGTCTATTGGCTTACCTTCAATAAACCGATTCTTGTCTGGTAATTCACCTTCAAATCCAATTATTTGGCAACAAAAAAAAATCAAATCTATCAACTTGGCCTTAACGCCCAACCATACTTAATTCAATCATCTCATGTGGCTTGCATATCATCATGTCTTCAGCATCCTAAGCATACATCTACATCTTGCATCATTTGCATTGCATCTTCACCTACATGGTATTTCTCTTTGTGGGGGGAAAAAATCATTACAAGACTCGGTATGGGGCATTTATCTCGAGATCCGATGAATTTCTCTAAGATTTTAAAGACACTGGAGCATTTTGGATGTCAGATCTTCTATAAATTCCTCTAGAGACTATCTTCTTGAAAATGATGAAGTCTGGGATGCAATTTGAGGAGTAAGGGAATTATTATTCACTCATGATAATCAATATATAATTGTTGAGCTCAAAAGCTTGAAGCGCCAAGGAACTTCTCAAGATGAATGTATGGTATCTATTTCCCAGCATGGTATTGGAAGTTTATCCTTACCTAAGCATAGAATCCTTCTGCAGCCGATAAGTTTTCTTCATGAGGAGTTGATTATTCTCCACAATTAAAGTCCAATCGTCATTGGCATATCTTTCCAACACAGTTGTCATACTATACACGGGGCATAAAGTGTGAGATTCAGAGTTCTTCCCTAGCAGGAGGCTCATTTTGATTTCTAATTCTCCAACAGAGTTTTCTCCTCAACAGAGCATTGACACATCCTTTTTTCAGCAAGGTTAGAAAGTTGTCATTTCCCCAGCAAAGTTCTATGGTTATGATTCTTCCCAAGCAGAATTGATTTAGATGAAACCTCCCTAGCAAGGTCATCCTTCTTTTGGGCAGTTTAGAGCCCGTTTGTTGTTAACATTCTCCCTAGCAAAGGTTTCACACCCCACCGAGATTTGGAAGATTATATCAGTGATTCTTTCCCCACCAGAGTTGCCTTTTATCTTCCCCAACAGGAGATCCTCTTTGCATTTTTCATATAGTAATCATCATTACATTGCATCTACCAAACGCGTATCATTTCCATTTGATATGGAGCATTACACCATAGAAATATTCAAACATGCATGCGAAGCATAAGTCAGTTTTGGTTTGATACACTAGAAGTTTGAATAATTTCTCAATAAGACAGTGATATCCCCAAGTGTTTGTTCACTTCATTCCTCAACAGTTTCTTTTCAATCAATATTCAGGTGTGAAGATCCATGGATCTTTTGGGTGCCTTATGTTCCTTCCCAGTCGAGTCTTTTGGCTTGGTCCTTTGTGGAAAACTTTCATTTGAGTTATTAGTCGAGGTTGATATTCTCTTTCGATTCCATTCGAGGGTGGTTTCGTGTTAGATCCGAGGATCTTATTTTTGAGTTGTCATTCGAGGATGGCATTCTCTTTGGGAGTCCTTCTGAGGTTGGTCTTGTTTGCTTTGGCTATCATTCGAGGATGCTAGACCATTCTGAGTTTATTGATCGAGGTCAATATTTCTCTTTCAAAGTTTGGTCGATGTCAGTCTTTGCGTTTTGGTTATCGGTTGAGGCCGAGACACCATTTTGATTTTGTCTGAGGTTAATTTCGTTATTTCGAGTTGTCATTCGAGGATGGAATTCTCTTTTCAAGTCCTTCCGAGGTTGGTCTTGTTGTTTTGGCTATCATTTAAGGATGGTAGGCCATTTTGAGTTTATTGATCGAGGTCAATATTTTCTCCATACAAAGTCTGGTTGGGATTAGTCTTTGCTCCCTTTTGGTTGTCTTCTGAGGTTGACACACCATTTTAAGTTTGTTTAAGGCTGGTCTTGTTGCTTTTGTGTTTCCTAGTGTTATTGATTGAGGTCAACATTTATTTCCCCCGGGAGTCCGTCTGCAGTCGTTCGTTTTTCTTTATCTTATCCCCAATAGAATTTTTCTTCTTTGCAGCTTCCATCAAGCATTTCCACCTTTATTTTCTTATACCCACAAAGTGCAAATTTTCTGGTTATTTTAGTATTCAAACCTCTTCCACCTTTCAGGTTTAAGCTGTTTGAATAGGGGCAGCTGTTGCACCCCAAAATCTTCCCTTTGTTTTTTCTAGCTTTAACTGACTTTTTGTTTCACATTCATATGCATCCTCAGTAGGCCATTAAAAATTTGCATTCATTTGCATCGAGCTTCTGAGACATGGGATCAACATCATCTGAATAATTAGGGTTTCACACCCTATGTTTGGTTATCAGGAGAATTCAAGGTTTTCGCTATGCAGCCACCAGTGGCATCATCTTCTTATACTATTGTCACTCAATTAGGGTTTATTTCCCTGGTTTAGTGGTCTTCAAGGGTTTCATTCGTAAAGATTGTTTAATAGCACATCTGGCCCATAACCGACAGTGAAGTGTTAATTAAGATTTCTTCTTCATCAACAAGGCTATTGTTGACTTCTCAACATCTCAGGCTATCTTCTTTCCCAAGGAACTTTGGTTTTGATTCAAGTGTGTTTGTTCATTCACTATCCAATTCAGATGGATGTTTGACCTAATCTTGGTCAAACTATCAATAGTTTGCTTCAATTGCAAGTCGTCTATGCCAGTGATTAAATTCTTAGGCAGTGTGTATCCAAGGTTGTTGTGTGGAAGTCATTAGGTTGTCCAATTTTAATTGATCGGTGACTTATTTATCAGGCAATGAGCATTCAAAGTCAAGTTGTGTTATACGAAGTTCATCAGTTTATCATGTAGTGGTTTGCGAGAATGTTTGGGTTGAATTTGCAATCTTATCAGGATCCCTTAGTTCATATTGTATTCACATGTAGATTTATTTTCCTATAGATTTGATTCAGGCGGATTCAAGGCGATTCATAATTCATTTGGTCAGAAATTCAGAGGATGATTAATTCAGTTAATTGTTGTTTCAGTGGCGATTTTGTTTAGTGGTTCATGAGGTTCATTTTTTAATCAGGAGTTATTGGAGAAGTTCGAGTGTGTTTGTTGGACCAAATGCAATCAAGGTGTTTGTGGAGGGTTTATACAAGCTCATTTAGATTCAAATCAATTTTCATCATCCATTTTATTCCATATCCATTATCCTTTCCATAAAGCTTTTTCCTAAACCATTTTTCATTTTTAATTACCCATTTTCAATTCCGTTTTTTTCCAATAATTGATCCATATCAAATTATCCAATTCACATTGTTGCTCCCGGGATTTTCATCCTAGTACAAACACGAAAGTGGCGCGGAAAAGGTAGAGTCGCCAGCCAGACATTTTTATCCCGAAGGAACGGGAAAGGTAATGATGCACAAACCTAAGGAAGAAGGAAAGGACAGGGCCTTGCGAACCAAAGATCTGGGTTCGGGAGTCGGTTACGACCTGGGAAGGTATTAGCACCCCAGATCGTCCGTCGTACCCAACGGGATCCACGCTTGCTTGTTTTATTTCAAAGGGTGAGAAATAAAGTGCTGATGAAATGAACTGCTAACTGGAAACTGGAATGAGAAAAGGGAACTGGAAAAAGAGAGAAAAAAGAAAGAATGGGGAAAATATAGGGAAACGAAAGAATGTGCTCGAACGGGCCCTACCCTGTTACCTATGTACCTCATTAGGAAAATGAGGACCAGGGTTGACGTAATTCGCATAACTAACACGTGAACTATTTGTTTGTGTTTTTTATGCGCTAGAACTGCTTATGTCTATACTCAGGTGTTGCAGGCTTGTCTAGTATGAGTGCGTTTACCGTCTTGCATGCGAGACAAGTCGTCGCGAGTTCGCGTTCAGAATGAATGAGATGAGAAAGAGAAGTTCCCGCAGGATAATCGCTTATTGTGTGTTTTTTTCTGTCTTTTATGAGAAATGTTTTGAATTTGTTTGTGAACATTCCCATAATAAGACCTATCCATCGTGGTAAATACTTACACCTCGCCCTGAAACAGGACGCGTATAAGTACTCCGCAACAAAGTCTCATGGCGTATAAGAACGTTCAACCTTTATTAGGTATTTTATTATTTTCTTCATGAGATGAGAAAGAAAGACTCAAGTGGAAAAAGGCAAAAACTAAGGGGACTAAAACTCAACCCTAATTTTAGTTATTATTGAAAAGTGGTCCTAATGGTTTGTGGAGTTTTCTAATCCTAATGAAAAAAAGGGAACTAAAAACTACTAGAACTCAACTTACTTCCTAAGGAAGTTAAGTTGGTTCTAAGAAATATGGGGAAGCCTATACAAGTAGAAAATACAAATATTAAGGAAAAAGCATTAAAATAGGAAGAAAAAATTAATTCCAAAAATGCATATTAAAGCAAAAAAAAAAAGGCTAAGCCTCATGTAAACATACTTAATGAAAATTCTAAGCCTAAGTCCTAAAACTAAGGGAATTTACTTAATATCACCATTCTAAAATCAGTAGCTAAACTACATTAATTCAATTCTAAAATCCTAAGATTAAACCTAATTAAGCAAAATCTTAATAAACCATAAGATCCTAAGCTAAGCTAGGTGATTTACAATGTAAAATTTAACTAAAACCAAAGCACTAAAAAAAATAGTAAAATTCCTGGAAAAAATATGAAATTAATTCTCCAAGGTCCTTAACCTGACTATAATATTGTGTTGAAAAATATCCTAAAAATTCAGAACCTAGCTATGCCAAAAAGTCACTTAAATCTACCTAAGAACTAATCACAATTTTACATGAACTAAGCTACCAAAACAGTGCATAAAATGGCCTAAAAATCTACCAAAATATATCCTAGGTCCTATTATTAGTCCTCTAATTATAGAAAAAAGAATGGGCTAAAAATCCTACAGGAAGTGGAAAAACTAAAATGTACAAAATTATGTGTAACTAAAAGAAATCAATATAGAACTAAATAAATGGAAAAATCGAAATTAAATAGAAAAATACCAAAATTTAGAAAGTAAAAATGTAACCAATTTCTAAAATGAGTTATAAAACTACTGAAATTTTTGTGGAATTTTATTACGCATTTTAATATTTTTTGTGGATTTAATTCAAACTATGACAAAACAAAAATAAAATTCTAAAGAAAAAGGGAAGGGGGGTGCATTTAACATTTTTTTGAGTTATTATCTTAACGGGCCTAACATGAAGGGTGCGAATAGCAAATTCCAAGCCCATTAGCGCTGAATCTTTGAGGGAGTGTCCTATGGACCTTCAGGTCAATTTGTTTGACTCAATATGATTCGTCTGATCAAGAGTCTTCCTAGGTATTTCCATCAAGCGAATGACAGGCGCATGAACATGGTTGTTACGGTGACCGGAACTCACCTAATCCACCGCGAAGGGAGCCTACCGGATGGTGACACGTGTCACCGCCGAAATGGCTGGGAATCCCAAAAGTTATTCTAATCTTATCTCCTTAGAACCAAAACCGATGCACTTAAATGGTTTGAATATGGTGATTCAAGTCTTAATGGTTGATTAATTACTTTTTTATTGCTCTTAATTCTTATTAAGTTACAAAGTTCTTGAGATTAACATAAACTAACCTATTTACATTGAAAATAAACAAAAGAGGAACTAAAAGGGCAAACGCACAAACACCGTCAAAAGCAAACCCTAAGCCTTCCTCTTCCTCTTCACTGTCGCCATCACCGTCTATCATCCTCCGCCACCACCAAAAACGTTGATGATCCTAAACCTCATCCTTCATCCTTCATCACCGTGATCAAACGCGACCTGAGTTCTCTCTCAAATGCGAACGAAACGAAATGACGGCCTAAACTCTCTTCTACCTTAAGCTAACAAGCGATTCCAAATCTTCCTAAATCCAGAAACACAATCCATTTCAGAAGTGAGATAAGAGGATAGAATCGAAGATTTGTACCTTCAATCAACGGAAACACAAATATCACGATGCGAATGCGGTCGAGCGATCCAACGCGGAGACGAGCGAAAAATGTTAGAGGTGATGGCTTCGTTCGGTCGCAAATCTTGTTTCTCCACGAAACGATCGGAGCTTTACTTTGCCATGGCCTCTTGAAAGCTTTGCGAAGATGGCCGATGATGATGTGCGCTGAGGATGAAGGAGTTCAATGAAGAGATTTTCAGATACCGGAGGTTCAAACTCAGAAGGATGAAGATCTATATCCAGGTAAAATTATTGCTTCCTGTTCTTCCCTTTTTTATGAATCTTTATTGATCATCGACCCAAAACCTTGGTATTACAAGTGATGCTGCAAATTTAGAGAAGATAATTGTTTCTTTTTGCTGTTGAAAATTTCAATTCCGTTATCATCATGATTAGATTTTCATTCAACCCTAAACTTGTTGCAGGTTTTGAAGATTGAAATATGAGTTGGATATGAAGATGGTTGAGATGAGCTTGAACAATGGATGCAAAAGTTGAATGGAAGATGAAGATAGAAGGACCGAAAATGGTGAAGGAGGAAGTTGGTTATGTGCAATTCAGAATGAGAATGGAGAAGAAGAAGAATCTGGAGAATGCAGAATCATTGAAGAATGGTGAAGAAGAATTGAAGAATGGTGATTGGTCCTGATTTATAGAAGATTGGAGAGGCTCTTGTGAGGAATCTCAGGTGAACTTTCTAGAAGAAATAAGTTATGCAAGTTTGTTATTTTTCAGTTATTGCTTTTTGATTTTCTGTTTTTGAATTGTTATGAGCTTTAATCCTGTTATGTTGAAACTGAATTCTGTTATGACAGGCTTTGTAGGAAATATGAAACAAGTGTTGAAGAATGCTGAAGAGATATTCTGAGAAGATTTTTCCCCATTTTGCACCTTATCCATGTTCAATCTTAACCTAATACACTCATCAAATTAAAAAAAGAGACAAATCCTCTTCTTCTTCTCCATCTAAGACGTTATCGATTGCACAATACCGACAATGATTAACTCTGTGAGCGAATTCTGTGTATAACTTCAACAACATACAATTCGATGAACAAATTTCTGGAGTAAGTGTGTATTATGACTTGGTTTAGGTTCCATATGTTTTTCGGTTCAGCTTTCGATTCGAATTCGCGATGGAATCGGTTTCGGTTCATGGCCAATCTCGATGAGCATTGCACAATTGTGGACGATAGAAGGCGGGGAACACGTTCAGAAGTGAATTGCGGCAATAATTTAAGTGAAACAGAGCACATACCAAACTGCGACGTTAAGTGGCTACACAAGTAAAGCTTCTATTATTCTTTTCCCCCTAATTTTCTACTTCTGCAACCTTCACTATCTTTGCGTCACTCTGCTACTTGTATCAACATTGTTGCTTCATTTTTATTATAGGTTGATGAGGACTTGCGGTTATGGTTGCTGATGAAAGTTCGGTTACGAACCGTTGTCATTGATCTGTGATAACTATCTTGATTGCAGATCGGTGAAGAAGGTATTTGAAGGTGATGATGAAGTGTTGTTGAAGAATCACAGGTGAAGGCGACTGATGAAGAGAGGATTCAGAGGTTGAAAAAGATTGATTAAGAAGTTGAAATTGATGAAGTTTGTTATCAGTTTTTGATAGTATTCTGATGAGATTGATGAAGATGGATGATGTAGCTCTTGAAATTGGTGAAGAAGGATGATGAAAAGTGAAGTTGCATAGAGTTTTTTTTTGTGTTGTGGTCAAATTCCTCCCTTTCCGTTGTACCTTTTTTCTTGACTCCAGCGGTCAATTCAGTATCCATAACATCACTTGTAAATTGATTTTTCGAAGCTTTACTTGTGTCCCTTGTAAATTGTCATGATTCTTTTACATTAGCGACAATCCGCAAATCAACACCATGTTACTTATCCTAAAGCATAATTAAAAGAGAATGGATAATAAGTTTGACTATTGTTATGTATATATTTTTTTCGGTAATAGACATGGGCCTTATTTCAATATATGGGCTTTATTTGGAGATATGGACAAAAGACAATAGTCTGAAATTAGTGTTGGATTCAGATCTTAAAAAATGGTTTTCGGGGTTAATGGGAATTGACAATTACTTTAATATGGATTACCAATTGAATATTGGTTCCAAAAAAAAAGAGAATTTGGTTTTAAATTTAGGACATGAAATGGTTATTAATACGAAAGTGGTCATTGGTTAGAAAGAAAAGAACTTGTATCTTGAATTCCAAGATGAACCTTCCTCACTCCTTCTATACTAGACCCACTTGAATAATCAAATATACCTGATCCCAAATCAAACTTCAAATCGAATTAGACTGGCATACTTAATGGGTTCTTGAGTTTAATCCCTAATTCGATTCACATTACTTAGAGAATAGCCATGCTCTTATCACAATCTGGATCCATAATTTGATCTCTTTCATCCTAACCCACTGCTATGTAAATCACTCCAATATGACATTTGAACTTGAGGACCACTAAATCAGGGAAATAAACCCTAATTAAATGGAAAGAGCACAATAGGATGAAATTGTTAATGGCCTCATAACCAATATTTTGAATTCATCAGATGACCATACATAGGGTACAAAGCCCTAATTCCATGATCCCTGAAACAAACTCCAGTGAAGCAGACACCACAAACCAATGGAATAACCTAGTTCTTTAGAGGGCATTGATCCCATGCCTAAGGTAATTAATGCAGATGTATATTTGTAAGTGTTATGACCTAATGGGAGATGCAAATGAATGCAAACATAAGCCAGTAAAGGTAATAAATACGAGGCAAATTTTGAGGTATTACACACATCCACTTTATTCAAATTCAATTAACCATTTTTTCAAATCCACCTTTCAATTTAATTCATTTTTTCAAAATCAACTTCTAATGACCAAATATTTATTCATGTTCTAACCATGTTTTATTTTTATGACAAGAACCACCGTTACAATTACTATCAAATAAACAGAAAGAATAGAAGCCCATGTCATGTTGTGAAGGCTCATTAACAAACATTGAGACAAGTTAACCTAGTTATAAATAAAGAATTGATCCCTAGAGGCAGGGAGAGTAAAACGGCACATGATTTGAGGAAAAGTGCAGCAATAAAACTTATGTATTTCAACAAAATACCACACTCTAAAACAAAGAAAACTCCATCTGATCTCCTTCGTCACACACCGCATGTTGAAACAACACCATTGACCTCTAACACAACACATTTTTCACAATTTTTCACCCACACTCTTCATCAAACCATTTATAACCACAACCTTCAAGAATAACACATTCTTCCACCTTGAATCTCCATTGAACCACAAACCTGCAACCTTTTATACTACACAATAGACACACCAAACTCCCACATCCAAGATCTCTACCTTAACAAACTTTTTCCTCTCAAACTACACCATGATAAGCCATTCACTAATCCTCATCGCTCCATACAACAAGAACCAACAAGAATCGGCACCAACAACACCTTGTTTCACCTCAACATTACCATTCAACAAGCTGCGACGCCTCCAACATTCCGACGAATAACACCAAAACTGCCGCCAACAATCTTCATAAACTTGTTTCGAACAACAACATCATGACAACAGGGTTCTAGCGACAAAAACAACTTGAAATGCAACTCAAGCTCACAATGCAACATCGTCAAAGGAGCATCACATTTGTTATGAATGTAACTTGACTTCATTTGCTCGTGTTTGTGGCATCGACTCAATACACACGATTCAACTCAGTAGGCTGCCATTAACGGTGACATTTTAAATTGTTTATTCCTTTTATGAAATGATGTTGATGGTCGTGACCACTCTTTTCGTTATTGTATTATGGTTGTTGTTTCGATGTATGAAGTTGAATGGTTTCGATCCGGTCCTGCGATGTCGTTATTGTTTCCTACTGTGTTTCGATGCTGCGTTTTGACATTGCATAAGTTTTTTTTTTCTCAGCCCTATTTGTAATTGGGTTTGTTGTTTCATAAATATCGATGGTGCACATTGAATTGTCTAGCTTAAGTGTGCTGGCTGGTTCTCTTTTTCTTGGTCGGATGGCTTTTTCACTATTTTATCTACTTGTTCTAGTCTTAGCTAAATATTGTTTTGTTTATATCTATTTTGGTCCACTTTTCTACTGATAGTTGGTTTTATTTCATGAAATATTGTTTTGATTGCTTTATATAGATTGATCCACTCTTCTATTGATATTTTGATTTAAATATTGTTTTGGTTTTACTCTTATTTCATAATTTTGTATATATTGATTTTTTTTCTTATTTCTTATATACATCATAATATGTTTTCTTTATGACTGGTTCACATGAATTTTACGATGCTAGTGTACTTGAAACATTTTTCAAAATTTAGTTGTCTTGGTTTATTTATTTTCTTTCTTTTGAAATCCACTTACTGTTAATAATACATTTGTCTTTATGAGAAATGAGTGGTGATAAAACATTTTTACTTAATTCTTAATGGAAAAAAAGTTAGTGTAATAAAAATATTTTGATATAATAAAGAATGTTGATATTTTTTTGGAAAACAACGTCATGTTGGACTTGGTCTATTACACATTAAATACTTTTGGTTCATTAACTTTTACAAACATCATGTTTTGCGTAAATATTTTTATTATACTATTTTTCTTAATTAATTTGTTATTTTAGATTATTAATTAATTACTTGGAACCTACTAAATGTTTAGTTAATTCTAGGCCATGTAAATAACATTAGAGTTTTGTTTAGTTTATTTGCTGGTTCACTTGTGTCTGGTTCAAGTCTTCCTTTAGGTGTCTAATCCAATTTAATTTTGAATTAAGTTGGAATAGTATAGAAACCTCAATTATAGGATCAATCATTGCATGCTAACTTTTAGGATCGAGTCTCCCTTAGTGTTTTTCTTTTAAACCTTTGAGTCTTTCTCTTCTTTCTCTTAAAAGAAAATTCAAAAACACTTAATAAATAACACAAACAAAAACAACAAAAATATTTCTTTAAAAGATTTGAACCAAGCTTCAATCGTCTTTCCTGCGAGATTCTTTTCTCATCTTACTCTGCTGCAGACGCGAGACATTTTAAGTCCGTTCTACCGCAAACAGGTAAACGCTTGAGTGGCAACACCTAACTGCTAGGATACGCACTTGACGTTGTCAATCTAAAAAATACATATAGATTGTGGTCACCCTTATTTAGCCAAACTACGACGGTCTGATTCTCATTAGGAGATACGTAGGCACAAGCGCGATGCTTGTCGACCTAATTCTCGTTCTGTTCAGAACTACATGGACTCTGATTCTCGTTGCAACGAGATGCGTCAGGCTGGGGTGCGATGCCCTCTCGAGTCCGTTTCTTTTTATCACTCATTCGTTTTGTTTTTCGTTCTCGTTCCTTTCCTTTCCCGTCCTTTCCAGTTTAGCAGCATATGGAGCTTTAGATGACTACACCCTTTGAGCAGAACGACAAACGTGGATCCCATCGAGTACGATGGACATGAAGGGGTGCTAATACCTTCCCTTCGTGTAACCGACTCCCGAGCCCGGACTTAGTTGTGATGACCTCATCTTTTCCTTTTCTCTTCAGGTTTTCTTCGATTGTTCTCCTTTCACTCGTCGGGATAAAAAACTAATTGATGGCGACTCTTCTGTTTCCGCCGGTTGATTTTCGCGTTGCGACACCATTTTCAAAACCCTTTTCAAAAATTTTGTGATCATGATCTGAATTTGCACGAATTTTAAAACCAAAATACAGTGGAATCCCTACAATCAAACAACAAATTAAGATCCAAAGGATCTAGAAACAAAAGGCACCAAAGATCTACATATTGAATGTTGAGGGTGAATATGGGTTTATGGAGTGAGTGAATTACCAAAAGCACTTCTTCAAATTGGACCAAATCAAGTTAGATCTACTGCAATGGATGAACAAAAAGAAGAATACGATGAAGGTTTAGCTCAAGTTAATCAAGAATTCAATGTGAATTCTTGATAACTTCAAAAGGAAGAAAAAGAGCTTTAGTGGAATTTTTGGTTTTTGGGAAGTATTTTGCAAGGGATTTGTTGACTCTTCAAAGCTTGGTGAATGAATGAAATTATGGTCCTATTTAAAGAATTTAGGTATGGGAATTTGGTGGAATGGAGCTTGCTTTAGTAATTAAAATTAGGTTTGGTAATTGCAAATTTTGTGGGAAATGGAAAAGAGTGGTGATTAGTGAGGGTTTATGGTAGGAAATAATCAAAGTGATGTAGAGAAATCAGAGACCAATGGATTTAGAATATTCCAATTATATCAATGATCTAATGGGGCTGAATTTGAATAAAATATTCAAATTTCGCACTAGTTAACCAGTTAACGCATATGGTTAACCGGTTAACCAAGCCAAAATTTGAATATTTTATTAAAGGGTAATTGCTTGGTTGTTGTGGCCCGATTCTTCTTGTACGCCGAAGAAGACATGGAAATAAAAACATAAACCTTGGAATTCCTTGAATGAATCAATTAACTTGGGAAATCCTTGATCAAAGAAATTTTGAATTAATTGCGGATCAACTTCGACTTTTGTCTATGAAATTTCACTCGAGTTGCAGGACTGCTATTTTTGGCATTTTCACATGGCTCCTCTTCCTGAAAAAAGTTAGTGAAAGGAAATATTTTCTTGGATTTTGATTAATGGTTAGTAAACATAAACAAAATAAAGAAATTAAAGGTAATGGTGATCCCCGATGAGATATAAATCTAACCCGAGAAGAACCGAGCCACCAGTGCGATCTTGTTTGTATGCAAGATGCAGATGAAAATGCGAAGAAAACTTAGGGCAAAAATTAGGGTGCTACAGATTCCCCTATTTAAGTTTCTTCAATCTGGAGATATGAAGATTGACATCTTCATCTTTGCAAGATGTGAGAGACTTAAATATAGAAAAACTCAATTTTTGTCTTAAGAGAACATGATATGATATGAAGATGATATGATATGCAAGCCCAAGATCTCTGTGGGGAGAACACGGCCACCAGAGTGTCGCTCCCGGGATTTTTATCCTAGTACAAATGCGAAAGTGGCGCGGAAAAGGTAGAGTCGCCAGCCAAACATTTTTATCCCGAAGGAACGGGAAAGGTAATGTTGCACAAACCTGAGGAAGAAGGAAAGGACAAGGTCCTGCGAACCAAAGATCTGGGTTCGGGAGTCGGTTACGACCTGGGAAGGTATTAGCACCCCAGACCGTCCGCCGTACCCGACGGGATCCACGCTTGCTTGTTTTGTTTCAAAGGGTGAGAAAAATATAACTGCTGCTGAAAAAATGAACTGCTAACTGGAATGGGAATGGAAATGAGAAATGGAATTGGAAAAATAGAGCAAAAAGAAAGAATGGGGAAAATGTAGGGAAAATAAAGAATGTGCTCGAACGGGCGCTACCCCGCTGCCTACATACCTCATCGGGAAAATGAGGATCAGAGTCGACGTAGTTCGCCTAACCAGGCGGGAACTATTTGTTTGTGTTTTTATGGCTGGAACTGCGTATGCCTATGCTCATGTGTTACAGGCTCGTCTGGTACGAGTGCGCTTACCATCTTGCATGCGAGACAAGTCGGCGCAATTTCGCGTTGTGAGTGAATGAGATGAGAAGAGAAGTTCCCGAAGGAAAGTCGCTTATGGTTTGTTTTTGTCTGTTAAGAGTTTTGCATGAATTTCGCACAAGGAAGTGAATTCAAACTCTTTTCCATGGAATGTGTACTTGCTACTACATTCCAAGATGAAATGATAGAACAAGCACACCAAGCAAGGAGAATTTATCCAAGACTTGTTTCCAAGGATTAGGGTCTAAGTTCACTAGCTTGTTGAACTTTATTACATGTTTTTGTTGCTTTTGTGAAGAAGTATCTTTTATATTTTTCTTTGTGAAATAACCCCTTGGTAAGACTTGTACATCATGCTAGACAAGCTTACACCATTCCAAGATGGAATGAATGTAAGTGCCCCATGGAATAAGGCTATACACAAGGGATTATTTCATACATTTATTAAGTCTTTTTGGATTTTGTTTGAAGATGAGAAAGAAGACTCAAATCGGAAAAGGACAAAAATTAAGGGGGACTAAGACACAACCCTAAGTTATTTATTAAAATGGTGGTCCTAATGGTGAGTGAGGCTTTTCTAATCCTAAAGAGAAAAAGGAAAAGAGAGAAGAAAAAGGATGCAACTTACTTCCTAAGGAAGATAAGTTGGTCCTAACAAAAGGGAAAATCCTACCAATCACAAATATGGAAGGAAAAAGTGAATTAAATGCATAAAGGGAATGCATAAAAAATTAAAATGATAAGGTGTAAGGAAACATACCTTTCCCTCCCTACAAAACAAATATTAGTGTGCATTTTATTAAAATAATAAAGCAAACATACACCAATTAAATCCTAATAACTCTAGGACTCAATCTAAACACTATCTTAATTCTAAAAGAACTAAAAATATGCTAAAACAAAAATTTTGCACCTACTACAGCCTCTAAAGTAACAACAACTACCAAAACAATGCATAACACAAGGTAGCTTTTTACAGCTAGCATACAGCATAAAAATAGGTGTAAAAAGTCACATACAGCATGCAAACATAACAAACAACATGTATTTTACAGCACCTATATGCAAAGTCAGCTGTGAAATGTAAAATGCGGATTTGATTATTTTCATTTTTTTAATGCACAAACTCAATGAAAAATGTACTAATTAAACATGAATATGCATTTGAATATAGATCAACATACATAATTGAATGAACATGAGCATTTTTGAGGGATTATGCAAGAATGCACCACATGATTTATTATACAACAAGTATGCAAAATATGGCACATGAACATGGCATATGAACATAATGAGCATTGACCATGAATATGCAACATGATAGATCAAAAAGAATGTCAAGCTCAATGCAAAATTCAAAATTGAATTGATGTGAATGATATGATCAATTAAGCACAAGAACTTGTATGATCATATGAAGCATTTAATCACTTTCGGCAAAAAAGTCAACATTGCATTTAATCATTTAATCAATCCAACAAGCAAGGATCATAATCATGAAGCACATATTGGAATTGAGCAAGCATTTGACATGTGAAACAAGTGATTAAAGTGTAGCAAAACACATCAAGAATCAATTATAACACAAATGCATATTTAACACAAAACATGGAAAAGTGAACGGAATCATGTCGAAACGACTCGAAACAAATGAATCGGTTACTGGAAATAGACCCAAAAATTCCCTAAAATCAATACCTAAACATGTATGAACATTATAAGCACTAGGAAGAAAGATTGAGCAAGAAAATAAGCTAAAAAACCAAAAACTAACAGCGTTAACCGGTTAACCAAACGGTTAACCTGTTAATGGACCCCAGACAACACTAAATTTGGCCAAAAACGCATGCGTTAACCAGTTAACGCTGAACAGAAAGTGAAAAATGCTTTTGAAATAAGTGTTTTTCCCACAATCTTCCTTCTAAACAACCCTAACCCCCACCTAATCATGCTAACACGAATTTCTACTCAATTAGGGCTTATTAACACATGTTAGAACCTATAACAAGCTACAACCTAGCTTCTAATCCATTAAACTCCACAAATTGCAAGCAAAACGTAACGAAAACATAATCAACCATAAGTAATACGAAAAGCACTTAAAGAATGCCGAAATGGCGAGATGAAGAGAATAACTTAAAGCTAGCATGGTTTTAGATTACCAACCTACGAAGCGGAGAAGTGCTTCGGTAAATGTTGCAAGAATCGGAGCTTGATCGAAGAGAAAACCAAGAAAACCGTGAATCCGCAAAATAAATGCGTTCTGGATGCTTGAGATTTCTTGCACTTCCGATAAGTCGAAATCTTCACAAAAATCAGAGCTTCTTCTTCTACAATCCACAATTCAATGGAGGTTGGAGGCTAAGCTTTAAGATCTTCAAGTTTCAATGTGAAACTTGAAGAGCTTCTTCAAAAAAGCTTTGGTGAAAAGGGAAATGGAGGAAAAGTGAGAGAGAAAAAGTGATTCTAGAAATTGTGAGAGAGTGAAAAGTTGGGAACCAAAACTTGGGAAGTGATTAATGATTATATAGGGGCTATGCTTGGAGCTAGGTTTGGCAATGGAGTTAGGTTTAGGAATGGAGTTAGGTTTGTAGTTAGTTAGGGTTAGGGTTGGAGAAGGAATATTTGGAATATTCCTTGGAATACTCTAGAAGGTGGTAGAACATGGTAGAAGCATCCAAAGGAAATGGAGTGGAATTGAAGTGGAAAAACAAGAGGGAAAGAATGAAAGGAAATGTGGAAGGAAAAGTGGAGGGAAAGGTGAAATCAACCACTTTTCAAATGATTTTTTTCTTGATTTTTTTATGATTCCTCCATCATTTTTTGACCAAATTTGAACCATAGGATCATTGTAACCCTAATTTCATGATTTTGATCTTAAAAGTCAGGATTCGACCCTTTTTTACCTAACTCGGTTGCCTTTTCCCCGATTCCTCGATTTTCAGTCATCTGGCCAGTCGAACCTCTTCCAAAATGATTTTGTGGATGAAATTTGAACCCTAGGCACTTGAAATCATATATAAGAAAATGGAATCCACTTTGAATCATAACTTCATGCAGAAGCCCAATAGAAATGAAACCCTAATTTGGCCTTTTTCATCAGGAGATGTTGCACTGCTTGCCTCCTTTGATCAAATCAAATCTTCCCATGGCTTGTGGCTTCAAATGAAGACTTGTGGGATATTGTGAACCCTTCGCACAAGGTTGAGAAGCTTTGTGGCCTTTTGATTGCCTTTGTAATGCCTTCAGTTGCTCCAATCATTGATCACATACCCATTCCTCAGCTATGCTATACATGATGCAATGTTTTTGGTTATTTCATGAACTTATGTATGCTAAATGACATGAAAAATGTTGAGGATATGAGAGGGAAAATTTTGAGGCATTACACGGAGGAAAGCAAAAACTTGGGGACACAGAAGAAAATCCCGCGGAGGAAAACAACAGACACTAGAAGATTTTACCATGAAAATAAATCACTGGATAACTAACTCTACATGGGGAAAAATATATGACATAATCAAGGTAAAAAGGTCCAACGAGGAACTGTAAACATTCTTCCAGGGAATATCAACCAAACAAAATATTCGAATCCAAAATGGAGGAATACCGTGTTAGAAAAGAATCATCAACTACCTGTTTACTAGGTAGAAGATATGAAAATGATGGACTCAACTATCGATATACTGGATAGGAGCAAAACAAATAGGGACAACCTCCACTGCCTATTTACTTGGTAGAAAAATTTGTAGATGTTTAAAGAATTCTCAACTACCGGATTTACTAGGTAGGAGTACGAGCAATGAGAGACAACCTCTACTACTGTTTTACTAGGTAAAAAAATCTGTAAAGGTTAAAAGAATTCTAAACTACCGGATTTACTGGGTAGGAGCACAAGCAAAGGGAAACAACTTTTATTACCTTTTAACTAGGTAGGAAAAAGAACTCTCAACTACCGGATTTAGTGGGTAGGAGCACAAGCAAAAGAGCTTGATTAGCTTGGTAACATTACCCACTATCAAATAATTGATATCTTAATTCCAAAGTAATATACTCAAGCTGATGAGGATATTACCCACTATCAAAAAATGATAGCTTAATTCCAAAGCAATAAAAACTCACCAAAAGGACCAAAGTTCAATCCAAGAACAAGTTGGAGAGAAACGGTCAAATAAGACTCATCCCGAGGAGGAAATATCTCAACTGGGTAAATTCCATCCAGATAATAAACTAGGGAGAAACTGAATCAAAATCATCCACGAGAAACAAAATTAGTGGGGAATTGGAAAGGATAAACACTTTCTGCTTAATGGTCGACACTCTAAAATTGAGAGGAAGACAACACACACGCTTTTTGGGGAAAGTCCACGCCAAAGAGCAGGGAACAATGATAAATGCAAGAATGTAAGCAAATGATGTTATGCTTCTGCATATGAATATGTGTATGAATGTGCTGAAAAAACAGACATAAAGATAAGCAACAGGTGACATAAGCACCACGACAACCAGATACTCGGCCAATCACAAGGCAACAATGTTGGGGAATCCTGTTGGAAATTCAAATTGAAATCCTGTAGGGGAACATCAAAAGCCATCAAAGGAATAAAATCCTACTACAAGTCTTAACTCATACTGAGAAAAACATCTGCTAGGGATCCAGTCCACAAAGCAATCTTCAAGAATTTGTAAAAGGATAATAACGGAGATTCCACTCGGAAAGAATAACATGTTGGAGAAACACCAATAACATAAAATTTTCCACGCTTTGGGGGAAAGAGGGAAATGTCCCCATCAAAGACTGATGGGGCAAATATCTTCACCAACTTGGTTTGGGGAAACAAGGTGAAGATCTACCAGGGATGCAAATAAAGCATAGCTTATTAGAGTATCAAACATCAACTCTGCATGGGGATACCACCCTGCTGAGGAAAGGTAATAAAAAACTGTCGAGGATGGGGAAAAGCTTCCATAATCCTTGCTAGGGACATAATTATTCTTGTTAAGAATCAAACTCCTGCGGGGAATAACCATCATATCACTCTTGCTCCGCATGGGGAAAGGGGCATGCCACTCTTGCTCTTCTTGGGGAAAAAGTGTAACATTTGTTGAAGATCAAATAAGAATCTACTAGAAACCATCACACAAAGTCCTACTGAGGATCTATGGAAAAGATGAATAGAGATCATTTGCCACAATTCTTCTGCCAAGGGATACAACTAACTCAAGCTGAGAAACAAGAACTCGGTTGTGGATTCCCAATACTTCTCAAAGGTGAACTGTCGGGGAATAGATCAAAACTTAGCTGGGGATTTGCAAGTGACAGGAAAAATGCTTCCAACAAACTCTTATAGGGAAGAAAACGGGACCAGGAACATTTACAGTCCCTGTTCATGCTCTTTGGTGGGGCACAAAACATCATTAATATCAATATGTCAAGACTATTCAGGAATTCCGTAAGGACACAATCGGATCAAGCCCTGCTTTGGGAGAGACAAGTTACACACATCCGAACTTTACAATCTCTAGAATCACTATTGATATCCTTTCTTCATTCACATATCAAAAGAAAAATGTTTTTATAATCTTCTAAGATTAAATTTGTTTCAAAAATCATCATAAACAATAAATTGAAATTTTGTAAACAGAAACAATAAAAAGATTTACAAACAATTGGATAAAAGCTCAAATTCATTGATAGAATGGTAGTCAGCAAATGGCATGACTCCATGGATCATTACAAGTTTGAAAAATGGCAAATACATGGAAAAGGGCTACATTGAAATACAATGATCACTATTCTCCCTATCAACTTTGAACTCCACTATGTCTGAAACTTCAGTCAAGTATGAGTGAATAAGAATCTTTGATGGGAAATTATTTTGAGGGATAGAATATGAAATCCTCGGTTGCTACAAGTGATCCAGCCTGTCGATGCAGTTACTTGCCATGATCCCTAACTTTTGCCTAGATTTCCCTTTCGGGTTTTCAATCTACCGGGATAATCATTTCTGTCTGTCTCTAATTTTTTCCTGGCCTCCCTTTCGGGTTTTCAATCCACTGAGACGCTCATTTTTTCCTAAGTCGCCCTTTCGGGTTTTCAACTTAGCGAGTTGTTCTTTTATTTTTTAGGCGAAGTATTTCTTGACTGCATCCGCATTCACAAAATGAGTGATCTCCTTACCATCCATAGTTGCAAGAAATAATGAACCTCTAGAGAAGGCTTTCTCAACAACATATGGGCTATCATAGTTCGGAGTCCACTTGCCCCGAGAATCTGTAATGAAAGACTGGATCTTTTTTAGCACGAGGTCGCCTTCTCTGAATACACGAGGTTTGACCTTATTGTCAAAAGCTTTCTTCATTCTTTGTTGGTAAAACCGACCATGACATAAAGTTGTTATTATCTTTTCCTCAATAAAATTCAACTGATCAAATCTAATCTAACACCATTCAGCCTCAGTCAACTTGGCTTCCATCAGAACTTTCATTTATGGGATCTCAACCTCGACGGGGAGCACTGCTTCTGTACCATAAACAAATGAGAAAGGGGTTTCCTTTGTTGAAGTGCAGAAAAATGTACAATACCCATGCAAAGCAAAAGGGAGCATTTCATGCCAGTCCTTATATGTCACATCCATCTTCTGAATGATCTTCTTAATGTTCTTATTCGCAGCTTCAACAACCCCATTCATCTTTGATCTATAAGGAGAAGAATTATGGTGTTGAATCTTGAATTCTTCACAAAGCTCTTTCATCATCTTATTATTCAAGTTTGAACCATTATCAGTAATGATTCTATTTGGAACACCATATCTGCAGATAATGTTATTCTTGATAAACCGAACCACAACTTGCTTGGTCCCATTAGCATACGATGCCGCTTCTACCCACTTGATGAAGTAGTCAATTGCCACGAGAATAAAACAATGTCCATTTGAATCCTTGGTTTCAATCATACCAATCATATCAATTACAAACATAGAGAAAGGCCATATGGAAGAAATTACATTGAGATGAGTTGGTGGCACATGAATCTTATCAGCATACACTTGGCACTTATGGCATTTTTTCCCATACTTGCAACAGTCAGATTCCATTGTCAGGTAATAGTAACTTGCATTCAACATATTTTTAGCCATTTCATGCCCATTAGCATGAGTACCAAAATATCCTTCATGAATTTATTTCATTAACATGTCTGCTTCGTGTCTATCCACGTATCTGAGCAAAACCATGTCAAAATTTCTCTTATAAAGTACATTTCCATTCAGGAAGAAATTTCCTGCCAATCTCCTCAAAGTCCTCTTATCTTTATCGGATGCCCGAAGTGGGTATTCCTGACTCTGGAGAAAATATTTAATATCATGATACCAAGGCTTATCATCATGGACTTCTTCAACTGCAAACACATGAGCTGGTCTTTCAAGCCGCATCACTCTGATCATGGGAACGTCATTCCACTTGTGCACTTTTAACATAGAAGCTATAGTTGCCAAAGCATCTTCCATCTAATTTTCATCGTGAGGCACATAATGAAACTCAACTTTAGTGAAGAAAGTTGATATCCTCCTAGCATTATCTCAATAAGGGATCAAATGGGGTTGATGTGTTACCTACTTACCCTTGATCTGATTGATTACCAAGGCAGAATCTCCATACATATCAATATGTTTAATCCTCAAATCAATAGCTTCCTCAAGACCAATAATACAGGCTTCATACTCAGCTTCATTATTGGTACAAGGGAAAGTCAACCTTGCAGCAAAAGGAATATGTGAACCATGTAGAGTAATGATCATTGCCCCAATTTCTCTTCCGCGTGCATTTACAGCACTATTAAAAACTAAACCCCATCAAGATCCAGGTTCCGGCCCTTCCTCAATCAAAGGCTCATCACAATCTTTCATTTTCAAATACATTACATCCTCATCTGGAAAATCAAACTTGATAGGCTGGTAATCATCAATCGGTTGATGTGCCAAATGGTCAGCCAAGATACTTCTTTTTTACAGCTTTTTGAGCCCGATACTCGATGTCATATTTTGATAATAACATTTGCCAACGAGCAATCCTCCCAGTCAAAGCAGGCTTTTCAAAGATATACTTGATTGGATCCATTTTAGAGATCAACCAAGTTGTATGATTTAACATATAATGGCGAAGACGCTTTGCAGCCTAAGCTAAGGCACACCAGGTTTTTTCAAGCATGGAGTACCGAGACTCACAATCAGTGAATTTCTTACTCAAGTAGTAAATTGCATATTCTTTTCTTTCACATTCATCTTGCTGGCCAAGCACACAACCCATGGAATCTTCCAACACAATCAAGTACATAATCAACGGTCTACCTTCCATCGGAGGAGACAAGATAGGAGGCTCAAGAATATATTCTTTGATACTTTCAAACGCCTTCTGGCAATCATCTTTCCAGACACAACCTTGGTCTTTCCTAAGCAACTTGAAGATCGGAGCACATGTGGCAGTCATGTGAGAGATAAACCTCGAAATATAATTCAAATGGCCCAAGAATCCTCTTACTTCATTTTCAGTTCTTGGAGCAGGCATTTCTCGAATAGCTTTCACTTTATCAGGATCAACTTCAATGCCTTTTTGGCTGTCAATGAAACCTAGCAACTTTCCAGAACTTACACCAAAGGTGCACTTGTTAGGATTCAAACGAATCTTAAACTTACTTAACCGCTGAAACAACTTCAGAAAATGTTCAACATGATCCTCTTCAGTCCTTGACTTAGCGATCATATCATCAACATATACCTCAATTTCTTTGTGCATCATATCATGGAAAAGCATGGTCACGGCTCTTTGGTATGTCACAACGACATTCTTCAATCCAAAGGGCATCACTCTGTAGCAGAATGTTCGTCATGGTGTAATAAATATGGTCTTTTCCATGTCCTCGGGTGCCATCTTTATTTGATTATAACCAGAAAATCCGTACATAAAAGAGAATACATCAAACTTAGCCATATTATCTACCAACACATCAATGTGTGGTAATGGAAAATCATCTTTTGGACTGACTTTATTCAAATCTCTGTAATCAACACACATTCGGACTTTTCCGTCTTTCTTTGGAACATGCACAATATTGGCCACCCATTGAGGATAATTAGATGTCACAAGAAAACCTGCATCAATCTGCTTTTGAACCCCCTCTTTGATTTTTACTGCCATATCAGGACAAGTTCTTCTCAACTTTTGCTTCACATGTGTACATTCAGGCTTCAGTGGCAATCTATGCTCCACAATATTAGTATCAAGACCTGGCATGTCCTGATAAGACCAAGAAAATACATCAACATATTCTCCAATAAGCTCTACCATTCTCTTCTTAACCTCAGAACTAAGCAATGGTCCAATCTTGACTTCCTTTTTATCATCTTCAGAACCCAAGTTGACCAATTCTATAGACTCTCCATGAGGCTGAATTATCTTCTCCTCGTGCTCAAGCAACTGAGAAATCTCATCAGGAATCTCTTCAACATCCTCTTCCTCAGCTTCGAACACAGGGAATTCAAAGTTAGGAGTGGGCATATGATCATTGTTTTCAATGGGTTTATCAATCAATCTGCACAATGATTTTATTTTTATTTTAGAGTATGAACAAAAGTGCAAATATCATGCAGATAAACAATGATTATCTTTATTTTGGGTTTTTTATATTACCATTTTTCAGAATAAAGCAAAAAGAAAAAACACATATGGAAATAACAAAATAACATTTTATTGATGATGATAAAATTTGAAACAAAGCCCGACAAACATCACTTTCACCTTGGGCAGTGTGAAAGGAATTTTGAAAGAAAATAAAACAAATTACTTTGAAGCATGAACAATAGAAGGAACATCAACAACAATCCAATTTTTGCAAATCATTTCCGTGCGTAACAAAGTTAGGCATTTCTTAATCTTCATCATCTTCAATGATGGCAGCAGCGGAATGATCATTGATAAACCTAACACTTCAGAATCCTTCTTGGATAGTCTTCGGGTCATTGAGAGCCACATCTGGTGCAAAACCAATACCGAATCCTTCTTTGTTGTTAACAGCATCGATAACTCGTCCCCAACCGTTAGATCTACTAGTTTCAAGCATGCACATAGCATCCTTGAGAGAAGACATAGGCATAACATTATTCTTAGCAGCATTATCAACATAAAGAGCCTGGAAAGAAGTTCCTATCTCTTCTTCGGCATCAATATAGGAAAACGATGACAAATTGCTCACTAGCATCGCCTGCTCACCACCAATAGTCACTAATTTCCCATCTTTCACAAACTTCAGCTTCTGATGAAGAGTAGATGTCATAACTTCTGCCTCATGAATCCAGGGTCTTCCAAGGAGACAATTGTAAGCAGGACATATATCCATTACTTGAAAAGTAATCTGGAATATAAATGGTCCAATCAGAATAGGAAGATCAACTTCGCCAATGACTGTCTTCTTTGATCCGTAAAAAGCTTTCACAATAATCCCACTATGCCTCATGGGAGCACCTTGGTACGCAAGCCTTGACAAAGTTGACTTTGGCATCACATTCAGAGAAGATCTGGTATTAACCAGCACTTTAGACATAACATCTTCCTGACAATTCACTGAAATATGTAGAGCCAAATTATGGTTCCTTCCTTCTTCAGGCAAGTCATCATCACAAAAACTCATATTGTTTCATGATGTGATATTATCCACAATACTATCGAACTGATCAACAATCACATCATGATCAACATAAGCTTGATCAAGAATCTTCTATAAAGACTGCCTATGGGCCTCAAAGCACATCAAGAGTGATAAAACTGATATCTTCGACGAAGTATGTAACAACTGCTCAGTAATGTTGTACTCGCTCTTCTTTATCAATTTCAACACCTCATCCTCACTATCTTTCAAATTGGAATCACCAAGTTGACCTGATCGGGCAACATCATCCTCAGTTTGTTTACTCGCATTTGTATATTCAGTTGTCTTCGGAGGATCTGAAGCATAAACTCTACCATTTCGAGTGAACTTTGTCACATCAGCAATGCTAACCACAGACTTTGGAGAAGGAATAGGAACTTTCTTACCATTTTCTATCATCGTAGCATTATACCGGTACGGAATAGCTTTATCAGACTCATACGGTATTGGACCAGAAAAATTAATCACCAATGGAGTAACAACATATTTGCGGCTATCAAAAGAAATAACCACCTTCTCAGGAACAACCTTCTCAGGAATATTGAACTGAGGCACAATAACGTTCACTTCATTATCATACTCATCTCTTTTCACTGTCACTTCAATCAACCTATCATCCATCATCTTTTAAATGTCTCTCTTAATAACCATGCAACCACGAGGGTTCACCGAGAAAATGCAACAACCAACATAATCATGGTCAATATCATGGTATTCACTTAATAAAGTATGCATCTCAACCAAAGACCTCTGAATATGGCGGACCTCATAAATCTTGAACAAACCAAGACAACCATCAACCATGTTCCAGATGTATTACCATGATTCTGAAGCGAATTTGTCTTCACATTTGGATTAACATCATTGAAAGACAAAACGTTGCTCCTTATCAATTTCTGCACTTCAAACTTCAATGGATAACAGTTCTCAATATCGTGCCCTGGGGCACCTTGATGAAAAGCACAGTGAGCCTCTAACTTATACCATCATGGGATAGACTCTAGAACTGGAGGCGGAGAACGTGTTTGCACAAGATTCTTCTCGATCAAAGATGGAAGAAAATTTGCATACAACATCGGAATGGGATCGAAATTTGGCTTAGCTCGACCTTGTTGATTTCTACTCTGTTGCACAGAGGGCTGCTGATAATGAGACAGATACTTTAGAGCTACCAACACAGTTGGAGTCACATTAATCATCGGAGTTACGGAAGCTACCTGCTGCTAATGACGATGATTCTCACGACCACAAGGTCTTCTGTAACTTTCACGAGGCACAACATTAGTATCACCTTCTTTCTTTTTACCAAAGTTGAACCTCTTAAAACTTGAGCCAGTACTACTCTCTTTGCTCAACCATCCCTCACGGACACCTTCTTCTAGTCGCATCCCCATCCTCACCATTTCAATGAAATCAGAAGGAGCACTTTCAATCATCTTCTCATAGTAGAAAGAACCTAAAGTCTTAAAAACGATCTTCATCATCTCTTTCTCTTCTAGAGGAGGAACAATTTGAGCCGCTAGCTCACGCCATCTCTGTGCATACTCTTTGAAAGTTTCTTTGTCCTTCTGGGACATAGCGCGGAGTTGATCTCTGTCTGGTGCCATATCAACATTATACTTGTATTTACTAATAAAAGGCTCTCCCAAATCATTGATAGTATAGATTTGGCTGCTATCCAAGCCCATGTACCATCTCATGGCCGCACCAGTCAGACTGTCCTAGAAATAATGAATAAGCAGTTGATCATTGTCTGTCTGAGAAGACATCTTTCTAGCATACATGGTCAAATGACTAAAAGGACAAGTGTTGCCTTTATACTTCTCGAACTCAGGCAACCTGAACTTGTATGGAACTTTGACATTAGGAACCAAACAGAGATCATAAGCATCTATACCAAACAAATCTTTATGCTTCAAGGCTCTTATCTCTTTCTATAACTCAACAAAACAACCTTGAAAATCATCAAGTCTTTCAATCACACTAGCGCCTTCACTGGGCTCAGCATGGTAAATCAGTTCATCATGGTGCATAGTAGTGTGCATCATAGGTGGTGCAGTAGTCATTACTGGTTGAAGAGTATTAAATGCATCAGTCTTAGGAAGAGGAGGATGATAACCAACATGAGTGAAATTAGCCTACATACCCCACGGTGTGCCAGGAGGCATGCGGTAGCGAGGAGAAACGACAACTTCAGCAGGAATCGATGCAGTGACAATCTCAGAGATGACTGTATGTTGTACCGGAGAATTAGGAACAAGGGGTGGCTGATTTTGAGAAGCCACCAAGCTTTCCATCATGACAGTGACCCTTTCCAAGCTATCCTTCAGATATGAAACTTCCTCTCGCAGCTCGCGATTCTCTTGTTGTAAGGTTTCCGACATCTTCTTTCGATTAGCTCGAGTATCAACCTTGTGAGTCAGCTTGACAGGAGAACTGAATGAAGACCAAGAAAGAACATAATATCCATGTACAACACTCAAGAAGCAAGACCAATGCGGGAATGATGCATGGTATGCGTATGCAAATGCAAAGATTTCAAGGGACTATAAGATAAATTGCAATATTTATAAAGAAACACTTTTTTTAAGTACTAAAAACTCATTCTCATTAAAAATCAAAGTAAGGATTACAAGTGAAATACAAGTATCAACAATCCTAATACATGAGAGAAAAAGTAAACTAGGCCTAGGGAATCACATCTGAAGAAGATCTGAATCTCAACTGGTACTTCATGCGAATCCTCTTAATCTCTTTCTTGTACCGATTCTCCATGTCTTCCTTATCTTTCACCAACTGGTCAACAATAGCTTTCCAAGCGCCGGATGTAGAAGGAATGGTAGATGAAGTATCAGAGGAAAATATATCTTCTCTTGGCCTCTTCGTAACACGTCGCTCAAGTAACTAAATAAGATCATCTTTCTCCTTCAATTGCTCTTGCATAGTTGTCTTCTCAAGTAACCATTCTTCTTTCTCTTTCTTCATCTTGTCCAACTCTTCTTGAAGAGCAATCTTCTCATCAACGGGAGGAAGAAAAGCGGCCAATGGTAGTATAGGAAACAAAGGCTCTTCAGGTAGATAAGGCATCTTGAGCTTGGAGGCTCTAGATCGAACCCACTGAATGTAACACTCGGAGGGAGCAAGGTGTTGTCTTCCCAATTGACCCTTCTCTTTCTGATGAACCGCATGCCAAGAATGAGCAATCCTTTTCTTCATTCCTACATGATCTCCACCATTAAGAAAGAAGAAATTGGATAATGAAAGGTTGCTTGGTATGTCCTTCAAGCAATATCCCAACTGTTTCCTAGCAAGAATAAGGTTGTAACTAATTTCCCCACGTGTACCAAGAAGAGGTATGTTAGGAAACTCTCCACAACTGTCAATAAGCACTTCGGTATCATAATAGGAACAATACCAAGTCAAATCCTTATGAGAAAGATACATAATCCTTTGAGACCATCTTCGCTTCTCTCTATTATCCTTGAATACGTCGGACTCTCGTAGGTGCAAAATAAACCACCTATAGAGAAGAGACGCACAACACACAATCTCTCCATCACCTTTGGAGGTCCTATAGTGAAAGGCATGATACATGTCTCCAAGCAAAGTAGGTACCGTATTTCTCTTTAAGAAAATCTAAATGGCACTCTTATCCACAATACAATCTAAGTTAGGAAACAAAACAATCCCATGTATGAGCAAAGCAAGAATAGCCTCAAATGCATCCTTATGACCCAAAGTAAGAGAAGTAGAAGCTTTCCCCATTAAGAACTTGGCATTAATACCACAGACACTCCCTTTTGAAAGAAACTTCCCATTAAGATCGGACTCCTTGAGAAAAAGGGCTTTGGTGATGACTTTGGTCGTAAGCTCCCTCTCTAAACCATTGAAAAGAAATTCCTTATCCAAAATAGGTAGACCCATCCAATGAGAGTATTCCTCCAAAGTTGGCACAAGCTGATAATCAGGAAAGGTGAAACAATGATGCAACAAATCATAAAACTGAGCCAAGGTAGGGAGAATCCCCTATGGTATATCGGTATCCAAGATAAACAAGAGCTTTCCATAACATTTCCGGAACTCCTAGGTGTCAACCACTAAAGCTCCTAGCCTTCTCAGCTCTACTAGATTAGGATTTTTGAAGTTGTACTTCTTTGTGTTCCTCCTTTCAAAATTCATAACCATAGACATCTGAAATTTTGCAAAAGTACCTATGAGTCCCTTGAAATCTCAAGAACAATACTCATGAATGCATGAGTGCATGTATGCAACAACCACAAACAAGATCACACAAAGCACACGGTTCTAGGTTCCGAGTCACGAGTATGAAGTCTAGGTAACAAAACATCAACCCACACAGGTAAGTACTAAGGTTTTGTCTTCATTGTATCTACAGAAAACCAAAAGGGTGCTAACAGAGGTGCCCGGAGTTAACAGCCATCTTTAGAATATCATCGATACATTGAATTACTCCCCAACCGATAACATTTTTAAAATAGACCTCGTTCGAGTGTAGTATCGTGTGACAACCACCTTAGGTTTACACCTAGATAGTTTCCGCACTACGTTCCTAAATTGGCTTGGATGGGTTAAGGGTTCTACGGTCCTCAGTATGATCAACTCAAGGTAGGAAAATAATGCCATGCATGATTACTCATCATGACATTGATAATCCAAGAGTGCCTAACCGAGTGGAGATTATCAAATTGATATAGCTTTGGACTACTTCATCGCTTATCGCTTCGAATATCACCGTTCTATCATAAGTTCAACTCAGATCTGAGTTAGAATCTATCTCACTCACAGAGGATCACTAAAACCGAAACAGAATAAACAAATCAAACTAAAGTAGTAAATAAATCAAAGTAGGCTGAATCCACTTAGAGATTACTCCCCAGTAGAGTCACCACTTTTATGTAGCAGTAAAAATCATGAGTGTAAGCTATTAGTTAACTTAACTCAAAGTAAACAGAGTCTCCACCGCACTTTTGTTTTATTCCAAATGGAAAAGGAAAAAAGAGCGAATAAATCCTAATGAATCTAAAAGCAAAAAAAGCTAAATAAACACAACAGTGAAATGGGTAAGGGGATAGGTTACACAATGGGAAGGTTTTACGCACCCAAAATGTTTGTGGTACTCCACGAGAGCCCTTTGAAAAATTTACTGCTTTTTGGTTTGAAAAAAGTTTGTTAAATGAGAGTGGAGGGATGAGAAAAGAATTATTTTTAATATTTTTGTGTTTGGAGAGTTTTACCACCTCATGCCTACGTACCCACAAAGTGCAATGCGAGATCAAACCCCCGTAGTTCGTGGTACAAATAGTGAAAAGGGTTGGTTGTAATTGATTTTATTAAGTGAAGAGAATTTTTCATCTTCAAGTGGATGGCCAAACAAACTACCATGAGAATGAAGTCATGCACTCATACATCATTATGGGGAGGGCAACAACTCGGATAAAATCAGCGAGTATGCCACTAAACCCTCACGAATGACAAGAGACTCAATTACATCAAACTACAACCATGGAGATTGAGATACTTGCCCCCGACTAAAGAATAATGACTCATAATCGACACTCTTTTAAAGAAAATAAACAAAAGTGCACAAAGGCACAAAACAACTTGAATGAGTTTGACTCTTTTTATTTTTTGAATTAAGGTCAAGATAATTAAATTCATTGATTTTTTAAAGCAAAGAAAAAGTAAAATCCACTTGACAAAAGTCAAGGTTTTGATGACACTTACCATTATGAGCATAAGAGATCCATCCTTATAAGCTAGCAAATGGCCAAATAAAGGCAAGTACCAACTTCATGAAGATTAATGCAAAGGAGAGGGATCCTAAAATCTATTTCCAAATATTCATTCCAATGCCAAGGATAGTAACTAATAGTCCACAAATTAAAAACACTAATTTTTTTTAGAGGCTTAATCCTTTATTAATGTTTTTGTGTCCAAGTGGACTAAAGGAAAAATCAACAAAATAAGAGCAAATAATAAACATGATAATGGATGAATAAAGCATAATAAAATAAAGGCAATAAAGGTGCAAGAATTTAAATGTTAGTAGCAAAAGAGATTAAAGTGCAAGAATCTAAAATATTAATAATAAAAATAGTATAATAATATTTACATAAAAATGGTAAGGTGAACTTAATCAACCACAACCAAAAGAGTAACCAAAATCGAAAGGCAACCAGGTTCGCTTAGCATCTTATACTATAGCGATTAATCAAGGTAAACCGAATCGAATTCAATGAAATTTGAAAGGCGATTGGGAGACCCAAAGCACCTAGCATCAAACATTCATAAGTCTCGATTCTTAATGCAATATGATTAACCACTTTGGGATTACGCGACCAACAAGAGGTCCGGTCCACGAAAGTGCAAGTACCCAATTAGATTTTTATTCCGAATTAGGGACAAATTTAGGTCTTTGTTAAGCAATCGCTGAGTAATTTACGAAGTAATTACCCTACAAATGAGGCCGGCCACCACCAATTAAGGTGCACAAAGTTAGTGCTAATGCATACAAGATAAACGATATGTAAATCTCTATCCGGACGCAATACCACATAAAACTAAAGATGAATACCAAATTGAGCCGTACTCATGGTATTCTTCCATCCTTAAGTTCAATCACTCATCTCGGTGGATTCAAGCATGAAAATGTATCACTAATGCAAAGTACCTTAAATGAATTAAATAATTCACTTAGAGATAACTTTGAATTAATGAACATTAACTACTCTAATCTACACCCAAAGTTCATTGAAATTAAGGAGAAATCACTCTTAAAATTGCTTCCCAATGTAAGAATAAAAAGGAGGAAGAAGAAGAAGAAAGAGGAACCAAAAAGGGGCTTAAAACAAGCCAAAAAGTCAGAAAAAATCCTGCATAGTTTTCAAATCCTTTTCAAATCCTGTGTAGCTTAAAACTGGTTAACCGGTTAACCAATTTACACTGTAAATGGTTAACCGGTTAACACTAAACCAGTAGCAGAAAAAAATGCAGAAATTCAACATGATCCAATTTCAAAACTCTTTTCAAACATTTGGTGATCATGATCTGAATTTGCACGAATTTTAAAACCAAAATACAGTGGAATCCCTGCAATCAAACAACAAATTAAGATTCAAAGGATCTAGAAACAAAAGGCACCAAAGATCTACATCTTGAATGTTGAGGGTGAATATGGGTTTATGGAGTGAGTGAATTACTAAAAGCACTTCTTCAAATTGGACCAAATCAAGCTTTATATACTGCAATGGATGAACAAAAAGAAGAATATGATGAAGGTTTAGTTCAAGTTAATCAAGAATTCAAAGTGAATTCTTAATAACTTCAAAAGGAAGAAAAAGAACTTTAGTGGAATTTTTTGTTTTGGGGAAGTATTTTGCAAGGGATTTGTTGGCTCTTCAAAGCTTGGTGAATGAATGAAATTATGGTCCTATTTAAAGACTTTAGGTATAGGAATTTGGTGGAATGGAGCTTGCTTTGGTAATCAAAATTAGGTTTGGTAATTGCAAATTTGGTGGGAAATGGAAAAGAGTGGTGATTAGTGACGGTTTATGGTAGGAAACGATCAAAGTAATGTAGAGAAATCAGAGACCAATGGATCTAGAATATTCCAATTATATCAATGATCTAATGGTGCTGAATTAAAATAAAATATTCAAATTTCGCACTGGTTAACCGGTTAACGCATATGGTTAACCGGTTAACCAAGCCAAAATTTGAATATTTTATTCAAGGGTAATTGCTTGGTTGTTGTGGTCCGATTCTTCTTGTACACCGAAGAAGGAATGGAAATAAACACATGAACCTTGGAATTCCTTGAATGAATCAATTAACTTGGGAAATCCTTGATCGGAGAAATTTTGAATTAATTACAGATCAACTTCGACTTTTGTCTGTGAAATTTCACTCGAGCTGCAGGACTGCTATTTTTGGCATTTTCACATGGTTCCTCTTCCTGAAAAAGTTAGTGAAAGGAAACAAAAATATTTTTTTGGATTTTGAGTAATGGTTAGTAAACATAAACAAAATAAAGAATTTAAAGGTAACGGTGATCCCCGGTGAGATATAAATCTAACCCGAGAAGAACCGAGCAACCAATGCGATCTTGTTTGTATGCAAGATGCAGATGAAAATGCAAAGAAAACTTAGGGCAAAAATTAGGGTGCTACACATACATGGATCTTTCACTTTTGTCAATTAATATGCAACATGCTCAATTATGCACATGAGTGTCCAAAATATGCATCGATCACGAAAGCAATGTAAAACAGAACTTTAAACAATCATTATCATTCCAACAATGATGTTCAAACATGGGAACAACATTCACAACACACCATGAGCACCAATTCACATTTATGCAAAAAAATCATAAATGAACAACACGCGCGTTGAAAGTTGTCGAATCTACTTGAACCTACACCAAAACAACTCTTAAAAACTCTCTAAAATCACATACTAAAGATCCAAGATGATTGGAGGGGGACTGGATAACAAAAATGCAAGAAAAAACAAGAATTTTTCATTTTGGTTCAGTAGTAACCAGTTACTACCAGGGTGGTAATCGGTTACTTGGTTCAAAAATTGTTTTTTGCGCAAATTACAACAGGTAACCGGTTACTACCAGAGTCGTAATCGATTACTCTGGGACCAGAATAAAAAGTTATGCAATTTCTTGGAAAATTCAGCAACAACTTATTCAAATAAGCTCTAATGTAATGCCTATCAATTGAACACAAAATGTACACCTAAATGCAACAATTCAACACCAATTGGAACCACAAACACATCAAGATTCTAAACCCTAACGATCCAATTAATTAAAGCATAAAAAATCCACAAAACGCGAAGAACATGCGTGTTGAAAGAATGCGAAATAATTTAAAACAGAGGTGATTATGAGTTTCACCAACCTACAAAGTTGAGGTTTGCTTTGGTAATCGTTGCAAAGAGAGATCAACACGCTATTGACGAGTAAACCGTAGATCTGAAGCTCTTCCATAAGAATACCTAAAATAAATGTGATTTGATGAAAACCTTTATGAAATCTTTTAATAATCACTTCCAAGATGTGAAATCAACACCAAAATAGTAGCACATCCTTCAATAATCCATGAAATAAATGAAATGATGGAGGCTTAGCTTTAAATTCTTCAAGTTTCAATGCAAAACTTGAAGAATTTTGGAAGATGAAGCTTTGAGTAGGGTTTTATAAAATGAGAGAAATGTGAGAGAAAATGAGAGTGATGAGAGAAAAATGTGAAAAATGAATTGTTGTTGTGAGGTTTGGAGAGAAAAATGCTTATATACATGCTAGGCTTGGAGTGTGCTTTGGGTTAAGAGTGAGGCTTGGGCATTAGCTTAGGAGTTAGGTTTGGGACTAGCTTAGAAGTTAGTTAAGAGTTGGTTATGAAAAATTCTAGAACCTTCCCTTGGAAAATGGTATAACATTCTAGAATATTCCCTTGGAAAGTGGTAGAATGAAGTGCAATGTTGAAGTGGAAAAGTATGGAAAATCCCTCCAAGTTGAAAAATTGATTTTTTTTTTGCCAAAATTGCACGTGGTTACCGGTTACTACCAGGGTAGTAACCGGTTACTTAACACAAACTTTGAAATTTTTGCCTTTGGTGGGAAATCTTGGATATCCGACTTTGGTCAATCGTTCTGAGATTATTTTTCTTCTGAGACCCGATAATTGATATTATCATTGGAATATCCTTAATCACATGCTCTATGCTTCAACGATGATGTGTGATTTTTTATTTAAATGCAATGTATGAAAGGATATGCTAAATGACATGGAAATGAAGCATAAGCTACTTGAAATTGGTAATAAATAAGAGGAAAAATTTTGGGGTGCTATAGGTAGTCATTAAGTGAAGAGTGTAAATTGGGATTGTTTAACTATGAATTGATACTACTGATAGTGGATTTCCTTACTGGCTTGGTAGCCCACAAAGTAGGCGAGTTTGCACCGAACTAGGTTAAAAATTCCTTATGTTATTGTTGTTGTACTTCATACTGTATTTACCTTGTTAATATTAAAATATTAATGTCGTAACATCTTATTCGACATCACATACCTGATACCAGAATTTCAAGTCGGGTGACTGAACTCGAAGGCTTGCTTGAAGAGGAGAAGAAACGTTCCCGTGAAGCATAACTTATATTAGAAGCTCTGTCCTTAAGTGTCTAGGATACTTTAACAAATCTGGAGGAAAAAGCACTAAATCTAGGGAGCTTGAGGCTTTCCAATAGGAGTGGGAAGGTTTGGATAAACATCTATGGATCTTTCTGACGAAAGTCTAGAATGCCTTCAAGAATATTGTGGGCTAGCCATATTTTTTTGTTCTTGACAAAAAGGAATTTTATGGCTCCCTTAAATTTATCCGCATAAACAAATCGTTGTAATTTAATGTAGCTTTGTAAACTAAAAAAAATGTTTTTTACAGTGTTTTACTTGTTGTGTTTAACTTTGACCGTTTTATGCATGTTTCACTTTGTGGTGCCTATTCCCTTGGTGGGGATCAACAAGATCTATCCATAACATCGTAGTTGCGGTCGAGTATCTACTCCTCTTCACAAAGGTCCATCCCCATCCAAGGGTAAGATCCCCGTCCTTACCCCCGAGATATGTCTTAGATCAAGGTGTACGTCTTCGATCTCCACCGCATATGCCCTTGGAGAGGCTAGCTCCAAAGGGGGTAGGGCGGGGGTGTTCCAGTTGTGAAAAAATGAGCTTAGTATTTCCCACTTCTTATGTTCTAAAAGGAAAAAAAGGACCGGAAAAGATTACAACTAGAATGACAAATGAGGGAAAATTCATTGCATTTATCAATATATCAATCTATTAGATGAAAAGTAAGGGAACATGTAGATACACAACCCTTCTAATTGTAGTAACACTTTAATTTTACTTTGTTGTTAGTTTTTTAGAACTCAAATCTCAAAGAAACTTCTATTATGAGCCCATAGTTGTTTTCTAGAGCTACACATGAATCGTTTCAATGATAGCTAGATGATTTGTCTCTGACTATGAACCCTGCACAATTTGGCTCTAGAGTGTCGGAAGTCGTATCAGTTAGGAAGTCGTAAAACTGTTGGGCCTTCAATGCCATCCTTTCTTTGAAATATACTTCAAATTCCGACAATTAAATTACCACTTTCGTCAAATGCCAGAACATATACGTTCGACAAAGCACCTATTTCAGAAGTAGATCCTACGAACATTTATAGAATGTGCGATGAAGTACCTTTTGAGTTTCCTTGATTCACTTACCAATGCCATAGCCGCCTTCTCTATTTTCTAGTATCACATCTCTGGCCTAACTAGATCTTTTGATATGAAGAACGTAGGGCTCTGGTTAGAGTTCGTCTCTCTTATCAGGATGACATTTTCTACCTCTTCTAAGACTTCCAAGTACAAGTATAGGGTTTATCCGAGGAACGGGTGTGTGAGTACTGGTGGAGTGGCCAATGCTTTCTTTATTGATTTGAACACCTTCGCACCCTTAAGAGTCCACTTAAACCTCACATTTTTTTCTCAACAACCTATAAAAAGGCAATGTATAATGGGTGGATTTAGAAATGAACTTGTTTAAAGTAGTTACCATATTGTTCAACTTTTGGATCCCCTTCTTTGATGTTAGGGGTGCTCATTTGGACCATTGCTTTTGTATTTGTTGGAGTTAACTTCAGTTCCCCATTCAGTTAGGTAGAAGCTCAAGAACGTTGCTGACTCTTATCCCGAAGGTATATTTCTTTGGTTTGAGTCTCATATTATATTGTCGGATCCTTTTGAACACCCAATTGAGATGTTGAGTATGAAGCTCATCTTGACCATACTTTAAAAATATGTTCTCCATGTATACTTCTAGTGTCTCCCTTATCTCATCTTAAAAGAATTATTCATCATTCTCTGATATGTCACACCAACATTCTTCAATCTGAAAGGAATATCATTTTAATTATAATTGGCTTGCTCAGTTATGAATGTCGTCCTTAATATGTTTGGTTCAAATATAGGTATCTTAATTTACCTAGAGTAAGTGTGCATGAATAATAATAGGTTAACCGAGAAACTTATCTACAAGTTTGTCGATGTTTTGGAGTGGGTAAAAGTATTTTGGACAAGCTATATTGAGATTAGTGTAGTTTACAAACATCCTCCATTATCCCGAAGCTTTCATCACCAGAACAATGTTGCAAAACCATTATGTATACTTCACCTCAGAAAAGAATCTTGCGTCTAAAAGGCCTTTCAATTTGCTTGCGGTGGCCTTAGCTTTCTTAGGGGGCTTCCTTCTTCTTTGATATGAGACATATCGGGTGTCGGGGTCAATGTTTAGTTGATGGCAGACCATCATTGTAGGATCAAGCGCTTACCACTGCACTAAAAGCAATTGCTGTTAGTGAAGGCGCAACTTTATTTCCTTATAGTATAGAGTCTTTCAAGGGGCTGCGCCTATTAAGCGCCATGGGTTGGGATGTTAAGCCCATCGAATCCCTAAGGGTGATGCTGAATTAATAAATCCAACAATCTCCCCCCCAGTGTCAGCCGGGGGGATTCGAACCCATGACCTGGCTCTGATACCACTTGTAGGATCAAGCGCTTACCACTGCACTAAAAGCAATTGCTGTTAGTGAAGGCGCAAATTTATTTCCTTATAGTATAGAGTCTTTCAAGGGGCTGCGCCTATTAAGCGCCATGGGTTGGGATGTTAAGCCCATCGAATCCCTAAGGGTGACGCTGAATTAATAAATCCAACAATCATGGGATCAACGACAAACATATCGTATGGAGAGATAACAAAGTGGTTTGCATTTTACTAGAGGCATTCCATTAATGTGGAAATTACCTCAATAGGAAGCCTAGATCCCATTTTCACCGACATGGGATTATCGCTGAGCTGGACAGCTTTGCACTTGCCTTCCAAGATGGGCCTAACTTCGTCTTCACACACACACACCTAAGTCGAACATATTGATATTCCCGAGAACTTCCTCTGTCATTGTTGATAAAGCAAGGATATCTTAATGATTATTTCTTTGATACGCTTTACCTAATCAGAGTCTGCGCTGATCATGATCAACTTTCCTCCAATGTCATTATATGTTATCTTAAGGTGAACTAGGGATGCATCCACATCTAGTTTTTCCAGGGAGGATATCCCAGGACACCCTTGAAAGAGCTTATACACGTAATTACATGGAATCTAGATATTCTCTAGCATGTTCATTCGCCCAATGAGATCATCAGATCTATAATTTCACAAGGGCGAGTTATTGAATCATTGGAGGCCAACAAATCTCTGCCACAATACAGATTCATATTTGGTTACTATAGGTCTAATTGCTTTAAACTGACGTTGTAGAGGATGTTGCAAAAGCTACAATCATCTACTAGGAATCCTTCCAAAGTACGATCAGCGACAACGATTGTTAAGATTAGCGACAAGTCTGTATTTGAAGCTCCATCAATCCTTTCCTAATCTAAAAATCTTGTCGCTAGTCAATCTTCGCTTTGATGTTTGTAGGAGGAACTTTGATGGTAGACCTATTTTGAATGTGGTTATGTTGGAGATCTCATCAATAATTGATAATTGTGGATGGACAGAACTAGACAGTGTTTTAAAAATCGGACAAAACTGTTCGGTCGAACCAATTGAACTAGGAACCGAATGGGTCATCGATATGGTCTGATTGTTCGAATAGGAAAGCTATTAAACTAGTTAGAATCGGTAAAAACCGGAAAACCAGAAGTTTTACTTTTAGAAAACCAGCCAGTTAAATGCTTGTTTTTTTCTCAAACAAAACGACATTGTTTTTTATTTTATTTTTAAAAAAAAGTTAAAATTGAAATATAAATAGACTTTTTTCAAAACTTATTTCGAACAACTTTCCGTCTTTTGAATTAAATTTATTAGACACAGCAAGTTATTTTGATATTTAGTTTATGTTGTAATTAGATTTTGTTCAAAATAGATTTGAATTTGCATTTTGTAATGTGTGATGACTATGTTTTGGAATTTGAATTTAAAGAATGAACTTGTAAAATTCTGATATTTTGAAAATTTGTAGGTGTTGTGATTTTTTTTGGGATCGAGCCATCCGGTTCGATCAGTTTAATAATTATAAATAGAGATCGATTTATTCAACTGAGTTAACTGGTTTATAACATTTTAGCCATGTAGTTCGACCAATGACCCAATGATTCGACCAATGAACTAGTGATCCAGTATCCTAATCGATTTTATGACTGGTTTGATTTTTAAAACATTGGAACCATAAGATTTAACAAGATTCTTTGATACGATGAACAAAATTATTGTCTTTATCTTCGATTTTACTAGAGATCAGATTTTGGATCGAAAATGATCTATTTGTGGAATATTGTGGGAATTAGGAGTCAATTCTCATAGACGGCTCCATTGTTCCCTTTTGAAACCATAATTGATGTATCGATGGTGAGAAATCTTGAATCAGTGGTTCTAATCTCCGATACATCAGTGTAAAATATACCTATAAGATTAACATTGCAACAACCAAATCTGTTTAGAATCGAATATGAGTATAGTTAAAAAATAGATGAGAAAATGTATCTTGAATCTGAGTGAAAACGTTTATACATTAAGTTGTTTGAAGTGAATTACCATTCGATTGAATCTTAATTTTTTTGGGTTTTTACCTGGTCCAAAAGAGTAAGAGACATGGTAATGAGCCCATATATATAAAATACAAATGCACAAAGGAGACATATTAATTATGCTCATCTAATTTCTAAAAGCTATTAGTTAAATAATTAATTTATAACTATTAATGAATTGTCTATTCAGTTCTTAACTTAGACAACAAGCACCAATGAATGAATAGGTTTTGTGTTCATATCTGACACCTTTTTCCCAAAAAGAAAAAAGAACAAACAAGCATCAATAAATGAATGGGATAATAAGAACAAAAACGAGACATTATGGTCATAAGATGACAAAATATACTCCTCATATTCCCACTTGCTCAACATTTACAAAAGAGACAACATGATGCATCAATCAATTTAATTTTGATACAAGGGTAACACATAAAACATCGTGGTACCTAGTGGGCAAATATACTCATAATGTTTGCATTATCATCTATGAGTGGAGAGTGCATAGTAAATAAGTTAGTGTAGATTTAATTTAAAATGTTTAAAAAAATCAACCGTTGCAATAATTCAAGGAATGTTGGTTCAGCCGATAAGGAATTGATTTGTTGATCGAAAAATCGCAGGTTTAACTCCTAAAACTGATGTGAGATCATCTCTAATGATTAATGTGTAAGTATTTCTGAAAGTACTCTTTAAGTTTTGAGATCTGGTCTGATCATGGTGATATCTGATCATGGTGATATCTGTGGAGTTCAACTCACCTTATGAAGGGTCATTAAAAAAACATATTCTCGTTGTCAAATAGTACTTGTAAAAATTCCATGCATATAGAACATTAGTAATAGCACTAGAAGCCATAAAAACAATAAATATTATTAAGAGTCACACATCAGATAATATATGGTCTGAACTTGTATGTATAAAGTGGGGACAATCCTCACTCAATCAACTGGTTTTGTAAGGTTGAGTTACGCTCAACTACATTTCTTAACATGATATCAGAGTCTGATTTAAGATCTGGTGGGTCACATTCTATGATTTCCGCTTTCGGACCATCAATCATTTATTTTTATGCTCCAGATGTCTAATCATAGTTGTGAGGGAGTGCATTAAGAGTCACACATCGGATAATATATGATCTGAACTTATATATATATAAGTGAAGGTAATCTTCACTCTATTAATCGGTTTTGTAAAATTGAGTTAGATTCAACTATATTTCTTAACCGATATGATATTCGATCCTAAAAGTGGTGTCTTTGTTTGTTTTAAAAGATATGATGATGTTCAATTGTAAAACTGGTGTCTTTGTTTGTTTTTGTTTTTTCCTTGTGGATATCATATCACATGTTTCGATAACTATTTTGTTGTTATGGCTAGTAGCATGTATGATCCCCATAAAGATCTCTAGTATCTTACAAGCAGTCCCACACAACCCACGAGCTTTATTTTCTCTTGTTTTCATTTTCCATTTTAGTGCATAGTGTTGTCTAGTCTTCCTTCCATAGTTTCATTGTCTAACTTAATTAGTCTATGCACTCTCCATTGGAATGCCGACACTGACTAAAATACTTAAAATGATAAAAATTAAAACAAAAAACATATGACATTTAATTATGCATCTAATGATAATATTTAGTTATGGATGAGATAAATTTGTTTAACTACTTCGAACCACACCCAATTTAACTTTTGCCATTGCCATTTTATAGTTTTCGAATTTATTCTAGATAAAAGATCATGTTCGGGAAAATTATCTCTTAGTTAACTAGCGGGATATTCGTGTTTCTGTACGAATATCCAACGGTAACGTGTATTTATTTATATTTTAAATTTTAAATAAATAAATAAAATATGATTAGCAAAAATTAATAAATAAAAAGATATAGTTTATATTTTAAGAAAAATAGAATCAATACTTGCCGCATCGATTGCGTATTTATTTTATAAAAAAATTTAAAATAAAATATGTATATTTTATCAAGAATATAATTTTTTCATATATACAAATATTTGGGTCAACCATATATTTTATGGTATGTAAATATTTAATTGTGTTATTTATATTTTTTATAAAAATATTTATGAATGATTTAATTTAATTCATTTTCAAATTATTTATCAATGCATTAAAGTATTATGGAATTCCAATATATAAATATTTTTATTTTGAGTTTAATCGACGTGTACTGATAAGTATAATGCATTTTTTTCGAAATGTAATAATTAATGGAGAGTAATTTTTATGGAATTACAATATATAAATATTTTTATTTTGAAATTATTTATAAAAATATTTAAATCAATACTCATATATTTGTCCGGATATTGGTATAAACTTTTTTTTAAATGTGACAAAATGTAAATAAGAAAAATAATTGTTTATATTACTTTTAAAAGAAATATATATATAATTGTATATTAAACTAAAAATAATTTCAAATATATACTATCATTTAGTTTTATAAATATCAACTAATAACATAATATTTAAAAATATTATTTAAATTATATAAATAAATATTAATAACGGAAATAAATAAAATATATTATTTTAATAAAAATTAAATAAAATATTTAAATAATAATAAAATTGTTACTGTAACTATTTAATATTTAAATCAATAGCTTAATATTAGTATCATGTGCATTTTTGGTTCTCTTTATTTCTCTATTTTATTTTTAAAACAATAAATTAAAACTTTCTTATATATTAATTACTATGACATTAAAACATTAAAATTTTCTTAAATATTAATTTCTTTTGAAAAGTGAGAAATTTGAAAATTGCTCATAAAAATTATCAGTCATAATAATATTGAATAGAAAAGGTACTTTAATAATGGTTATTCATTGGTCATGTACAATAAATAAGAACCACATTGCAATGTAAAAGGTACTTTTGAAAGAAGGTAATACAATATTACTTTCTCTATTCTCTTCCTTTCTTTGATCTCTATATTGTTTTACTTAGTTTCATAACACGTTATCAGCATGACGCTCTAACTATATGAAACTCCAAGATTTAGAAGATAACATTATTATTTTTTAGTTTTGTAATATATATTTCTAGTTGTGTCTATTATGTATTGATATATTGATTAGAAGAAAAAAATTAACAATGATTTGCATGCATCCCATAAGGATTGGATGAATAATGTTAAAATATCTCTGGAAAAACTATAAAATAACGTGTTTGTTATATAGTTCCTGAAGAACTTAACAAATATCCTTGAATGATAGAAAATAGTTATTATATAGTTCATGAAGAACTTATCAAACATCCCTGAAGGATAGCAATATAATAATTTATTATATAGTTCCTGAAGAAGTAATCAAGATTCATGAATGATAGAAAAATAATAATTTATATAGTTCTTGAAGAACTTATAATGCATCCTTGAAGGATTGCACGAAAACTGTTTATCTTTATCATTGTTTGAAGATTTATGATCTACCTCTCGGAAAGAAAGAAAAATTATATATGTTATAAAGGATCCCTAGAGCATTGTTCAAATCATTAATTACTTTTATCCATTCATAATAGAATGATTATCCCTTGATGATTGATAAGAAACTGATTATTCTGTCTCCATTGATCAGAAAATATCAATGATTTTCATGGATCTTAGAAAATTTGACAATCACAGAAGGATAACATGAATAATATTAATAATTGTAAATTTATTAAGATTGAAAAATATATATTTTATACAAATTATTTTATATTTACTAGATATTGAAACAAATTAGAAGAATAAAATCATATGTATTATGATAAACCAAATGTTTATAAATCATAGTTAAGTGTGTTGTTTGCAAAATTGGTTGGGTCATCTCAGATGTATTATGATGTGAGAACTAGTTTTGAAGAACCAAAAGTTTCTTCAATCCATTAAAATTTGTGTGTTTCAAAAGGAAGATTTGAGAAATTGAGTTTTTATGACATTCACAGCCAGAAGTTTCTGAAATTATTTTCCCAACTAATTAGACTAAGATTTTGTTTTTTGGATTTTTTCAGAAATTCTTTGATAAGTATCACATATATTATTAAAATTGATATTGAACATCTTGTATCATATGTTCATATGAGAAAAATGGACTTGAAGATCCATTCTTTAGACGTCTAAAGTTAGTTGTATGATTGATACTTATGAGAGTATAACTTCTAAATTATGTTTTGGGAAAATGTAATGAAGTACATTGAAATATTTAGGCAAAATACCATTTTTGGTCCCGTAATTATACCCTTGGGTTCAGATTGGTCCCTTAATTTTTTTTCGTGTCAGATTGGTCCCTTAACTCTTAAAACATGTCATTTTAGTCCTTTTTGTTTTATTAGCGACGGAAAAATTTAAATATCGGTCACTAAATTTGTCGCTAATTGGACAAAAAGGACTAAAATGACACGTTTTAAAAGTTAAGAGACCAAATTGACACGACCAAAAATTAAGGGACTAATTTGAACCCAATGGTATAATTACGGGACCAAAAAGGGTATTTTGCCAAATATTTATTCACATCAAGTTAATAAGATTTTATATTTTAGTCCTCCCTAATTTATTCTAATTCTTATCAACTTCTCATCTAAGTGAACTTTTGGGTGTGTATTATAATTTTTCTCAACTTCTCATCTAAGTGAACTTTTGGATGTGTAGTGTATATTCCAATTTCTCCAATACAATATATTATGTTGAGCCAAGAAAGAATATTGGAAAAATATAATTGATATGAATCCTAATTTTGAGGATATAACTTGAGAAAATAATCAAATATTTGATTATAGCCTAGTATGGTAATTATCACTTGATAAAATTCTAATTTGGCATGACCGGTTGGGT
This sequence comes from Lathyrus aphaca, assembly GCA_963966055.1. Lineage (NCBI taxonomy): Eukaryota > Viridiplantae > Streptophyta > Magnoliopsida > Fabales > Fabaceae > Lathyrus > Lathyrus aphaca. The sequence continues at coordinate 149,591,087 of OZ014519.1, forward strand.
CATCCCAGTTATATAATGATGAGAACAATAATTGAAAATTCATGCGGTTATCAATTAATGAGTCGGGAAATTATTCAATCAAATAAGTTCTCATGCAGCTCTTGCTCACAAGGGAAATTGATAATTCCGTCATCACCAACAAAAATTGGAAATGAGTCTATTAGTTTTTTAGAGCGTATACATGGTGATATTTGTGGGCCAATATACCCATCATGTGGACCATTTAGACATTTTATGATTTTAGTTGATGCATCAACTAGATGATCACATGTTTGTTTGTTGTCAACCCGCAACCAGGCATTTGCGAGATTGCTAGCTCAACTGATTCGAATAAGAGCTAATTTTCCCAATTATCCTGTCAAGAAAATACGTCTTCATAATGCTACATAATTTTTCATCGCAAGCATTTAATGAGTATTGTATGTCTATTGGAATTGACATTGAACATCAAGTAGCACATGTTCATACACAAAATGGACTTGCAGAATCATTTATTAAACTTATAAAGTTAATTGCAATACCACTTATTATGAGATACAAACTCCATGTTTCTGCTTGGGCACATGCAATTTTGCATGCCACAATATTAATTCGCATCAGGCCAACGAGTTATCACACCTCTTCCCCTTTACAATTAGTTTTTGGTAAAGAACCTAATATTTCCCATCTAAGAATTTTTGGATGTGAGGTGTATGTTCCAATATCTCTACCACAGTGCAATAATATAGGTCCTTAAAGGAGAATGGGAATATATGTTTGATATGAATCTCCATATATTATAAAGTACCATGAACCAACAACAAGAGATTTATTCACTACTCGTTTTCTTGATTGTCATTTTGACGAATCAATTTTCCAGCATTAGGGGGAGAGGATAAGAAGCTAGAAAAAGAGATCATTTGGAATGAATATAATAGTTGGAATTAATTATCATTATCTCATCTTGGTCCTCGAACAAAACAATGTGAACTAGAAGTTCAAAAGATAATTCAGCTGCAAAACTTAGCAAATCAATTACCAAATGCATTCACTGATCCAAAAGGTGTGACTAAATCATATATACCAGCTGCAAATGCTCCACTAAAAAAATGATATCCCTGTTAGACAATCCAATGAGTCTCAACCACACCTGAAGCGTGGAAAACCAATCGGTTCCAAAGATAAAAAAAATCCTCGAACAAGAAAGGGAGCTAAGAATAAAGATGGTCCAAGTGAGAATATAGAAAATCTAAATGAAGCATCAGAAATAATAAAAATTTCATCTCTAGAAGAGATTGACCAGGTACCTGAAACTCATGAAAATAAAGAGATCTTGATAAATTATGTCATGAATGAAATGTAATGGAACCTAAATTAAAATAATGTCAATACTGACATTGTCTTCAGATAAAATATTGCGCTAAAGATGATAAATAATGACGATGATCATGAATCAAAGTCTATCAAAGATTATAGAATAAGTAGGAATTAGCCAAAATGAATATATTCAATTGAAGAATTAAACTCACTTTATAAGTGACTCGATTTTGGACCTGTAGTCCAAACACCTCAAGGTGTGAAACCAATGAGATATAATTGATTTTTTGTGAAAAAGCAAAATAAGAATGGTATAAAGCTTGCTTTGTTGTTCAATGATTTTCACAAATAACTAAAAATTATTTTGATGAAACATATCCACTTGTAGTGAATACAATTCAATTTTTGATATTTAATTATCCTTGTAACATATAAAATAACCGGAACTTCTAAAGAGATTCAAAAAGATATAAATCTCTTATAGAAACAGTTTGAGATAAAGGACATAGAAAAGACAAATTTATGTCTAGATTCATATATTGAGCATTTCGACAATAGAATCTCAGTATCATTGAAACACTAGTTTATCTTTCTAATTATACAAGACCATAATATATCAATTTCTATTAATCTATTAGAAAGATATAGTTCTTCACAACACAAAGAAGTTGAAACAATGTCAAACAAATACTTTGCTACCATATAGGTTTAGGTTACTTATAAGATCCTTATAAAGTAAATCACAACTATATCACTTGTTAACTTGTGGAGGTACAACCATTTCATGGAGATCTAAGAAACAACTCATGACAATAACTTTGTCAAATCCTTCATAACTATTAGCACTACATGAAGTCACTTCCAAGAAGAAAATTTAAGCAACTACTACAAAGAATATTGTCTCACATATAAATGTATGCATGAGGGGGGAAGGAATAAACATCTTATGCATTATTTTTCCCTTCACTGTGGTTTTATCCCACCAGGTTTTCATGGTAAGGTTTTTAACGAGACAGTTCTCATTCAAAGGATGTTGTACTATTTTTCCTTCACTAGATTTTTTCTCACTAGGTTTTTTCTAGTAAGGTTTTAATGAGGCATATCCTCAATGAACATCCAAGAGGGAGTGTTATGAATAATAGTAAATAGATGTGGATGTTCATTTACCCAACTTTTTATATTCCTTAACTCCATGAGTTAATTTCCTAACCTTTGTGTATTCTCTAAGTTAATGGTTATTCATTGGTCATATACTATAAATAAGAACCACATTGCAATGTAAAGGCTACTTTTGGAAGAAGATAATACAATATTACTTTCTCTCTTCTCTTCCTCTCTTTGATCTCTATATTGTTTTACTTAGTTTCATAACATAAACAAAACAAAATTCCTTAGAAAACATAAATTTGACTAAAACTTGTGAATCATGCATAAAACAGAAATTAAATTATAAATTACTATCAATAAAAATGTTAACATGCAAAATTAAAATCTGTATTTATAATGTGATTTTAAAAAACTATAAGTAAGTTAAATAGACACAAATTTTAAAGAAACATTTTGATTCTCTTTAAACGAACTTTTTTTTGTTATAGAATAAGGAGAAAGAATATAAAATAGAAGAGAGAAAGATTAAAATGATTATGTATTATTTCATTGGTGTGTCGTATTAGAAATTTTGGTTATGTGGATACTCCAATGTTCTATCTTAATGTTAAGACAATGATTACTGCACTTTAGGAAACAAGAGAATTACACAACTGCTGTTTTGAAGTGATGCAAGACAAATCACCAATAGATGTTGAGACATCATGTTGGGACATCTCAGTCAAGAACACAATACAGAAAAATTATAAATTTTAGAATAATAAAAACACATAACATGTTGACCCAGTTCGGTTTTAACAAACCTACATCTAGGGGATGAATACCAATCCAAGATGAAGACTCCATTAAATCGTAGTATTACCACAAAGCTAAAATCTTCCATTTATAACTTTGTATCCTAATCATTACCCTAATGAACATATTTACCAAAGCTAAAATCTAGTCGTTTACAACTCTAATAAGAGAACCTACTCACATCCTTCACAACATGCGTTGCATCTGTCTTCTGCCATCATAAAACCTGTAACGGTTTTCTTGACCTACAAGTTATCTTACACATGATTAAAAGCTTCGTATAAGAACAATACAACAACCATTACCTAAAGGCTTCTGGTAGTGTATATACACCTATGTTGTCCTTTCTGCATCCCATACTGCAGAGGGGAATTAAAACCCTAAGAGCCAATGACTCTCAAAACCTAAACCCTTATTTTACAAAAGAGAACTAGGTTACAATTTTTACATAAGGCATAATTAACCCTAGGTTTAAGTATATATATATATATATATATATATATATATATATATATATATATATATATATATATATATATATATATACTTTTGTTTTCTTGGGCCTTCTATCTTTGCTCCTTGATCCAGTTTTTTAGGAGTGAAACAAATCCTGAAAAGATTTGTTATGGAATTAATCCTGCTGAAGTAATAGTTCAGGATGTATTAATAGGACATCTTCTTCGACATCTTTGACTTCTACAGTTTTTCTTCACCATTAGGTTTTACCAAAATTTTGTCAAACACTAGGAGCTTTCAATCTCTCCCTTTTGACAAATTTTAGCTAAGACCTTCTCACTGAATTCTTTATGATTGTTGATATGTATGATGAGGGATTTGAAGCATGCTCCCCCTCAATACTTTGTCTTCTTTGAAGAATAAATATTCTATCTCTAGGCATAAGAGAACCATTAATAAGAAGCAAAGCTGAAGTTCGTAACACAGAGTATACAATAAATGTAACTCAGGTCACAAGACACAATCTGCTTCACAACTCAGATCACAAGACACAAACAGATAGAAATTTATAAATTAAGATGATAAAAAATCATCCTCCCTTTGCAATATTCTTTCACTGCCACGACTTAAATGAACCCAATAACCAGAACATTATTCTTCTCCTTTTTTTTAGCCAAAACTTGGCAAAAGTAACCAAGACAACTCCAAATTCAGGAACAACCCATCCAGATTTTGAAAAACACCATCGAGTACTTCACTTGAAGGAAGGAAATAATGAGACCAAGAAATGTCACAACAATCCAATTAATAGCGAGCAATATTCTTGGAAAGCAGCGAACCATCGATCAAAACGTTGGTCAATTCAAAGAGCCAATAACTCCATTATTAGCGCACCGGCCAAGACTATTGATTGTTTCTTCTTTTAAACAACCATCCAAAGAGCTTCATTTACATGAAAACATGTTCTAAAATAATGTCCTGACATCAAGTCAGACACTGTCTTCAGTTTACAAGCACTCCTCTTTAGATAAGACAAGGCTTTTCATATCAGCTTAATAACCAGAGACCAATCCACTAGATAATGACTTTAATCTATAGAGAAAAATAAATTCTCCCAGATTCTTTAATGATTCTTTAAGCATATAACAAGAATCATATATTCTGTATTGTCTAGTCTCCCCCAACTTACAGTAATATAATGTCAAAACATCACACTTGACATCTTCATCCCTCCTGGATGGAAAAAACCTGCTTGTAACTCACCGCAAGCTTGGTGTAGACTATACCTATGTAGTAGGTCTTTAGATCAAGAGGTAACTCCCTTTATCTAAGACAATCTTTCCCCCCTAAGCACATGCGTAGAAATGAATGGAAAATAGAAGACGCATCTTCAATGTCTTCAAGAGTTCACTCTCAGTCCATCCACCTGCTGAAGCTCATTCATTTTTGCACCACTACCCCTTCTGACAAGAAATAACAGTCGCTCACAAATGAAAACCATCATGTTATCCGTGAGGCACATAAGGATCGCCATCCGCATAGTGTAACACCCCAAATTTGCCCTCTTCTTTTTAAGCATTATATCACATCATATTCATCATACTCATATCATTTTCTCAGCATCATATCATGGAAAGATGAAGCATAACATCCTTCATGTCCTAGCATCAAGCATATGGTCATCTGTGGAGGTCCCAAAAGCCTTTCAAGCCATGACAAGGGTCCCAATGAGTTTGTACAAGTTCTATGGTGAGTCTATACTCCATTTACAAGATCAAGTTCATTGGAAAAAGCTCAGAAGATTGCATGATCATCAGAGATCTCAGGACAAGGCAAAGCTCCTATGCAAAGCACCCAAATTAGGGTTTGATATTCAAGCACCATAATCTCACAACGTTGGCCATTTCTTTTGTCCAAGTCTTCTATATGTTATGAGGATCCTATGTGTCAAATTTCATGAGAAAATTCCATGTGGAAGTCAGTCAATGCCTCAGTTGCTTGCAGATGAAGCAAAAAGTCAACAGAGCCCATAAAAAGTCAACTGTGCAATTTCAAGGGGTCTAACCCAATTTTTTGGCCAAGAGGGGTCGTTACAATGTTATAAGAGGTTTGGAATGCCTAAAGTTCAAGAATCATGGAGATTTGAAGGGTTTTGCAAAAATGGCACAAAGTTGGTTTTTGAAGTTTTCCAAATTTGGCAACTTTTGCCCTAATTTTCAAGTGGCCTTAACATGATAAAAAATTCTTCAAATGGACCAAAGTCAAACATGAAAGTTGTAGAGTAAGGGCTCCCATTTTCAAAAAGTACAAGTACTTTTTCACTAGATTTCTAGAACTCTCCATGGGCCATTCGAAAATTTGCATAATCCTAGGGCAAAATCAACTTTTCCAAAATGCACCAAATGCAAAAGGCTTCCAATCTTAATTTTGTGACTTGGTACAGGCCCAATCTTGTTTCAAACTTAAAATACATTGCATAAGGACCAATTTTCTCAAAAGAATTGGTCATTTTTGTGCACTTTGAAAAAATCCCTCCAAAACATGCCAATTTGCAAAAATCATGAAACAAGTGTGACACTTGAATCTAAGGGCCAGGAATGATTGGGTTTGGATCAAGGGTGGGAAATGAAACTCACACATGCTGAAAGGCCCAAGAGAGCATGAGCATAGCATGCTTATTACACCAAGTGCACATGATGCAAAATCACACTTTTCTCATTTGATTTTCGTGCACTTTCTTTCACACTCTCAACATTCATTTGTGAAGTCACAACAAAGAGAATTAGGGTTGCGTCAGATCTGAAATCTCTCTCATTCTCTCATTCTCAACTTTCTTGCAAATTTGCATTTCCTCACATATCTCTCCATTCTCTCACTTTCTCCACAAACTTCTTCCATATTCTTGATCAGTGAATCATATAGATCAAGAATCAACCACTCATTTGAGCTTAAAGCATAGAATTAGAAGCTTGCCATTTCAAAGCAACTTGTTGAGAAACCTCAGATCCAGTCCTTTTCAAGGCCTTAGATGCATTTATTTTGCATCTAAGGAGTAATAGGAGTGATTTGCACGCATTGGTTGGTTTTCTAGCTCAACATTTCAAGATCTTCACCTCAGGTATGGCATGAAATCTCATGTTCTGGAAATGAAATTATTGAGTTGCTTTGTGTTCCTTGATGTTTGCTGATGATTCTGAACTTTGTAGAATTGATTTTGGTGCATTATATCATGAGTTATCTTGATTTAAAGTTTCATGGTCAATCTTTATTTCCTTCGATCCGTCCAATCCATTGAGATTTAGCTGTTTCTGATGCCATATTTGAGTTCAGGAGTGTGGAATTAGTTAATCTGGGCTATTTATTTTCATTTTTTGGTGAATTTTTAATTCTGGTTTGGTCTCCGGTGCCGGAGCCCTAGCTCCGGTCACCGGAATTTGTTTCAAAGTCAGCTAGGGTTTACTCATGGAGAAGACACACTACAGCCGTAGGATCTACCATCCTAGGCTCCACAGCGCACCACATGGCCTCCTTCTCCCTTCCGTCTCCTTGTATTTTATGTTCAGCCCCTTTAATTCATTGTGTGGAACGGTTCATGCTAACTACCATGCGTCCAACCAATGGTAGCGCTATCTGGTGCCACCTCAATTAATGAGGTTGGCAACCACAACCCTTAGATCAATCCTGCGGATCCAGCTTTTTCCAGCATTTCTATTTTATTTCAATTAAACTCCACCACAAGCTATATGTATCAGCATGCAGCCTTGGGCTTCACCAAGTGCTATTCGCACCCCAACCATCCCTTGGCCCATCCAAATTTCACATAAAATCCATGCTACATACACCTCACTTCCTTCTTTTAATTTCTTTTTTCCAATTTAATTTTCCTTTTATATTCAGTTTCATTTCTATCTTATTAAAATAGTTTCATTCACTTAAAAAATCCCAAAAAAATCACAAGTGTTATTTTTTGTCTCTAATATTTTGTCATATTTTTATTTTATTTTTTCCCTTTTTCCACGTGGCTGAAATAATTCACCATTGCACCTAGCTTCTTTTTAAGTCTTTCTTGACCAGTCTGCCTTGTTCATTTTCCATAAGCTTCAATATTTTGAGTTTTGATCCCATTCTTTTTGCTTTGTATTACTAAGACATAGAACTTTTCATGTGATTTTTCTCTGGATTTTTAGAAACTTATTTCTAGAGTCTTGGTCTTGTAACTTGTGATGTAAGTTTGTAACCCTCACTTGTGTTCTTGCTTCCATTTAACTTACTTTGCTTCTAAATCTTTGAAAATACTTTTTGCTAGTTGACATAACATGTTTGAGGATCATTTGGTTTCATTTGTGGAATTTTTAGATGGCTGGTTGATTTATTGTGGATTTTATCTTGAACCTTGTCCCATTTTGCTTCTTTTGAACCTTTTGATCTCTTATAAGCTTAGAAGGGCACTTGTGCCAACTTCTTCTTCTCATTTGGGATTCCTTTGGGGTGTGGGTACCTTCCTGGTCCTAGGATAGGGTTTGTGTCTTCTAAATTTGTGTGTTTGCTTCTTTCTTAAGTCATTTGTTTCTTTAAGTGCTTTCACTTCATCTTATTGTTTCTTTTGCTTCCATTTTGATATTGTTTGGTCTTGTACCTCTCTTCTCTTCATCTTGTTGGCTTCCTAAGCCATTCTTCATCTTGTTTTGGTTCTGGTTGTAGGCATTATGTCCATTTTTTGTGCATTTTGCTTTGCATATTTCATAAGTGTGCATTTGTTCTCATAAGTGTTTCATGTTGCATCTCTTGCTCATAAACTTCTTCTTCTCACTTCTTTGAGTTGCATTTGCATTGTGCATATGTTCATACCATTTCACTTCTGATTGTGTGATGTTAGCATGTTATCTTGCTCATTTTGTTTCACTTAATTGCATACTAACCTTGCAGGGCTATGGTAAGTGTGAGATATGGGAATTGAGTTCCACATCTCCAATTCTCATCTCTTCCTCTTATGTTTGTGTGCACTAACCCTTTGTTGTTGGGCTTAGGCCTTTCTCATCACTTATTCTCTCTTCTTCTTCTTCTTCTTCTTCTTCTTTCCTTCTTCATTAGGATAGAAACCTCACTAACCCTTAGGACATCCATGCATGTTAACACTTAGGATTATTTAGTCCCCCTTTAGAATTTTTCCATTGTGATCCTTTGGTGCTTTCTCTTCTCATCTTCAAACTCAATTCTAATTCACTTAATAAAGGTTGAGTACTTTCATGTGACATGAGACTTTGCTATGAGATACTTGCGCGCGTTCCGTTTCGGGGCGAGGTGTGAGTCATCACTCGTGGTGGATAGGTCTTAGCACGAGTACCTCACAAAGAAAAGCTAAAAAATAGTTCTTAACCATAAAACCACAAAAATACTTAATAATGGTAATAGGCCAGTGTGCTTAAGCCTTCACTTTTGGGACTAGCTTTGGGGATTTCCTCCATAGATAGGTGTGCCTCTTGCGCATTCCATTTCGGGATGATGTGAGATGTACACATCCCATTGAGTAAGACTTAGGTACACTTACCTATGCAAAATTTCACTCATAAAAGCTTCTAAAAAACACCAAACAAACAATAAGCATCTTTCCTTCGGGAATTCTTTTCTCACCTCATTCGCTCCGTACACGAACTTGCTCCTACTTGTCACTTTGCAAGACGGTTACGCACTCGTCGTTTGAGTCTGCAACACCTGAGCAATGGCATAGGCAGTTCAAGCCTTTAATTCACAAGAAATTTCCTTTTAGTACCCCTAGTTAGTGGAACTACGGCGTCTCTGATCCTCATTATCTTGATGAGGTACGTAGGCAGCGGGGTAAGGCCCGTTCGAGCATAATCTTTATTTTCCCTACATTTTTCCTCTTTGTTTCTTATTCAATTCTCTTCCAGTTCCAGTTTTCTTTTCTTTTCTTTTCTTTGTTGCAGTTTTCATACCCTCACCCTTTGAAATAGTTTCTTTTGCAAGCGTGGATCCCGTTGGGTACGGCGGACGATCTGGGTGCTAATACCTTCCCAGGTCGTAACCGACTCCCGAGCCCAGTCTCTTTGGTTCGCAGGACCTGTGTCCTTCCTTTTTCTTTCTCCTGGTTTGTGCAGCATTACCATTCCCTTCCTTCAGGATAAAAATTCCTGGCTGGCGACTCTTTTCTTTTCCCGCGCCACTTTCGCGTTTGTACCAGGATGGAAATCCGGGGAGCGACACATAGTAACAAACTGTTGGAACAACATCAAAATCAATTTGTTTTCTTTCCATTAGTGTCAGATACTGGACACATGCTTTAGAAAATCATGACTTGCTAGACAAAGTCCTTCCACAAGATTTTTAAAAAATAGACAGTCACCCAACTCTTCAAAGGCAGACATTCCTATCATTCTCCTGTATGATAATCTGGAATACTCTTAATCAGTTGCTGATTATCCACTTGCAGACTTCCAAACAATCAATAACTGATATAATTCAGTCTTCTCTACATTCTCCTTCCAAGGAAGACCTTTTACTTCATCATTCTTTAGTATGACTATGTAGACGCTCCTTAGGCAATAATGTAAGTAATAAGCTTAGAACCAGAGCATAATCATCCTTCACCAAGGATATCCAACCCAAATAATGTGCTAACACAAAGTTAGAACATCTTCCACACATCAGGACAAATTATTGATATATTTAACTGTAAACACCCCAAATTTTCCCTCACTAAATTCACACCTTGGCTTGTGATCTTTCATACTTGCATAAGTTTAAGCATACCTCATCATATTGCATATTTGTTTCACTGCATAGTTCAAGTTCATCTGCATCTAGGGTTTGTGATCTGAGCAATCCAAGATTCCATCTGAGTCATCCCAAAGGCCTCAAAGCTTTCCAAGAGGGTCCATATGTGTTCTATCATCATATTATACTCCTCAAAGATCAAGGAAGTCAAGAAATCACAAGAACTTGGAAAGCATGGAAGCAGAGCTAGAGTTTCACTACATAGATGACCTGAAATTAGGGTTTTGGTTTCAGAGGCCATAACTCCAAATTTTTTGGTCATTCTTGTTTCTAATAGTCTCAATATGTTATAAGGATCATGTGTACCAAGTTTGATGAAGAAATTCCTTGTGGAAGTCATCTGTCCACTGGGTAACTTCTTGAGCAAGTCAGAGCAAAATCAGGGCATCTGAGGCCCCCAACAATGGAACCAAAGTGTATTTTTCATCAAATTGAAGTTATATGATCTTTATTTGATCATTGAAGTGCTTGGAAGTTCACAAAATTGAAGAAATTTGAGCCAAACCAAAAGTTGCCAAAAATGGAAATGACTTGTAATGGAAACTTTCCATTTTGGGAAAGTTTTTCAACCTCCTCTTTCTCAACCAAAAATGCTTCAAATGAAAAATTGTTGGTCATGAAAGTTGTAGATTGGATCATTCCCTTTTCAAAAAGTACAAGAACAAGTTCTAATTCATTATGGAACCCAAGTTATGGCCTTGCAAAGTTGGCAAAAATCCTATAATTTTCACTTTCACACCAAAGAGGATTTTTTGCAATTTCACATACCAAGCCATTTTCTGACCTCTAATCACTCTCTAAGCATCATACCAACATAATACAATTCATTGTGACCAAAATTTCCCAAAGAACCACTTGCTTTCATGCCTTGCACTTCAAGATTTCTCAAAGGGGGAAAATCACATAATACTTGCAAAACCTATGAGATCTTTGCCTCTAAGCCATCCAGCTGCATAATCTCAATCCCATGGCTCTCCATGATCAATGCTGAGGTCGGACATGCCCTTGAACAACACCTGCCATAGCCTATACCTCATGTACAAGTTATGTTGACATTTTGGCAACATGCCCATACCAATCACCACAGGCCACCACCCACTTTCTGACCTATCAAACAATGTTATGTGGACTAAAAGCAAGCCAATCCATAACACACAAAAGCCTAAATTAGTTCATACACCAAGTTTCTCAAAATCACCTTCAAGCTTCAAACTTTCGAAACTCTCTGTCCAGCCACTCAAACTCCAAACAAACTTCACCATTCAACTCACCATCACCATTAGAACATTTCCCAACCATCAAACAAGCCTGAAAGCCAGCCAAACAAAAACACGATTTCAGGCCAGTTGAAGTGCAACCACACAATCCAGCCATTCTAAGCTCCTTCCAAGCATTGCAACTTCATCAGGGGGTCAAGTAAAGAGGATTTACACAAAAGAAGATGTTCAAAAGCTTCAGAGGTGAAAGTTCCAGCTCAGGTATCAATCTTCAAACTTTTTTCCAAAAGCATGATTTTAAGTTTCTAAATTGTTCTACATGTTATGCTGATCACCATGATATAATTTGTTTTGAAAATAAGTTGAAAATAAGCTTGTATTTGACTTTTGAAACTTTGCCCGTGAAACATGTTCTGGTTTGATTCTCATGATTGATGCAAAATAAATTAGTTTTGAGGGTGGATTCGTGTTTAGGGTGAAGTGGGGAGTTGATCTGGAGCTTTAGAGCTCCTGAAATGACCTAGGGAGAGAGTTTGAGAAACCACCCTGCCGGAGAAGAAGACCGGAGCACTGTTCTGGCCGTCTGAGTTGGATTAGGGCTAATCTCAGGTGATTAGCTGAGTTTGAATCTGGAGCGTAGGATCTTAGTTTCGCGCGTGTGTGGAGGGCTGAGATCATTTCACTTAACCCTAATCCTTTTAATTAATTTAATTAATTAGAATTAGGCCAGATTGAATCTGGACCTTTAGATTGTGCGCTGGTCAATGCACCCCCCCAGTTTGAACCTGATCCCTTGGATTGTCATACTTTCCCTTTAATTCATTTTATTTTCATTTTTTATCCATCTATTTTGTGCATTTTAGTTAAAATACTTAGAAAAGTCCAAAAAAATATTTTCTTCTGCATTTTAATTCCAAATATTTTTCTTCACCCAAAAAACATTTTTATTTTTATTTTTTGTATTAAAAAATCATTTTAAAAATATTTAAATGTTTAGTTTAATTAATTAATGGAAATTAATTAATTAAAATACCATTTAGGTTTCTAAAAATCCCAAAAAAATTCACATTGCATCTTAGGACATTTATAAACATTGTCAAACCATTCATACAAATTTCTTTTTGGTATTGATCATATTTTGACATTTTCTTTGAATTTAGGGTTCATAAAATTCCCTTTTTGGAACCCTAACTTTGAAAAATCTTTTCTGCCTAACCATGAATGGTTTGATGATTATTATTTTTGCATTGTTTTCCATATAGCATGTAGTTTCTAGGATATTTTTGTCATGAATTTATCTTTCATTTTCCAATTGATTTTCATTTTTCCTCTTAAGGTACCCAAAAACCCTAGTTAACTTAGAAAAGTCCTAACTTCTTTTAGGTTAAGAGTTGGACCTTCTCCTTTGGGGTGTGATATCATATGGGGTTAGGGTTCCTTTGAGTTCATTTGCAATTTTTAATCATGTGATTTGCTTCTGTTTTGGTCATTTGCATCTCATCCTTTCATGTAACCCTAATCTTGCATCCATACTTGCATCTTACATTGCATTGCATGAACATGTGAACTTGCCATGACATTATAATCACTTGTATGTAATCTTAGACATCTTAAGAAATTTCTTGAACATTGCTTGGTCATTTCTTCATACATTTGCTATGCCTTGCATCCATTTCATTTCATAAACATCCATGTGTTTTCATGCTTCCTACATGCTTCCTTTGCATCCAATCTCTTGTATGAACATTCATAACACTTGGTATGCCTTTGCATCATCTCATAGCATCATTTGCATCATGTGTTTGCTTCTGGTTTTGGTTTTTACCTTTGCATATGTTCATTTTCATTTCATTTCTTTCCTTATGCTAACATTTTCAGGTGGTAAGTAATTTGAGAAGTGAATTTGCCTTCACTTCTCATTTCTCTTCTCATTTCTTCATATGCATCATTGCTGCATTTTTATTTGCCTTAGAGTGAGCTTGCTCATTCATGTTCATCTCTCCCTTTCTTTTTCCAAGTTACTTATCTTCTTCAGTGAAGTAAGTAACTTGTTTCTTCTGCTTCTCCTCCTTTCATCTGCTTCTTCCATTGGTGGCTTCTTTGAAGATCTCTTTTAAGCCTCACAAACCATAGGGACATCCAGACATGGCAATAATTAGGGTTGTAATTAGTCCCCCTTTAGCTTTTACCTTTGTGTCCTCTTTGTGTCTCTCTTCTCACCACATCATTAGAGACTAAACCTTTAAGGCTTTAAGACTTTGTGATTAGGGTTATGCCTGCATCCTTCTCTTAGGATGGAGTGTATAACTTTAATCTTAATTGTTAAACCCTTAATTTGATTAAACCTCTTAATCAATCCATCTTAATAATCACTAAGACATTAACTTGTAACTTGGGCCTTGCATTAGGGTTCTAATTCTTCCTTTATTGGTTAAGAAGGACTAACCCTAGTGTTAATGGACAAGTCCTCCTCAAGTTGTCTTACAAACCCTAAAACTCACTTCTTAATCTCACCCCTAATTAAAATCCATTTAATAAAGGTTTGTTTTGTCATGAGATTAATCCCTAATCATGGATTAAGTTGAGGTATCTTCCTCAGCTTAAGTGTGCTCATCTATTATCCTTCTATTAAGATGGTGTAATGAGTCCACTAATCTTTGATTATGGCTTAAACTCATTACTTAACACTAAACAAAAACTCAAAAATATCTAAATAATCACAAGTAGGTTAATAATCTTAATTCTACACCATTATGGTAATTAAGTTGAGATGTTTATTTCATACTTAAGGTATTCCCATCATCCCTAATCAAAGGGAGGATATGATGAGTTTACTAACCCTTGGTTTAGGCTTAAGCTCATTAACTTATGACAAACACAAAAAGCAATAAAAGATTGAAAACACAAAAAACAAACAATAATCGTCTCCTTCGGGATTCTTTTCTCATCATCCTCATTCACAAGCGAGAACTTGCTTCTTCCGTCTAATGCAAGACAGTTAGCACTCGAGCCAGACGAGTCATACACTTGAGCATAGGCAAGCAAGTAGTTCACAGTCAATTTATTTTCAGTCTCTTTGAGTCGAACTACGGTGTTCTGACTTCCTCATTGCACGAGAGGATACTTAGGCATAACTTAACTGTTATCAAACAAAAGTCTCTTTGTCACCCCCTCTTTCAGTTTTCTTTTTAAGCCTCATTCTTGAGCACCTCACTTCACTTTCTTGCACTGACACTTGTATATCTCATTTCCAGCTTTTGCATACAGATAACACAGACACTACCCCTTTAAACACAATATTTTAAGCGTGGATCCCGTCGAGTACGACAGACAATCTGGGTGCTAATACCTTCCCAGGTTGTAACCAACCCCCTTTCTCAGTTTCTCTGGTTCACAACCATCTTATCCATCTTTTTCTAGGTTTATGCAGCATTACCTTTCCCTCGGGATAAAAATGCCTAGCTGGAGACTCTATTCATTTCACTTCATTTCTCCCTTCGCCGACCGTTCGCGCCTGTACCGGGATGCAAATCTTTGGGAGCGACAGCTTGGCGACTCTGCTGGGAAAACTTATATTGCAACCAAGGCTTCTGGTTCTTTTTGTGGGTTCCTACTAGCGCTTGTTTGATTTGTGTTTACTGGGGTGTTATGTGCTACTTGTGCTTATTTATTTGCTTTATTTATTGCTTTCTGTACAACTTTATTTATTGCTTTCATTTACAGTTTTTGTGCATTTCATACTGTCATTATCATGTGCTGGATCTCTTGTCTGTTTTGGTGGGTGGGGATCATTGAGTGATTAAAGTCCTATACCGGGGACCTGAGTGACACATAGGCTAAAGTGGCTTCATATTCTTTCCCATTCTATTTCGGTCTTGTGTGGGAATATGAAACACGGTTCAAACATGGGTTTCTTCTTGAGAACTCTGTGTAGCGGTAAAATCGTGAGTGTAAGCTATTGATTAACTTAACTCGATTAACACAGAGTCGCCACCGCGCTTTTCTTTATTTCCGAATGGAAAAAGGTAAAAGAACGAATAAAAACCTAGGATTCTAAAAGCAAAGGCTAAAAGAAATAAACAGAGATTGGGTAAGGGGATTGGTTATGAACCGGGAAGGTTTTAGGCACCCGACTCATCCGTGGTACTCCACGGGAGCCCTTTGAAATACTTATTGCTTTTGGTCTGAAATTGGTTTGTTTAAAATGATGGAAGAGATGAGAAGAAGAATATTTTTTAATAATTTTGTGTTTGATAAGGTTTTAAAGCCTTATGCCTACGTACCCACAACGTGCAATGCGAGATCAAAACCCCGTAGTTCGTGGTACAAAGTTTGAAAAAAGAATAAGTGGGTTGAGTGGATTTTAAGATGTAAAGATAAGTCGTCATCCCTTAGCGAATAATTCCGCTAAAAGGGATGAATCATATCTAAACATATGGAAAATGAAAAAAGGTGCACAAGGCACAAAACAATTGAGTGGATTTGTATTTTTTAAAGTATGTACAAAGATGGTTTTAATATATTTACATGAATTAATATTTGGTTAAGAAAATGAAAGGAAAAGGTTAAAAATCTCTTGATCGAAATCAAGGTTTGTTTATGAAATTGTTTGAAGTTTAGAAAACAAGAAGGTTTTTGAAATAGGAAGAAGTTTTGAAAATTAAAGAATGGGGAAGAGATGAAGAGACTAGTCCTAATGCTTGAATTAAAAGCTAAGGAAAGAAGTTACCAAGACCAATATGTACAAATCTTCAAATGCCGGAATTTCATCTTCAAAAGTTAATGGCATCATTTGAGGCCAAAGTTCTTAAACACTCCAACTTGAGCAAAGGGAATCCTAGAAGATCTAAGTCCAATTTCCAAGGAGCTCGGGATAGTAACCATAAGTCCAAAGTTAGAAGTAACAAGTTTTTTTTTTAAGAGTTTAATCCTTTATTAAGTATTTTAATGTCCAAATGGACAAAAGTAAAAATAAGCACAATATGAATATTAACAAACACAATATGAATATAAACAATGACATATGATATAATATGGCAAAATATAATAAGGAGATAAAGGAGCAAGAGATTAAAATAAAAGAATAAAGTGCAAGATATTAAATTTAAGCAATTATATTCACATTATAATATTATATACAATATAAGGTGGTATGATGAACTTAATCAAGCACAACCACAACAATGAAAATAAAATTGAGGCAACCGGATCCAAGTGGATCTTTAATCGAATCGGGACAACTTTAGGTCTATGTTAAGCAATCGCCGAGTAATTTACGAAGTAATTACCCTACAAATGAGGCCGGCCACCACTAATTAAAGTGGAAAATATTCGTGTTAATACATGTTAGAGAAACGATATAATGGATCGTTCTCCGAAAACATGCCACACTAAAAGAAGAGGAAGGTCTAATCTTAATCGAAATTATCGTTGAATTTTCTCGATTAGCAACCTATCACGATCTCAAAGTATGGAGAATGATCCAAATGATCATTCATCCATAGATTTGAAATAATGAAGGTTAAGCTTAATCGGAAATCAACAATTCCGAATCGGAAGATTGTCATCGACCAAAATTAAAAGGAGATGAAGAATAATGGATCCAAAAATAGATCCAAAAAGAAATAGAATAATATTTTTAAATTCTTTTCTCAAGCTTTTTTCTAAACAATCCTTTCTTAAAATAACCTTTCTAAAATAATTTTCTAAAGTACTTTTAAAGCATATTCTAAAATTTTCTTTTAAAAAAATAACTTAAGATGCTTTTTATAAGATTTCTCCTTCAAAAATTATTTCTATGCAAAACAAATTTTAAAAAAAAATAAGAAAAGAAAGAAAACAACAAAAAGAAAATGAGGATGGTGGGTAAAGTAATCCGCGGGTAGGTAACAGAAATGGATCTAAGGATCCAAGCCCAACTCATAGTTATTAACATCATTTTTATGAAAAAAATTAAAAGAAAAAATTAAAAAAATAATAGGTAAACAAAATAAAGAAGCAAGAGCTTCTTCTTCTCTAAAACGCATAAGCAGGGCGCATAAACAGGGCAAATTTCCCAACCTCACCTTCTCAATCAAAGTATCCGAACACGATCAATCAAACCAGAAACAAACTCTCCTTCTCAATCGAACGAAACGAAAACCTTTCTCTCTTCAATCGCGAATTTCAACCACAGATTTCTTCTCCTTTCGGTTCTTTCCCTCTCTCTCTCTCGTACGATTCTCTTTCACTTTCTTCCCAATTCGTGTTTGGTTGTTGATGTTGATGAGAAGGATTTATGAGATTGATGAAGGATGAAATTGATTCGGAAATCTGAAAGTAGATTGAGGGTTTTTTTGGGAAAAATGGGATTAAATCTTGGAGATTAATTTCGGCAGAGTTTAAGTATGGCTTTTTTAGCTTGAAAATTGTGAATGAGGTGAGCTTTATTTATAGGAGGAAGAAGAAGAAATTTCTTTGCCGTTTCGGGAGATTGGGATGCGTTTTGGAGAGCTCACGAGATGCTCGTGCTTGCTTGCGTTTCCATTTCTTTTACTGCGTTTTGCCTTCGATTTTCATTTGGATTGTTTTTTGCGTTTTGGGCTGATACGTTTTGTTTGGTGTTTGTTTTGCAGCTTGTGTGTGGGCCTAAGCTAGCTGATGCAAGGAAATGGCTGTAAGTTGTAAGCTGTTGTTGTGAATTTGGCTGGTGTGCTTGGGTACTGGCTTGTAGGATGCACGTGTGGTTTTGCAGCTGGGAGGATACGGATTGATGGGAAGGCTATGGGTGTTGGCTTGTAGGCTGTACGGTTTGAGGAAAAGCTGGGCAACTTGGGCCAGCTTAGGCAAGTGCTGCGGATTGTATTAGGCTTGAGGGGATGGATTGTGAGGCCTGTTTTGGTTGGTTTAGGATGAAGGCGTGTAAATGTTTGTTATATGAGAATATTTTGTAATATTTTGTAATATGAGAATAAAGAATGGGCTAACAATAATAGATTTTTTTTTATGAGGTATAAGAAAATTGAAATTGATTTATTTTTTTATAATGGTGAATAGGTGATGACCATGAATAAAAATTAGAAAGAAATATGGAAAAAAAAGTATAAAAAATTGAAATATGAAAAGAGGAAAAAAAATGGATACAAATGGATAATATTGGATGGCTAAAAATAAATTGAACTATGAAATATATAAAAAAAAAAAAAAAATGAATAATGAAAATTCTTGTGAACGGGATAAAAAGAAATCGAAAATAATAGAAATTTTGGAAGGTGAATTTAATATAAAAAATGGAAAATGAATAGAAATGGATAAAAAAAAGATGATTTTAAGAATCGAATGAAAATGGATGGAACGGATAAATGGATATGAAGTGATGATTTTTTTAACAAGCCTCTGAACACAGCCCAAATGCCTTGCAACTTGCCAACTGAAAACTGTCTGATTATTATCTGATAAACCGAATTCATACTGAGGAAAATAAATCCTCAGATGAATCGCTGATAAATTGATGAATCGATGAACTGATAAACACTGAAGATTCAAGCCGCAACACACTGCCTAATAACTGATGAACAAACCGAACTTTGCACAGAAAATAACTGTCACACAACCTAACTTTGTACTTTGAAAACACATTGCCTGATGAATGAATTACTGGCACACACAACTGGCAGTCAACACAATCTTTTAATAGTTTGACCAGATTAGGTCAAACATCCACTTGAAATCGAATCGTGACTGAACAAACGCATCTGAATGAAATTACTGTCTCATCTTCGCAAACCTGCAACACAGAGAAGAAGAAGAACACTGCAACATATTTTTTGTATTTTGGTTAGAAGTTAGTAAATATAAACAAATATAAAACAGTAAAAATAATGGTGATCCCCTGCAAAGCATAGACCCGATCTGAGGAGAAACTCAGAACCTGTGTGATCTTGTTTGATATGCAAAATGCAAATGATATGCGAAACAGTCTTA
Organism: Lathyrus aphaca; assembly: GCA_963966055.1. Classification (NCBI taxonomy): domain Eukaryota; kingdom Viridiplantae; phylum Streptophyta; class Magnoliopsida; order Fabales; family Fabaceae; genus Lathyrus; species Lathyrus aphaca. Next base: position 149,610,712 of record OZ014519.1, read on the forward strand.
GGGAAAAAATTAGGGTGTTACAGCTGCCCCTATTTAAGTTTCTTCAATCCGGAGATATGAAGATTGACATCTTCATCTCTACAAGATGGGAGAGACTTAAATACAGAATACCCAATTTTTGTCCTAAGAGAACAAATGATATGATATGAATATGACATGCAAACCCAAGATCTCCGTGGAGAAAACATGACCACCAGAGAAAAGCAAAAACTTGGGGACACAGAAGAAAATCCCGCTGGGGACACAACAGACAAACAAAGAGTTACCAGGAAAATAAATCACTGGATAACAGACTCCACTTGGGAAAAGATATGATAATCAAGGAACAAAATTCAACCAGGGAATGAAACCCTGCCAGGAATATCAAACAAACAGAATATTTGAATCCAAAAATGGAGAAATACTGAGTTGGATAAGAAATCATCAACTACCTGTTTACTGGGTAGGAAATACAACAGACTCGACTATCAATTTACTGGATAGGAGCAAAATGCGGGGGAATGACCTCAATTACCTTTTTACTGGGCAACAAAACTTTCAACTACCTGATTTACTGGGCAGGAGAAAACAAATGACTCAACTATCGATTTACTGGATAGGAGCTAAATAAAGAGGAATGACCTCAATCACCTTTTTACTGGGTAAGAAAAATTTTCAACTACCTGATTTACTGGGTAGAGAATATAAATGACTCAACTATCGATTTACTGGATAGGAGATATAAAAGGACTCGACTATCGATTTACTGGATAGGAGTATGATCAACTACCTGATTTACTGGGTAGGAACTCAATCAAATGGAAACAGTTTCTATTACCTTTTTACTGAGTAAGAAGAAGAAATATCGGCTACCGGATTTACTGGGTAGGAAATCAATCAAGTTACCTTTTTACTGGATAAGATGAAAATATCTGATTCTATTACCTTTTTACTGGGTAGAGCAAAATTCTCAACTACCTGATTTACTGGGTAGGAGCTCAATCGAAGGGAAACAGTTTTTATTACCTTTTTACTGGGTAAGAGAGAAATAACTTGACTACCGGATTTACTGGGTAGAACAATTCTCGACTACCTGATTTACTGGGTAGGAGCACAAGTAAAAGAACTTGATCAAATATGGTAATATTACCCATTATCGATTTACTGATAGTTAAATCCAGAGCAAATATACGCAAGCTGGAGAAAATGTTGCCCACTATCAAACAGTGATAACTTAATTCCAAAGCAAATATATCCACAAAAGGAGACCAAAGTTCAATCCAAGAACAAATTGGAAAGAAACGGTCAAACAAGACTCATCCCGAGGAGGAAATATCTCAACTGGGGAAAATCCATCCAGATAATAAACTGGGGAGGAAACTGAATCAACATCACCCACGAGAAACAAACTCAGTGGGGAATTAGAAAGGATTAACACTTTCTGCTTAAGGGTCGACACTCTAACCTTGAGAGGAATACGACACACACACTCTATGGGGAAAATCCACACCCAAGAGCAGATAACAATGATAAACGCAAGAATGCAAGCAAACAATGCTATGCTTATGCGTATGAATATGCTTATGAATATGCTGACAAAACAGACATAAAGATAAGAAACAGGGTGACATGAACGCCACAACAACCGGATACTCGGCTAATCCCAAAGCAACAATGCAGGGAAACATGCTGGAGATTCAATCTTGAACTCTGCAGGGGAATATCACAAGCCATCAAAGGAATACAATCCTACTACAAGGCTCGAATCATGAAGAGACAACGTCTGCTAGGAATATCATCCTGCTGAGGAAAGGTAATAATCTGCTGAGGATGAAAATATTCTTGATAAAAATCAAACTTCACAAAGAAAGACTGTCATACAACTCCTGCTCCACCTGGGGATAGAGTGCCAGTCTTGTTAAAAATCACATAGGAAACTGCTGGAAATCAACACATGCAGACCTACTAGGGATCCATATGGGGATATCAGAAGTTAGTATCATAGCCACAACACAGTTACAAGGGATTTTAAATCAATACCCAACATCAGGTAAAAGAAAACCTCTAAATTGACTGCTATATCAATACTTCTACATTCAAGGATGCAAATAATTCAAACTGAGGAACATGAGCTCAGCTGGGGATTCCCAATACTTCTTAATTCAAGGATAACATGCTGAGGAAGAAATAAACACTCAGCTAGGGATTCATAAGAACATCCCTTCCAACAACTTTTCTGGGGAACACATACATCCTCCATTCAACATCATAGTTGGGGAACAAAACATCTTTAACATCAATCTGATCAAGACTATCCAAGAACTTCACATGGACACAACCGAATCAAACCCTGCTTTGGGAGAGACAAGTTACACACATCCAGACTTTACCATTCTTGGAATTACTGTTGACATCCTTTATTTGTTCAAATATCAAAAGAAAAATGTTTTTAAAATCTTCAAAAAATTAAATTTATTAAATTTGTTTCAAAAATCATCATCAACAATAAATTGAAATTTTGTAAACAGAAACAATATAAAGAATTGCAAACAATTGGGTAAAGCTCAAATTCATTGATAGAATGGTAGTCAGCAAATGGCATGACTCCATGGATCATTACAAGTTTGAAAAATGGTAAATACATGGAAAAGGGCTACATTGAGATATAATGATCACTATTCTCCCTATCAACTTTGAACTCCACTGTGTCCGAAACTTCAGTCAAGGATGAGTGAATAAGAATCTTTGATGAATAATTCTTCTGAGGGACAAGAATCTGAAATCCTCGGTTGCTACAAGCGATTCAGTCTGTCGACGCAGTTACTTGCCATGATCCCTAACTTTTGCCTAGATTGCCCTTTCGGGTTTTCAATCTACCAGGATAATTATTTCTGTTTTTGTCTCTAATTTTTGCCTGGACCGCCCTTTCGGGTTTTCAATCCACCGAGACGCTCATTTTTGCCTAAGCCGCCCTTTCGGGTTTTCAACTTAGCGAGCTGTTCTTTTATTTTTTAGGCGAAGTATTTCTTGACTGCATCCGCATTCACAGGACGAGTGATCTCCTCACCATCCATAGTTGCAAGAATTAATGAACCGCCAGAGAAGGCTTTCTTAACAACATATGGTCCATCATAGTTCGGAGTCCACTTGCCCCGAGAATCTTTAAGGAAAGACTGAATCTTTTTGAGCACGAGGTCGCCTTCTCTGAATACACGAGGTTTGACCTTCTTATCAAAAGCTTTCTTCATTCTTTGCTGGTACAAACGACCATGACACAAAGCTTTAATTCTCTTTTCTTCAATCAAATTCAACTGGTCAAATCTACTCTGACACCATTCAGCCTCAGTCAACTTAGCTTCCATCAGAACTCTCATTGATGGGATCTCAACTTCTATAGGGAGCACTGCTTCCATTCCATAAACAAGTGAGAAAGGGGTTGCCCCTGTTGAAGTGCGGACAGATGTACGATACCCATGCAAAGCAAAAGGGAGCATCTCATGCCAGTCCTTGTATGTCACAACCATCTTCTGAATGATCTTCTTAATATTTTTATTCGCAGCTTCAACAGCCCCATTCATCTTCGGTCTATAAGGAGAGGAATTATGGTGTTGAATCTTGAAATCTTCACAAAGCTCTTTCATCATCTTATTGTTCAAGTTCGAACCATTATCAGTAATGATTCTATTCGGAACACCATATCTGCAGATAAGATTATTCTTGATAAACCGAACCACAACTTGCTTGGTCACATTAGCATACGATGCCGCTTCAACCCACTTGGTGAAGTAGTCAATTGCCACGAGGATAAAACGATGTCCATTCGAAGCCTTGGGTTCAATCATGCCAATCATATCAATTCCCCACATGGAGAAAGGCCATGGGGAAGAAATCACATTGAGATAAGCTGGTGGCACATGAATCTTATCAGCATACACCTGACACTTATGGCATTTTTTCACATATTTGCAACAATCAGATTCCATTGTCAACCAATAGTAACCTGCTCTCAACATCTTTTTAGCCATTGCATGCCCATTGGCATGAGTGCCAAAGGATCCTTCATGAATTTCTTTCATCAACATGTCTGCTTCGTGTCTATCCACGCATCTGAGCAAGACCATGTCGAAATTTCTCTTATAAAGCACATTTCCATTCAGGAAGAAATTTCCTGCCAATCTCCTCAAGGTTCTCTTATCTTTACCAGATGCCCCAAGCGGGTATTCTTGACTCTGGAGAAAACATTTAATATCGTGATACCAAGGTTTGTCATCATGGACTTCCTCAACTGCAAACACATGAGCTGGTCTTTCAAGTCGATTCACACTGATCATAGGAACATCATTCCACTGGTGCACTTTTATCATGGAAGCTATGGTTGCCAAAGCATCAGCCATCTGGTTCTCATCGCGAGGAATATAATGGAATTCAACTTCGGTGAAGAACGTTGATATCTTCCTGGCGTAATCTCTATAGGGGATCAAGTGAGGTTGATGAGTTACCCACGTGCCCTGAATCTGATTAATCACCAAGGCAGAATCTCCATATACATCAAGATGTTTAATCCTCAAATCAACAGCTTCTTCAAGACCCATAATGCATGCTTCATACTCAGCTTCATTGTTGGTACAAGGAAAAGTCAATCTTGCGGCAAAAGGAATATGTGAACCATCGGGAGTAATGATCATTGCCCCAATTCCTCTTCCACGTGCATTCACAGCACCATCAAAAACTAAACCCCATCGAGATCCAGGCTCCGGCCCTTCCTCAATCAAAGGTTCATCATTATCTTTTACTTTCAGGAACATCACATCTTCATCTGGAAAGTCAAACTTGACAGGTTGGTAATCATCAATCGGTTGATGTGCCAAATAGTCAGCCAAGATACTACTTTTTATAGCTTTTTGAGTCCGGTACTCGATATCATATTCTGATAATAACATTTGCCAACGAGCAATCCTCCCAGTTAAAGCAGGCTTTTCAAAAATATACTTGATTGGATCCATTTTAGAGATCAACCAAGTTGTATGATTCAGCATATACTGGCGAAGACGCTTTGCAGCCCAAGCTAAGGCACAACAAGTTTTTTCAAGCATTGAATACCGAGACTCACAATCAGTGAATTTCTTACTCAAGTAGTAAATTGCATGTTCTTTTCTTCCAGTTTCATCTTGCTGACCGAGCACACAACCCATGGAATCTTCCAACACAGTCAAGTACATGATCATCGGTCTACCTTCCACCGGAGGAGACAAAATAGGAGGTTCAAGCAGATATTCTTTAATACTTTCAAACGCCTTCTGGCAATCATCTGTCCAGACACAACCTTTATCTTTCCGAAGCAACTTGAAGATCGGAGTACATGTGGCAGTCATGTGAGAGATAAACCTTGAGATATAATTCAATCGGCCCAAGAATCCTCTAACTTGCTTTTCGGTTCTTGGAGCAGGCATTTCCTGAATAGCTTTCACTTTATCAGGATCAACTTCAATACCTCTTTGGCTGACAATGAAACCTAGCAACTTTCCAGAACGTACACCAAATGTGCACTTGTTCGGATTCAAACGAAGCTTATACTTTCTCAATCTTTGAAACAACTTCAGCAAATGCTCAACATGATCCTCTTCAGTCTTTGACTTGGCGATCATATCATCAACATATACTTCGATCTCTTTGTGCATCATATCATGGAAAAGTGTAGTCATAGCTCTTTGGTACGTCGCACCAGCATTCCTCAATCCAAAGGGCATCACTCTATAGCAGAATGTTCCCCATGGTGTAATAAATGTGGTCTTTTCCATATCTTCGGGTGCCATCTTTATTTGATTGTAACCGGAAAATCCGTCCATAAAAGAGAACACATCAAACTTAGCCGTATTATCTACCAACATATCAATATGTGGCAATGGAAAATCATCTTTCGGACTAGCTTTGTTCAAATCTCTGTAATCTACGCACATTCGGACTTTTCCATCTTTCTTCGGAACTGGAACAATATTAGCCACCCATTCAGGATAAATTGACGTCACAAGGAAACCTGCATCAATCTGCTTTTGAACCTCCTCTTTGATTTTTAATGCCATGTCTGGATGAGTTCTTCTGAGCTTCTGCTTTACAGGCGGGCATTCAGGCTTCAACGGCAATCTATGCTCCACAATATTAGTATCAAGACCTGGCATGTCTTGATAAGACCAAGCAAATACATCAACATATTCTCTGAGAAGCTCTATAATCCTCTTCTTAACATTAGGATCCAGCAATGCTCCAACTTTGACTTCTTTCTTTTCATCTTCAGAACCCAAGTTGATCATCTCTATTGACTCTCCATGAGGCTGAATAATCTTCTCCTCGTGCTCAAGCAACCGAGAAATTTCATCTGGAATCTCTTCATCATCCTCTTCCTCAGCTTCAAACACAGGAAATTCAAAGTTGGGAGAGGGCATAGGATCATTGTTTTCAATGGGTTTATCAATCAATCTGCACAATGATTTTATTTTTATTTTAGAAGATGAACAAAAGTGCAAACAATATGCAGATACACAATTATTATATATTTTAGGGTTTGTTATGTTACCATTTTTCAGAATAAAGCAAAAATGAAAAACACATATGGAAATAACAAAATAACACTTTATTGATGATGATAAAATTTGAAACAAAGCCCAACAAGTATCACTTTCACCTTGGGCAGAGTGAAAGGATTTTTGAAAGAAAATAAAAACAAATTACTTTGAAGAATGAACGATAAAAGGAACATCAACAGCAATCCAGTTCTGGCAAATTTTTCCGTGTGTAACAAAGTCTTGCATTTCTTCGTCTTCATCATCATCATCATCAATGATAGCAGCAGCAGAATGATCGTTGATAAATCCAGCGCTTCTGAAGCCTTCTTGAATAGTCTTGGGATCTTTGACAACTGCACCTGGCGCAAAGCCGATACCGAAACCTTCCTTGTTGTCGACAGCATCAATAATTCTTCCCCAACCATCAGACTGACCCGCTTCAATCACTCGCAGAGCATCTTTGAAAGAGGACATGGGCATGGCATTCTTCCTAACAACACTATTCACAACAGAAAGAGCTTGAAACGACGTTCCCACCTCTTCCTCGGCATCGATATAAGAAAAAGAAGACAGATTACTCACAAGCATCGCCCTCTCACCTTCAATGGTCACCAATTTACCTTCTCTTACAAACTTCAGCTTCTGATGAAGAGTGGATGTTACAGCTCCAGCTTCGTGGATCCATGGTCTTCCGAGGAGACAACTATATGCGGGACGTATATCCATTACTTGAAAAGTAATCTTGAATATAAATGGTCCAATAAGAATGGGAAGATCCACCTCTCCAATCACTGTCTTCTTCGACCCGTCAAATGCCTTCACTATAATCCCACTGTGCCTCATGGGAGCACCTTGAAATGCAAGCTTTGACAATGTTGACTTTGGCAAAACATTCAGAGACGAGCCGGTATCAACCAACACCTTAGATAAAGCATCTTCTTGACAATTCACCGAGATGTGCAGAGCCAAGTTATGATTTCTTCCTTCTTCAGGCAGATCGTCATCACAGAAACTCAAATTGTTGCATGAAGTGATATTCGCCACGATACTATCAAATTGATCAACCGTCACATCATGATCAACGTAGGCTTGATCTAGAATCTTCTGCAATGACTGCCTATGAGCCTCAGAACTCATCAACAGAGACAAAACTGATATCTTTGAGGGAGTCTGCAATAACTGCTCAGAAATGTTATACTCACTCTTCTTTATCAGCTTTAACACTTCATCATCATTATTACCAGATTGGCTCGATTGGACCACAGCATCCATAATCTGCTTGCTCGCACTGGTATCTTCAACTCTCTTCGGAGGGTCTGAAGCATACAATCTACCACTTCGGGTAACTTTTGTCACATCCGCAATGCTAACCACAGACTTTGGAGTAGGAAGAGGAACTTCCCTACCATTCTCTATCATCGTAGCATTATACCTGTACGGAACAGCTTTGTCAGACTCATATGGCATTGGACCGGGTACATTGATCACCAATGGAGTAACAGCAGTCTGGCGACTATCAAAAGAAAACACCATTCTCTCAGGAGCAACCCTTTCAGGAAGATTGAACTGAGGCATAATGACATTCACTTCATTCTCGTATTCATCTCTCTTCGCTGTTACTTCGATCAGCTTATCGTCCATCATCTTCTGGATATCTCTTTTCACAATCACACAACCACGCGGATTCACCGAACAGATACAACATCCAGCATAGTCATGATCGATATCGTGATATTCACTCAGGAAAGCATGCATTTCCACCAAAGATCTTCGGATATGACTGACTTCATAGATTTTGAACAACCCTGGACAACCAGCAACCATATTCACAGACGCATTACCATGCTTCGGCAACGGATCCTTCTGCACATTAGGATTCACATCATTAAAATACAGAACATTGTTCCTCATCAATTTCTGTACTTCAAACTTCAAAGGATAACAGTTCTCAACATCATGCCCCGGGGCACCCTGATGAAAAGCACATCGGGCTTCTGGCTTATACCACCATGGAATAGTTTCTGGAACTGGAGGTGGAGGACGAGTCTGCACAAGATTCTTTGCAATTAAAGACGGAAGCAAGTTTGCATACAGCACAGGAATAGGATCAAAACTGGGCTTAGCCCGAGCTTGTTGATTACCACCTTGTTGCACAGAAGGTTGCTGATAACGAGGTTGGAACTTTGGAACAGCTGGCACAGTTGGAGCCATGTTAATCATTGGTGTAACAGAAGCCACATGCTGCGAATGGTGATTCATACGATTGTGAGGTCTTCTAAAACTTTCTCGGGATACTGCATTAGTCTCATTTTCTTTCTTTTTCCCGAAGTTGATCCTTCTAGAACTTGAACTATTACTGTTCTCTTGAGTCAACCGTCCCTCACGGACACCTTCTTCTAAACGCATACCCATGCTCACCATCTCAGTGAAGTCAGAAGGAGCACTTGCTATCATTCTCTCGTAATAAAAAGAACCCAACGTCTTCAAGAAGATCTTCGTCATTTCTTTTTCTTCTAACGGAGGAACAATCTGAGCTGCCAGCTCTCTCCATCTCTGTGCATATTCTTTAAAAGTCTCTTTGTCCTTCTGGGACATAGCACGGAGTTGATCTCTATCAGGCGCCATATCAACATTGTACTTATACTGCTTCACAAAAGCTTCTCCCAAATCATTGAAGGTCTTGATTTGACTATTATCCAGACTCATATACCACCTCATAGGTGCCCCGGTCAAACTATCCTGGAAATAGTGAATCAGCAGCTTATCATTATCAGTCTGAGTCGACATCTTTCTTGCATACATCGTCAGATGGCTCAATGGACAAGTGTTGCCTTTGTATTTCTCAAACTCAGGCAGCTTGAATTTGTAAGGAACTTTAACATTCGGGACCAGACAAAGGTCATAAGCATCTTTTCCAAACAAATCTTTGTGTTTCAAAGCTCTCATCTCCCTCTGGATCTCGACAAAGCGTCCCTGGAAGTCATCAAGTCTTTCAGCAACTCCAGCGCCTTCACTAGGCTCAGCATGGTAAATCATCTCATCCTGATGCGGAATATTGCGCACTACGGGCGATACAGCAGTCACAATTGGAGGAAGAGTAGTCCACACCGGTGGTGGGATAGCATTAAATGCAGCAGTCTCCGGACGATGAGGAGGACGATATCCAGCAGGAAAAAAGTCAACAGGCATGCCCCAGGGCGTGCTAACAGGTATACGATGGTGAGGAGAAATAACAGTCTCAATAGGAATGGATGCGGTAACAACCTCTGTAATGACAGTATTATGAGCAGGAGGACTAGGAGGTGGTTGATTCTGAGCAGCCATCAAATTTTCCATCATAGCAGTCACTCTCTCCAAGCTTTCCCTCAAATAAGTAACCTCTTCGCGCAGCTCGCGATTCTCTTGTTGCAAAGTATCCATCACTCTTCTTCGATTAGCTCGAGTATCGAAACGATGAGTCAGCTTGACAGGAACACTGAGATGAAGACCAAGAAACAATAATAAGAACCCTGGAGAACACTCAAAAAGCAAGACAAATGCGAATATGATGCATGCTATGTATATGCAAATGCAAAGATTTCAAAGGATTATAAGTTAACTTGCAATATTCATAAAGAGACACTTTTGAAATACTGAAAAACTCATTCTCATTAATATCAAAGTGAGGATTACAAATGAAGTACAAAGCATCAATAATCCTAATACATAAGAGAAAGAGTAAACTAGGCCTAAGGAATCATATCCGAAGAAGTCCCGAATCCTGGCTGATACTTCATGCGAATCCTCTTGATCTCATACTTGTATCGCTCTTCCATATCTTCCTTATCCTTCACCAACTTATCGACAATGGCCTTCCAAGCACCGGAAGTAGGAGGAATAGTAGCTGAAGTACTAGAGGAAAATAAATCCTCTCTCGGCCTCTTCGTAACACGCCGCTCAAGTAGCTCAATAAGATCATCCTTCTCCTTAAGCTGCTCCTGCATAGTAGTCCTCTCAAGTAACCAATCTTCCTTTTCTTTCTTCATCTTCTCTAACTCTTCTTGAAGAACCAACTTCTCATCAACGGGAGGTAGAAAAGCAGACAAAGGCAATATGGGAAACATAGGCTCCTCAGGTGGATAAGGCATCTTGAGCTTGGAAGCTCTAGATTGAACCCACTGAATATAACAATCGGAAGGAGGAAGGTGTTGTCTACCCAATTGACCTCTCTCTTTCCTATGAACAGCATGCCAAGAATGAGCAATCCTTTTCTTCATCTCTATATGATCATCACCGTTAAGAAAGAAGAAACGGGATAAAGCAAGATTATTTGGAACATCCTTCAAACAATAACCAAACTGACGTCTAGCCAAAATAGGATTGTAGCTAATTCCCCCACGTGTACCAAGAAGAGGTACATTAGGGAATTCTCCACAACTATCAATGAGAACTCCGATGTCATAATAAGAGCTATACCACGTCAGGTCCTTGTGAGAAAGCGACATCAACCTCTGAGACCATCTTCGATTCTCTCTGTTATCCTTGAAAACATCTGACTTTGGTAGGTGCGAAATAAACCACCTATAAAGAAGAGGAGCACAACAAACAATCTCTCCGTCGCCTTTAGAAGTCCTATAGTGAAAGGCATGGTACATGTCTCCAAGCAAGGTAGGAATCGGGTTCTTCTTCAAGAAGATTTGAATAGCATTCTCATCCACAATGCCATCCAAATTTGGAAACAAAACAATCCCGTAGATAAGCAAAACAAGGATAGCCTCAAATGTATCTCTATGACCCAAAGCAAGTGAGGTGGAAGCCTTTCCCATCAAAAACTTGGCATTAATACCACGGACACTCCCTTTTGGGAGAAACTTCCCATTAAGCTCAGATTCCTTAAGAAACAATGCTTTAGCAATAACCTTGACAGTAAGCTCCTTCTCTAAACCAGTGAAAAGAAACTCCTTGTCCAGAATGGGCAAACCTAACCAATGAGAATATTCCTCCAAAGTAGGTACAAGCTGATAATCTGGAAAGGTAAAACAATGGTGCAACGGGTCATAAAACTGAGCCAAAGTAGGGAGAATTCCCTCAGGTACATCAAGATCCAACATGTGCAACAGCTTTCCATGACATTTTCGGAACTCTTGGGTATCAGCAACCAAAGCTCCTAGCTTCCTTAACTCTACAATATTAGGACTCTTGAAAGTGTACTTTTTTGTATTCCTCCTTTCGAAAGTCATAGCCATGGACATCTGAAATTTGCAAAAGTTTCTTATAAGTCCTTTGAAATCTTACGGATAATGCTCATGAATGTTATGATGGCATGTATGCAACAAGCACAAACAAGATCACACAATGCACACGGGCTTAGGTTCCGAGTCACGAGCATGAAGTCAAGGTAACAGAACCAACCCACACAGGTAAGTACTAAGGTTTTGTCTTCATTGTACCTGCAAGAAACCAAAAGGGTGCTAACAGAGGTGCTCGGAGTTATCAGCCATCTTTAGAATTTTATCGGTACGTTGGATTACTCCCCAACCGATAACATTCTTAAAATAGACCTCGTCCGAGTGTAGTATCGCGTGACAACCGCCTTAGATTTACATCCAGACAGCTTCCGCACTACGTTCCTAAATTGGCTTAGATGGGTTAAGGGTTCTAAGGTCCTCAGTATGATCAGCTCAAGGTCGGAAAATAATGCCACGTACGATTACTCGTCATGACATTGATAGTCCAAGAGAGCCTAACCGAGTGGAGATTATCAAATTGATATTGCTTTGGACTACTCCATCGCATATCGCTTCGAATATCGCCGTCCTATCATAAGTGTCACTCAGATCCGGGTTAGAATCTATCTCACACAGAGGATCACCAAACCAAAACGGAACAAACAAATAACAAACAATTCAAACCAAAGCGATAAATAAATCAAAGTAGGCTAAATCCGCTTAGAGATTAGTCCCCAGCAGAGTCGCCACTTTTCTGTAGCGGTAAAATCGTGAGTGTAAGCTATTGATTAACTTAACTCGATTAACACAGAGTCGCCACCGCGCTTTTCTTTATTTCCGAATGGAAAAAGGTAAAAGAACGAATAAAAACCTAGGATTCTAAAAGCAAAGGCTAAAAGAAATAAACAGAGATTGGGTAAGGGGATTGGTTATGAACCGGGAAGGTTTTAGGCACCCGACTCATCCGTGGTACTCCACGGGAGCCCTTTGAAATACTTATTGCTTTTGGTCTGAAATTGGTTTGTTTAAAATGATGGAAGAGATGAGAAGAAGAATATTTTTTAATAATTTTGTGTTTGATAAGGTTTTAAAGCCTTATGCCTACGTACCCACAACGTGCAATGCGAGATCAAAACCCCGTAGTTCGTGGTACAAAGTTTGAAAAAAGAATAAGTGGGTTGAGTGGATTTTAAGATGTAAAGATAAGTCGTCATCCCTTAGCGAATAATTCCGCTAAAAGGGATGAATCATATCTAAACATATGGAAAATGAAAAAAGGTGCACAAGGCACAAAACAATTGAGTGGATTTGTATTTTTTAAAGTATGTACAAAGATGGTTTTAATATATTTACATGAATTAATATTTGGTTAAGAAAATGAAAGGAAAAGGTTAAAAATCTCTTGATCGAAATCAAGGTTTGTTTATGAAATTGTTTGAAGTTTAGAAAACAAGAAGGTTTTTGAAATAGGAAGAAGTTTTGAAAATTAAAGAATGGGGAAGAGATGAAGAGACTAGTCCTAATGCTTGAATTAAAAGCTAAGGAAAGAAGTTACCAAGACCAATATGTACAAATCTTCAAATGCCGGAATTTCATCTTCAAAAGTTAATGGCATCATTTGAGGCCAAAGTTCTTAAACACTCCAACTTGAGCAAAGGGAATCCTAGAAGATCTAAGTCCAATTTCCAAGGAGCTCGGGATAGTAACCATAAGTCCAAAGTTAGAAGTAACAAGTTTTTTTTTTAAGAGTTTAATCCTTTATTAAGTATTTTAATGTCCAAATGGACAAAAGTAAAAATAAGCACAATATGAATATTAACAAACACAATATGAATATAAACAATGACATATGATATAATATGGCAAAATATAATAAGGAGATAAAGGAGCAAGAGATTAAAATAAAAGAATAAAGTGCAAGATATTAAATTTAAGCAATTATATTCACATTATAATATTATATACAATATAAGGTGGTATGATGAACTTAATCAAGCACAACCACAACAATGAAAATAAAATTGAGGCAACCGGATCCAAGTGGATCTTTAATCGAATCGGGACAACTTTAGGTCTATGTTAAGCAATCGCCGAGTAATTTACGAAGTAATTACCCTACAAATGAGGCCGGCCACCACTAATTAAAGTGGAAAATATTCGTGTTAATACATGTTAGAGAAACGATATAATGGATCGTTCTCCGAAAACATGCCACACTAAAAGAAGAGGAAGGTCTAATCTTAATCGAAATTATCGTTGAATTTTCTCGATTAGCAACCTATCACGATCTCAAAGTATGGAGAATGATCCAAATGATCATTCATCCATAGATTTGAAATAATGAAGGTTAAGCTTAATCGGAAATCAACAATTCCGAATCGGAAGATTGTCATCGACCAAAATTAAAAGGAGATGAAGAATAATGGATCCAAAAATAGATCCAAAAAGAAATAGAATAATATTTTTAAATTCTTTTCTCAAGCTTTTTTCTAAACAATCCTTTCTTAAAATAACCTTTCTAAAATAATTTTCTAAAGTACTTTTAAAGCATATTCTAAAATTTTCTTTTAAAAAAATAACTTAAGATGCTTTTTATAAGATTTCTCCTTCAAAAATTATTTCTATGCAAAACAAATTTTAAAAAAAAATAAGAAAAGAAAGAAAACAACAAAAAGAAAATGAGGATGGTGGGTAAAGTAATCCGCGGGTAGGTAACAGAAATGGATCTAAGGATCCAAGCCCAACTCATAGTTATTAACATCATTTTTATGAAAAAAATTAAAAGAAAAAATTAAAAAAATAATAGGTAAACAAAATAAAGAAGCAAGAGCTTCTTCTTCTCTAAAACGCATAAGCAGGGCGCATAAACAGGGCAAATTTCCCAACCTCACCTTCTCAATCAAAGTATCCGAACACGATCAATCAAACCAGAAACAAACTCTCCTTCTCAATCGAACGAAACGAAAACCTTTCTCTCTTCAATCGCGAATTTCAACCACAGATTTCTTCTCCTTTCGGTTCTTTCCCTCTCTCTCTCTCGTACGATTCTCTTTCACTTTCTTCCCAATTCGTGTTTGGTTGTTGATGTTGATGAGAAGGATTTATGAGATTGATGAAGGATGAAATTGATTCGGAAATCTGAAAGTAGATTGAGGGTTTTTTTTGGGAAAAATGGGATTAAATCTTGGAGATTAATTTCGGCAGAGTTTAAGTATGGCTTTTTTAGCTTGAAAATTGTGAATGAGGTGAGCTTTATTTATAGGAGGAAGAAGAAGAAATTTCTTTGCCGTTTCGGGAGATTGGGATGCGTTTTGGAGAGCTCACGAGATGCTCGTGCTTGCTTGCGTTTCCATTTCTTTTACTGCGTTTTGCCTTCGATTTTCATTTGGATTGTTTTTTTGCGTTTTGGGCTGATACGTTTTGTTTGGTGTTTGTTTTGCAGCTTGTGTGTGGGCCTAAGCTAGCTGATGCAAGGAAATGGCTGTAAGTTGTAAGCTGTTGTTGTGAATTTGGCTGGTGTGCTTGGGTACTGGCTTGTAGGATGCACGTGTGGTTTTGCAGCTGGGAGGATACGGATTGATGGGAAGGCTATGGGTGTTGGCTTGTAGGCTGTACGGTTTGAGGAAAAGCTGGGCAACTTGGGCCAGCTTAGGCAAGTGCTGCGGATTGTATTAGGCTTGAGGGGATGGATTGTGAGGCCTGTTTTGGTTGGTTTAGGATGAAGGCGTGTAAATGTTTGTTATATGAGAATATTTTGTAATATTTTGTAATATGAGAATAAAGAATGGGCTAACAATAATAGATTTTTTTTTATGAGGTATAAGAAAATTGAAATTGATTTATTTTTTTATAATGGTGAATAGGTGATGACCATGAATAAAAATTAGAAAGAAATATGGAAAAAAAAGTATAAAAAATTGAAATATGAAAAGAGGAAAAAAAATGGATACAAATGGATAATATTGGATGGCTAAAAATAAATTGAACTATGAAATATATAAAAAAAAAAAAAAATGAATAATGAAAATTCTTGTGAACGGGATAAAAAGAAATCGAAAATAATAGAAATTTTGGAAGGTGAATTTAATATAAAAAATGGAAAATGAATAGAAATGGATAAAAAAAAGATGATTTTAAGAATCGAATGAAAATGGATGGAACGGATAAATGGATATGAAGTGATGATTTTTTTAACAAGCCTCTGAACACAGCCCAAATGCCTTGCAACTTGCCAACTGAAAACTGTCTGATTATTATCTGATAAACCGAATTCATACTGAGGAAAATAAATCCTCAGATGAATCGCTGATAAATTGATGAATCGATGAACTGATAAACACTGAAGATTCAAGCCGCAACACACTGCCTAATAACTGATGAACAAACCGAACTTTGCACAGAAAATAACTGTCACACAACCTAACTTTGTACTTTGAAAACACATTGCCTGATGAATGAATTACTGGCACACACAACTGGCAGTCAACACAATCTTTTAATAGTTTGACCAGATTAGGTCAAACATCCACTTGAAATCGAATCGTGACTGAACAAACGCATCTGAATGAAATTACTGTCTCATCTTCGCAAACCTGCAACACAGAGAAGAAGAAGAACACTGCAACATATTTTTTGTATTTTGGTTAGAAGTTAGTAAATATAAACAAATATAAAACAGTAAAAATAATGGTGATCCCCTGCAAAGCATAGACCCGATCTGAGGAGAAACTCAGAACCTGTGTGATCTTGTTTGATATGCAAAATGCAAATGATATGCGAAACAGTCTTAGGGAAAAAATTAGGGTGTTACACTCTGTGCTACAGATTTCCTATAGTACTAGGGCTATCTGGGAAGCTTGCTAAGTCTGGATGACCTTTTATGACCTTCAGCATCTGAGGTGAATTAGAGAAGGCTCTTTTATGGTTATTGTAAACACTGTACCTCCGGGTTAGAAGTGTTTACACTTCTCATAACGGATCCAAGTCTGAGGATCCTTGTTCTAGAACATTACATGTGAGGGGGTTGGGATGTTTGCAGTTTTGCAGGAACCCTTGGCCTTATCATACCCTTTTGTTACTAGATTTGTTAAGGTTGTATTATTTGGACAGTTCTTGTGATTACCCTGGACTTGTGACTCTTTATTTGAGTCCCCCACCTGGTTATTGGATTTCTAAGCCTCCATCCGGACTTATGAACATACATGGACTTTTACCAAGGCAGATAAACAAATCCAGCACTTGATCACAAACCCTTTGCATATCATTTTGCATACATCATTTCTGCATACATCATTTCTGCATCATTTAACATTTGCTTATTTGTTTTACAGGGTATCCATCATATCATCTTTGGTTTGGTTTTAACCCCTTCTGCTGCTCAGACTGCTTTAGTTATCTTCTCCAGCACCTTCATCAGTTTGTCAGTGATTCTTCTCCAACTATCTTCATCAAAGACTCATCTCCAGCATCTCAGTCAATGACTTTCATCAGTAGTTGTTCTCAGCTTTTTCACCAACACCCATCATCAGCATGGACACTTCAAGAAAGAGCAACATCACTTACCACTTCTTTGAGCCCACCCTGACTGGCATCAGGCAAATCCAGTCCCTCATTACACCTGATCATGTCCCACTATTCAGAGAGCATTATGGAGGCATACTGGACATGGTCATGGACTTGGATTCATCTCAGAAGAGCATGATCCATACTTGCTTGCAGTTTTATGATCCTCCACTCAGATGCTTCACATTCCCTGATTTCCAGTTGGGACCTTTGCTAGAAGAGTTTCCTTGTTGTTAGGAGTTCCTATCAGGAGAGGGATTCCTTTCAACCCTGAGATGGTTGCTCCCAGAAATGAAGACATAGACAGGGCATTGCATTTGAAGCCTGCCCTCATTGATCAGAACATGACAACCAAGGCTGGGGTTCCAGGCCTTCACCTAGACTTCTTGATCTCCCAGGCTACCCTGCATGCTGCAATAGGAGAATGGAAGGATGTCTGTGCCCTTCTAGCCCTCAGTATATATGGGGTTATCTTGTTTGTAGATGAGCCAAATTTTGTGATCAAGAATGCCATTTACATGTTCTTATTGAGGAACCCAGTTCCTACCTTGCTTGGGGACTTCTACTACTCAGTACATCAGAGGAATGAGAAGCAAAGAGGAAGACTGGTCAGATGTTGTGCTCCTCTTTATTACTCTTGGCTGCTAAGACACTTGCCAAAGTCAGATGCCTTCTTGAACCCTCATCAGTAAAAGAACTGGGCTAAGAGATTTATTGCTTTGACATCAGAAGACATCAGATGGTGCACTCAGAGCACCAAAGGCAAGGACATCATTACTAGCTGTAGGCAATATCCTAATGTGCCTTTGATAGGAGTGAAAGGTTGCATCAACTACAACCCTTTACTATTTAAGAGACAATTAGGATATGCTTTGGTTCACCCTCCCAGAGGGCAAGATTTGGCTGAGACTCTCTACTGTGAAATCCAACCCAACTCTGTTGTTGTCAGACAAGTTGCCTAGGCTTGGGATAACATTCAGACCAAGGGAACAGCCATCCTTGTCAAGTGCAACAACATTGCTTCAGCACAATATTCTGATTGGTCTCGTACCAAAGCTCAGATCACCCGGATGCCATTTACTTTAGAAGATGTACCTGGACCTTCAACAGTACAACCTGCAGCTACTGTCAGTCTGGAAGAGTTTGAAAAGCTGAAAGAAAGGAATACTCAGCTATCTGAAGCTTTAAAGAAGACTCTATGGGAGAGAAATGACATCTGTCTAGATAATGAGAGATTGGAAAGGCTCAGGATTGAGCACTTGACCAAGACTGAGAATACGAATGACTGCATCAGGAAGGCAAGAATAGGGGAGTTAGTACGGAAGAATGCTTGCAAGGAAGAAAAGACTCAGAAGGCTAGGGCAGAACATTATCTGGAGGAGAGCCAGGCTAGGTGGATCAGGATCACTGAAGCCCGTGCGCAGGAAGATCAAAGGACCCAGGTTAAGATAGAGCAATTAGAGGCTAGTGAGAAGAAGCATCAGGAGGCTTTGTTAGCAGCTCAGAGAGAGATATCTGAATTGAAACTCCGAGCGGGGTTGAAGAGGTCAAAAGATCAAGACAAGCATAAGAAGTTAACCAGTGCCATTGCTACCAGGAATCTCCTCATCAGGACTATTACAGAGCACCCAGTAGGTCCAGTGACTGAGGCCCTCCTGAAGGAAGTCAGAGAGGATGACTTTGGATTAGATGTTTGACTCTTTTTCTTGTACTTTTCTTTTGTTGTACTTTTCTTTTGTTGATGTATTTTGACCCACCATGGGGATGTTATTATAATCAAACTATGTATTTTCACTCTTTGTAATATATCAGTTTAAGTTATTGGTGGGCTTTATCTATCTCTCTTCATCATCAGCATTTCCTCGAGGTCTGGAAAGGTCAAAACCAAAGAACCAAACCGGACACCCTTGGATGACAAATAGGCATATTGCATTGCATACTAACATTTTCTTTGTTTTGTAGGTTTTTGTTTTATTGTTGTTTCTCACTCTGTTGTGGTTTCAGGAAACATTGCTCGCAGAAGAGTGTTCCCTGTCAACAGAACACACCGGTACCCAACAAGAAACAACCTTCCGGGTCTCCAGATGGATCAAGTTCAGCAAGACTTGAATGAAGTGAGGGCCCAGATGGCCAATGAGAGGGTTGAGATGAGGAATCAGATGACCCAATTCATGACTGTAATGACTGGTTTAGCTCAAAGCCAGGAAAGACTAAGGGAGTTAGTTGAGAGACAAACTCCTGAAGAGCACCATCCAGGTACAGGAGGTACCAGTAACAACGATCACGTGCAACCTCACACTGATCCACCAGAGTTTGGGCCTCATCTGAACCCAGAAATCAATGCCATAAGGAATACTCAGGGTAACACTGCTGGAGGAAGGGTCTTGCAAGAGGATCCTCAAGAAGAGCAGTTTACAGTTGTTGGGGCTGGAGACGAAGTTTACGACCGTAGACTGGATGAAATTGCAGAGAAGCTGAGATCTCTTGAGTCCCAAAACTCCCTAGGTTTTGATGTCATGGACATGGGACTGGTGGAAGGGGTGAGAATTCCTCACAAATTCAAACCCCCGTGTTTTGAAAGATATAATGGCACATCCTGCCCATGCACCCACCTTCAATCATTCTTGGGAAGATTAAAAGCATACACCATGGACGAGAAGTTGTGGATTTTTTACTTCGAGGATAGTCTAATAAGGGCATCCCGAGAATGATATTCCCATTTGACTAGAGCCGCAGTGAGGAACTGGAAAGACTTGGCTGAAGCTTTTATCCGTCAGTATCAGTATAACCTGGACATAGCTCCAAACATGACCCTTCTAATGGGAATGTCTCAATCTTCACGTGAGAGCTTTAGGGAATATGCCCAAAGGTGGAGGCAACTGGCTGCTGCAGTTCAACCCCCTATGTCTGAAAGGGAAATGGCAGACATGTTCATGAATACCCTCCAAGGAACCTACATTGACAGATTGGCTGCATTTTCTTCTACCAGCTTTGCAGATGTGGTGATAGTTGGGGAAAGAATAGAGAGCCTATTGAAGATGGGAAAGATCTCCGATAATGGTGCTAGTTCAAGAAGTTTCTTAAAACCATTTGCTGGGCCCGTAGATCCGGTGAGACAAACTCTGTGCACATGGGAAGAGGGAGACCCTAATACTTGCCCAGAACAGTTGCTGCTGTCACTATCCCTGCTCCACCTCCTCAGTATACTCAACAACCACAACACTTTCCGCAACAACAACAGTTTCCACAACAGAGATCATTCAACAACAACAACAACAATCAACAACAATGCCCTTTTCAACAACGGCTATCTCAGGTCAACCGGGTAATTGACCCCATTCCAATGTCGTATGCTACACTGCTGCCACAACTCCTAAAGCTCATCCTTGTTGAGTTGAG
The DNA here is from genome assembly GCA_963966055.1 of Lathyrus aphaca. NCBI lineage: Eukaryota > Viridiplantae > Streptophyta > Magnoliopsida > Fabales > Fabaceae > Lathyrus > Lathyrus aphaca. The sequence continues at coordinate 149,631,419 of OZ014519.1, forward strand.
GACATTGGCTCCACCTGATCCTCAAAACCTTCCAAGAAACTATGATGTCAATGCTAGGTGTGCTTTTCATTCCAACGCACCTGGTCACTCTACGGAAAAATGCAGAGCTCTGCATATGAAGGTTCAGCATCTGGTAGATTCAAAAGCCCTGAACTTTGCACCTCCTCCCAACGTCATGAAAAATCCTATGCCAAGCCACAGTGGGCCAAGGATTAATGCTGTAGAGGATGGCTCACCCGTGAGCTTAATAGAAGACATTGCATGTATTCAGACACCTCTGGCAGAGGTTAAAGCCCAGCTTTTAAAGTGCCAAGTGTTTCCAGGTTGTGAGGCCTGTTGTGAATCTTCCAAGCTTTCCGTAAACGGGTGTGCAAGCTTGAGGAATGGCATCAATGGCTTGATTAGAGAAGGTATTCTGCAAATTACAACCACCGCTTCTACAACACCAACAACTCTTTTGTCAACAACAAGTGAATCTTCTACAAATGCAAATCTAATCTTTCCTACTAGTTCTTCTACAACTGCAACAACCATTGTTCCAACTGATTCAACTACAACTTCAGCAATCATTTCATCTTTTACTTCAACACACAACAATTCATTTGCACCAGCTACTACAACTTCAACAACCAATAATGATGTTTCCACTATCACAATTTACTATGACCCGACAACGGTCCCAAATTCCAGTAACTTTCAGCAAAATCAACAACAATCTCAACAAAGCTTCAATTCACCTCCCCTAACATCCACCAGAGGTCCTGTTACTATTTTCTATGATCCACGGACTATTACAGTCCCAACATCTGCTGCAGTGAGCCCAATCACTATCACGGTGCCCGGGCCAATCCCATATGATAAAGACAGTGCTATACCATGGTATTATGGTGCTGATCTGTACTGCAACGGAGAGAAGGTCCTTCTTGATTCTCCAGTTCTCACTCCCCAAGTGGACAATGTTGGGGGAGGCGGAGGCTTCACCCGAAGCGGACGTCTCTTCGCATCACAGGTCCCTAGAACCAACATTGAGGCAGAGGCTGTTGCCAAAACCAAAGGGAAGAGTGTGATACCAGAAGAATCTGCACTGAAAGAAACTCATAAATCATCCTTCGATCAAGATGTGGATGAGTTTATGAGAATTATTAAAAGAAGCGACTACAAATTTGTGGACCAGCTCCACCAGACTCCTTCAAAGATATCAATCTTATCTCTACTATTGTGTTCCGAAGCCCATCGGGATGCACTACTCAAAGTTCTGCACGCTGCCTATGTACCAGAAGAGATCACTGTAAATCAGCTGGAAACAGTGGTGTCAAATGTCAATACTAGCCATGGGCTAGGTTTCACTGATGCTAATTTAACAACAGAAGGACGTCTCCACAACAAAGCCTTGCACATAACACTGGAGTGTAAAGGAGCTGTACTGTTTTATGTTCTTGTAGACACTGGGTCCTCACTCAATGTCTTGCCCAAGAAAGCCCTTGTCAAGCTCGAGTATGATGGGATAGCTCTCAGGCCAAGTAATCTTGTGGTCAGGGCTTTTGATGGCTCCAAAAGATCTGTTCTTAGAGAGGTGGAGCTGCCAGTGATAATCGGTCCATAAGTCTTTAAGACCATTTTCTATGTGATGGACATACATCCTGCTTACAGCTGTTTGCTAGGTCGACCTTGGATTCACGCCGCAGGCGCAGTAACGTCGACCCTTCACCAGAAACTGAAGTACGAGTGGGAAGGATAGATTATCACCATCTGTTGTGAGGAGGACATTTTTGTTAGCCATCTGGCTATGTATAAGTATATTGAGATGGATGGTGAAATCCATGAGACAATGAGCCAAGGGTTCGAGGCCCTAAATGTCAATGAGGATACTGAAGTATTTGCTGCATCCCAGGAAGACAGGATGGGTAATTCAATTGTCTCCTATCAGTAAGCCCGAAAGGTTGTTGAAGACAGTAATGCTCAAGGCTGGGGCAAGCTGCTGCTGGTGGAGAAAAAGGAAGATAGGTTCAGTTTGGGTTACAGACCATTCCGACAAGATCAATCAGAGGCTGCAAAAGAGCCCAAATTTGTCAGTGGAGGGATGCTCACCCCAAATGCTGTTAACAATCTGGAAGACGAGGCGGAAAACGACCTCAACCTAGAGAGCTGGATACGTCCAAGGATCCCGGGGAACCAAGTCCTTAACTAGTCTTCCAGGAAATTATAAGGGTTACTCCTGCAGAGTAATTATTATTTCCTGTCTTTTTCTAGCATGCATCAAGTCCTGCATCTTGCCCAAGGTGTCAGGACTCATTCTGTAATAGGGTCATATTGTAATTTTGTGCAAATGATTAATCAATGAAGATCGGACATCTTTTGCAAACGAGTCTTTTTTTTGCTCACTGTCTTTTCATTTTTCACTTTTGTACAAAACAATAAAATGGCAATGTTTTCAAAATAAAAAAATTCATTTTTACTTTTTCTAAACAAGATTAAAACTGATCACTAAAACGAACCAATCTCAACCCTTGCAGAGATTATCCTCCAGATTGTACCGACAACAGCACTGCTATGGCCTTGTATGACTTCGACAATCCGATTAATCAAGCCGATGAAGGGGTTGAAGAATACTATGAGTTACCTGAAGAGTTAGCTAGGTTGTTGAGACAAGAAGAGAAAGTAATCACCCCTCATCAGGAGGAGGTTGAGACGGTGTCGCTCCCACCAAATGACACCTGGTCAGAAGGGGTACAGACGCGAACGGTCGGCGAAAGAAGGATGAGAACACACAAGGGTGAACTCAGAAAGACAAGAGTCGCCAGCTAGGCATTTTTATCCCGGAGGAAAGGTAATGCTGCATAAACCTGGGAAAGATATGGATAAGACGGTCGCGGACCAGAGAGACTGAGAAAGGGGGTTGGTTACAACCTGGGAAGGTATTAGCACCCAGATTGTCCGTCGTACTCGACGGGATCCACGCTTAAAAGATTTGTGTTTTAAAGGGGGAGTGTTAGTGCAATTTGTGTATCAAAGCTGGAGAGGATGCAAGTGTCAGTGTAAAAGAAGTGTAAAGTGTATAAGAGAAGTGTCAGTGTAAGAACAAAAGTGAAATGCTCAGGAGTATGAGGCTTAAAGAATGATGCTGGGAGAAGGGGAATATACATAGACTTTTGTTCGATAACTGTTAAGTTATGCCTACGTATCCTCTCGTGCAATGAGGAAGTTAGAACACCGTAGTTCGACTCAAAGAGACTGAAGATAAATTGACTTGAACTGCTTGCTTGTCTATGCTCAAGTGTATGACCTGTCTGGATCAGGTGCAAACTGTCTTGCATTAGACGGAAGAAGCAAGTTCTCGCTTATGAGTGAATGAGATGAGAAAAGAATCCCGAAGGAGACGATTATTGTTTGTTTTTGTGTTTTCAATCTTTTATTGATTCTTGGATTTGTCATAAGAAAATGAGCTTAAGTCTAAACCAAGGGTTAGTAAACTCATCACATCTTCCCTCTGATTAGGTGTAATGAGAATACCTTAAGTGTGAAGTCAGTATCTCACACTTAATCACCATGATGTAGGATTAAGATCATTAACCTACTTGTAATTACTTAGATGTTTTTGTTGTTTTTGTTTAGTGTTAAGTAATGAGTTTAAGCCATAATCAAGGATTGAATGGACTCATTACACCATCCTAATAGAAGGATAATAGATGAGAGCATTTAAGCTGAGGAAGACTCCTCAACTTAATCCATGATTAGGGATTAACCTCATGACAAAACAAAGCCTTTATTAAGTGGATTTTAGTTAATGATAAGATGAAGAAGTGAGTTTTATGTTTGTAAGACAACTTGAGGGGGACTTGTCCATTAACACTAGGGTTAGTCCTTCTTAACCAATTAAGGAAGAATTAGAACCCTAATGCAAGGCCCAAGTTACAAGCTTGATGTCTTGATGATTATTAGATCGATTAATTAAAGGATTTAAACACATTAAGGTTTTGAAACTTAGGATTAAAGTTATACAATCCATCCTAATAGAAGGATGCAGGCATAAGCTTAATCACAAAGCCTTAAAACCTTTAGGGTTTAGTCCCTGATTACGAGATGAGAAGAGGAGACTCAAAGATGACACAAAGGAAAAACTAAATGGGGGACTAAACAAACTCTAATTATTGTCATGCTTGGTTGTTCCTAAGGTTAATGAGGTTTACAAGAAGATCTTTAGAGAAACCACCAGGAAGGAAGCAGATGAAAGGAGCAGGAAGCAAAGAGAAGCAAAACAACTTGCTTCACTTAAGAAGACAAGTTGCTTGAAGAAAGAAAGTAAGATGAACAAGAATGAGCAAGCTCAATCCAATACACATACAAAATGCAGCAAAGGAAGTATGAAAGAGATGAAAAGAGAATGTGAGAAGTGAAGGCAAATTCACTTCTCAAACAACTTACCACCTGAAATGTTAGCATAAGAAAATGAAATGCAATGCAAATGAGATGAAATGTGATGATGCAAACCAAAACCAGGAGCAAGAACATGAAGTTAATGATGCTAAGAGATGATACAAACATGAGGCAAGGCATGGGAATGATCAAACAAGCATAAAGATGCAAATGAGGAGTGTTTTAAACCATGAAAGTACATGAAAAGTTTATGAGATGATATGAATGCATAACATGGAAAATGAAAGATGCAATGATCAAACATGATTCTAACATGTCTTAAGATGTATTATGGATCATGTGGATGCACAAAATGGCATGGCAAGTCAATGGATGCAAGCAAATGAAAGAAGGATGCAAAGGAAAGCACAAATTAGGGTTACATGCATCATGCAAAGCAAAAATCCAAAACCAGAAGCAAATGACATGATAAAAATTTGAAAATGCAATCAAAGATACCCTAAACCTATACAAACTCACTTCCCAAAGGAGAGGATCCAACTCTTAACCTATTGAAAGTTATGGATTTCCTAAGATTGCTAGGGTTTTGGGGTACCTCACCAAGAAAAATGCTAAACAAATTGAAAATGCAAGATCAAATCAAACCAATTTTATCCTATAAACTGCATGCTATGAAGAGTGCAATGCAAGAAGAATCATCATCCAACTCTCAATGGTCAGGCAGAAAGGAATTTTTGAAGTTTGAAGCAAAATATTGCCTAAAAATGAAATTAAATCCAATGAAAATGATCAAAAGGCATCAAGAACAAAAAAGAAATTTGGTTTGAGAGTTGAACAATGTTTCTAAATGTTTCTAAATGCTATGTGAAGTTTTTTGTGATTTTTAAATACTTAAATGTATTTTTAATTAATTAATTTTCATTAACTAATTAAAAATAATCATTTAAATGATTTAAAAATAATTTTTAATGCAAAAAATAAAAATAAAAATATTTTTGGGTTTTAAAAATTAATGAAATCCTTGACAAAAAATTTCATAATTTTTAAAGGTATTTTGCTATTTTAAATAAAATGTATAAATAAAATGAAAAGAAAATGAATTTAAAAATGAAAATAATGAAAGTAATTCAAAAGGATGGCCAGGATTTGATCTGGGCTTGGACTGGTTGACTGCGCGCCAGATCCAAAGGCCCAGATTCAAATCTGGCTAATTTGTTTTATGAATTAATTAAACAAGATTTAAATTAATTAATCAGGGATTAGGGCTTTAATGAAGCATCCAGACCATTCGTTCACGCGGGAGTCAACCTAGGTCAAACGCATCTACGCTCCACATTCAAAGTTTCATTAATGACACAATTAGGGCTAATGAACTTCAGGTGACCGGAACAGTGGTTCCGGTCATCTTCCCCGGCGAGCTCAAACCCTAAAATCTTCTACAGGTCACTAAACATGAAATTTCTTCCAGCAAAACAAACCTCTCATCAATCTAAACCTAAACCCTCATCTCAAATCCATTTATTTTCACTCACAAGCCTGAATCGAAGGAAAACATGAAACACGGGCAAACTTTCAGAACAACACAAAATGGTCATCTCTTGCTTATTTTCAATTCTAAACACATCTAGATGATCAGTGCAACATGTAGATTCATTTTGTAACAAGAAAATGAAGTTCTGAGAAAAAGTTCTTAGGTTATACCTGAGCTGGAGACCTTCGAAAGTGAGCTTTCAGAGCCTCCCTCTTGTGCATATGATCTCCTTTGAACCTCCTGAGGCTAATGGAATACTTGAATGGGGCTGAAAGTGGCTAGTTTTTGTGGTTCAGTTCTGGTGTAGCAGGAAATGAAGTTCTTGTGTGTTGTGTTTCAGATCATTGTGAGGGGTGGGATCTGTTCTATGGATGATTTTTGGTTGATTGGTGAAGGAATTATTGAAGTTTGATGGCTGTGTTGTGTGTTTCTAAGAGGGAAAGGTTTTGACAGATTTTGTTGGATGCTGCAATGTGGGAGGATTCAGCTTGTGTATGGTATGTTTTTGGATTGCTTGATGTCCACATATCATGCTCTGGTTGGGCAGAGAGTTGGTGTGTCACTGTGGGATTGATATGGGTCTTTATGCAAAAAGTCAAGATATTGTGTACCTTAGGCATGGCTCGGGTCAGAGGCAATCTAGAGGCTTGTCCTGCCTCAGCTTGAGTCAAGGATGGCCCTTGGATGGTTCATGAAGGACTGCAGCATTTGGATCATAAGTTGGAAGGGTTTTTGCAACTTGACAACTTGTTACATCTCATGATTTTTGGCTATGTGTATGTGAGAAATCTTGCTGAATTTTTGGTGTGGCATGCTTCATTAGGTCATGGCAAAGTTTTGAAACCAGCTAGAGGTCAAACAAACCCTTTGAGAATCAATTTGCAAGAAATCCCTCTTTGCACTTTCATGAAGAATGGCTTATGGTTACTTGAAAAACAAGGCATAGAAATGGGAAGTTATTTGGGCCAAACTAATTTTTAGATTATGCATTGCATTGGTATGATAATTAGAGGTCACATTGAAGTCACATAAAGGCTTGTCATGAGAAATTGCATGTTTTCCATTTTGTGCAAAAGTGAAATTTCTATGATTTTATCCAACTTTGCAAGGCCATAACTTTTGATCCAAAATGAATTAGAATGAGTTCTTGTACTTTTTGAAAAGGGAATGATCCATTCTACAACTTTCATGACCAAAGTATTCTCATTTGAAGCATTTTTGAATCAAAAAGCAAGGTTTGAAAAAGTTTCCCAAAATGGCAAGTTTCCATTACAAGTCATTTTCCCAAAAAGGCAACTTTGCAAATGGCTTGAAATTCTTCAATTTTGTGAACTTATAACATCTTCTATGATCAAATAAAGATCATACACATTCAAAATGATGAAGAACACCCTTTGGTTGGGTCATTGGGGGCCTCAGATGCCCTGATTTTGCACTGACTTGCTCAAGAAGTCAACTCTTGATTAGATGCCTTCCCCATGGAATTTCTTCATGAAAATTGATATGCATTATCCTTATAACATATAGAGACCAATAGAAACAAGAATGACCAAAAAATTTGGGAGTTATGGCCTTTGAAACCAAAACCCTAATTCTAGGTCATCTGTGTAGTTAAACCTGGCTCTGCTTCCATGCCACTCTCAGTCCTTGTGATTCTTTGACTTTCTTGACTTTGTGGGGATACAATATGATGCTTGAACATACATGGACCCCTTTGAAGTGATTGAAGACCTTTGGAGTGGCTCAAATAGTTCCTGGATTGCCCAGATCACAAACCCTAGATGCAGATGACTTGGGAACAATGCAGTGAATCAAAAATGCAATATGAGATGCTATGATTGAACTTATGCACATGAAGAGATCACAAGCCATGGTGTGAATGGGTGAGGGAAAATTTGGGGTGTTTACAGCTGCCCCTATTCAAACATGAGTTAGCTGTGTAGAATGTAAGCAACGGCTTAACAGGCAAACAAGATAACTTGTGGTTGAATACCTAAGACAGTCCAAAATTTGCACTCACAGAATAAAGAAGAAAAGGGATATAGATTGTAAAAAGAAAACAAAGTATAATATAAAGTGCGGGCGACGGAGGACGACCGTCGAGCAGAGGACGACTGCTGGGGAAAGAACAATGACGGGGACGACCGTCATGCTGGGGATATAAGAGATTATGATGGGGACGGCCATCAAGTAAAGCTATAAGACTCTCTGGGGATTAGAGGTAAATGAAATAAAATGATGAGGCGCGGTCATCAAAGGTGAAGGACGATCACCTAGCAGGGGATGACTGCTCTGTTGGGGGATAAGATGAGGGACGGTCATCTAATGGTGAAGGACGATCACCTGGCAGGGTACGACTGCCGAAAGTATCACAACATAGGACGAATGTTGGATGAAAAGGTCGACGATGGGTACGGCCATCGGATAAGCATGATGAAGGACGATCATCAAGAGGTGAAGGACGATCACCTAGCAGGGTACGGCTGCTCTGAGGGTATCATGACATAGGACGAATGTCAGATAACAAGATCAACGATGGGGACGACCATCGGATAAAAATGATGAGGGAAGATCATCAAAGGGTGAAGGACGATCACCTAGCAGGGGACGGCTGCTAAATATCACGACATAGGACGAATGCCGGATAGAAAAGGGTTCCAATAATGGAGACTCCGCTGGGGAAAGGATGAGGGACGGTCATCCAAAGGTGAAGGACGATCACCAGGCAGGGTATGGCTGCCAAACGGGTATCATGACATAGGACGAATGTCAGATAGAAAGGAAATAGTTCACTGGGATTTGCTGGGACAAGTAAACACGGACGAGTGTCTATATCCAAGGAATGAGAGGTATCAGTGTTTGGGCATGGTGTATAGATTAAAGATGCGGACGAGCATCCTTAGGACTATGATACGGACGGGTATCAGGTAGAAACAAATGCTGACACTTGTTCGGAGATGATGATACGGACGATTATCAACTAGTTAACAAAGAACACGGACGAGTATTGATTCTGTGGGGACTCTTCTGGGGAATAGTAGACTCAGACGAGTGTCTAAGTTCAAGAAGACATAAGTGTTTGAAATTGTGTATGGATTAAAGATGCGAAAGAGCATCCTTAAGACCATGACACGGACGAGTATCAGTAGAAACAAACGCTGACGCATGTTCGAAGATGATGATACGGACGAGTACCAACTGGTTAACAAAGAACACGGACGAGTGTCAAATCTGAAGGGATATAAGCGATGTATAAAAGATACGGACGAGTATCTGTATGAGTAAAACAGGAGTAACAAGTATGAGTGGTGTACAAGCGAGTGTTTAACTTGCTGGGGAGAGTGACAAGGACGAGTGTCAAAAAAGTGTAATATAAACAAGTGTATGGTTTACAAAATGTTTCAGGTATCTATGTTGGGGAAGGTGACACAGACGGGTGTCAGGGAATTTGTATAGATATGTATCTGTGAGTGCAAAGGGGACGCTTTGGCTTTCTACTAGGGATATGACACGGACGGGTGTCAAGAAGTATCTGTATCTTATTAGGGAAAGTGCTTTGGCTCTCTGCCAGGGAATCCGGGGAGTTCTTTGTATATCGCTGACGGATTGTCAGTATTCACAAGTGTTTGATTCATAACATGGCTTATGATTATGCAATATGTTTGATTTTTTTGCCGTAATGCTCCGTATTAGACGGAATGCTACGCTCTGCGGGGAGAATATGATGCGAATGCTATGATTATGCAAAGATACCGATCCGGGATTCGGATCCCAATGCTATGAAGATCTCCGGCTGATCTGTTCGAAGTAGACATCCCAGTTGGGGATGAGATCATTGGTAGATCTGACATATGGGACTCTGCTTGGGGATATAGGTCACTGATAGACCTATTTTGGTAGTGAGGGACCCAACTGGGGTTTGTAGAAGCTTCCTTCACCCTGTTGTGATATCTCCAGGCGTTGCTCTTCTGGATAGAGGCTGAAACTCTGTGGGGAGATGGTTCCCTGGCTTTTGCACTTAGCTGAGGAGGAAATAACAAATGGCAACTCAGCTGGGGAGAAAGCACCTCCGGTGCTAAGAATGAGTAGATAATGATTTGCCAGCTTGCTGGGATGAAGTTTTCATGCCCCATGCTGTGCTTTGAATGCCTGCAATCCTGAAAAGATAGAGAAACGTACAAGCATCCCGAGATATTCCTTATTGGATTTCGTCCTAGGAGTTTAGGCACTCCTGGGAGTGAGTATATTTCCTGCAAGCACGTATTTTTAGAAGAGAAGCATCTGTATTTATGCAATCAGTATCTTAAAGACATCGGACATTCTTGCAAATGAAAATAAAATGTATGAGACGAAACATGACTGAAGATCTGATTTTATTAATTCGTGTGCCCTGAATTGGCAAGATACAGTCAGAGAAACAGATCCCCTGAAATGAGGAAATCGTTACAAATTGAGAAACGATAAGATGCTGGCAATGTTGATAACGCTTCAAGGAGCTTCCCTTTTTTTTGCTATGACTCGTATGACATTGACGTTCTTCTCATCTTGCTTTCTGAAGAAGGCTGATTCTGACCGACGCTCGAACCTTTCGGAGCTTACCATGTTGTAAGTGATACAAACGAATTCAGAATGCAGTTGTTCGCTTATTCCCTTATTTTGCGTGGATCGCCTTTCCAGGTTTTCGACCCACCAGGATACCCATTTTTGCCTGAGTTGTCCAATGCGGCTTTTCAACTCAGCGGGTGTACATTTTTATTTATTTTCCCTTATTTTTGCCCGAGTCTTTTATTCTATTTTTGACTCGCCGGGATGCCCTATTTTTTCCTGGACTTACATTCTGTTTTTATGTCCAGCGGGTCATTTTCATGCGAAGTATTTTTTAACTACATCTGAATTCACAGGGGACAGGAAGTCTTCACCATCCATAGTACTGAGCATGAGCGCTCCACCGGAGAAAACTTTCTTTACTACGAATGGCCCTTCATAGTTCGGAGTCCACTTGCCCCTGTGGTCTGTATGAGGAGGGAGGATTCTTTTCAGCACAAGATCTCCTATTTGATACTCTCGGAGCCTGACTTTCTGATCGAAGGCTTTCTTCATCCTTTTCTGATACAACTGCCCATGACAGATTGCAGCTAATCTCTTCTCTTCAATCAGACTCAACTGTTCGTATCGGGATCGGACCCCTTCTGCTTCATTCAGCTTAACATCCATTAACACCCGTAAGGAGGGTAATTCAACTTCAACAGGTAGGACTGCCTCCATACCATACACAAGCTGATAAGGTGTTGCCCCAGTGGATGTTCTGATTGACGTACGGTACCCATGCAAGGCAAACGGTAGCATTTCATGCCAGTCTTTATAGGTAACTACCATATTTTGTACAATCTTTTTGATATTCTTGTTAGCTGCCTCAACAACGCCATTCATCTTTGGCCTGTAAGGAGAAGAATTATGGTGTTGGATCTTGAAGTCCCGGCACAGTTCTGCCATCATTTTGTTGTTTAAGTTGGAACCATTATCAGTAATGATTCGCTCGGGCACTCCATACCGACAGATGATGTCTCTCTTCAGAAATCGGGCTACCACTTTCCTTGTAACATTTGCATAGGAAGCTGCTTCGACCCACTTGGTGAAATAGTCAATGGCAACCAGGATGAATCTGTGGCCATTTGAAGCAGTCAGTTCAATCTTGCCAATCATATCAATGCCCCACATGGCAAAGGGCCAGGGTGAAGACATCACATTCAGAGGATTGGGAGGCACATGCACTTTATCCGCATAAATCTGGAATTTATGGCACCTCCTGGCATAAGCACAACAGTCAGCATCCATTGTGATCCAGTAATAACCTGATCTTAGCAAATTCTTGGCCATGGCATGCCCTCCTGCATGGGTACCAAAGGATCCTTCGTGCACTTCGTGCATTAACAAGTCTGCTTCTGTTCTATCGACGCATCTGAGGAGTACCATATCGAAGTTTCTCTTGTACAGGGAACCGTCAGTATTCAGGAAGAAACTACCAGCTAGCCTTCTTAACGTTTTCTTATCATTGGAAGAGGCCCCATGTGGGTATGTTTGATCCTCCAAGAAGCATTTGATATCATGGAACCAAGGCTTATCATCTTTAACAACATCTGCTGAGAACACATATGCTGGTCTATCAAGTCTGGATACTGAAATCCGAGGTACAAAGTTGGCAGCTTGAACTTTGATCATGGATGAAATGGTGGCAAGAGCATCTGCAAATTGATTCTCGTCCCGAGGGATATACTCAAGCTTGACCGTTGTAAAGAAAGTCAATAACCTCCTTGTATAATCCCTGTAAGGAATCAGATGATCCTGGTGTGTGTACCATTTGCCGTTGGTTTGATTGATTACCAAAGCTGAATCTCCGAACACAGTCAAAGTCTTGATCCTGAGGTCAATGGCTTCCTCAAGACCCATAATACAAGCTTCGTATTCATCTTCGTTGTTAGTGCAGTTAAAGGTGAGTTTTGCCGAGAAAGGAATGTGAACTCCCTTAGGCGTAATGAGTACTGCACCAACACCACGACCGTTCATGTTAACAGCCCCGTCAAACATCATAGTCCATTCTTCTTCTGGGTCAGGCCCTTCAGTGTGAACAGGCTCTTCATGATCTTTTGCTTTTATGAACATGATGTCTTCATCAGGGAAGTCAAAACTCATAGGCTGGTAATCGTCAATAGGTTGCTCAGCAAGATAATCAGACAGTACACTGCCCTTGATGGCTTTCCGAGATGTGTATTGGATGTCATATTCTGTGAGGATCATTTGCCATCTTGCAACCCGTCCGGTAAGTGCTGGCTTCTCAAAAATGTACTTAACTGGGTCCATTTTTGATATCAATAAAGTAGTGTGGGTCAACATATACTGCCTTAGTCGGCGAGCAGCCCACGCTAAAGCACAGCAAGTTTTCTCGAGCAGTGAATAACGCTGTTCACAGTCGGTAAACTTTTTGCCTAGGTAGTATATTGCATACTCTTTTCGACCAGACTCGTCATGCTGGCCCAACACACACCCCATTGACTCTTCTAATACTGTCAAGTACATAATTAGAGGTCTTCCTTCAACTGGAGGCATAAGGATTGGAGGCTCCTGTAAGTATTCCTTGATTTTGTCAAAAGCCCTTTGGCAGTCTTCGTTCCACCTGACCGTTTGTTCTTTTCTTAACAACTTGAACAAAGGTTCACAGGTTGCTGTAAGGTGAGATATGAACCGTGAAATGTAGTTCAATCTACCTAGAAAACCCCGAACTTCTTTTTCTGTCTTCGGTGCAGGCATTTCTTGAATGGCTTTAACTTTGTCAGGGTCAACTTCAATCCCTTTCTCACTTACAATAAATCCCAGCAACTTACCGGATCGCACCCCGAATGTGCACTTTTTGGGGTTTAACTTCAGTTGGTATTTCCTCAGACGCTTGAATAATTTCAACAGATTTACCAGGTGGTCTTCTTCTGTGAGGGACTTGGCAATCATGTCATCCACATAACATTCAATTTCTTTGTGGATCATGTCATGGAATAATGTTACCATAGCCCGTTGATAAGTTGCACCAGCGTTCTTTAGTCCGAATGGCATCACCTTATAACAGAATGTGCCCCAGGGTGTGATAAAAGTTGTCTTCTCCATGTCTTCAGGTGACATCTTGATCTGATTGTATCCTGAAAATCCGTCCATGAAGGAGAATACCGAGAACTGAGCCGTATTATCAACCAATACATCAATGTGAGGTAAAGGGAAATCATCTTTCGGGATGGCTCTGTTCAGATCCCGGTAATCCACACACATCCTCACCTTGCCGTCTTTCTTAGGCACAGGTACAATATTAGCAACCCACGGCGGATAACTAGTTACAACAAGGAAGCCGGCGTCCCACTGCTTTTGTACCTCTTCTTTGATCTTCATTGCCATATCTGGGCGAGTACGGCGTAGTTTCTGTTTTACCGGTGGGCAGTCTTCTTTTAAAGGTAGCTTATGCATGACAATATCGGTGTCCAACCCTGGCATATCCTGATAAGACCAAGCAAAGACATCCACATACTCCCGAAGCATGTCAATCAGTTGCTCTTTTACTGAATCTTGTAGGAAGGCCCCGATCTTAACTTCTTTCACATCTTCTTCTGTACCAAGATTAACCGCTTCAATCTCCTCCTGGTGAGGAGTAATAACCTTCTCCTCTTACCTTAACAACCTGGCTAGTTCTTCAGGTAGCTCATAATCTTCTTCAACCCCTTCATCAGCTTGATTGATTGGATTGTCAAAGTCATACGAAGTCATAGCTGTGTTGTTGTCGGTGCAGTCTGAAAGGCACTCTCTGCAAGGGTTTAGATTGTTCATTTTAGTGATCGATTTTAATCTTTGTTTAGAAAAAGTGAAATAAAGTTATCATTTTGGAAAAAATTGCCATTTTATTTTTGTACAAAAATAAAAATGGAAAACAGTGAGCGGAAAAGAAAAAGACTCATTTGCAAAAGATGTCCGATATTCGTTGATTGATCTGTTTGCACAAAATTACAAGATGGCCCGATTACAAAATGAGTCTTGTCATCTTGGGAAAGATGCAAGACTTGATGCATGCTTAAAAATACAGGAAATAATAATTACTCTGCAGGAGTAACCCTTATAATTTCCTGGGAAGACCAGTTAAGGACTTGGCTCCCCGGGATCCTTGGACGTATCCAGCTCTCCAGGTTGCGGTCGCTTTCATCCTCGTCTTCCAAGTTGTTCACTGCATCCGGGGTGAGCATTCCCCCGCTGACAAAACTGGGCTTCTTGGCAGCCTCTGATTGATCTTGTTGAGTTGGTCTGTAACCCAACCCAAATCTGTCCTCCTTCTTCTTCACAGGTAGCAGCTTGCCCCAGCCTTGGGCAGTACCCTCTTCAACAACCTTCCTGGCTTGCTGATAAGACGTCATGGAAGTTCCTAGTACAGCAGATGCTTCATTAATGTTCAAAGCCTCAAACCCCTGGCTCATGGTTTCATGGATTTCTCCATCCATCTCTATGTACTTGTACGTAGCCAGATGGCTAACAAAGATGTCTTCTTCCCCACAGATGGTGATGATCTGGCCTTCCCATTCGAATTTCAGCTTCTGGTGAAGGGTAGACGTAACAGCGCCAGCGGCATGGATCCAGGGTCTACCCAACAAACAACTATAGGCCGACTGAATGTCCATCACATAGAAGGTAATTTCGAAGGTCTGCGGGCCAATCATTGCAGGCAGATCAATCTCCCCAAGCACTGATCTTTTAGAGCCATCAAATGCTCTCACCACTAAATTACTCGGACGCAGTGCCAAGCCATCATATTCTAGCTTCACTAAGGCTTTCTTTGGTAGAACATTGAGCGACGACCCAGTGTCCACCAGTACATGAGATAGAACAGCTCCCCTGCACTCCAGGGTGATATGTAAAGCCTTGTTGTGGTTACGTCCCTCAGTTGTTAAGTCAGCATTGGTAAAACCCAGTCCATGACTGGTGTTGACATTTGCCACCACAGTTTCTAGCTGATTAACAGTGATCTCCTCTGGCACGTTAGCTGCGTGCAAGACTTTCAATAATGCATTCCTGTGAGCTTCAGAACACATCAACAGGGATAATATGGAGATCTTTGAGGGAGTTTGGTGAAACTGATCCACCACCTTGTAATCACTTCTCTTTATAATTCTCATGAACTCATCTACATCTTGCTCAAAAGATGTCTTCTGAGTTTCTTTGATAACTGGTTCTTCAGTTTTCACACTCTTCCCCTTTGCTTTTGCGGCAGCTTCTGCTTCGGCATTAGGTCTTTGCAATTGTGAGGCAAAAAGGTGTCCGCTTCTGGTGAAGCCTCCGCCTCCCCCAACATTATCAATCTGTGGAGAAGAGGTTGAAGAATCCAAAGTGATTTTCTCCCCGTTGCAGTAGAGATCAGAGCCATAATGCCAAGGTATGGCATTACTGCTTTCATATGGAACGGGTCCAGGCACCGTGATGGTAACTGGACTGATTGCTGCAGAGGAGGGTATTGTAACGGTGTGAGGATCGTAGTAAATGGTGACTGGTGACCTGGCAGGAGGTGCCACTGTTTGTTGCTGAAAGTTATTGTTTGGAGGAACATCTGATGGATCATAGTAAATGGTGACTGCTGAGATATCTTCATTAATTTCTGTTGACGTTGTAGAAGATTCTGCTGAATAAATGGGTGCTGATGTTGTAGAAGAAATGGTTGTTGACATCTGGTTTGCTGAAGTGATGGACGGAGCCATTGTTGATGATATTGATGAATTGGTCGGAATGATTGTTGTTACAGCTGTAGAAAAGCCAGAAATTGTTGTCAAAGGGATTGCTGGGTTTGTAGGCGCCGTTGTTGTGATCTGAAGTACACCACTTTTGATAAGACCATCTATGCCGCTTCTCAAGTTATCACACCCGTTGACCGAAATGTTGCAATAACCACAACCGAGCTCACACCCGGGGAACATCTGGCACTCTAGGAGCTGAGCTTTAATCTCGACCAGAGGTTTCCGAATCTGTCCAACACTGGTTATCAAGAAAGATGGCTTGTCTTCCTTAATGGCATTAATTCTTGGCCCTCCATGATTGGGCATGGGATTCTTGGTGACACTTGGAGGGGGTGCAAAGTTGAGGGCTTTAGAATCCACCAAATCTTGTACCTTCATTTGTAAAGCCCTGCATTTTTCCGTATTGTGACCAGGTGCATTGGAGTGGAAAGCACATCTGGCGTTGATATCATAATTTCTTGGCAGATTAGAGGGATCTGGTGGTGCCAATGTCCTTAATTCAACCAAGTTGAGTTTCAGGAGTTGTGGCAATAAGGCAGCATAAGGCATAGGGATAGGGTCAATCACCCTATTTGCCTGTGATGGTCTTTGCTAAAAGGGTCTTTGCTGTTGATTGCTATTGTTGTTGTTGTAAGTCCTCTGTGGCGGATACTGAACTTGCTGTTGATAGTGTGGTTGTTGTTGTGGTTGATATGTTGGTTGCTGAGGAATCAGAGCTGGAATAGTGACAACTGCTACTGATCTGTGGACATACTGAGGCCTGCCCCTGCTGGCATGAATGGCATTTGTCTCACTGGTTCTTCTAGGTCCCACAAAAGGCTTCCTGGGATTACTTGACGAACTTGCACCATTATCAGAAATCTTACCCATCTTTAGAAGGCTTTCAATTCTTTCCCCGGCTATAACTATGTCTGCGAAACTGGTGGAAGAAAAGGCAGCTAGCCTATCAATATATGTCCCTTGCAGAGTATTCATGAACATGTCGGCCATTTCTCTTTCCGACATGGGTGGCTGGACAGCAGCAGCAAGCTGTCTCCACCTTTGGGCATATTCCCTGAAGCTTTCCCTGGAGGACTGAGACATTCCCATCAGAAGGGTTCTGTTAGGGGCCATGTCCAGGTTGTATTGGTACTGCCTAATGAAAGCTTCAGCTAGGTCCTTCCAGCATCTGATAGTGGCTCTGGTCAAGTGTGAATACCACTCCCTTGAAGCCCCAGTCAAGCTATCTTCAAAATAAAACATCCACAGCTTCTCATCCATTGTATATGCTTTAAGTCTTCCAAGAAAGGACTGCAAGTGAGTTCGTGGTATCCAAACTCATCCTCCTTAACCTCCTTCAAAAGTGCCTCAGTTACAGGACCAGCCGGATGCTCTGTAATGTTTCTGATAAGAAGGTTTCTGGTGGCGATAGCAGTGGTCAGCTTCTTGTGCCTGTCTTGGTCTTTTGACCTCTTCAAACCAGCCCTAAGCTTTAATTCTGAAATTTCCTTCTGGGCTGCCAGCAAAGCCTCCTGTTGCTTCTTCTCATTGGCCTCCAACTGCTTAATCCTGGCCTGAGTTCTCTTATCTTCTTGAGTGTGAGCTTCAGTGATCCTGACCCACCTAGCTTGACTTTCCTCTAGATAGAGATCAGTCCTAGCCTTCTGAAACTGGGCCTCTTTACAGGCATTCTTCAATATTTGCTCTCCAGCTCTTGATTTCTTGATGTAGTCCTCTGCTTTCTCAATCTTGGTCAAATGCTCCACTTTAAGCTTCTCCAACCTCTCGATGTCTAGACGACCATCACTCCTCTCCCAGAGGGTCTTCTTCAGAGCTTGAGACAAATTCTCATTCCTTTCCTTCAGCTTCTCAAATTCTTCCAGGCTGACAGTGGCTGGAGGTGGTACTGTGGATGGTCCAGGTGCATCCTCAATGGTGAAGGGCATCCCAGAAATATGAGCTCTAGCATGAGACCATTCATAATACTGAGCTGAAGCCACATTATTGCACCTCCCAAGAATGGCCATCCCTTTGGTCTGGATGTTGTCCCAAGCCCAGGATGCTTGTCTAACAACAGCTAGATTAGGTTTTATCTCACAATACAGGGTTTCAGCCAGGTCTTGCACTCTAGGAGGGTGAACCAAAGCATAGCCCAATTGTCTTTTAAACAGCAAAGGGTTGTAGTTGATGCAACCCTTCACTCCTACTAGAGGTACATTAGGGTACTGCCCACAACTAGTAATTATGTCCCTGCCTTTGGTGCTCTGGGTGCACCATCTGATGTCATCTGAAGTCAAAGCAATAAGTCTCTTAGCCCAATTCTTCTGTTGGTGAGGGTTTAGGAAGGCATCAGTCTTGGGTAAGTGTTTAAGCAACCAAGTGTGAAATAAGGGAGCACATCATCTCACCAACTTCCCTCTCTGCTTCTCATTTCTTTGGTGAACAGAATAATAGAAATCCCCCAGCAATGTGGGTACTGGGTTCCTCAAAAGGAAGAGATGAATGGTATTCTTGCTGATGAACTTGGGCTCATCTGCAAATAGCATAACCCCATATATACTGAGGGCTAACAATGCACAGACTGCCCTCCATTCCCCCAAGGAGGCCTTCAGGATGGCCTGAGAGGTCAGAAAGTCTAAGTGCAAACCAGGGATTCCAGCCTTTGTGGTCATGTTCTGCTCAATCAAAATAGGCTCTAGGTACAGTGCTCTTGCCACTTCTCCATTGCTGGGAGAAGTCATCTCTGGGTTGAAGGGAACCCCCCCTAATAGGCACTCCAATCAGTGATGAAAACTCCTCTAGCAGAGGTCCTAACTGAAAGTTCTGGAAAGTGAAGCATCTCAAAGGAGGGTCATAAAACTGTAAGCAGGTGTGGATCAAACTCCTCTGAGAAGGGTCCAGGTCCATAACCATATCAAGGATGCCTCCATAATGCTCTCTGAATAATGGGATGTGGTCTGGAGTGATCAGTGCCTAGACCTGTCTGATGCCAGTCAGCACAGGCTCAAAGAAATGGTATGAAATGTTGCTCTTCTTGGGTGCCATGACTACTGAAAACAAATGCTGATGATGAAGACTGATACTGGAGATGAGCCACTGATAGGCTGAGGCTGGTGATAAAAGTAGCTGAAGCAGGCAACTGATGAAGATAGCTGAAGCAGATAACTGATGAATAGGGGTTTATGCAGATGAAGGGGTCAAAACCAAGCCAGATTCAATATGGATACCCTGAAAAACAAATAAACAAATGTTAAATGATGCAATGATGAGTATGCAAATGATATGCAAGGGTTTGTGATCAAGCTGGATCTGATTATCTGTCTTGATATTAAGTCCATGTATGTTCAAGGAGTCCATATGGAGGTTCAGAAATCCAGTAACCAAGGTAGGAGACTCAAATCAAGAGTCACATGTCCAGGGTTAAATCACAAGAACTGCCCAAAGTGAGGTACTCTTAAACCAAAACAAGTAACAGGGTATGATGTGGCCAAGGGTACCTGAAAACCTGTAAACAGCCCAACCCCCTCACAGGTGATGTTCTAAAACAAAGATCCTCAGACTTGGATCAGTTATGAGAAGTGTAAACACTTCTAACCCGGAGGTACAATGTTTACAATAACCATAAAAGATCCTCCTCTAATTCACCTCAGTTTCTGAAGGTCATAATAAAGGTCATCCAGACTTAGCAGGCTTCCCGGATAGCCCTAGTACTACAGGAAATCTATAACACAGAGTTCTCAAGAAGAAACCCACATCTGAACCGTGTTTCATATTCCCGCACCAGACCGAAATGGAATGGGAAAGAACATGAACCACTCTAGCCTAGGTGTCACTCAGGTCCCAGGTATAGGACCTTAAACTCTCAATGAAACCCCACCCACCAAGACAAAAACCAGATCCAGCCAGATAACAGTATGATAGTATGATGTATAGAGCTGTAAAGAAAGCCATAGATAACTGTACATAAAGCAATAAATAAAGCAAATATATAAACACAATTAGCACATAACACCCCAGTAAACACAAATCAAACAAGCGCTAGGAGGAACCCACAAAAAGAACCAGAAGCCCTGGTTACAGCAGGATCCCCAGCAGAGTCGCCAAGCTGTCGCTCCCACCAAATGACACCTGGTCAGAAGGGGTACAGACGCGAACGGTCGGCGAAAGAAGGATGAGAACACACAAGGGTGAACTCAGAAAGACAAGAGTCGCCAGCTAGGCATTTTTATCCCGGAGGAAAGGTAATGCTGCATAAACCTGGGAAAGATATGGATAAGATGGTCGCGAACCAGAGAGACTGAGAAAGGGGGTTGGTTACAACCTGGGAAGGTATTAGCACCCAGATTGTCCGTCGTACTCGACAGGATCCACGCTTAAAAGATTTGTGTTTTAAAGGGGGAGTGTCAGTGCAATTTGTGTATCAAAGCTGGAAAGGATGCAAGTGTCAGTGTAAAAGAAGTGTAAAGTGTATAAGAGAAGTGTCAGTGTAAGAACAAAAGTGAAATGCTCAGGAGTATGAGGCTTAAAGAATGATGTTGGGAGAAGGGGAATATACAAAGACTTTTGTTTGATAACTGTTAAGTTATGCCTACGTATCCTCTCGTGCAATGAGGAAGTCAGAACACCGTAGTTCGACTCAAAGAGACTGAAGATAAATTGACTTGAACTGCTTGCTTGTCTATGCTCAAGTGTATGACCTGTCTGGCTCAGGTGCAAACTGTCTTGCATTAGACGGAAGAAGCAAGTTCTCACTTATGAGTGAATGAGATGAGAAAAGAATCCCGAAGGAGACGATTATTGTTTGTTTTTGTGTTTTCAATCTTTTATTGATTCTTGGATTTGTCATAAGAAAATGAGCTTAAGTCTAAACCAAGGGTTAGTAAACTCATCACATCTTCCCTCTGATTAGGGGTAATGAGAATACCTTAAGTGTGAAGTCAGTATCTCACACTTAATCACCATGATGTAGGATTAAGATCATTAACCTACTTGTAATTACTTAGATGTTTTTGTTGTTTTTGTTTAGTGTTAAGTAATGAGTTTAAGCCATAATCAAGGATTGAATGGACTCATTACACCATCCTAATAGAAGGATAATAGATGAGAGCATTTAAGCTGAGGAAGACTCCTCAACTTAATCCATGATTAGGGATTAACCTCATGACAAAACAAAGCCTTTATTAATTGTATTTTAGTTAATGATAAGATGAAGAAGTGAGTTTTATGTTTGTAAGACAACTTGAGGGGGACTTGTCCATTAACACTAGGGTTAGTCCTACTTAACCAATTAAGGAAGAATTAGAACCCTAATTGTAGATGTTTAGAATTGGTAGAATTTTTGACCAACAAGAAATATTGAATTCAGTTCAGAATGTCCTATCAGATGTTGGGACATTATCAAACAGAGTATAAGAACTTAATTCAGGATGTCACACCAGATGTTGGGACATTGTGTAAATGATTTAAGTTCAGTTTTTCAGGATGTCCCAACAGATGTTGAGACATCTCAAACCTGCTACCAGAATTAATTAATAACTAACTGATCTGAGATATTTAAGGAAAGTTATCTGGAATTAATTATGGATGGACAAAAACAGAACAAGGCGCATCTGTAGGGAGAGTTGTTATGAAACTTCAGCATAATCAGAAGAACTAAATCACCTAGAATCTAGGAAGTAACAAACCCTAATTCAAGGTGGAAGCTGCATGCGCATTAGGGCTGGATTAACCTACAGAAAACCCAAATTACAAACACCTATTTAAACAACAGAAACTCACATAATTGAGTACGAATTTCAGAAGACAAAATAGGGTGTTTAGTGTTTTAATAGCAGGTTGTTTTTATTGTACCACTTTATGAGCTTTTAAGCAAAAGTGCATTTGTGACTTGATTGAAACTGTGAAGTAAGATCAAGCTGTTTTGTTTGAAGTATGACTTCAATTTTATTAAACTTGTAAACAAGATCACTGTGTGATTGAGGGGGAGTGAGTTGGTACTCATATCTAAGTTGTATCTTAGGTAGAAATTGCATTGGGTAGTTATTAAGTGAAAGATTAAACAGGGTGGTTTAAGTCTAGAATTAATATTACTTATAGTGGATTTCCTCCTGGCTTGGTAGCCTCCAGATGTAAGTGTGGTTATACACTGAACTGGGTTAACAAACTTCTGTGTTGTTTATTTTTCTTGCTATTTAAGTTTTGGTTAAATCTGTCAAGTGTTGGGACATCTCTTAGGACATCTCATACCTGATAACAAAATTTCAATTGGCATCAGAGCAGGCACCCTGCCTGTTTATATTGGGTGAGATCTAGGGAATACAAATTCTGGAAACATGGACAGAGATATAGGATCAGTAAATAGACCACCTATACTGGATGGATCTAATTACGACTACTGGAAGCCAAGAATGATTGCAGTCTTTAGATCACTTGACAACAGGGCCTGGAGAGCAGTCAACATTGGATGAGATCATCCTGTCCAAGACACCAAAGATGGATCAAAAGTGCTGAAACCTGAAGAAGAATGGAGTAAGGAGGAAAAAGATTCAGCACTAGGCAACTCCAAGGCCTTAAATGCTTTATTCAATGGCATTGATAGGAACATCTTTAGACTTGTGCATCACTGTGAGCTGGCCAAAGATGTTTGGGACACTCTCAAAACAACTCATGAAGGAACATCAAAGGTAAAAATGTCAAGACTTCAACTTCTCACCACCAAGTTTGAAAACTTGAGAATGAAGGAAGATGAGACAATTCATGAATTCTACATGAACATCTTAGATATAGCCAATACTTCTGGAGCCTTGGGAGAAAAGATGACTGATGAAAAGCTTGTAAGAAAGATTCTCAGATCTTTGCCAAAAAGATTTGACATGAAAGTTACAGCAATAGAAGAAGCTCAAGACATATGCACAATGAAAGTTGAAGAGCTCATTGGTTCCCTTCAAACATTTGAGATGGGAATGAATGACACAAATGTAAAGAAGAACAAAAGCATAGCCTTGGTGACAAATACTGATGAAGAAGAAGATGATAAATCAGAAACTGGTGAAAGCTTATCAGACAACATTGCTATGCTTGGAAGACAACTCAAAAAGATTCTCAGAGGGATGGAAGGCAAATCCAAACCCAGTGGAAGATACACAAACTCTTCTGAGAACAAAAGACCTTATGATGCTAACAGAAGGTCAAATTATGATGAAAAGACCAGTCAAGAAAAAGGAATTAAATGCCATGGATGTGAAGGATATGGACACATCAAGAATGAATGTCCTACCTTCTTGAAAAGGCAAAGAAAGGATTCTCTGTAACCTGGTCTGATGAAGACTCAGGAGGTGATTCAGAAGAAGAATCAACTAAGCATATCACTGCTCTAGCTGGATTATGTGAATCTGAAAGTGAATCCAGTGATGGGGAGCTTACTGTTGAAGAACTTGAGCAAGCATACAAAGATCTATACAAAAGAAGCACTGAAATATGCAGTGAAGTTATAAAGCTAAAGAAGCAGAATGAGGCACTAAAGGATGAAAAAGCAAGTGATCTAGAGATCATTGACACCTTAAAAAGTGAAGTAAGTCTTCTTAACTCCAAGTTGGAACACATGTCCAAGTATGTTAGAATGCTGAACAGTAGCTCAAGTACACTGGATGTTATTCTCAACAACAATAAGCATTCAGGGGACAAAAGTGGACTGGGATATAACAGAGTTCATAAGGATGAAGCTAGCTCAAGCAAAACTAATTCAAAGTCCATACAGTCAAACAAGATGTCCCAACAGATGCTTCAACATCATGAAAAGAACACAAAGTCAAACATAATGTTCCAACAGATGTCTCAACATTCTGAAAAGAACAAAATGAAGAAGAAATATCAAAGATGGAGATGTCATCATTGTGGAAGATTTGGACATATCAAACCTCATTGCTATAAGTTGCATGGATATCCAAATCAGATGTATCAGCAACTTCCTAAGCAGAAGATAGAAGTTACCAAGAAAGTGCTGCATAGACATCAAAGAAATCAACAACCTCCTAAGCAGAAGACAGAGGTCATAAAGAAGGTATGTAGACCAAAAGCTAGTCTTGATGCTGATCAAAGCTACATACCCAAGAACAAGATCAACAAACAACCTTGGAGCTCTACTAATGAACAATACACAGGGCAAAGGTATCAAAAGAAATCCCAACTCAAATGGTCAAAGAAAGATGTTGCATATATAGCACATACATCACTAAGAGTATCAGCCAAAGAAGACTGGTACTTTGACAGTGGATGTTCAAGACACATGACTGGATTGAAGAATCTGCTAGTAGACTTAAAGTATCATTCATCCAGATATGTAACCTTTGGAGATGGAGCAAAAGGAGAAATCAAGGGAGTTGGAACCTTGGACTGTCAAGATGTACCAAGACTAAATGATGTGCTACTGGTTAAAGGTTTAACTGCTAACCTGATCAGCATAAGTCAATTATGTGATCAAGGGTACAGTGTAGATTTTACCAAAAATGAATGCATAGTGTCTAACAAAGAACAAGAGGTTGTCATGAGAGGAGCCAGATCTAAAGACAACTGTTACATGTGGGAACCTCAAGACTTCAGTCTCACTTCAACTTGCTCTTTAGTTAAAGAAGAAGAAGTGAAACTATGGCACCAAAGACTAGGTCATCTTCATTTCAGAGGCATAAAGAAGATCATATCTATGGATGCTGTAAGAGGTATTCCTAAACTGAAGATTGATGATGGCAAAATATGTGGTGAATGTCAAATAGGCAAGCAAACCAAGATGTCCCATCCTAAGCTCCAACATCTGACAACTTCCAAAGTTTTGGAACTTTTGCATATGGATCTTATGGGACCTATGCAGGTTGAGAGCCTTGGTGGTAAGAGGTATGCCTATGTGGTGGTTGATGACTTTTCAAGATATACATGGATAAATTTCATCAAAGAAAAGTCTGATGTATTTGATGTATTCAAAGACTTATGCCAAAGAATACAAAGGGAAAAAGCCAGCTGTGTGATCAGAATAAGAAGTGATAATGGAAAAGAATTTGAGAATCAAAAATTCTTAGATTTCTGTTCTTCAGAAGGAATCAATCATGAATATTCTTCACCAATCACCCCTCAACAGAATGGGATTGTTGAGAGGAAGAATAGAACTATTCAAGAATCAGCAAGGGCCATGATCCATGCTAAAAAGTTACCTCTGTACTTCTGGGCTGAAGCTATGAACACAGCTTGTTACATTCATAACAGAGTTACTCTAAGGAAAGGAACTTTGTCCACAATCTATGAAGTCTGGAAGGGCAGAAAACCCACAGTTAAGTACTTCCATGTGTTTGGAAGTAACTGTTATATTCTGGCAGATAGGGAGCAAAGAAGAAAAATGGATCCTAAAAGTGATGAAGGGATTTTTCTTGGATACTCTATAAACAGCAGAGCATATAGAGTATTTAATTCTAGAACCAAGGTTATCATGGAATCCATAAATGTGATAATTGATGATGCTCCTACAGATGTCCCAGAAGATGTTGGAACATCTGTTGATATCAAGACTGAAGCTGAAGAAAAGAGTGATCATTCTGATTTCACTCAAGCTGATGCAAGGACAGAACAATCCAGCAAACCTCCCTCCATCAGAATCCAGAAGGATCATCCCAAAGATTTGATAATTGGAGATCCCAACAGAGGTGTAAGCACTAGATCAAGAGAAGTGATTTCAGGGTCCTGTTTTGTTTCTAAAATAGAACCTAAAAACATCAAGGAAGCTCTTACTGATGAATACTGGATTTGTGCTATGCAAGAGGAATTAGGTCAATTCACAAGGAATGAAGTGTGGAACCTTGTTCCTAGACCTGATGACATAAATGTGATTGAAACTAAATGGGTGTATAAGAACAAGTCAAATGAGCAAGGAGTTGTTACAAAGAACAAAGCTAGACTTGTAGCTCAAGGATACACACAAATTGAAGGAGTAGACTTTGATGAAACCTTTGCACCAGTAGCAAGGCTTGAATCAATCAGACTACTTTTGGGAATTGCTTGTATCTTAAAGTTTAAGCTATTTCAAATGGATGTAAAAAGTGCCTTTTTAAATGGTTATCTTAATGAAGAGGTATATGTAGAACAACCTAAAGGATTTGTTGATCCAAGCTGTCCAACTCATGTATACAAACTAAAGAAGGCTCTTTATGGTCTGAAGCAAGCTCCAAGAGCATGGTATGAAAGGCTAACTACTTTTCTTATCAAGCAAGGGTACAGGAAAGGTGGTATTGACAAAACTTTATTTGTTAAAGATGAAGAAGGAAATGTCATGATTGCTCAAATATATGTAGATGACATTGTCTTTGGTGGGATGTCAGACAAGATGGTCAAACATTTTGTCAACCAGATGGAATCTGAATTTGAAATGAGCCTAGTAGGAGAATTAACCTATTTTCTTGGACTGCAAATAAAGCAAATGGAGGACTCCATGTTCATTTCCCAAAGCAAGTATGCCAAGAACATAGTCAAGAAATTTGGAATGGACAGTGCTACTCATAAGAGAACTCCTGCCCCCACACATTTAAAGTTGACTAAAGATGAAAAGGGTGAGAATGTAGATCAAAGCATGTACAGAAGTATGATTGGAAGCTTGTTATATCTGACTGCTAGCAGACCAGACATAGCATTTGCAGTAGGTGTATGTGCAAGATATCAAGCTGATCCAAAAGTCAGTCATCTTAATCAAGTCAAGAGAATTCTGAAATATGTTAATGGTACTTGTGACTATGGCATAATGTACTTTCATGGATGCAAACCTATTCTCACTGGCTTCTGTGATGCTGATTGGGCTGGAAGTGCTGATGACAGAAAAAGCACTTCAGGAGGATGCTTCTTTCTAGGAAACAATTTGATTTCTTGGTTCAGTAAGAAACAAAATTGTGTATCCTTATCTACTGCTGAAGCTGAGTATATAGCAACTGGAAGCAGTTGTTCACAGTTTGTTTGGATGAAGCAAATGCTCACTGAGTACAATGTCCCACAAGATGTCATGACATTGTACTGTGACAACTTAAGTGCAATTAACATATCAAAGAATCCTATCCAACATAGCAGGACCAAGCATATTGATATAAGACATCATTTCATCAGAGATCTTGTAGAAGAGAAGGTGATTTCATTGGAACATGTTGCTACAAATCTACAGTTTGCTGATATATTTACCAAAGCCTTGGATGCTACTCAATTTGAAAATCTAAGGGGCAAATTGGGAATCTGCTTATGTGAAATTTAGCAGTTATGGAGATGTGCCAACATGTCATATGACATTGTGTGGCATAAGCACCAGATGGCAACACCAGTCTGGTCAAGGACCTTGAGTATTCCTCTCCTAAAAAGTCTCAAAGTAACGGCTACTTATATAATATCAGCTAGCTTTCAACTTTCCATCTTCTCATCATACTCTCAAAATCGACTTGCATTCTCTAACTGCTTTTCAGAAATCATCAAACCTAAAACTCTTCATCCACCTTATTCGAAAATGTCTCAAAACCCTAACATTCCTGAAGAAATCCTCAACAAGGAAGATGTGGTTCATGCAACCCCCATTTCTGTGATACCCATGGATTCAACTCCAATGGACGAAATCAGAGGAAGTGTTCCTCATGCTAAGAAGCCAAGAACTCCAAAAAGAACAAAAGATCAAGTTTGCAGCAAAGCCAAAGGCATTCCTTCACCAGCAAACATCCCTCCAAAATCTTCTGAATATGTGGATGATTCCATCAAAGAGTTGGTAAACAAGATTCTTTCTGAGCAAAGAGTGGTAAGTGGCATTTCTATTCCTCTGAGCACCATGCCAGCTCCACAAGAAGATCAACAACCTCAGACTGCAAATGACACTCCTGCTCAACAGGATGTCCCAATAGATGTTGAAACATCTGAGGATCAGCAAAAGGCCTCATCTGATGCTGCTGTTGAAACATCTGAGGACCAGAAAAAGGCCTCAAATGATAGTGATGAAGAAGCATCTGTGAACCAGACCAAGACCTCAACTAAAGAGCACGTCTCTGTTGATCCACCAGCTGAAGAGGAGACTGCTCAATCCCCTCCTGTTGTGAACCTGGAGCATGATTCTGATACAGAAATCATTGCCTCTGTAAAACCTAGCATAGCCAAAAGGCTCAGAACTAGGAAAGAAAAGATGCATGCAGGACATGCAATTCCTGAGAATAAACAAGCTACACCAAAGAAGGGCAAAGCTAAAGTTGTCTTTGGTCCTACCAAACAATGGAGCAAGGTGCAAACACAAAAGAGGAAAGCTGTCACTCCTCCAGATTCAGATGTTGAAGCAGATGTCCCAACATCTCCTCCAAAGAAGAAACCAGCACCCTCAAGGGGATCAACTGCTGTTCCAGAAGCTCCCTTGGACAACATCTCCTTTCATCATGTGTCAAGTGTGAACAGATGGAAGTTTGTCTATCAAAGAAGGGTAGCACTTGAAAGAGAGCTAAGCAGTAATGCACTTGAGTGCACAGAGTTAATTGATCTCATATCTGCTGCTGGCCTCTTCAAAACTGTCTCCAACCTCTATCCATGCTATGAGCTACTTGTCAAGGAATTCATAGTCAACCTTCAAGAAGATTGTGCCAATGGTAAGTCTGCTGAATTTAGAAAAGTATTTGTTAGAGGCAGGTGTGTAGAATTCTCTCCTCAGGTCATCAACCAATACCTTGGAAGAGAATCTGATGGTCCAAATGAGTTAGGGAAGACTGATAACCAGGTCTGCAAGGTTATCACTGCTAACCAGGTCAAGGCTTGGCCAGTTAAAGGAAAGCTCTCAGTGAGCATGCTGACAAGGAAATATGCCATGCTGAACAGGATTGGTACAACAAATTGGGTTCCTACCAATCATACTTCCTCAATATCCACTGGTCTGGGCAGGTTCATTTATGCTGTGGGCACTCAAACTAAGCTGGATTATGGAGCCTACATCTTTGATCAGACATTGAAGCATACTAGCTCATCTGCAACAAAGCTGCCAATTGCCTTCCCTTCCTTGCTATGTGGAATAGTGCTGAGTCAGTACCCTGGGATCCTCACTGAAAAGGACACAATGTGCAAAAGAGAAAGCCCTCTGGCCTTCCACTACAAGTTGTTCCTGAGTCATCATGCAGCTGATGTTGAAGCACCCTCTGGGACATCTGCTGGTCCTTCAAATGCAAAGTCTCCAATCTCCAAAGCTGCATTGATTGCTGAACTGAAGAGCACTTGCAAAGAACTTGAAGCAAGGAAGAAGAAGCTTGAGGAGATTATCCAAAGGCTGGAGAGTGAAAGTGATCAGAAAGCTGCTTCTTCTGATGAGGAGACTGAGGAAGATGAAGAAACTGACTGTGAGGAATCTAAGTGAAAACTGTATGTGAGGATTATGTAATGACAGCTTCTGCACTGTATTTTTGAATTAGTCTCTTTGGCCCCAAATTTATGTCTAACAAGGGGGAGAACATCAACAACAACAATGTATAATGTTGTTTGATTATGAATGAAAAATCTTTGTTTGCTTCTGAACTAAATCTGTAAAATATTTCTGTTGCAATAAGACTGAACACATGAATGTTTGAGGGGAAGTAATCTCACACATGATTCAACAGAAAAGAAATGCTATACTCTGATAAAAGAACTTCTGCTGCACTCTGAAAATCAGAAAAGGATGTTAGCCAAAAATTAGCCAAAGGGGGAGTTTGTAGATGTTTAGAATTGGCAGAATTTTTGACCAACAAGAAATATTGAATTCAGTTCAGAATGTCCTATCAGATGTTGGGACATTATCAAACAAAGTATAAGAACTTAATTTAGGATGTCACACCAGATGTTGGGACATTGTGTAAATGATTTAAGTTCAGTTTTTCAGGATGTCCCAACAGATGTTGAGACATCTCAAACCTGCTACCAGAATTAATTAATAACTAACTGATCTGAGATATTTAAGGAAAGTTATCTGGAATTAATTATGGATGGACAAAAACAGAACAAGGCGAATCTGTAGGGAGAGTTGTTATGAAACTTCAGCATAATCAGAAGAACTAAATCACCTAGAATCTAGGAAGTAACAAACCCTAATTCAAGGTGGAAGCTGCATGCGCATTAGGGCTGGATTAACCTACAGAAAGCCCAAATTACAAACACCTATTTAAACAACAGAAACTTACAGAATTGAGTACGAATTTCAGAAGACCAAATAGGGTGTTTAGTGTTTTAATAGCAGGTTGTTTTTATTGTACCACTTTATGAGCTTTTAAGCAAAAGTGCATTTGTGACTTGATTGAAACTGTGAAGTAAGATCAAGCTGTTTTGTTTGAAGTATGACTTCAATTTTATTAAACTTGTAAACAAGATCACTGTGTGATTGAGGGGGAGTGAGTTGGTACTCATTTCTAAGTTGTGTCTTAGGTAGAAATTTCATTGGGTAGTTATTAAGTGAAAGATTAAACAGGGTGGTTTAAGTCTAGAATTAATATTACTTATAGTGGATTTCCTCCTGGCTTGGTAGCCTCCAGATGTAAGTGTGGTTATACATTGAACTGGGTTAACAAACTTCTGTGTTGTTTATTTTTCTTGCTATTTAAGTTTTGGTTAAATCTGTCAAGTGTTGGGACATCTCTTAGGACATCTCATCCTGATCACAGAATTTCACTAATGCAAGGCCCAAGTTACAAGCTTGATGTCTTGATGATTATTAGATGGATTAATTAAAGGATTTAAACACATTAAGGGTTTGACACTTAGGATTAAAGTTATACACTCCATCCTAATAGAAGGATGCAGGCATAAGCTTAATCACAAAGCCTTAAAACCTTTAGGGTTTAGTCCCTGATTACGAGATGAGAAGAGGAGACTCAAAGATGACACAAAGGCAAAACTAAATGGGGGACTAAACAAACTCTAATTATTGTCATGCTTGGTTGTTCCTAAGGTTAATGAGGTTTACAAGAAGATCTTCAGAGAAACCACCAGGAAGGAAGCAGATGAAAGGAGCAGGAAGCAAAGAGAAGCAAAACAACTTGCTTCACTTAAGAAGACAAGTTGCTTGAAGAAAGAAAGTAAGATGAACAAGAATGAGCAAGCTCAATCCAATACACATACAAAATGCAGCAAAGGAAGTATGAAAGAGATGAAAAGAGAATGTGAGAAGTGAAGGCAAATTCACTTCTCAAACAACTTACCACCTGAAATGTTAGCATAAGAAAATGAAATGCAATGCAAACCAAAACCAGGAGCAAGAACATGAAGTTAATGATGCTAAGAGATGATACAAACATGAGGAGCAAGAACATGAAGTTAATGATGCTAAGAGATGATACAAACATGAGGCAAGGCATGGGAATGATCAAACAAGCATAAAGATGAAATATGATGATGCTAAGAGATGATACAAACATGAGGCAAGGCATGGGAATGATCAAACAAGCATAAAGATGCAAATGAGGCATGTTTTAAACCATGAAAGTACATGAAAAGTTTATGAGATGATATGAATGCATAACATGGCAAATGAAAGATGCAATGATCAAACATGATTCTAACATGTCTTAAGATGTATTATGGATCATGTGGATGCACAAAATGGCATGGCAAGTCAATGGATGCAAGCAAATGAAAGAAGGATGCAAAGGAAAGCACAAATTAGGGTTACATGCATCATGCAAAGCAAAAATCCAAAACCAGAAGCAAATGACATGATAAAAATTTGAAAATGCAATCAAAGATACCCTAAACCTATACAAACTCACTTCCCAAAGGAGAGGATCCAACTCTTAACCTATTGAAAGTTATGGATTTCCTAAGATTGCTAGGGTTTTGGGGTACCTCACTAAGAAAAATGCTAAACAAATTGAAAATGCAAGATCAAATCAAACCAATTTTACCCTATAAACTAAATGCTATGAAGAGTGCAATGCAAGAAGAATCATCATCCAACTCTCAATGGTCAGGCATAAAGGAATTTTTGAAGTTTGAAGCAAAATATTGCCTAAAAATGAAATTAAATCCAATGAAAATGATCAAAAGGCATCAAGAACAAAAAAGAAATTTGGTTTGAGAGTTGGACGATGTTTCTAAATGTTTCTAAATGCTATGTGAATTTTTTTGTGATTTTTAAATACTTAAATGTATTTTTAATTAATTAATTTTCATTAACTAATTAAAAATAATCATTTAAATGATTTAAAAATAATTTTTAATGCAAAAAATAAAAATAAAAATATTTTTGGGTTTTAAAAATTAATGAAATCCTTGACAAAAAATTTCATAATTTTTAAAGGTATTTTGCTATTTTAAATAAAATGTATAAATAAAATGAAAAGAAAATGAATTTAAAAATGAAAATAATGAAAGTAATTCAAAAGGATGGCCAGGATTTGATCTGGGCTTGGACTGGTTGACTGCGCGCCAGATCCAAAGGCCCAGATATAAATCTGGCTAATTTGTTTTATGAATTAATTAAACAAGATTTAAATTAATTAATCAGGGATTAGGGCTTTAATGAAGCATCCAGACCATTCGTTCACGCGGGAGTCAACCTAGGTCAAACGCATCTACGATCCACATTCAAAGTTTCATTAATGACACAATTAGGGCTAATGAACTTCAGGTGACCGGAACAGTGGTTCCGGTCATCTTCCCCGGCGAGCTCAAACCCTAAAATCTTCTACAGGTCACTAAACATGAAATTTCTTCCAGCAAAACAAACCTCTCATCAATCTAAACCTAAACCCTCATCTCAAATCCATTTATTTTCACTCACAAGCCTGAATCGAAGGAAAACATGAAACACGGGCAAACTTTCAGAACAACACAAAATGGTCATCTCTTGCTTATTTTCAATTCTAAACACATCTAGATGATCAGGTGCAACATGTAGATTCATTTTGTAACAAGAAAATGAAGTTGAGAAAAAAGTTCTTAGGTTATACCTGAGCTGGAGACCTTCGAAAGTGAGCTTTCAGAGCCTCCCTCTTGTGCAAATGATCTCCTTTGAACCTCCTGAGGCTAATGGAATACTTGAATGGGGCTGAAAGTGGCTAGTTTTTGTGGTTCAATTCTGGTGTAGCAGGAAATGAAGTTCTTGTGTGTTGTGTTTCAGATCATTGTGAGGGGTGGGATCTGTTCTATGGATGATTTTTGGTTGATTGGTGAAGGAATTATTGAAGTTTGATGGATGTGTTGTGTGTTTAGAAGAGGGAAAGGTTTTGACAGATTTTGTTGGATGCTGCAATGTGGGAGGATTCAGCTTGTGTATGGTATGTTTTTGGATTGCTTGATGTCCACATATCATGCTCTGGTTGGGCAGAGAGTTGGTGTGTCACTGTGGGATTGGTATGGGTCTTTATGCAAAAAGTCAAGATATTGTGTACCTTAGGCATGGCTCGGGTCAGAGGCAATCTAGAGGCCTGTCCTGCCTCAGCTTGAGTCAAGGATGGCCCTTGGATGGTTCATGAAGGACTGCAGCATTTGGATCATAAGTTGGAAGGGTTTTTGCAACTTGACAACTTGTTACATCTCATGATTTTTGGCTATGTGTATGAGAGAAATATTGCTGAATTTTTGGTGTAGCATGCTTCATTAGGTCATGGCAAAGTTTTGAAACCAGCTAGAGGTCAAACAAACCCTTTGAGAATCAATTTGCAAGAAATCCCTCTTTGCACTTTCATGAAGAATGGCTTATGGTTACTTGAAAAACAAGGCATAGAAATGGGAAGTTCTTTGGGCCAAACTGATTTTTAGATCATGCATTGCATTGGTATGATAATTAGAGGTCACATTGAAGTCACATAAAGGCTTGTCATGAGAAATTGCAAGTTTTCCATTTTGTGCAAAAGTGAAATTTCAATGATTTTATCCAACTTTGCAAGGCCATAACTTTTGATCCAAAATGAATTAGAATGAGTTCTTGTAATTTTTGAAAAGGGAATGATCCATTCTACAACTTTCATGACCAAAGTTTTCTCATTTGAAGCATTTTTGAATCAAAAAGCAAGGTTTGAAAAAGTTTCCCAAAATGGCAAGTTTCCATTACAAGTCATTTTCCCAAAAAGGCAACTTTGCAAATGGCTTGAAATTCTTCAATTTTGTGAACTTCTAACATCTTCTATGATCAAATAAATATCATACACATTCAAAATGATGAAGAACACCCTTTGGTTGGGTCATTGGGGGCCTCAGATGCTCTGATTTTGCACTGACTTGCTCAAGAAGTCAACTCTTGATTAGATGCCTTCCCCATGGAATTTCTTCATGAAAATTGATATGCATTATCCTTATGACATATAGAGACCAATAGAAACAAGAATGACCAAAAAATTTGGGAGTTATGGCCTTTGAAACCAAAACCCTAATTCTAGGTCATCTGTGCAGTTAAACCTGGCTCTGCTTCCATGCCACTCTCAGTCCTTGTGATTCTTTGACTTTCTTGACTTTGTGGGGATACAATATGATGCTTGAACATACATGGACCCCTTTGAAGTGATTGAAGACCTTTGGAGTGGCTCAAATAGTTCCTGGATTGCCCAGATCACAAACCCTAGATGCAGATGACTTGGGAACAATGCAGTGAATCAAAAATGCAATATGAGATGCTATGATTGAACTTATGCACATGAAGAGATCACAAGCCATGGTGTGAATGGGTGAGGGCAAATTTGGGGTGTTTACAGACGGTTAATCTTGGTACCGAAGAAGACTTGAAGGAAGTGAAGATCGGGGCCAGTCTACAGGATTCAGTGAAGGAACAACTCATTGATATGCTTCGAGAATACGTTGACGTCTTTGCTTGGTCCTACCAAGACATGCCAGGTCTTGACACTAATATTGTTATGCACAACCTGCCTTTGAAGGAAGATTGTCCTCTAGTGAAGCAAAAGCTACGTCGTACTCGTCCAGATATGGCCATGAAGATTAAAGAAGAAGTAAAAAATAGTGGGACGCCGGTTTCCTTGCTGTGACTAGTTACCCGCCGTGGGTTGCTAACATTGTACCAGTGCCTAAGAAGGATGGAAAAGTAAGGATGTGTGTGGATTACCGGGATCTGAACAGAGCTAGCCCGAAGGATGACTTCCCATTACCTCACATTGATGTATTGGCCGACAACACAGCTCAGTTCTCGGTATTCTCTTTCATGGATGGATTTTCCGGGTATAATCAGATCAGGATGTCACCCGAAGATATGGAGAAGACTACCTTCATCACACCTTGGGGCACATTTTTTTATAAGGTAATGCCTTTTGGACTAAAGAATGTTGGTGCTACTTATCAACGGGCTATGGTAACATTATTCCATGATATGATCCACAAAGAAATTGAATGCTACGTGGATGATATGATTGCTAAGTCCCTCACTGAAGAAGATCATCTGGTAAATCTGCTAAAGTTGTTCAAGCGTCTGAGAAAGTATCAGCTGAAGCTAAACCCAACAAATGCACATTCGGGGTACGTTCCGGTAAGCTGCTAGGATTCATTGTAAGTGAAAAAGGAATTGAAGTTGATCCTGACAAAGTCAAAGCCATTCAGGAGATCCCTGCACCTAGGACTGAAAAGGAAGTTAGGGGGTTCTTAGGTAGATTGAACAACATATCAAGGTTCATATCTCACCTCACTGTAACCTGTGAGCCCCTGTTTAAACTATTAAGAAAGGAACAAACAATCAGGTGGAACGAAGATTGTCAGAAGGCTTTTGACAAAATCAAGGGGTACTTACAAGAACCTCCACTTCTTATGCCTCCAGTTGAAGGAAGACCTCTAATAATGTACCTGACAGTATTAGAAGGATCAATGGGGTGTGTGTTGGGCCAGCATGACGAGTCTGGTCGAAAAGATTATGCAATATACTACCTAAGAAAAAAGTTTACTGACTGTGAACAATGTTATTCACTGCTCGAGAAAACTTGTTGTGATTTAGCGTGGGATGCTCGCCGACTAAGACAGTATATGTTGACTCACACTACTTTGTTGATCTCAAAGATGGACCCAGTCAAGTACATATTTGAGAAGCCAGCACTTACCGGAAGGGTTGCAAGATGGCAAATGATTCTGACAGAGTATGACATTTAGTACACATCTCAAAAGGCCATCAAGGGCAGTGTACTGTCTGACTATCTAACTGAGCAACCTATTGATGATTACCAACCAATGAGATTTTACTTCCCCGATGAAGACATCAAGTTCCTTAAAGCAAAAGATCATGAGGAGCCTGTTCACACTGAAGGGTCTAACCCGGAAGAAGAATGGACTATGATGTTTGATGGGGCCGTCAATATGAATGGTCGTGGAGTTGGTGCAGTTCTCATTACACCTAAAGGAGTTCATATGCCTTTCTCGGCAAAACTCACTTTTGTATGCACTAACAATGAAGCTGAATACGAAGCCTGTATCATGGATCTTGAGAAAGCCATTGACCTCAGGATCATGACATTAACTATATTCGTAGATTCAACTTTGGTAATCAATCAGACCAACGGAAAATGGTACACTCACCAAGAGCATCTAATTCCATACCGTGACTACACGAGGAGATTATTGACTTTCTTCACAACAGTCAAACTTTAGTACATCCCTCGAGACGAAAATTAGTTCGCAGATGCTTTAGCTACCATTTCCTCCATGATCAAGGTTCAGAATGCCAATTATGTGCCTCGGATTTTGGTATCCAGACTTGACCGACCAGCATACGTATTCTCCGTGGACATTGCTAAAGATGGAAAACCTTGGCTCCACGACATCAAATGCTTCTTAGAGGATCAAACATACCCACCCGAGATTCATCCAATGATAAGAAGACATTAAGAAGGCTGGCTGGTAGTTTCTTCCTCAATGTTGATGGTTCATTATACAAGAGAAACTTTGACATGGTCCTGCTCAGATGTGTTGACAAGAAAGAAGCAGAATTGCTAATGCACGAGGTGCATGAGGGATCTTTTGGTACCCATGCTGGAGGAAATGCAATGGCTAAGAAATTGTTACGATCAGGTTACTATTGGATCACAATAGATGCAGAATATTGTGCCTATGCCAGAAAGTGCCACAAATGCCAGATCTATGCGGACAAAGTGCATGTGCCTCCAAATCCGTTGAACGTGATGTCTTCACCTTGGCCCTTTGCCATGTGGGGCATTGACATGATTGGAAATATTGAACCAACTGCTTCAAATGGACATAGATTCATCCTGGTAGCTATTGATTACTTCACCAAATGGGTTGAAGCAGCTTCATATGCAAACGTCACCAGACAAGTGGTAGCCAGATTCCTGAAAAGAGATATCATCTGTCGATATGGAGTACCCGAGCGAATCATTACTGAAAATGGTTCCAATTTGAACAACAAAATGATGGTAAAACTGTGCCAGGACTTCAAAATCCAACATCACAACTCTTCTTCTTACAGGCCAAAGATGAATGGCTTTGTTGAGGCAGCTAACAAAACATCAAGAATATTGTGCAGAAGATGGTGGTTACTTACAAAGACTGGCATGAAATGCTACCATTTGCCTTGCATGGGTATTGAACCTCAATCATAATGTCCACTGGGGAAACACCTTATCAGCTTGTGTATGGTATGGAGGCAGTCCTACCTGTTGAAGTTGAATTACCCTCCTTACGGGTACTGATGGATGTCAAGCTGAATGAAGCAGAATGGGTCCGTTCTCGGTACAATCAGTTGAACCTGATCGAAGAAAAGAGATTAGCTGCAATTTGTCATGGGCAAATATATCAGAAGAGAATGAAGAAAGCCTTCGATTAGAAAGTCAGGCTTCGGGAATACCAAGTAGGGGATCTTGTGTTGAAAAGACTTGTTCCTCCTCATACAGACCACAGGGGCAAGTGGACTCCAAATTACGATGGTCCATTCATAGTAAAGAAGGGTTTCTCTGGTGGAGCCCTGATGCTCACTACTATGGATGGTGAAGATTTCTTATCCCCTGTGAATCCAGATGCAGTTAAAAAATACTTCGCATAAAATGACCTGCTGGACATAAAAACAGAATGTAAGTCCAGGCAAAAATAGGGCATCCCGGCGAGTCAAAAACATAATAAAAGACTCGGGAAAAAATAAGGGAAAATTGAAAAAATGTACACCCGCTGAGTTGAAAAGCCGCATTGGACAGCTCAGGCAAAAATGGGTATCCCGGTGGATTGAAAACCCGAAAGGGCGATCCACGCAAAATAAGGGAATAAGCGAACAACTGCATTCTGAATTCGTCTGTATCACTTACGACACGACAAGCTCCGAAAGGATAAAACATCAGTCAGAATCAACCTTCTTCAGAAAGCAAGACGAGAAGAACGTCAAGGTCATACGGGTCATAGCAAAGGAAGCTCACCGAAGAGTCGTCAACATTGCATGCACTTTTACTTTTTCAATTTGTAACAATCTCCCCATTCCAGGGGATTTGTTTCTCTGACTGTATTTGCCAATTCAGGGCACCCAGATTAATAAAATTAGAGTTTTCAGTCACGTCTCGTTTCGTACATTTTTGTTTCGTTTGCAAAATGTCCAATATCCATGATATAATATTTACATAAAACAAATGGGCCATTTTTAATAAATGCTTGCAGGAAATAATCTTACTTCCAGGAATTGTTGGATTTATTAATTCAGCGTCACCCTTAGGGATTCAATGGGCTTAACATCCCAACCCATGGCGCTTAATAGGCGCAGCCCCTTGAAAGACTCTATACTATAAGGAAATAAAGTTGCGCCTTCACTAACAGCAATTGCTTTTAGTGCAGTGGTAAGCGCTTGATCCTACAAGTGGTATTAGAGCCAGGTCATGGGTTCGAATCCCCCCGGCTGACACTGGGTGGGAGATTGTTGGATTTATTAATTCAGCGTCACCCTTAGGGATTCGATGGGCTTAACATCCCAACCCATGGCGCTTAATAGGCGCAGCCCCTTGAAAGACTCTATACTATAAGGAAATAAAGTTGCGCCTTCACTAACAGCAATTGCTTTTAGTGCAGTGGTAAGCGCTTGATCCTACAGGAATATCTAACTCCTATGACGGAATCCGGTAAGGGATACATCAGGATGCTTGTGCGTTTGTTTGTCTTAACAGGATTGCAGGTATTCAATACGTAGCATGGGGCATGCCAAGCATCACTTCCCCAGCATACCTCCTATAAGAAGTATCTGGAATACTTTTTCTCAGCGGAGTTGTCAAAGCCTCCTCATCCCCATCCAGGATCCCCATAGAGAATTCTAGGAAGATCGTTCAGTGATCTTTCCTCCCCCAAATGGAGTACCAGTTCTCTCAAAGACAAAAGAACCATCTCCCTTGTAAAGTCCCAGCCTCTCCCGGAAGAGCAATACCTGAAGCTCTTACACAACAAAGTGACAGAAGCCTCCTTCTTCTCCCCAGCTGGGTTTCTCCTTATCAGATAGATCTATCAGTGATCTATTTCCCCAAGCAGAGCCATACATCTTATCAGATCTACCAATGATCTTCCCCAGCTGGGCTACTCCTCCAAACAGATCAGCCAGAGATCTTCGCAGCAGCGGGATCCGAATCCCGGATCAGTTTCTTTTGCATAATCATAGCATTTGCATCATATTCACCAAATAAGCGTAGCCTTCCGTCTAATATGGAGCATTACGGCAAAAATCAAACATTTTCCCGATCACAAGTCAGGTTCGAGCCAGTCACCTGCAAATACCACTAATGTCTCATCAACAATGTATATAAAAGAAAACGCGTCCCCTTTGCACTCTCCAATACAAATTCCTGTTCATATATACCTTTTCGACACTCGTTCGTGTCATACTATTCCCCTGTAGATATAAGCCAAAACATGCCCTCAAATACAGATACCTATATACTCTTTTGACACTCGTCTGTGTCACCTTTTCCCCAGCACGGTTGCCCAATCACCCGTTGCAAACACTCCTTCATAATACACTCCTTTCGACACTCGTCCGTGTCATCATATCCCCGCAGGTCGCTGAAATACCTTTTACACTCTCATATACAAATGTTTGTTCATAACCTATACACTTCCTCTCCTGACACTCGTCCGTGTCACCTTTCCCCAGCAAGTTGAACACTCGTCCGTGTCTTGCTCACACTTCACAAAACTCATTCATACTCATACAGATGCTTGTCCGTATCTTGTATATATATATATATATATATATTAATTCCCCACAGATTCGACACTCGTCCGTGTGCTTTGTTAACCAGTTGGTACTCGTCCGTACCATCATCTCTGAACATGCATCAGCGTTTGTTTCTACCGATACTCGTCCGTATCATAGTCTTAAGGATTCTCGTCCGCATCTTTAATCTATACACAACGTCAAACACTTATACCTTTTATTCTGGAAACCGTAAGCACTCGTCCGTGTTTACCACTCCCCGACAGAATAACTTTTTCTTCTATCCGACATTCGTCCTATGTCGTGATACTTTTGGCAGCCGTACCCTGCCAGGTGATCGTCCTTCACCTTTGGATGACCGTCCCTCATCCTTTCGCCAACGGAGTCTCTATTATTGGAACCCTTTTCTATCCGGCATTCGTCTTATGTCGTGATATTTAGCAGCCGTCCCCTGCTAGGTGATCGTCCTTCACCTTTTGATGATCGTCTTTCATCATTTTATCCGATGGCCGTCCCTATCGTTGATCTTGTTATCCGACATTCGTCCTATGTCGTGATAAACCCTGAGAGCAGCCGTACCCTGCTAGGTGATCGTCCTTCACCTCTTGATGATCGTCCTTCATCATTTTGTCCGATGGCCGTTCCTATCGTCGACCTTTTCTATCCGACATTCGTCCTATGTCGTGATAAAGAGCAGCCGTCCCCTGCTAGGTGATCATCCTTCACCTTTGATGACTATCCCTCATAATTTATTTCATTTTATTCTTTAGACCCGATGGCCGTCCCCATCGTTGTTTACCTTACTTTACAAACCTGATGGCCGTCCCCATCAGTGTTTACTTTACTTTCCGAGCTTGATGGTTATCCCCATCACGATCTCTTTATTTCCCCAGCATGTCGGCCGTCCTCGTCATTGCTTTATCCCCAGCAGTCGTCCTCTGCTCGATGGTCGTCCTCCATCGCTTTCACTTTATAATCATGCTATACTATATTTTACAATTTATATCCCTTTTCTTCTTCTCCCCAGTGAGTGCAAATTTTGGACTGTCTTTGGTATTCAACCATAAGTTATCTTGTTTGTCTATTAAGCCAGGCGCTTACATCCTG
Source organism: Lathyrus aphaca (assembly GCA_963966055.1). Classification (NCBI taxonomy): domain Eukaryota; kingdom Viridiplantae; phylum Streptophyta; class Magnoliopsida; order Fabales; family Fabaceae; genus Lathyrus; species Lathyrus aphaca. The sequence goes on from OZ014519.1 coordinate 149,672,835, forward strand.
CATAGCTAACTCATGTTTGAATAGGGGCAGTTGTAAACACCCCAAAATTTCCCTCACTAAATTCACACCTTGTCTTGTGATCTTTCATGTTTGCATAAGTTTAAGCATACCTCATCATATTGCATATTTGTTTCACTGCATAGTTCAAGTTCATCTGCATCTAGGGTTTGTGATCTGAGCAATCCAAGATTCCATCTGAGCCATCCCAAAGGCCTCAAAGCTTTCCAAGAGGGTCCATGTGTGTTCTATCATCATATTATACTCCTCAAAGATCAAGGAAGTCAAGAAATCACAAGAACTTGGAAAGCATGGAAGCAGAGCTAGAGTTTCACTACATAGATGACCTGAAATTAGGGTTTTGGTTTCAGAGGCCATAACTCCAAATTTTTTGGTCATTCTTGTTTCTAATAGTCTCAATATGTTATAAGGATCATGTGTACCAAGTTTTATGAAGAAATTCCTTGTGGAAGTCATCTGTTCACTGGGTAACTTCTTGAGCAAGTCAGAGCAAAATCAGGGCATCCGAGGCCCCCAACAATGGAACCAAAGTGGATTTTTCATCAAATTGAAGTTATATGATCTTTATTTGATAATTGAAGTGCATGGAAGTTCACAAAATTGAATAAATTTGAGCCAAACCAAAAGTTGCCAAAAATGGAAATGACTTGTAATGGAAACTTTCCATTTTGGGAAAGTTTTTCAACCTCCTCTTTCTCAACCAAAAATGCTTCAAATGAAAAATTGTTGGTCATGAAAGTTGTAGATTGGATCATTCCCTTTTCAAAAAGTACTAGAACAGGTTCTAATTCATTATGGAACTCAAGTTATGGCCTTGCAAAGTTGGCAAAAATCCTATAATTTTCACTTTCACACCAAAGAGGATTTTTTGCAATTTCACATACCAAGCCATTTTGTGACCTCTAATCACTCTCTAAGAATCATACCAACATAATACAATGCATTGTGACCAAAATTTCCCAAAGAACCACTTGCTTTCATGCCTTCCACTTCAAGATTTCTCAAAGGGGGAAAATCACATAATACTTGCAAAACCTATGAGATCTTTGCCTCTAAGCCATGCAGCTGCATAATCTCAATCCCATGTCTCTCCTTGATCAATGCTGAGGCCAAACATGCCCTTGAACAACCCCTTCCATAGCCCATACCTCAAGTACAAGTTATGTTGACATTTTGGCAACTTGCCCATACCAATCATCACAGGCCACCACCCACTTTCTGACCTATCAAACAATGTTATGTGGACTAAAAGCAAGCCAATCCATAACACACAAAAGCCTAAATCAGTTCATACACCAAGTTTCTCAAAATCACCTTCAAGCTTCAAACTTTCGAAACTCTCTGTCCAGCCACTCAAACTCCAAACAAACTTCACCATTCAACTCACCATCACCATTAGAACATTTCCTAACCATCAAACAAGCCTGAAATCCAGCCAAACAAAAACACGATTTCAGGCCAGTTGAAGTGCAACGACAGAATCCAGCCATTCTAAGCTCCTTCCAAGCATTGCAACTTCATCAGGGGGTCAAGTAAAGAGGATTTGCACAAAAGAAGAGGTTCAAAGGCTTCAGAGGTGAAAGTTCCAGCTCAGGTATCAATCTTCAATCTTTTTTCCAGAAGCATGATTTTAAGTTTCTAAATTGTTCTACATGTTATGCTGATCACCATGATATAATTTGTTTTGAAAATGAGTTGAAAATAAGCTTGTATTTGACTTCTGAAACTTTGCCCGTGAAACATGTTCTAGTTTGATTCTCATGATTGATGCAAAATAAATTAGTTTTGAGGGTGGATTCTTGTTTAGGGTGAGGTGGGGAGTTGATCTGGAGCTTTAGAGCTCCTGAAATGACTTAGGGAGAGAGTTTGAGAAACCACCCTGCCGGAGAAGACGACCGGAGCACTGTTCCGGCCGTCTGAGTTGGATTAGGGCTAATCTCAGGTGATTATCTGAGTTTGAATCTGGAGCGTAGGATCTTAGTTTCGCGCGTGTGTGGAGGGCTGAGATAATTTCACTTAACTCTAATCCTTTTAATTTATTTAATTAATTAGAATTAGTGTAAACACCCCAAATTTTCCCTCACTCATTCACACCATGGCTTGTGGTCTTCTCATGTGCATAAGTTCAATCATAGCATCTCATATTGCATTTTTGTTTCATTGCATTGTTTCAACGTCATCTGCATCTAGGGTTTGTGATCTGAGCAATCCCTGAGCCATTTGAGCCACTCCAAAGGTCATCAATCATTTCAAGAGGGTACATGTATGTTCAAGCATCATATTATATCCTCACAAGATCAAAGAATTCATAGAATCACAAGAACTGAGAAAGGCATGGGAGTAGAGCCAGGTTTAACTGCACAGATGACCTAAAATTAGGGTTTTGGTTTCAGAGGCCATAACTCCAAATTTTTTGTTCATTCTTGTTTCTATTGGTCTCTATATGTTATAGGGATCATGCATACCAATTTTCATGAAGAATTTCAATGGGGAAGGCATCTGATCAATAGATGACTTCTTGAGCAAGTCAGTGCAAAATCAGGGCATCTGAGGCCCCCAATGACCCAACCAAAAGGTGTTCTCCATCATTTTGAATGTGTATGATCTTTATTTGGTCATAGAAGATGTTAGAAGTTCACAAAATTGAATAATTTCAAGCCATTTGCAAAGTTGCCTTTTTGGGAAAGTGACTTGTAATGTAAACTTGCTATTTTGGGAAAGTTTTTCAACCTCCTCAAATTGATTAAAAAATGCTTCAAATGAGAAAACTTTGGTCATGAAAGTTGTAGAATGGATCATTCCCTTTCCAAAAAGTACAAGAACTCATTCTAATTCATCATGGATCAAAAGTTGTGGCCTTGCAAAGTTGGGTAAAATCATTGAAATTTCACTTTTGCACAAAGTGGAAAACTTGCAAATTCTCATGACAAGCCTTTATGTGATTTCAATATGACCTCTAATCATCATACAAATACAATGCATGACCTAAAATTCAGTTTGGCCCAAAGAATTTCCCATTTCTATGCCTTAAGTTTCAAGTAAACATAAGCCATTTCTCATAAAAATGCAAAAGGGGATTTTCTTGCAAAATCATTCTCAAAGGGATTGTATGATCTCTAGCTGGTCTCAAGACATTGCCATAACCTCATAAGGCATCTCACACCAAAAATTCAGCAAAACTTATCACATGTTCATGGCCAAAAATCATGAAATGTAACAAGTTGCCAAATTGCAAAAACACCTCAAACTTGTGATCCAATGCACCCAGCTGTCTTCTCTTGATCCTAGGGTCTTCCTTGACTCAAGCTGAGGCAGGACAAGCCCTAAGATTGCCTCTGACCCAAGCCATGCTTGGAGTACACAAAATCTTGACTTTCTTGCATTTTGCCCATACCAATCCCACAGTGCCACCACCAACTCTCTGCCCAACCAGAGTATGATATGTGGCCATCAAGCAACCCTAAACAGACCACACACAAGCCATAAGCTCCCACATTGCAGCATACACAAAAACTGTCAAAAACCTTTCCCTCTTCGAATCACTCAACACAGCCATCAAACCTCAATTCTTTCTTCACCAATGAACCACACACTCTCCATAGAACAAAAGCCCACCATCAAAACAGTCTGAAACCCCCTATATCATAACTGTGAAACCTGCCACATCAGAACACAAGCTCACGAATCAGCCACCAACAAGAGGTTTGAAGCATCCCATTGAGCTCAGGAGGTTCAGGGGAGACATTTTGCATAAGGGAAGAGTCAGGAAAGCTCATATCCATAGCTCTTCACCTCAGGTAGCTTCGAATTTCAAACTTTTCAGAGCTTGCCTTTTTTGTTACAAAATGAAAATACACATCATGGGGATCACTCTGATGCTTTTAGTTTTAAAAATGGTGTGAAAATGAACATTTTGTGCCTCTCTGAAATTTTGCCCGTGAAAATGTTTGACTTCGATTCTCTTTGTTCATGCTTGATAAATGATGTTTGATGATGGATTTGAGTTTAGTTTGGATAGGAGAATGTTTCTGGGCAGTTAATTTAGGTTGGGGTGGCCTGTAGAGGAAGCTAGGTTTTTGGATTCGCCGGAGAAGACGACCAGAACATTGTTCCGGCCGTCTGAGTTTGATTAGCCCTAATTAGGTTTAACTGGTGTAATTAAGGGAGTTTGAATATAGGCCGTGGGATTTGTTGTTCCCGCGTGTGTTGGATGACTGGGATTTCTTGATTAGCCCTAATCAGTCATTTATTAAAACTAACCTAGGTTTAATTAAATATTAAAATAGAATTAGCCAGGTTTGAACTTGGGCCGTAGGATTGCGCGCCAAGTCAAACCCTCCAAGCCTAGATTGCATCTGATCCCTTCATTTTGCATACTTTCCAATAATTCATTTTTTATTCATTTATTTTATAATTAATTTGCACGAATTATTTAAAATAGTAAAAAGCATTTAAAAATTATGAAAATTTTTGTCAAAGATTTCATTAATTTTTAGAACCCAAAAATATTTTTATTTTTATTTTTTGCATTAAAAATTATTTTTAAATCATTTAAATGTTTATTTTTAATTAGTTAATGAAAATTAATTAATTAAAAATACATTTAGGTATTTAAAAATCACCAAAAAATTCACATTGCATTCAGAAACATTTAGAAACATTATCAAACCCTCAAACCAAATTTATTTTTTGTTCTTGATGCCTTTTGATCATTTTCATTGGAATTAAATTCATTTTAAGGCAATATTTTTGTTCAAACTTTGAGAAATTCATTCTGCCTAACCATTGAGAGTTTGATGATGGTTCTTCTTGCATTGCATCCTTCATGGCATGTAGTTTATAGGATAAATTTGGTTTGAATTGATCTTGCATTTTCAATTTGTTTGGCATTTTTCTTGATGAGGTACCCTAAAACCCTAGTAATCTTAGGAAATTCATAACTTTCACTAGGTTAAGAGTTGGATCCTCTCCTTTGGGCAGTGAACTTGTATAGGTTTAGGGTATCTTTTTTTGCATTTTCAATTTTTTTATCATGTCATTTGCTTCTGGTTTTGGATTTTTGCATTGCATGATGCATGTAACCCTAATTTGTGTCTTCCTTTGCATCCATTTCTCATTTGCTTGCATCCAATGACTTGCCATGACATTTTGTGCATCCACATGATTCATAATACATCTTAGGACATATTAGAATCATGTTTGATCATTGCATCTTTCATTTGCCATGTTATATGTCCATTGCATTTCATAACTTTTCATGTGCATTCATGGTTCAAAGCATGCTTTATCTGCATCCATTGTCCTTGTATGATCATTCTCATGTCTTGCCTCATGAATGTATCATCTCTCAGCATCATTAACATCATGTAAGTGCTTCTGACTTTGGTTTGCATCATGACATTTCATCTCATTTGCATTGCATTTCATTTTCTTTTGCTAACTTTTCAGGTGGTAAGTTGTTTTGAGAAGTGAATTTGCCTTCACTTCTCACAATCTCTTCTCATTTCTCTTGCATCATTGTTGCATTTTATCTTGTGTATTGGATTGAGCTTGCTCATTCATGTTCATCTCTTACTTTCTTTCTTCAAGCAACTTGCCTTCTTAAGTGAAGCAAGTTGTTTTGCTTCTTGCTCCTTTCATCTTGTTCCTCCTTGGTGGCCTTTGAAGATCTCTTTCTCTCTTAAGCCTCATGAACCCTAGGATCTCCAATTATGATAACAATTAGGGCTTGATTAGTTCCCCATTTAGTTTTGCCTTTGTGTAATCTTTGAGTCTTCTCTTCCCATCTCATAATCAGGGACTAAACCCTAAAGGTTTTAAGGCTTTGTGATTAAGCTTATGCCTGCATCCTTCTATTAGGATGGAGTGTATAACTTTAATCCTAAGAGTTAAACCCTTAATGTGTTTAAATCCTTTAATCAATTCACTTAATAATCATCAAGACATCAAGCTTGTAACTTGGGCCTTGCATTAGGGTTCTAATTCTTCCTTAATTGGTTAAGAAGGACTAACCCTAGTGTTAATGGACAAGTCCCCCTCAAGTTGTCTTACAAATCACAAAACCCATTTCTCAATCTTATCATTAACTAAAATCCACTTTAATAAAGGCTTTGTTTTGTCATGAGGTTAATCCCTAATCATGGATTAAGTTGAGGAGTCTTTCTCAGCTTAAATGTTCTCATCTATTATCCTTCTATTAGGATGGTGTAATGAGTCCATTAAATCCTTGATTATGGCTTAAACTCATTACTTAACACTAAACAAAAACAACAAAAACATCTAAATAATTTCAAGTAGGTTAATGATCTTAATCCTACATCATGGTGATTAACTGTGGGGTGTTTACTTCATACTTAAGGTATTCTCATCACCCCTAATCAGAGGGAAGATGTGATGAGTTTACTAACCCTTGGTTTAGGCTTAAGCTCATTAACTTATGACAAACTTTCAAAAGCAATAAAAGACTGAAAACACAAAAACAAACAATAATCGTCTCCTTCGGGATTCTTTTCTCATCATCTTCACTCATAAACGAGAACTTGCTTCTTCCGTCTAATGCAAGACAGTTTGCACCTGAGCCAGAAAGGTCATACACTTGAGCATAGACAAGCAAGCAGTTCACAAGTCAATTTACCTTTCAGTCTCTTTGAGTCGAACTACGGTGTTCTGACTTCCTCATTGCACGAGAGGATACGTAGGCATAACTTAACAGTTATCGAACAAAAGTCTCTGTATATTCCCCCTCCTTCCAGCATTATTCTTTAAGCCTCATAGTCTTGAGCTTCTCATTCTTTCTTACACTGACACTTCTCTTACACTTCACACTTCTTTTACACTGACACTTGCATTCTTTCCAGCATTAATACACAAATTGCACTGACACTACCCCTTTAAAACACAAATCTTTCAAGCGTGGATCCCGTCGAGTACGACGGACAATCTGGGTGCTAATACCTTCCCAGGTTGTAACCAACCCCCTTTCTCAGTCTCTCTGGTTCGCGACCGTCTTATCCATATCTTTTTAGGTCTATGCAGCATTACCTTTCCTCCGGGATAAAAATGCCTAGCTGGCGACTCTTGTCTTTCTGAGTTCACCCCTGTGTGTTCTCTCCTCTTTCGCCGACCGTTCGTGTCTGTACCCCTCTTGGCCCCGTGTCATCAGGTGGGAGCGACAGCTTGGCGACTCTGCCGGGGACCCTTATATTGTAACCAGGGCTTCTGGTTCTTTTTGTGGGTTCCTCCTAGCGCTTGTTTGATTTGTGTTTACTGGGGTGTTATGTGCTATATGTGTTTATATATTTATTTTATTGCTTTATGTACAGTCTCGTTTATTGCTTTCTTTACAGTCTTATACATCATACTGTCATACTGCCATTTTGCTGGATCTGTTCTTCTGTCTTGGTGGGTGGGGTTTCATTGAGAGTTTAAGGTCCTATACCTGGGGACCTGAGTGACACCTAGGCTAGAGTGGTTCATGTTCTTTCCCATTCCATTTCGGTCTGGTGCGGGAATATGAAACACGGTTCAAATGTGGGTTTCTTCTTGAGAACTCTGTGCTACAGATTTCCTGTAGTGCTAGGGCTATCTGGGAAGCTTGCTAAGTCTGGATGACCTTTATTATGACCTTCAGAAACTGAGGTGAATTAGAGGAGGATCTTTTATGGTTATTGTAAACACTGTACCTCCGGGTTAGAAGTGTTTACACTTTTCATAATTGATCCAAGTCTGAGGATCCTTGTTCTAGAACATTACCTGTGAGGGGGTTGGGCTGTTTACAGGTTTGCAGGAACCCTTGGCCACATCATACCCTGATATTCTTTTTGTTTAAGAGTACCTCATTTTGGACAGTTCTTGTGATTAACCCTGGATATGTGACTCTTTATTTGAGTCCCCCACCTTGGTTACTGGATTTCTGAACCTCCATCTGGATTTCTTGAACATACATGGGCTTATATCAGGACAGATAATCAGATCCAGCTTGATCACAAACCCTTGCATATCATTTGCATACATCATCATTGCATCATTTAACATTTGTTTATTTGTTTTTCAGGGTATCCACATTATATCTGGCTTGGTTTTGACCCCTTCATCTGCATAGACCTCTGTTTCATCAGTTACTTACTTCAGCTATCTTCATCAGTTGTTTGCTTCAGTCATATTCATCATCACCAGCATCAGCCTGTCAGTGGCTCCTCTCCAGTATCAGTTTTGATCTTCATCAGCAGATATCTTCATCCTCTTCAACAGCATTCATGGCTCCCAGGAAGAGCAACATATCATACCATTTCTTTGAGCCTGTGTTGACTGGTATCAGGCAGGTCCAGTCACTTATCACCCCTGACCACATCCCATTATTCAGAGAGCATTATGGAGGTATCCTAGATATGGTTATGGACCTGGACCCTTCTCAGAGGAGCATGATCCACACATGCTTGCAGTTTTATGATCCTCCTTTGAGATGCTTCACATTCTTAGACTTTCAGCTAGGACCTCTGCTGGAGGAGTTTTCATCATTGATTGGAGTACCTATCAGGGGTGGGATCCCCTTCAACCCAGAGATGACTTTTCCCAGCAGTGGAAAAGTAGCAAAAGCACTATACATGGAGCCTGCTTTGATTGAGCAAAGCATGACAACAAAAGCTGGTGTCCCTGGTTTGCACTTGGATTTCTTGATTTCTCAGGCCATCCTGAAGGTCTCTTTGGGAGAATGGAAGGCAGTCTGTGCACTGTTGGCCCTCAGCATATATGGGGTTATACTGTTTGTAGATGAGCCCAAATTTATCAGCAAGAATGCCATTCATCTTTTCCTTCTGAGAAACCCAATACCCACATTGCTGGGAGACTATTATTATTCCATCCATCAGAGGAATGAGAAACAAAGGGGGAAGTTAGTGAGATGTTGTGCACCTTTGTTTCACACTTGGCTACTCAAACACTTGCCTAAGACAGATGCCTTCCTGAATCCTCACCAACAGAAGAATTGGGCTAAGAGGCTTATTGCTTTGTCTTCAGATGACATCAGATGGTGCACCCAGAGCACCAAAGGCAAGGACATAATCACTAGCTGTGGTCAATACCCAAATGTACCTCTGATAGGAGTAAAGGGTTGCATCAACTACAATCCTTTGCTGTTTTAAAGGAAACTGGGCTATGCTTTGGTTCACCCTCTTAGAGTGCAAGATTTAGCTGAGACCTTGTATTGTGAGATAAAACCTAATCTAGTTGCTGTCAGACAAGTATCCTGGGCTTGGGACAACATCCAGACAAAAGGGATGGCTATTCTTGGAAGGTGTAATAATGTTGCTTCAACTTAGTACTATGATTGGTCCCGTACTAGAGCTCAGATTACCGGAATGCCTTTCACCATTGAGGATATACCTGGACCATCCATAGCACAGCCAGCAGCCACTGTCAGCCTGGAAGAGTTTGAAAAACTAAAGGAAAGGAATGAGAATCTGTCTCAAGCTCTGAAGAAGACTCTTTGGGAAAGGAGTGATGATCGTCTAGACATTGAAAGGTTGGAGAAGCTTAAGGTGGAGCATCTGGCCAAGATTGAGAAAGCAGAAGACTACATCAAGAAAGCAAGGGCTGGGGAGCAAATATTGAAGAATGCCTGTAAAGAGGCCAAGTTTCAGAAGGCTAGGACTGATCTTTATCTACAAGAAAGTCAGGCTAGGTGGGTCAGGATCACTGAAGCCCGTACTCAAGAAGATAAGAAAACTCAGGCCAGGATTGAGCAGTTAGAGGCCATTGAAAAGAAGCAACAGGAAGCTTTGTTGGCAGCCCAGAAGGAGATTTCAGAGTTGAAGCTCAGGGCTGGTTTGAAGAGGTCAAAGGACCAGGACAGGCACAAGAAGCTGACCACTGCCATTGCCACCAGAAACCTCCTCATCAGAAACATCACAGAGCATCCAGCTGGTCCAGTGACCGAGGCACTTCTGAAGGAGGTTAAGGAGGATGAGTTTGGACTTGATGTCTGACTTTTTGATTGTTGTTGTTTTCATTTGATGTACTTTTCTTTTGTTGTATTTGAAATTCTGTGATCAGGTATGAGATGTCCTATGAGATGTCCCAACACTTGACAGATTTAACCAAAACTTAAAATGCAAGAAAATTAAACAACACAGAAGTTTGTTAACCCAGTTCAGTGTATAACCACACTTACATCTGGAGGCTACCAAGCCAGGAGGAAATCCACTATAAGTAATATTAATTCTAGACTTAAACAACCCAGTTTAATCTTTCACTTAATATCTACCCAATGCAATTTCTACCTAAGACACAACTTAGATATGAGTACCAACTCACTCCCCCTCAATCACACAGTGATCAAGTTTACAAGTTTAATAAAATTGAAGACATTCTTCAAACAATACAGCTTAATCTTACTTCACAGTTTCAATCAAGTCACAAATGCACTTTTGCTTAAAAGCTCATAAAGTGGTACAATGAAAACACCTGCTATTAAAAACACTAGACACCCTATTTGGTCTTCTGAAATTCGTACTCAATTCTGTGAGTTTTTGTTGATTAAATAGGTGTCTGTAATTTGGGCTTTCTGTAGGATGATCCATCCCTAATGCGCATGCAGCTTCCACCTTGAATTAGGGTTTGTTACTTCCTAGATTCTAGGTGATTTAGGTCTTCTGTTTTAATCTGAATCCTCAATATAAAACTCCCTACAGATGCGCCTTGTTCTGTTTTTATCCATCATTAATTAATTCCAGATAACTCTCCTTAAATATCTCTGATCAGTTAGTCATTAATTAATTCTGGTAGCAGGTTTGAGATGTCTCAACATCTGTTGGGACATCCTGAAAAACTGAACTTAAGTCATTTACACAATGTCCCAACATCTGGTGAGACATCCTGAAATAAGTTCTTATACTCTGTTTGATAATGTCCCAACATCTGATAGGACATTTTGAACTGAATTCAATATTTCTTGTTGGTCAAAAATTCTGCCAATTCTATACATCTACAAACTCCCCCTTTGGCTAATTTTTGGCTAACATTCTTTTCTGATTTTTCAGAGTGCAGCAGAAGATCTTTTATCAGAGTATAGCATTACTTTTCTGTTGATTCATATTTGAGATTACTCCCCCTCAAACATATATGTATCCAGTCTTGTTGCAACAGAAATATTTATCAAAACACACTGATTCAGTTCAGAAACAAACAGATTTTTCATTCATAATTAAACAGCATACACATTGTTGTTGTTGATCTCCCCCTTGTTAGACACAAATTTTGGGGCCAAAGTCATTGATTCTAAATTACAATGCAGATGTCATACATTTTTCCTCACATACAATGATCACTCAGATTCATCACATTCAGTTTCTTCATCTTCCTCAGTTTCTTCATCAGAAGTAGCTTGCTGATCACCTTCACTTTCCAGCCTTTGAATGATTTCTTCAAGCTTCTGCTTTCTTGCTTCAAGTTCTTTGCAAGTGGTCTTAAGTTCAGCAATCAATGCAGCCTTGGAGATTGGAGTCTTGGCAGTTGAAGGACCTACAGATGTCCCAAAGGGTGCTTCAACATCTGCTGCATGATGACTTAGGAACAGTTTGTAGTGAAAGGCCAGAGGGCTTTCTCTCTTGCAGACTGTGTCCTTCTCAGTGAGGATTCCAGGGTATTGACTTAGCACTATACCACACAGCAATGAAGGAAAAGCTATTGGCAGCTTTGTTGCAGATGAGCTAGCATGCTTCAAGGTCTGATCAAAGATGTAGGCACCATAATCCAGCTTATTCTGAGTGCCCACAACATAAATAAACCTGCCCAAACCAGTGGATATTGAAGATGTGTGATTGGTAGGCACCCAGTTTGCTGTACCAATCCTGTTCAGCATGGCATATTTTCTTGTCAGCATGCTCACTGAGAGCTTTCCTTTCACTGGCCAAGCCTTGACCTGATTTGCAGTGATAACCTTGCAGACTTGGTTATCAGTCTTCCCTAGCTCATTTGGTCCATCAGACTCTCTTCCAAGGTATTGGTTGATGATCTGAGGAGAGAACTCTACACACCTACCTCTAACAAAGACTTTTCTAAATTCAGAAGACTTACCATTGGCACAATCTTCCTGAAGATTGACAATGAATTCTTTGACAAGAAGTTCATAGCAGGGAGAGAGATTGGAGACTATTTTGAAGAGGCCTACAGCAGAGATGAGATCAATCAGTTCAGTGCACTCAAGTGCATTACTGCTCAGCTCTCTTTCAAGGGCTACCCTTCTTTGGTACACAAACTTCCATCTGTTTACACTTGAGACATGATGAAATGAGATGTTGTCCAAGGGAGCTTCTGGAACAGCAGTTGAAGCCCTAGAGGGTGCTGGTTTCTTCTTTGGAGGAGATGTTGGGACATCTGTTTCAACATCTGAGTCTGGAGGAGTGACAGCTTTCCTCTTCTGGGTTTGGACTTTACTCCATTGTTTTGTTGGACCAAAGGCAGCTTTAGCTTTGTCTTTCTTTGGGGTAGCTTTCTTCTTCTCAGGAATTTCAAGTTCTGCTTGCATCTTTCCTTTCCTAGACCTGAGCCTTTTGGCTATGCTAGGTCTTACAGAGGCTATGATCTCTGTATCAGAATCCTGCTCCAGGTTCACCACAGGAGGAGATTGAGCAGTCTCCTCTTCAGCTGGTTGATCAGCAGAGATATGATCTTCAGTTGAGGCTTTGGTATGATCCTCAGAGTCTTCTTCATCACTTTCATTTGAGGCCTTTTTCTGGTCCTCAGTTTGTTCAATATCAGCATCAGATGAGGTCTTTTTCTCATCCTCAGATGTTCCAACATCTATTGGGACATCCTGTTGAGCAGGAGTGTCCTTTGCAGCTTGAGCTTGTTCTTCTTGAGGGGCAAGCATGGTGTTCAGAGGAATAGAAATCCCACTAACCACTCCCTGTTCAAAAAGAATCTTGTTAACTATCTCCTTTATGGAAGCATCCACATATTCAGAAGATTTTGGGGGCATGTTAGCTGGTGAAGGAATGCCTTTGGATTTGCTGCAGACTTGATCTTTTGCTCTTTTTGGAGTTCTTGGCTTTTTAGCATGAGAAGCACTTCCTCTGATTTCGTCCAATGGGGTTGATTTCATTGGTACCACAGAGATGGGGGTTGCATGAACTACATCTTCTTTGTTGAGAACTTCTTCAGGAGTGTTAGGGTTTTGAGACATTGTCAAGGAAGATGGATGAAGAGTTTTAGGGTTGATGATTTCTGAAGAACAGCTAGATAATATGATTCGCTTTTGATAGAGTGATGAGAATATTGATAGCTGATTATAAGCTGTTACTAAATAAGTAGCCGTTACATTGCAAATTATTAGGAATGGAATACCCAAGGTTCTTGACCAGACTGGTGTTGCCATCTGGAACTTATGCCATACAATGTCATATGACATGTTGGCACATCTCATTAACTGCTAAATCTCACATAAACAGATTCCCAGTTTGCCCCTTAAGTTCTCAAATTGTGTAGCATCCAATGCTTTGGTAAAGATATCAGCCAACTGCAGATTTGTAGCTACATGTTCCAATGAAATCACCTTTTCTTCTACAAGATCTCTGATGAAATGATGTTTGATATCAAATATGCTTGGTCCTGCTATGTTGGATAGGATTCTTTGATATGTTGATTGCACTTAAGTTGTCACAGTACAATGTCATGACATCCTGTGGGACATTATACTCAGTGAGCATTTGCTTCATCCAAACCAACTGAGAACAACTGCTTCCAGCTGCTATATATTCAGCTTCAGCTGTAGATAGAGATACACAATTTTGCTTCTTACTGAACCAAGAAATCAAATTGTTTCCTAGAAAGAAACATCCTCCTGAAGTGCTTTTTCTGTCATCAGCACTTCCAGCCCAATCAGCATCACAGAAGCCAGTGAGAATTGGTTTGCATCCATGAAAGTACATTATGCCATAGTCACAAGTACCATTAACATATTTAAGAATTCTCTTGACTTGATTGAGATGACTGACTTTTGGATCAGCTTGATATCTTGCACATACACCTACTGCAAATGCTATGTCTGGTCTGCTAGCAGTCAAGTATAACAAGCTTCCAATCATGCTTCTGTATAAGCTTTGATCTACATTCTCACCCTTTTCATCTTTAGTCAGCTTTAAATGTGTGGGGGCAGGAGTTCTCTTATGAGTAGCATTTTCCATTCCAAATTTCTTGACTATGTTCTTGGTATACTTGCTTTGGGAAATGAACATGGAGTCTTCCATTTGCTTTATTTGCAGACCAAGAAAGTAGGTTAACTCTCCTACTAGGCTCATTTCAAATTCAGATTCCATCTGATTGACAAAATGTTTGACCATCCTATCAGACATCCCACCAAAGACAATGTCATCTACATATATTTGTGCAATCATGACATTTCCTTCTTCATCTTTAACAAACAAGGTTTTGTCAATTCCACCTTTCCTGTACCCTTGCTTGATAAGAAAAGTAGTCAGTCTTTCATACCATGCCCTTGGAGCTTGCTTCAGACCATAAAGAGCTTTCTTTAGTTTGTATACATGATTTGGACAGCTTGAATCAACAAATCCTGTAGGCTGTTCTACATATACCTCTTCATTAAGATAACCATTTAAAAAAGCACTTTTCACATCCATTTGAAATAGCTTGAACTTTAAGATACAAGCAATTCCCAAAAGTAGTCTGATTGATTCAAGCCTTGCTACTGGTGCAAAGGTTTCATCAAAGTCTACTCCTTCAATTTGTGTGTATCCTTGAGCTAGAAGTCTAGCTTTGTTCTTTGTAACAACTCCTTGTTCATTTGACTTGTTCTTATACACCCATTTTGTTCCAATCACATTTATGTCATCAGGTCTAGGAACAAGATTCCACACTTCATTCCTTGTGAATTGACCTAATTCCTCTTGCATAACACAAATCCAATATTCATCAGTAAGAGCTTCCTTGATGTTTTTAGGTTCTATTTTAGAAACAAAACAAGAACCTGAAATCACTTCTCTTGATCTAGTGCTCACACCTCTGTTGGGATCACCAATTATCAAATCTTTGGGATGATCCTTCTGTATTCTGATGTAGGGAGGTTTGCTGAATTGTTCTGTCCTTGCATCAGTTTGAGTGAAGTCATAATGACCACTCTTTTCTTCAGCTTCAATCTTGATATCAGCAGATGTTCCAACATCTTCTGGGACATCTGTAGGAGCATCATCAATTATCACATTTATAGACTCCATGATAACCTTGGTTCTAGAATTAAATACTCTATATGCTCTGCTGTTTATAGAGTATCCAAAAAAAATCCCTTCATCACTTTTAGGATCCATTTTTCTCCTTTGTGTAAACACCCCAAATTTGCCCTCACCCATTAAAACCATGGCTTGTGATCATTTCATATGCATAAACACAATCATATCACCTCATACCCCATTTTTGATTCACTGCATAGTTTCTAAGTCATCTGCATCTAGGGTTTGTGATCTGAGCAATCCAAGAGCCTCTTGAGCCACTCCAAAGGCCACCAATCACTTCAAAGGGATCCATGTGTGTTCATCTATCATATTACATCCTCTCAAGGTCAAGATTTCAAAAGAATCACAAGAACTAGGGTTTGAATGGATGCAGAGCCAGGTTTGACTGCACAGTTGACCTAAAATTAGGGTTTTGGTTTCAGAGGCCATAACTCCAATTTTTTTTGGTCATTCTTGTTTCTATTGGTCTCTATATGGTATAGGGAGTATGCATATCAATTTTCATGAAGAAATTCCATGGGGAAGTCATCTGATCAAGGGTTGACTTTTCAGACAAGTCAGTGCAAAATCAGGGCATCTGAGGCCCCCAATGACCCAACCAATGGGTGATCTTCATCATTTTGAGTGTATATTATCTTTATTTGATCATGGAAGAAGGTTGAAGTTCACAAAAATCAAGAATTTGGAGTTTTTGCAAGTGTTGACTTTTTGGGCATAGTTGACTTTTCAAGAATGCTTCATTTTAGGTCATTTTTCAAGCCTTGATTCTTGATCCAAAAATGCTTCAAATAAAAAAACTTTGGTCATGAAAGTTGTAGATTACATCTTTCCCTTTTCAAAAAGTACAAGAGCATGATCAAACTCTTCTTGGATCAAAAGTTATGGTGTGACAAAGTTGGCAAAAATCATTGATTTTCAAGATGTGCACCAAATGTGAATTTTGCAAAATCATAAACTAATGCCATTTGTAACTTCTAATTCACTTCAAACCATGACATAAACATTCTATGTGACTTAAAAATCAGAATTGAACCAAAGATTGCATGTTCATGGTTCATGTAACAAGGCATTTCTCATGTGAACCAAAAAGCAACAACTTGCAAAAACACTCATCACACTTCACCAACTTGATGCATTGGATGCTGCACCTTGCTAGCCCTCTCACCTCATCTTGCTGCGCCAGAACCATGCCTTGTACTAGCCTAGCACCAAGCCATACTTTCTCTTACACAAAAGTTGACAAATTGCAAAAGTGGCCATACCAATCAATAAAGCACATGTCATGTCATCTGACCAATGAGAGAGGTTTATGTGGACAAAGAGCAAGACATTTCATACATGAGGCCAGGCTGAAACACTCTCAAGCATCACATACTAAAACTCACCCCATTTTGCAAACTTCTTCGAATCTCTCTGCCCAGCCATCAAACATCCAAATCATTTTCACCAAGCATCTCACCATGGTTCATTGAGAAGAAACCAGCCAAGAACCAGGCCTGAAACAAGCTGTAACCTCACTGCACCATTTTCACTCCAACCTGCAGTTTCATTCGAAACTCTCTCCACAGCTCACAAACATCAAAACAAACTCCATAAACCTTCTCCACTCATCATCTGGACCCCAAACAACCACCTACATTGGCCTGAAACTACCTGAATCATCATTGCCATGTTCAACTGAGTTTGAGCAGAAGTTACTCAAACTCTTCATCCAGCCAATATAAATTTCTCCTGAGCACTCAAGCATCATCAAGAGGTCATAAGGAGTGGATTGCACAAGGAGAAGGGGTCTGAAAGTTGCTGGAGTGAAAGCTTCGAATCTCAGGTAGCTCAAGAACTTTTTTTCCAGAAATGGATTTTTAAGTTTTAAACTTGTTCTACATGTCTTCCTGATCATGAATATGCTTTTAGTTTTTGAAATGGTGATGAAATGAGAATGAAATGGCTCTCTGAAACTCTGTGACCTAGAAATTAGTTTTGCTCGATTCATAAATTCCAGGAAGAATAAATTTGTTTTGAGTGAGGGTTATGATTCGTGAATGAGTGGGAAGCATTTCTGTGTTTTTAGATTTTGTTTTAGATACGTTTTAGAGGAGTTTGAGGTTTGGGGTCGCCGGGGAAGATGACCGGAGCTTCCCTCCGGTCACCTGAAAGTTGTTATGCCCTAATCCCTGTAATTAGTGCCATTTGAATGTGGGGCGTCAGATTGGTTGACCCAGTTGACTTCGCGCGTGAGTGGAGGGCTCAGATCATTTGGATTAGCCCTAATTCTTTTATTAGTTTAATTAATCCATAATTAGATTAATTACCTCAGAATCAATCCTGGCCACAAGATCTGGCGCCAGTCAACGCATTCAAACCAGGATGCAATCCCAGCCTTTCCTTTCGTTTACTTTTCCATTTTCTTTATTTTTATTTCATTTCTTTTTCATTTTACTTGCATAATTTATTTAAAATAGTAAAAAATGTGTAAAAATTATGAAACTTTTTCTCATAAGTTTTATTAATTTTTATGACACAAAAATATTTTTATTTTTATTTTTATCATTAAAAAAGTATTTTAAAATATTTAAAAGATTATTTTTAATTGATTAATGGAAATTAATTTATTAAAAATACTTTTAGGTATTTAAAAATCACCAAAAAATTCATGAAATGTTCTAAGACATTTAGAAACATTGTCCAACCTTCAAACCAAATTTATTTTTTGATCTTGATGCATTTTGAGAATTTTCCTTTGAAAAAAAATCATTTTTGTGCATTATTTTGATCATAAGTTCAAAAAATCATTTCTGCCTATCTATGAAGAGTTGGACATTGATTCTTTTTGCATTGCATTGTGTTTAGCATGTAGTTTCTAGGATTAAATGGCCTTGATTTGATTCCTCATTTTCATTTTGTTTGACATTTCTTTTGTTTAGGAACCCTAAAAACCCTAATAACTTGTAAAATTCATAACTTGAGATTGGTTAAGAGTTGAGATCTCCCCTTTGGGCATTGGTTTAGTATAGGTTTAGGGTTTCTTTGGGTGGCATTTTCCATTTTTTATCTTAGGGTTTGCTTCTGTTTTTGGTTTTTGTTTGGTGTTTGATTCATAAACCCTAATTTGGGCTTCCATATGCATCCATCTTACATTCTCTTGCATAACATGACTTGCCATGACATTTCTTGCTTCCATTTGATTCATTTGACATCATAAGACATATAGAAAGCATGTGTGATCATTGCATCTTGCATTTGCCATGTTGTTTGCCATGTATGTTTCATAACTTTCTATGTATGTTCATGCTCCTTAACTTGCATCACTTGCATCCATGATCTTGTATGAACATCTCCATGCCTTGCCTCATGTTTGTAGCATCTCATAGCATCATTTTCATCATCAACATGCTTCTGATTTTGTTTCTCATCATGTCATCTCATCTCATCTTGCATTGCATTGCATTTCTTTTCTAACCTTTTCAGGTGGTAAGTGACTTGAGAAGTGAATTTGCCTTCACTTCTCATAACCTTTCTTCTCATCTCTCTCTTGCATCCATGCTGCATTTTTGTATGTGTTTGAGATTGAGCTTGCTCATTCTTCCTCTTCCCACTTTCTTTCTTCAAGTGACTTGACTTCTTGAATGAAGCAAGTTACTTTGCTTCTCTTGATCCTTTCATCTGCTTCCTGGTGGCTCCTTTGAAGATTGTCCTTGTAAACCTCACAAACCTTAGGAACAACCAAGCATGACAATGATTAGGGTTTTGATTAGTCTCCCCTCTTAGTTTTACCTTTGTGTCTCTTTTGAGTCATCTCTTCTCACCTCACAATCAGGGACTAAACCCTAAAGGCTTTAAGGCTTTGTGATTAAGCTTATGCCTGCATCCTTCTCTTAGGATGGAGTGTATAACTTTAATCCTAAGTGTTAAACCCTTAATGTGTTTAACTCCTTTAATCAATTCACTTAATAAATATCAAGACATCAAACTTGTAACTTGGGCCTTGCATTAGGGTTCTAATTCTTCCTTAATTGGTTAAGAAGGACTAACCCTAGTGTTAATGGACAAGTCCCCCTCAAGTTGTCTTACAAATCATAAAAAACACTTCATCATCATACCATTAAATAAAATTCACTTAATAAAGGCTTTGTTTTGTCATGAGTTTAATTCCTAATCATGGATTAAGTTAAGGAGCTTTCCTTAGCTTAAACATTCTCATCTATTATCCTTCTATTAGGGTGGTGTAATGGGTCTGTTTAATCCTTGATTATGGCTTAACCTCATTACTTAACACTAAACAAAAACACCAAAAACATCTAAATAATCACAAGTAGGTTAATGATCTTGATTCTACACCCGAGGTGATTAAGTGTGCGAAGCTGACTTCACACTTAAGGTATTCTCATTACCCCTAATCAGAGGGAAGATGTGATGAGTTTACTAAATCCATTGGTTTAGACTTAAGCTCATTAACTTATGACAAAATTTCAAAAGCAATGAAAGACTGAAAACACAAAAACAAACAATAATCGTCTCCTCCGGGATTCTTTTCTCATCACCTTCACTCACAAACGAGAACTTGCTTCTTCCGTCTAATGCAAGACAGTTTGCACCTGAGCCAGACAGGTCATACACTTGAGCATAGACAAGTAAGCAGTTCACAAGTCAATTCATCTTTCAGTCTCTTTGGGTCGAACTACGGTGTTCTGACTTCCTCATTGCACGAGAGGATACGTAGGCATAACACAACAGTTATCGAACAAAAGTCTCTGTATATTCCCCCTCCTTCCAGCTTTATTCTTTTAGCCTCATGATCTTGAGCATCTCATTCCTCTTCCTTACACTGACACTTTCATACTTCATACCACTTAACACTATACACTGACACCTGTACATCTTTTCCAGTTCTTTATACACAGATTGCACTGACACTACCCCTTTAAAACACAAATCTTTTAAGCGTGGATCCCGTCGAGTACGACGGACAATCTGGGTGCTAATACCTTCCCAGGTTGTAACCAACCCCCTTTCTCAGTCTCTCTGGTTCACAACCGTCTTATCCATATCTTTCTAGGTCTATGCAGCATTGCCTTTCCTCCGGGATAAAAATGCCTAGCTGGCGACTCTATTCATATCCAGTGAGTTCACGGCTGTGTGTTCTCACTGTCCCTTTCGCCGACCGTTCGCGCTTGTACCGGGATGCAAATCTTTGGGAGCGACAGCTTGGCGACTCTGCTGGGGAACCATATACTGCAACCAGGGCTTCTGGTTCTTTTTGTGGGTTCCTCCTAGCGCTTGTTTGATTTGTGTTTACTGGGGTGTTATGTGTTTATTTGTGTTTGTATATTTGTATTTATTTGCTTTATGTACAGTTGTTTACTGCTTTCTTTATATCTTTGCATTATATCATATTGTCATACTGTACTGGCTGGATCTGTTTGTTTGCTTTGGTGGGTGGGTGATTCATTGAGAGTTAAGGTCCTATACCTGGGACCTGAGTGACACTTAGGCTAGAGTGGATCATATTCTTTCCCATTCCATTTCGGTCTGGTGCGGGAATATGAAACACGGTTCAGATGTGGGTTTCTTCTTGAGAACTCTGTGTTGCAGATTTCCTGCAATGCTAGGGCTATCTGGGAAGCCTGCTAAGTCTGGATGACCTTTTAGTATTGACCTTCAGAAACTGAGGTGAATTAGAGGAAGAACTGTTATGGTTATTGTAAACACTGTACCTCCGGGTTAGAAGTGTTTACACTTCTCATAACTGATCCAAGTCTGAGGATCCTTGTTTTAGAACATCACCAGTGAGGGGGTTGGGCTGTTTACAGGTTTGCAGGTACCTTGACCTCAGAATACCCTGTTACTTTGATTGTTTAAGAATACTCCAATTTGGGACAGTTCTTGTGATTCTAAAACCCTGGACATGTGGCTCTTTATTTGAGTCCCCCACCTTGGTTACTGGATTTATAAACCTCATCTGGAATTCTTGAGCACACTTGGACTTATATCAGAGCATTTTGATCAGATCCAGCTCAGTCACAGACCCTTGCATATCATTTGCATACATAATCATTGCATCATATTGACATTTGCTTATTTGTTTCAGGGTATCCATCTTCATTTGGTTTTGGTTTTAACCCCATCTTCAGTATTGACCTATCTTCACCAGCATCTGCTTCAGTTATCATCAGCACCAGCCAATCAGTGGCTCATTACTTCAGCATTATCATCAGTACCTACCTCTCCTCAGTCTTCAGCATCATGGCTCCTAAAAAGAGCAACATCACCTATCACTTTTTCCAGCCAGAGCTATCAGACATCAGGAGGATTCAGACCCTGATCACTCCAGATCACATACCTTTGTTCAGGGAACACTATGGAGATATACTTGATATGGTTATGGATCTGGACCCATCACAGAGAAGCCTGATCCACACTTGCATTCAGTTTTATGATCCCCCACTGAGATGTTTCACCTTTCAAGACTTTCAAGTGGGCCCTCTTTTAGAAGAATATTCATCTATAGTTGGTATGCCTATCAGGGCTGGAATCCCTTTCAACCCCGAGATGGTCTTTCCCAGCAATGGAGAAGTAGCAAAGGCTTTGCATCTGGAACCTGTCCTGATTGAGCAGCATATGACCTCTAAAGATGGAATCCCTGGGTTCCATCTGGATTTCTTGATCTCTCAAGCTACCCTGAAAGCTTCTTTAGGAGAGTGGAAAGCTGTCTGTGCTCTATTGGCCTTGGGCATATATGGAATAGTATTGTTTGCAGATGAGCCTCGATTCATCAGTAAGAATGCAATCCATCTGTTCATCCTGAAGAACCCAGTGCCAACTTTGTTGGGGGATCTCTATTACTCAGTGCATCAGAGAAATGAAAAGCAGAGGGGGAGATTAGTGAGGTGTTGTGCTCCATTGTTCCACACTTGGCTTCTCAGGCATCTGCCCAGGACAGATGCATTTCTAAACCCTCATCAGCATAGCAACTGGGCTAAGAGACTCACTGTTCTAACTTCAGCTGACATCAGATGGTGCACTCAAAGCACCAAAGGCAGGGATATCATCACCAGCTGTGGGCATTTTCCTAATGTGCCCCTAATAGGAGTTAAGGGTAGTATTAATTACAATCCTCTGCTGTTCAAAAGACAACTGGGCTATGCACTGGTCCACACTCCTAAGGCACAGGACTTGGTTGAGACTCTTTATTGTGAGAACAAGATTAATTTGACTGTTGTTAGGCAGGCTGCCTGGGCCTGGGATCATGTCCAAACCAAGGGAGTGACTATTCTGGGGAAGTGCAATAATGTGGCATCAACACAATATTATGAGTGGTCTCGTGCCAGGGCTCAATTCTCTGGGATGCCCTTTACCATAGAAGACATGCCTGAGTCATCTTCAGCACCACCCCCTGCCACTATCAGTTTGGAAGAGTTTGAGAGCTTGAAGGAAAGGAATGAGAAGCTAACCTAGGCCTTGCAGAAGACCCTCCGGGAGAGGAGTGAGGGTATGAGGGAGATTGAGTGGTTGGAGAAGATGAGAGTGGAGCATCTGGTTAAGATTGAGAAGTCTGGAGATTATATCAAAAAGTCTAAGGCTGGAGAACAAATTCTGAAGAACGCTTGCAAAGAAGCCCAATTCCAGAGAGCAAGGACAGACTTGTATTTGAAGGAGAGTCAAGCCCGGTGGGTCAGGATCACCGAGGCTCGTACCCTGGAAGACAAGAGAGTTCAAGACAAGATGGAGCAACTTGAAGCTAATGCAAAAGAACAACAAGAAGCCCTGGCAGCAGCCCAGAGGGAGATATCAGAACTGAAGGTCAAAGCAGGGGTGAAGAGGTTAAAGGACCAAGCTCAGCACAAGAAGCTCACTACAGCTGTTACAACCCGGAATCTCCTCATCAGGAATCTCACGGAGCGTCCGGCTGATCCTGTGACCGAAGCACTTCTCAAGGAAGTTCGTGAGGATGAGTTTGGTCTTGGTGTTTGATCATTTGTTTGTTGTTGCCTTTCTTTTCTTGTAATGTATTTTGACCCCTTAGAGGGCTTGTGTTGTAAAACGAACAAGTTGTATTATTTCACCTTCTGTAATATATGTGTTAGTTTGTTCCATCTGAGTTCACTTCGAAAGCAGCATCAACAGCATCTTCAAGGGTCTGGAAGGGTCAAAACTGAATGCCAAGCCGGATACCTTGAGAGCAAATAAGCATACTGCATTGCATGCTAACCCTTTTGTTTGTTTTGTAGGTTTTTGTTTTATTGCCACTAACTCTGTTGTGATGTTCAGGAACTATTGCTAGGCGCCGGGTATTTCCCCTCAACCGTCCGCACCGTTATCCAACCCGAAACAACCTTCCGGGAATTCAAATGGATCAGGTACAACAGGACCTTGCAGAGGTTAGAAATCAAATGGCAAATGAAAGATTGGAGATGAGAACGCAGATGACTCAGTTTATGGAAGTTATGAACAACATGGCTCAAAGCCAGGAAAGATTGAGGGCCATGGTAGAAAGGCAAAATCAAGAGGATCCACATATAGGGACTGCCGGCACCAGCAACAACGAAAGGGTACAACCTCATGTTAACCCCCCTGTCTTTGGGCCACACCTCCATCCTGAGGTCAATATTCCAGCAAATGTTCAAGGGACTGCCACTGCAGCCAGGGTACTACAAGAAGATCCTCAGGAGGACCAATTCACAGTAATGGGCGCTGGGGAAGAAGCTATTGATAGAAGATTGGATGAGATAGCTGAGAAATTGAGGTCCTTAGAATCTCAAAACTCTTTGGGCTTCGACGTCATGGACATGGGCTTGGTAGACGGGGTCAGGATTCCCCATAAGTTCAAGCCTCCTTGTTTCGAAAAATACAACGGGACTTCATGCCCCCGGACTCATTTACAATCATTTCTGGGAAGGCTGAAGGCCTATACAATGGATGAGAAGCTCTAGATGTTCTATTTCGAAGACAGCTTAACTGGAGCGTCAAGAGAATGGTACTCTCACTTGACAAGGGCAACTATTAGGTGCTGGAAGGACCTGGCAG
This sequence comes from Lathyrus aphaca, assembly GCA_963966055.1. Lineage (NCBI taxonomy): Eukaryota > Viridiplantae > Streptophyta > Magnoliopsida > Fabales > Fabaceae > Lathyrus > Lathyrus aphaca. The sequence continues at coordinate 149,697,116 of OZ014519.1, forward strand.
AGGCCTTCATCAGACAGTATCAGTATAACTTAGACATGGCACCCAACAGGACTCTCCTAATGGGAATGTCACAGTCGTCAAGGGAAAGTTTCCGAGAATATGCCCAGAGATGGAGGCAACTGGCTGCTGCTGTTCAGCCACCTATGTCTGAACGGGAAATGGCAGATATGTTCATGAACACCCTTCAGGGAACTTATATTGACAGGCTGGCTGCTTTCTCTTCCACTAGCTTTGCGGATGTTGTCATAGCTGGGGAGAGAATCGAAAGCCTATTGAAGATGGGTAAGATCTCAGACAACGGTGCAAGCTCGTCCAGTAGTACAAGAAAGCCTTTTGCAGGCCCGAGAAGAACTGGCGAGACCAATGCCATCCACACCAACAGGGGTAGGCCCCAATATATTCAAAGGTCAATAGCAGCAGTCACCATTCCTGCTCCGGCTCATCCTCAGCCAGTCTATCAACCTCCGCAACAAAACTATCAGCCACAACCTCAGTACCACCAGCAATCTCAGTATCCTCCAAGGAATTACAACAACAACAACAACAACACTCAACAGAGGCCATTTCAGCAGAGGCCATCTCAAGCTAACAGGGTGATCGATCCGATCCCTATGCCATATGCTACTCTGTTGCCACAACTCCTGAAACTCAACCTAGTTGAGCTAAGGACGCTGGCACCTCCAGATCCCAACAGTCTACCCAGGAACTATGACTCCAATGCTAGGTGTGCCTTCCATTCAAACGCACCTGGCCACAGTACAGAAAAGTGCAGAGCCCTGCACATGAAGGTACAAGACCTGGTAGACTCAAAGGCTCTGAATTTCGCACCACCACCCAATGTCAATAAGAATCCTATGCCAAATCACGGTGGTCCTAGAATTAACGCTATTGAAGAAGACAAACCGTCTTATTTAATAACCAGTGTGGGTCAGATCAGGACACCGTTGGTAGAAATCAAGGCTCAACTCCTGGAATGTCAAATGTTCCCGGGGTGTGAGTTAGGGTGTGCTTACTGCAATATCTCAGTAAATGGGTGCGATAACCTGAGGAATGGCATAGACGGTCTTATTCAGAGTGGCCAGCTTCAGATCACCACATCATTTCCTACAAATCCAGCAATCTCATCAGCAACAACTCCAGAGCCTCCTACAACTGCAACAACCATTGTTCCTGACAATTCTTCGATTTCATCAACAAGTACTTCATCTATTATCTCAACTGATCAGTCATCAACAAATTTTCCTTCTACAACTCCAGCACCACTCCATTTTGAGACTCCTACAACAACAACATCCATTCTTCCATCAATGTCTCCTACAACACCAGCAACAGATCATGAAGATGTCTCTACTGTCACAATATTTTACGATCCTGAAAACAACTCCGTCTACAATTCAGAAGGTGCTGCTCCCATCAGAGCACCAGTAACAATTTATTATGATCCACAGACTATCACAGTTCCTTCAGCAGCCGCAGTCAGTCCAGTCACTATCACGGTGCCTGGACCCGTACCTTATGAAAGCAGCAATGCCATCCCCTGGCATTACGGCTCTGACTTGTACTGCGAAGGACAAAGAATCACTTTTGAATCATCAACCCCTGCACTGCAAGTAGACAATGTGGGCGGAGGCGGAGGCTTCACTCGAAGCGGACGTCTTTTCGCTCCACAAATTCAGAGACCCACTGCCGAAGCAGAAGCTGCTGCCAAGGCAAAAGGGAAGAGCCCTGTGCAGGAAGATCAAGCTGTTAAGGAAGCTTTGAAGACACCATTCGATCAAGAGGTTGATGAGTTCATGCGAATCATCAAAAAGAGTGATTATAAAATAGTGGATCAGCTTCATCAGACGCCTTCCAAGATCTCAATCCTATCATTGCTTATGTGCTCCGAAGCCCATCGGAATGCACTACTCAAAGTCTTGCACGCAGCTTACGTGCCTGAAGAGATCACTGTCAATCAGCTGGAAGCAGTAGTGGGAAATGTTAATGCTAGTCACGGACTAGGGTTCACCAATACTGATTTGACAACGGAAGGCCGCAACCACAACAAAGCCTTGCACATAACTATGGAATGCAAAGGTGCTGTCCTTTCCCATGTGCTGGTAGACACGGGGTCATCCCTCAATGTCTTACCTAAGAAGGCCCTGGTGAAGCTAGAATATGACGGATTGGCGTTGAGACCCAGCAACCTGGTGGTAAGAGCCTTTGATGGTTCAAAGAGATCGGTTCTGGGAGAGATTGAATTACCCGTCACGATTGGCCCGCAGACTTTCACAACTATCTTCTACGTGATGGATATACAGCCCGCCTACAGCTGTTTATTGGGTAGGCCATGGATTCACGCTGCTGGAGCCGTGACCTCTACCCTTCACCAGAAGTTAAAATATGAGTGGGAGGGTCAAATCGTTACAATCTGCGGAGAGGAGGACATTTTTGTCAGCCACCTGGCAACCTATAAGTACATTGAGATGGATGGGGAGATCCATGAAACGATGAGCCAGGGGTTTGAAGCCTTGAATGTGAATGAGACATCTGCTGTACCTGGTACTTCAATATCGTCATACCAACAAGCCCGGAAGGTTGTTGAGGAAGGAACTGCCCAAGGCTGGGGCAAGCTACTACCGGTAGAGAAGAAAGAGGACAGATTTGGGTTGGGTTACAAACCAACTCAACAAGATCAAACAGCGGTTGCGAAAGAGCCCAACTTTGTGAGTGGGGGGATGCTTACCCCTGATGCTATCAACTGTCTGGAAGACGAGCTGGAAGAAGAACGCAACCTGGAAAGCTGGATTCGTCCAAAGATCCCGGGGAGCAGTGTCTCGAACTGGTCTTCCCAGGAAATTATAAGAGTTACTCATGCAGAGTAATTATTATTTCCTGTTATTTTTATAAGCATGCATCAAAGTCTTGCATCTTGCCCAAGATGACAAGACTCATTTTGTAATCGGGCCATCTGTACTTTTTGTGCAAACAAGATTAATCAATGAAATATCAGACATCTTTTTGCAAATGAGTCTTTTTCTTTTCGTTCACTGTTTTTCTATTTTTCTTTTTGTACAAAAAATAAATGGCAGTGTTTTCAAAATGACAACTTTATTTCACTTTTCTAAACAAGACTAAAATTAGATCACTAAAATGAACAAACTGAACCCTTGCAGAGAGTGCCTTCCTGACAGCACCGACAGCAGCACGGCTATGACTTCGTATGACTTTGACAATCCGATCAATCAAGTTGATGAAGGGGTTGATGAAGAATATGAGCTTCCTGAAGAGCTAGCCAGGTTGTTAAGACAGGAGGAAAAGGTTATTACTCCCCACCAGGAGGAGGTTGAAGTGATCAATCTTGGTACAGACGAAGACGTGAAAGAAGTTAAAATCGGGGCCTGCCTGCAAGACTCAGTGAAGAGACAACTGATTGATCTGCTTCAAGAATATGTGGATGTGTTTCCTTGGTCGTATCAGGATATGCCCGGGTTGGACACCGACATTGTTGTGCACAAGCTGCCTTTGAGAGAAGAGTGCCCACCGTTCAAACAGAAGCTACGCCGTACTCGTCCAGACATGGCTATGAAAATCAAGGAGGAGGTACAAAAGCAATGGGACGCCGGGTTCCTTGTTGTGACTAGCTATCCACCGTGGGTTGCTAACATAGTACCTGTGCCTAAGAAAGACGGAAAAGTAAGAATGTGTGTTGACTACCGGGATCTGAACAGAGCCAGCCCGAAAGATGATTTCCCTTTACCTCACATTGATGTATTGGTGGATAATACGGCTCAGTTCTCGGTATTCTCCTTCATGGACGGATTTTCAGGATACAACCAGATTAAGATGTCACCTGAAGACATGGAGAAGACAACATTCATCACACCCTGGGGCACGTTCTGTTACAAGGTAATGCCATTTGGGCTCAAGAATGCTGGTGCAACATATCAACGGGCTATGGTAACATTATTCCACGATATGATTCATAAAGAGATAAAATGTTATGTGGATGACATGATTGCCAAGTCCCTTACAGAGGAAGATCACCTGGTAAATCTACTGAAGTTATTCAAGCGTCTGAGGAAGTACCAACTGAAGTTGAACCCCAACAAATGCACATTCGGGGTGCGATCTGGTAAGTTGCTGGGTTTTATTGTAAGTGAGAAAGGGATTGAAGTTGACCCTGATAAAGTCAAAGCCATCCAAGAGATGCCTGCACCGAAAACAGAGAAAGAAGTTCGAGGGTTCTTAGGTCGATTGAACTACATTTCACGGTTCATATCTCACCTTACCGCAACCTGTGAACCCTTGTTCAAACTGCTAAGAAAAGAACAAACGGTCAGGTGGAATGAAGATTGCCAAAGGGCTTTTGACAAGATCAAGGAGTATCTGCAAGAACCTCCAATCCTTATGCCTCCAGTTGAAGGAAGACCTCTGATAATGTACTTGACAGTATTAGAAGAGTCAATGGGGTGTGTGCTGGGCCAGCATGACGAGTCTGGTCGAAAAGAGTACGCAATATACTACCTAAGCAAAAAGTTTACCGACTGTGAACAACGTTATTCACTGCTCGAGAAAACTTGCTGTGCTTTAGCGTGGGCTGCTCGCCGACTGAGGCAGTATATGTTGACCCACACTACTTTATTGATCTCAAAAATGGACCCAGTTAAGTACATATTTGAGAAGCCAGCTCTTACCGGACGGGTTGCAAGATGGCAGATGATTCTCACAGAATACGACATCCAGTACACTTCTCAGAAAGCCATCAAGGGCAGTGTATTGTCCGAATATCTTGCTGAGCAACCTATTGATGATTACCAGCCTATGAGATTTGACTTCCCTGATGAAGACATCATGTTCATAATGGCAAAAGATCATGAAGAGCCTGTTCACACTGAAGGGCCTGACCCGGAAGAAGAATGGACTATGATGTTTGACGGGGCTGTTAACATGAATGGTCGTGGCGTTGGTGCAGTACTCATTTCACCAAAAGGAGTTCACATGCCTTTCTCGGCGAAACTCACTTTCAACTGCACTAACAACGAAGCTGAATACGAAGCTTGCATTATGGGTCTTGAGGAAGCCATTGACCTCAGGATCAAGACTTTGACCGTATTCGGGGATTCAGCTTTGGTAGTCAATCAAACCAATGGAAAATGGTACACACACCAGGATCATCTGATACCTTACAGGGATTATACAAGAAGGTTACTGACTTTCTTTACAATAGTCAAGCTTGAGTATATCCCTCGGGACGAGAATCAGTTTGCAGATGCCTTGGCTACCATTTCATCCATGATCAAAGTTCAAGCTGCCAACTTTGTACCTCAGATTTCAGTATCCAGACTCGACAGACCAGCATATGTATTTGCAGCTGATGTTGTCAAAGATGATAAGCCTTGGTTCCATGACGTTAAGTGCTTCTTGGAGGATCAAACATACCCACCCGGGGCATCTTCCAATGATAAGAAGACTTTAAGAAGGCTTGCTGGGAGTTTCTTTCTGAACACTGATGGATCTTTATACAAAAGGAACTTTGATATGGTACTCCTCCGATGTGTTGACAAGACAGAAGCAGATTTGTTGATGCATGAAGTGCACGAAGGGTCTTTTGGTACCCATGCAGGGGGGCATGCCATGGCTAAGAAGTTGTTAAGATCAGGCTATTACTGGATCACAATGGATGCAGACTGTTGTGCTTACGCCAGAAATTGCCACAAATGCCAGATCTATGCGGACAAAGTGCATGTGCCTCCGAACCCTCTGAATGTGATGTCTTCACCTTGGCCCTTTGCTATGTGGGGCATTGACATGATTGGCAAGATTGAGCCGACTGCTTCAAATGGCCACAGATTCATCCTGGTCGCCATTGACTATTTCACCAAATGGGTTGAAGCAGCCTCATATGCAAACGTCACAAGACAAGTGGTAGCCAGATTTCTGAAAAGAGATATCATCTGTCGATATGGAGTTCCCGAGCGAATCATTACTGATAATGGTTCCAATCTAAACAACAAGATGATGGCTGAACTGTGTCGGGACTTCAAGATCCAACACCACAATTCTTCTCCTTACAGGCCAAAGATGAACGGCGCTGTTGAGGCAGCAAATAAAAATATCAAGAAGATTGTGCAGAAGATGGTAGTCACATATAAAGACTGGAACGAAATGCTACCGTTTGCCTTGCATGGGTACCGCACATCAATCAGAACATCCACTGGGGCAACACCGTATCAGCTTGTATATGGTATGGAAGCAGTCCTACCAGTTGAATTTGAATTACCCTCCTTGCGAGTGTTGATGGATGTCAAACTAAATGAAGCAGAATGGATTAGGTCCCGATACGAGCAACTGAGTTTGATCGAAGAAAAGAGATTAGCTGCAATCTGTCATGGGCAATTGTATCAGAAGAGAATGAAGAAAGCCTTCGATCAGAAAGTCAGGCACCGAGAGTACCAAGTGGGAGATCTTGTGCTGAAGAGAATCCTCCCTCCTCATACAGACCACAGAGGCAAATGGACACCTAACTATGAAGGACCATTTGTGGTAAAGAAAGTTTTCTCCGGTGGAGCACTGATGCTCAGCACCATGGATGGTGAAGACTTCCCGTCCCCTGTGAATTCAGATGCAGTTAAAAAATACTTCGCATAAAAATGACCCGCTGGACACAAAAACAGAATGTAAGTCCAGGCAAAAATAGGGCATCCCGGCGAGTCAAAAACAGAATAAAAGACTCGGGCAAAATAAGGGAAAATAAATGAAAAATGTACACCCGCTGAGTTGAAAAGCCGCATTGGACAGCTCAGGCAAAAATGGGTATCCCGATGGATTGAAAACCCGAAAGGGCGATCCATGCAAAATAAGGGAATAAGCGAACAACTGCATTCTGAATTCGTCTGTATCGCCTACAACTTGGTAAGCTTCGAAAGGATCAAGCTTCAATCAGAATCAACATTCTTCAGAAAGCAAGATGAGAAGAACGTCATTGTCATACGAGTCATAGCAGAAGGGGAAGCTCCTTAAAGCGTCATCAACATTGCCAGCACTTTATTTCTCAATTTGTAACAATCTCCTCATTTCAGGGGATATGTTCCTTCGACTGTATCTTGCCGATTCAGGGCACATGAATTAATAAAATCAGGCTTTTCAGTCATGTTTCGTTTTGTACATTTTATTTTGCAAAGAATGTCTGATGTCTCTAAAAACTGATTGCACAAGTACAGATGTTTCTCTCTAAGAAAATAAAAACATGCTTGCAGGAAATTTTGCTTACTCTCAGAAATATTTAAACTCCTATGACGGAACCCAGTAAGGGATACCTCGGGATTGTCTTGTGCGTCTCTCTATCTTTTTCAGGATTGCAGGTATCCAGAGCGCAACTTGGGGCATGAGGCCTCATCCCAGCAAGATGGCAAACCGACACTCGTTTCTAGCACCCAAAGTGCTCTCCCCAGCCGAGTTGCCTCTCATAACTTCCCCGGTGGAGTTGCCACTTATTACTTATCCCCATCGGAGTTGCCAGGCATCACGGGAGGCGCCTACATCCCCGACTGAGTCAATGATCTCTTTTCCTCCCCAGCCGAGTTACCGTCTCGCCCTCAGCCGAGTACGAAGTCAGGGAACCATCCCCCCACAGAGTTCCAGCCTCTATCCAGAAGAGCAATGCATGGAGATCGCAACAGAGTAAAGAAGGCTTCTACAAACCCCAGCTGGGTCCCATATTACGAGGATATATCAACCAGTGACCTATATCCCCAAGCGGTCAAATATCATATCATCAGATCTACCAATGATCACACCCCCAGCTGGGATGTCCACTTTCAAACAGATCAACCAGGGATCTCTGCAGCAGCGGGATCCGAATCCCAGATCCGTGCCTCTTTGCATAATCATAGCATTCGCATCATATTATCCCCTCAGAGCGTAGCATTCCATCTAATACGGAGCATTACGGCAAAAATCCAACACATAGCATAATCATAAGCCATGTTCTGAATGAACACTTGTGAATGATAACCGTTCATCGTCATTGTACAGAAATCCCCACCAGAGTCCCAGCAAAAGCAGTTGCCTCACAAATCACAAACACCAATATATATTTCCTTTTGACATCCGTCCGTATCATCACTCCCCAGTAAAGTCGCCTGAACACTCTTTACAAACAAATCACCCGTATCACAGATACTTCCTGACACCCGTCCGTGTCATACCCCAGCAGAAAGCCAAAGACGTCCTCTTTGCACTCACATATACCTATATACACTTTCCTGACACCCGTCCGTGTCATTTCCCCAGCGCAGTGGCTTATACTTTCACAACCCATGTACTTGTTAGTATTATTATACTTTGACACTCGTCCGTGTCACTCTCCCCAGCAAATAAACACCCATCTTTACAATACTCTCACAGATACTCGTCCGTATCTTGTATACACAGTTTATATCCCCACAAATTCGACTTTGGTTCATGTTCTTTGTTAACCAGTTGGTACTCGCCCGTACCATCATCTCAGAATATGCGTCCAGTGTTTGTTTCTACATGATACTCGTCCGTATCATAGTCTTGAGGATGCTCGTCCGCATCTTTAATCCATACACTATGTCAAACACTCGTGTCTCCTTGAATATAGACACTCGTCCGTGTCTAATATTCCCCAGAAGAGTCCCTTCAGATACAACACTCGTCCGTGTTCCTTGTTAACCAGTTGATACTCGTCCGTATCATCATCTCTGAACGCGTGTCAGTATTTGTTTCTACATGATACTCGTCCGTATCATAATCTTAAGGATGCTCGTCCGCATCTTTAATCTATACACAACATCTAAGCACTTATACTTTCCTTTCTTGGTTGTGAACACTCGTCCGTGTTCACTATATCCCCAGTAGATCGCCAGGTAAGCATTTTCTTTTTATCTGACACTCGTCCTGTGTTATGATAAACCCTGAGAGCAGCCGTACCCTGCTGAGTGGTCGTCCTCCACTTCGTGATGGTCGTCCTCCATCATGCTCATCCGATGGCCGTCCCCATCGTTGATTTTCTATCCGACATTCGTCCTATGTCGTCGATATTTAGCAGCCGTCCCCTGCTAGGTGGTCGTCCTCCACCTTTTGATGATCGTCCTTCATCATTTTATCCAATGGCCGTCCCCATTGTTGATTTTGGTTATCTGGCATTCGTCCTATGTCATGAGAAACCTTGAGAGCAGCCGTCCCCTGCTAGGTGGTCGTCCTCCACCTCTTGATGGTCGTCCTCCATCATGCTCGTCCGATGGCCGTCCCCATCGTTGACCTTTTATCCGATGGTCGTCCCCATCGTTGATATTTTCGGCAGCCGTACCCTGCCAGGTGGTCGTCCTCCACCTTTGATGGCCGTCCCCATCATAATTCCTTTATTCCCCAACAGAGCAGCCGTCCCCTGCTAGGTGATCGTCCTTCACTTTTGATGGCCGTACCCCATCATCTGTTTATTTCATTTATTCTTTAACCCGATGGCCGTCCCCGTCGTGGTCCCTTTTCCTTTTTAGCCCGATGGTCGTCCCCATCGTTGGTTACTTTGCTTTATGAACTTGATGGCCGTCCCCGTCATGTTTCATTAATTCCCAGAGAATCTTACTTTATCTTGATGGCTGTCCCCATCATAATTTGATTTTCCCCAGCTAGTCGGCCGTCCCCGTCTTGGCTTTACCTTTTATCCCCAGCATGTCGGCCGTCCCCGTCATTGCTTTGTTTCCCGCACTTTACAATATACTTTATTTTCCTTTACAATCTATATCCCTTTTCTTCTTCATTCTGTGAGTGCAAATTTTGGACTGTCTTGGGTATTCAACCACAAGTTATCTTGTTTGCCTGATAAGCCGTCGCTTACAACCTGCACAGCTAATTCATGTTTGAATAGGGGCAGCTGTAAACACCCCAAATTTGCCCTCACCCATTCACACCATGGCTTGTGATCATTTCATATGCATAAACACAATCATATCACCTCATACCCCATTTTTGATTCACTGCATAGTTTCTAAGTCATCTGCATCTAGGGTTTGTGATCTGAGCAATCCAAGAGCCTCTTGAGCCACTCCAAAGGCCACCAATCACTTCAAAGGGATCCATGTGTGTTCATCTATCATATTACATCCTCTCAAGGTCAAGATTTCAAAAGAATCACAAGAACTAGGGTTTGAATGGATGCAGAGCCAGGTTTGACTGCACAGTTGACCTAAAATTAGGGTTTTGGTTTCAGAGGCCATAACTCCAATTTTTTTTGGTCATTCTTGTTTCTATTGGTCTCTATATGGTATAGGGAGTATGCATATCAATTTTCATGAAGAAATTCCATGGGGAAGTCATCTGATCAAGGGTTGACTTTTCAGACAAGTCAGTGCAAAATCAGGGCATCTGAGGCCCCCAATGACCCAACCAATGGGTGATCTTCATCATTTTGAGTGTATATGATCTTTATTTGATCATGTAAGAAGGTTGAAGTTCACAAAAATCAAGAATTTGGAGTTTTTGCAAGTGTTGACTTTTTGGGCATAGTTGACTTTTCAAGAATGCTTCATTTTAGGTCATTTTTCAAGCCTTGATTCTTGATCCAAAAATGCTTCAAATAAAAAAACTTTGGTCATGAAAGTTGTAGATTACATCTTTCCCTTTTCAAAAAGTACAAGAGCATGATCAAACTCTTCTTGGATCAAAAGTTATGGTGTGACAAAGTTGGCAAAAATCATTGATTTTCAAGATGTGCACCAAATGTGAATTTTGCAAAATCATAAACTAATGCCATTTGTAACTTCTAATTCACTTCAAACCATGACATAAACATTCTATGTGACTTAAAAATCAGAATTGAACCAAAGATTGCATGTTCATGGTTCATGTAACAAGGCATTTCTCATGTGAACCAAAAAGCAACAACTTGCAAAAACACTCATCACACTTCACCAACTTGATGCATTGGATGCTGCACCTTGCTAGCCCTCTCACCTCATCTTGCTGCGCCAGAACCATGCCTTGTACTAGCCTAGCACCAAGCCATACTTTCTCTTACACAAAAGTTGACAAATTGCAAAAGTGGCCATACCAATCAATAAAGCACATGTCATGTCATCTGACCAATGAGAGAGGTTTATGTGGACAAAGAGCAAGACATTTCATACATGAGGCCAGGCTGAAACACTCTCAAGCATCACATACTAAAACTCACCCCATTTTGCAAACTTCTTCGAATCTCTCTGCCCAGCCATCAAACATCCAAATCATTTTCACCAAGCATCTCACCATGGTTCATTGAGAAGAAACCAGCCAAGAACCAGGCCTGAAACAAGCTGTAACCTCACTGCACCATTTTCACTCCAACCTGCAGTTTCATTCGAAACTCTCTCCACAGCTCACAAACATCAAAACAAACTCCATAAACCTTCTCCACTCATCATCTGGACCCTAAACAACCACCTACATTGGCCTGAAACTACCTGAATCATCATTGCCATATTCAACTGAGTTTGAGCAGAAGTTACTCAAACTCTTCATCCAGCCAATATAAATTTCTCCTGAGCACTCAAGCATCATCAAGAGGTCATAAGGAGTGGATTGCACAAGGAGAAGGGGTCTGAAAGTTGCTGGAGTGAAAGCTTCGAATCTCAGGTAGCTCAAGAACTTTTTTTCCAGAAATGGATTTTTAAGTTTTAAACTTGTTCTACATGTCTTCCTGATCATGAATATGCTTTTAGTTTTTGAAATGGTGATGAAATGAGAATGAAATGGCTCTCTGAAACTCTGTGACCTAGAAATTAGTTTTGCTCGATTCATAAATTCCAGGAAGAATAAATTTGTTTTGAGTGAGGGTTATGATTCGTGAATGAGTGGGAAGCATTTCTGTGTTTTTAGATTTTGTTTCAGATACGTTTTAGAGGAGTTTGAGGTTTGGGGTCGCCGGGGAAGATGACCGGAGCTTCCCTCCGGTCACCTGAAAGTTGTTATGCCCTAATCCCTGTAATTAGTGCCATTTGAATGTGGGGCGTCAGATTGGTTGACCCAGTTGACTTCGCGCGTGAGTGGAGGGCTCAGATCATTTGGATTAGCCCTAATTCTTTTATTAGTTTAATTAATCCATAATTAGATTAATTACCTCAGAATCAATCCTGGCCACAAGATCTGGCGCCAGTCAACGCATTCAAACCAGGATGCAATCCCAGCCTTTCCTTTCGTTTACTTTTCCATTTTCTTTATTTTTATTTCATTTCTTTTTCATTTTACTTGCATAATTTATTTAAAATAGTAAAAAATGTGTAAAAATTATGAAACTTTTTCTCATAAGTTTTATTAATTTTTATGACACAAAAATATTTTTATTTTTATTTTTATCATTAAAAAAGTATTTTAAAATATTTAAAAGATTATTTTTAATTGATTAATGGAAATTAATTTATTAAAAATACTTTTAGGTATTTAAAAATCACCAAAAAATTCATGAAATGTTCTAAGACATTTAGAAACATTGTCCAACCTTCAAACCAAATTTATTTTTTGATCTTGATGCATTTTGAGAATTTTCCTTTGAAAAAAAATCATTTTTGTGCATTATTTTGATCATAAGTTCAAAAAATCATTTCTGCCTATCTATGAAGAGTTGGACATTGATTCTTTTTGCATTGCATTGTGTTTAGCATGTAGTTTCTAGGATTAAATGGCCTTGATTTGATTCCTCATTTTCATTTTGTTTGACATTTCTTTTGTTTAGGAACCCTAAAAACCCTAATAACTTGTAAAATTCATAACTTGAGATTGGTTAAGAGTTGAGATCTCCCCTTTGGGCATTGGTTTAGTATAGGTTTAGGGTTTCTTTGGGTGGCATTTTCCATTTTTTATCTTAGGGTTTGCTTCTGTTTTTGGTTTTTGTTTGGTGTTTGATTCATAAACCCTAATTTGGGCTTCCATATGCATCCATCTTACATTGTCTTGCATAACATGACTTGCCATGACATTTCTTGCTTCCATTTGATTCATTTGACATCATAAGACATATAGAAAGCATGTGTGATCATTGCATCTTGCATTTTCCATGTTGTTTGCCATGTATGTTTCATAACTTTCTATGTATGTTCATGCTCCTTAACTTGCATCACTTGCATCCATGATCTTGTATGAACATCTCCATGCCTTGCCTCATGTTTGTAGCATCTCATAGCATCATTTTCATCATCAACATGCTTCTGATTTTGTTTCTCATCATGTCATCTCATCTCATCTTGCATTGCATTGCATTTCTTTTCTAACCTTTTCAGGTGGTAAGTGACTTGAGAAGTGAATTTGCCTTCACTTCTCATAACCTTTCTTCTCATCTCTCTCTTGCATCCATGCTGCATTTTTGTATGTGTTTGAGATTGAGCTTGCTCATTCTTCCTCTTCCCACTTTCTTTCTTCAAGTGACTTGACTTCTTGAATGAAGCAAGTTACTTTGCTTCTCTTGATCCTTTCATCTGCTTCCTGGTGGCTCCTTTGAAGATTGTCCTTGTAAACCTCACAAACCTTAGGAACAACCAAGCATGACAATGATTAGGGTTTTGATTAGTCTCCCCTCTTAGTTTTACCTTTGTGTCTCTTTTGAGTCATCTCTTCTCACCTCACAATCAGGGACTAAACCCTAAAGGCTTTAAGGCTTTGTGATTAAGCTTATGCCTGCATCCTTCTCTTAGGATGGAGTGTATAACTTTAATCCTAAGTGTTAAACCCTTAATGTGTTTAACTCCTTTAATCAATTCACTTAATAAATATCAAGACATCAAACTTGTAACTTGGGCCTTGCATTAGGGTTCTAATTCTTCCTTAATTGGTTAAGAAGGACTAACCCTAGTGTTAATGGACAAGTCCCCCTCAAGTTGTCTTACAAATCATAAAAAACACTTCATCATCATACCATTAAATAAAATTCACTTAATAAAGGCTTTGTTTTGTCATGAGTTTAATTCCTAATCATGGATTAAGTTAAGGAGCTTTCCTCAGCTTAAACATTCTCATCTATTATCCTTCTATTAGGGTGGTGTAATGGGTCTGTTTAATCCTTGATTATGGCTTAACCTCATTACTTAACACTAAACAAAAACACCAAAAACATCTAAATAATCACAAGTAGGTTAATGATCTTGATTCTACACCCGAGGTGATTAAGTGTGCGAAGCTGACTTCACACTTAAGGTATTCTCATTACCCCTAATCAGAGGGAAGATGTGATGAGTTTACTAAATCCATTGGTTTAGACTTAAGCTCATTAACTTATGACAAAATTTCAAAAGCAATGAAAGATTGAAAACACAAAAACAAACAATAATCGTCTCCTCCGGGATTCTTTTCTCATCACCTTCACTCACAAACGAGAACTTGCTTCTTCCGTATAATGCAAGACAGTTTGCACCTGAGCCAGACAGGTCATACACTTGAGCATAGACAAGTAAGCAGTTCACAAGTCAATTCATCTTTCAGTCTCTTTGGGTCGAACTACGGTGTTCTGACTTCCTCATTGCACGAGAGGATACGTAGGCATAACACAACAGTTATCGAACAAAAGTCTCTGTATATTCCCCCTCCTTCCAGCTTTATTCTTTTAGCCTTATGATCTTGAGCATCTCATTCCTCTTCCTTACACTGACACTTTCATACTTCATACCACTTAACACTATACACTGACACCTGTACATCTTTTCCAGTTCTTTATACACAGATTGCACTGACACTACCCCTTTAAAACACAAATCTTTTAAGCGTGGATCCCGTCGAGTACGACGGACAATCTGGGTGCTAATACCTTCCCAGGTTGTAACCAACCCCCTTTCTCAGTCTCTCTGGTTCGCAACCGTCTTATCCATATCTTTCTAGGTCTATGCAGCATTGCCTTTCCTCCGGGATAAAAATGCCTAGCTTGCTACTCTATTCATCTCCAGTGAGTTCACGGCTGTGTGTTCTCACTGTCCCTTTCGCCGACCGTTCGTGCTTGTACCGGGATGCAAATCTTTGGGAGCGACACTTTGCTCCCTATCTGCCAGAATATAACAGTTACTTCCAAACACATGGAAGTACTTAACTGTGAGTTTTCTGCCCTTCCAGACTTCATAGATTGTGGACAAGGTTCCTTTTCTTAGAGTAACTCTGTTGTGGATGTAACAAGCTGTGTTCATAGCTTCAGCCCAGAAGTACAAAGGTAACTTTTTAGCATGGACCATAGCTCTTGCTGATTCTTGAATAGTTCTATTCTTCCTCTCAACAATCCCATTCTGTTGAGGAGTGATTGGTGAAGAATATTCATGATTGATTCCTTCTGAAGAGCAGAAATCTAAGAACTTTTGGTTCTCAAATTCTTTTCCATGATCACTTCTTATTCTGATCACACAGCTGGATTTTTCCCTTTGTATTCTTTGGCATAAGTCTTTGAATACATCAAATACATCAGACTTTTCCTTGATAAAGTTTATCCATGTATACCTTGGAAAGTCATCAACCACTACATAGGCATACCTCTTACCACCAAGGCTTTCAACCTGCATAGGTCCCATAAGATCCATATGCAATAGTTCCAAAACTTTGGAAGTTGTCAGATGTTGGAGCTTTGGATGGGACATCTTGGTTTGCTTGCCTATTTGACATTCACCACATATTTTGCCATCATCAATCTTCAGTTTAGGAATACCTCTTACAGCATCCATAGATATTATCTTCTTTATGCCTCTGAAATGAAGATGACATAGCCTTTGGTGCCATAGTTTCACTTCTTCTTCTTTAGCTAAGGAGCAAGTTGAAGTAAGACTGAAGTCTTGAGATTCCCACATGTAACAGTTGTCTTTAGATCAGGCTCCTTTCATGACAACCTCTTTTTCTTTGTTAGTCACTATGCATTCAGTTTTAGTAAAGTTTACACTGTACCCTTGATCACATAATTGACTTATGCTGATCAGGTTAGCAGTTAAACCTTTAACCAGCAGCACATCATCTAGTCTTGGAACATCTTGACAGTCCAAGGTCCCAACTCCCTTGATTTCTCCTTTATCTCCATCTCCAAAGGTTACATACCTGGATGAATGTGACTTTAAGTTTACTAGCAGATTCTTCAATCCAGTCATGTGTCTTGAACATCCACTGTCAAAGTACCAGTCTTCTTTAGCTGATACTCTTAGTGATGTATGTGCTATATATGCAGCATTTTTCTTTGACCATTTGAGTTGAGATTTCTTTTGATGCCTCTGCCCTGTGTGTTGTTCATTAGTAGATCTCCAAGATTGATTGTTGATCTTATTCTTGTGTATGTAGCTTTGATCAGCCTGAATGCTGGTTTTTGGTCTCCATACCTTCTTGATGACTTCTGTCTTCTGCTTAGGAGGTTGCTGATTTCTTTGATGTTTATGCAGCACTTTCTTGGTAACTTCCATTTTCTGCTTAGAAGGTTGCTGATACATCTGTCTTGGATATCCATGCAGCTTATAACAATGAGGTTTGATATGTCCAAATCTTCCACAATGATGACATCTCCATCTTTGATACTTCTTCTTCATTTTGTTCTTTTCAGAATGTTGAGACATCTGTTGGAACATTATGTTTGACTTTGTGTTCTTTTCCTGATGTTGAAGCATCTGTTGGGACATCTTGTTTGACTGTATGGATTTTGAAGTAGTTTTGCTAGAGCTAGCTTCATCTTTATGTACTCTGTTAAATCCCAGTCCACTTTTATCCCCTGAATGCTTATTGTTGTTGAGAATAACATCCAGTGTATTTGAGCTGCTGTTCAATATCCTAACAGATTTGGACATGTGTTCCAATTTGGAGTTGAGAAGACTTACTTCACTTTTCAAGGTGTCAATGATTTCTTGATCACTTGCTTTTTCATCTTCTAGTGCCTCCTTCTGCTTCTTTAGCTTTATAACCTCACTGCATATTTCAGTACTTCTTTTGTATAGATCTTTGTAGGCTTTCTCAAGTTCTTCAACAGTAAGCTCCCCATCACTGGAATCACTTTCAGATTCACATAGTCCAGCTAAAGCAGTGATATGCTTAGCTGATTCTTCTTCTGAATCACCTCCTGAGTCTTCATCAGACCAAGTTACAGATAGTCCTTTCTTTTTCCTTTTTAAGTAGGT
Source organism: Lathyrus aphaca (assembly GCA_963966055.1). Lineage (NCBI taxonomy): Eukaryota > Viridiplantae > Streptophyta > Magnoliopsida > Fabales > Fabaceae > Lathyrus > Lathyrus aphaca. The sequence goes on from OZ014519.1 coordinate 149,714,212, forward strand.
AGGACATTCATTCTTGATGTGTCCATATCCTTCACATTCATGGCATTTGATTCCTTTTTCTTGACTGGTCTTTTCAGCATAATTTGACCTTCTGTTAGCATCATAAGGTCTCCTGTTATCAGAAGAGTTTGTGTATCTTCCACTGGGTTTGGATTTGCCTTCCATCCCTCTGAGAATCTTTTTGAATTGTCTTCCAAGCATAGCAATGTTGTCTGATAAGCTTTTACCAGTTTCTGATTCATCATCTTCTTCTTCATCAGTATTTGTTACCAAGGCTATGCTTTTGTTCTTCTTAACATTTGTGTCATTCATTCCCATCTCAAATGTTTGAAGGGAACCAATGAGCTCTTCAACTTTCATAGTGCATATGTCTTGAGCTTCTTCTATTGCTGTGACTTTCATGTCAAATCTTTTTGGCAAAGATCTGAGGATCTTTCTTACGAGTTTTTCATCAGTCATCTTTTCTCCCAAAGCTCCAGAAGTATTAGCTACTTCTAAGATGTTCATGTAGAATTCATGAACTGTCTCATCTTGCTTCATTCTCAAGTTTTCAAACTTGGTGGTGAGAAGTTGAAGTCTTGACATCTTTACTTTTGATGTTCCTTCATGAGTTGTTTTGAGAGTATCCCACACATCTTTGGCTAGCTCACAGTGATGCACAAGTCTAAAGATGTTCCTATCAATGCCATTGAATAGAGCATTTAAGGCCTTGGAGTTGCCTAGTGCTGAATCTTCTTCCTCCTTACTTCATTCTTCTTCAGGTTTCAACACTTTTGATCCATCTTTGGTGTCTTGGATAGGATGATCCCATCCAATGTTGACTGCTCTCCAGGCCCTGTTGTCAAGTGATTTTAAGAATGCAATCATTCTTGGCTTCCAGTAGTCATAATTAGAGCCATCCAGTATAGGTGGTCTATTTACTGATCCTATATCTCTGTCCATGTTTCCAGAATTTGTATTCCCTAGATCTCACCCAGTATAAACAGGAAGGGTGCCTGCTCTGATGCCAATTGAAATTTTGTGATCAGGTATGAGATGTCCTATGAGATGTCCCAACACTTGACAGATTTAACCAAAACTTAAAATGCAAGAAAATTAAACAACACAGAAGTTTGTTAACCCAGTTCAGTGTATAACCACACTTACATCTGGAGGCTACCAAGCCAGGAGGAAATCCACTATAAGTAATATTAATTCTATACTTAAACAACCCAGTTTAATCTTTCACTTAATATCTACCCAATGCAATTTCTACCTAAGACACAACTTAGATATGAGTACCAACTCACTCCCCCTCAATCACACAGTGATCAAGTTTACAAGTTTAATAAAATTGAAGACATTCTTCAAACAATACAGCTTGATCTTACTTCACAGTTTCAATCAAGTCACAAATGCACTTTTGCTTAAAAGCTCATAAAGTGGTACAATGAAAACACCTGCTATTAAAAACACTAGACACCCTATTTGGTCTTCTGAAATTCGTACTCAATTCTGTGAGTTTTTGTTGATTAAATAGGTGTCTGTAATTTGGGCTTTCTGTAGGATGATCCATCCCTAATGCGCATGCAGCTTCCACCTTGAATTAGGGTTTGTTACTTCCTAGATTCTAGGTGATTTAGGTCTTCTGTTTTAATCTGAATCCTCAATATAAAACTCCCTACAGATGCACCTTGTTCTGTTTTTATCCATCATTAATTAATTCCAGATAACTCTCCTTAAATATCTCTGATCAGTTAGTCATTAATTAATTCTGGTAGCAGGTTTGAGATGTCTCAACATCTGTTGGGACATCCTGAAAAACTAAACTTAAGTCATTTACACAATGTCCCAACATCTGGTGAGACATCCTGAAATAAGTTCTTATACTCTGTTTGATAATGTCCCAACATCTGATAGGACATTTTGAACTGAATTCAATATTTCTTGTTGGTCAAAAATTCTGCCAATTCTATACATCTACAGTATTTTGACCCTTCAGGGGCATATGTTGTAAAACAAACTATGTTTGATTCGCCATTTGTAATATATTCTAGTTTGTTTCCATTATGGGGTTCCTTTTTCTCAACAACATCAAAGCATCTTCCTCGGGGTATGGAAAGGTCAAAACCAGGAACCAAGCCGGATACCTTGGAAAACAAATAAGCATACTGCATTATATACTAACTTTTGTTTTGTTTTGTAGGTTTTGTTTTATCTTGTTTGTTTCTAACTCTGTTGTGCTTCAGGAAATATTGCTCACAGAAGAGTGTTCCCTATCAACCGTCCGCACCGGTACCCTACTCGCAACAACCTTCCTGGTATCCAAATGGATCAAGTACAGCAGGACCTGACTGAGGTCAGGACTCAAATGGCTAATGAAAGAGTGGAGATGAGGAACCAAATGGCTCAATTCATGACTGTAATGACTGGCTTGGCCCAGAGTCAGGAAAGGCTAAGGGCATTGGTAGAAAGACAAACCCCCGAGGAACCTCATCCTGGGACTGGAGGAACTAGTAATAATGAGGGAGGTCAGCCTCATGTTAACCCACCAGTATTTGGACCTCATCTATATCCAGAGGACAACATCCCAAGAAATGCACAGGGCAACACTGCTGCAGGCAGGATCTCGCAAGAAGATCCTCAAGAAGAGCAGTTTACTGTAATGGGAGCTGGGGATGAAGTCTATGATAGAAGGTTTGATGAAATTGCTGAGAAATTGAGGTCTTTGGAGTCTCAAAACTCCTTAGGTTTTGATGTAATGGAGATGGGGTTAGTGGATGGGGTGAGAATTCCCCACAAGTTCAAGCCCCCGTGCTTTGAGAAATACAATGGAACTTCCTATCCACGAACTCACCTGCAGTCTTTTCTGGGAAGACTTAAGGCATATACCATGGATGAAAAACTATGGATGTTCTATTTTGAAGATAGCTTGACTGGAGCTTCAAGAGAATGGTATGACCCTTCTGATGGGAATGTCTCAATCCTCCAGAGAAAGCTTCAGGGAATATGCCCAGAGGTGGAGACAGCTTGCTATTGCTGTCCAACCACCCATGTCGGAAAGAGAAATGGCCGACATGTTCATGAATACTCTGCAGGGAACATATATTGATAGGCTAGCTGCCTTTTCTTCCACCAGTTTTGCTGACGTAGTTATAGCCGGTGAAAGAATTGAGAGCCTTCTGAAAATGGGCAAGATTTCTGATAACGGTGCAAGCTCATCCAATAATCCCAGGAAGCCTTTTGTGGGACCTCGAAGAACCGGTGAGACAAATGCCATTCATACCAGCAGGGGCAGACCTCAGTTTGTTCATAGATCAGTAGCAGCTGTCACAATTCCAACTCCGATTCCTCAACAATCAGCATATCAACCACAACAACAACCACATTATCAACAGCAAGTTCAGTATCCTCCACAGAGGACCTACAACAACAACAGCAGCAATCAACAACAAAGACCTTTTCAGCAAAGACCATCACAGGCAAATAGGGTGATTGACCCTATCCCTATGCCTTATGCTGCCTTATTGCCACAACTCCTGAAACTCAACTTGGTTGAATTAAGGACATTGGCACAACCAGATCCCTCCAATCTTCCAAGGAATTATGATGTCAACTCCAGGTGTGATTTCCACTCCAATGCACCTGGCCACAATACTGAGAAATGCAGGGCTTTACAAATGAAAGTCCAAGATCTGGTGGATTCCAAAGCCCTCAATTTTGCACCCCCTCCAAATATCAACAAGAATCCCATGCCTAATCATGTGTAAACACCCCAAATTTGCCCTCACCCATTCACACCATGGCTTGTGATCATTTCATATGCATAAACATAATCATACCATCTCATATCACATTTTTGATTCACTGCATAGATTCAAAGTCATCTGCACCTAGGGTTTGTGATCTGAGCAATCCAAGAGCTTCTTGAGCCACTCCAAAGGCCATCAATCACTTCAAAGGGGTATTTGTGTGTTCAAGTATCATATTATATCCTCTCAAAGTCAAGAATACCAAAGAATCACAAGAACTGAAAATGGTATGGAAGCAGGGCCAGGTTTGATTGCACAGATGACCTGAAATTAGGGTTTTGGTTTCAGAGGCCATAACTCCAAATTTTTTGGTCATTCTTGTTTCTATTGGTCTCTATATGGTATAGGGAGTATGCATATCAATTTTCATGAAGAAATTCCATGGGTAAGTCATCTGATCAAGAGTTGACTTTTCAAGCAAGTCAGGGCAAAATCAGGGCATCTGAGGCCCCCAATGACCCAACCAAGGGATGTTCTTCATCATTTTGATTGTATATGATCTTTATTTGATCCTAGAAGATGTTGGAAGTTCACAAAATTGAGAAATTTCAAGTCTTTTGCAAAGTTGACTTTTTGGGCAAGTTTGACTTTTAATGAATTTGTCATTTTAGGCAACTTTTCAACCCTTACTTTTTGATTCAAAAAAGCTTCAAATGGGAAAACTTTGGTCATGAAAGTTGTAGAATAGATCATTCCCTTTTCAAAAAGTACAAGAACATGACCTAATTCACTTTTGATCAAAAGTTATGGCTTGTCAAAGTTGGCTAAAATCACAAAATTTCAAAGTTTCTACCAAAGAGGTATTTTGCAAAATGACTTGATCAAGTGTTCTAAAGCTATCAAATGGACTTCTAACCCACACAACATGATCACATAACATTCAAAAAATCATAATGGGGCAAGGAATCACATGTTTTATGGCTTATGGAGCAAGACTTTTTCATAAGGATCAAAGGCAAGCCAAGTTGCAAAATCCATCATAGCTTCTCATCCACTTGCTGCCTAGTTTGCTGAACCATCCTAGGCCTTTTCCCTCATCATGCTGCGCAGCACACCCTCCTTGTACTAGGCTAGCAAGTGACCCATGCTTCTCTTACACAAACTTGACCTTTTGGCAAAAGCACCCATACCTATCACAAAAGCACACATCACATCTTCTGACCAATGGGAATTGTTTATACAAATCAATTGCAAGCCAAACATAAGAAAAAGGAAGCCTGAAACCAGCCATAGCACAACATTCTCATTTTCACCCTCTTGAGCAAAAGCATTCGAAACTCAACACACAGGCCATAAACACACAAACAAACTTCATAAACCATCTCACCATGCTTCACTGAACAAAAAGCACCCATCATCCTTGCCTGAAAGCCATAGAATCACAAACACGATCCTCACCTGAACTTGAACAGAACTCAAGCCAACTCTCAAACCAGCCATCACAAACTCCTTCTAAGCATCAAGACTTCATCAGGGGCCTAAAAGGAGTGGATTGCACAAAGAGAAGAGGTCAGAAAGTTGCAAACTGAAAAGCTTCAAACTCAGGTAGCTTCATGAACTTTTTTTCCAGAAGCATGATTTTAAGTTCTTAATAGCTTCTATGCATTCCCCTGATCATGAATATGTGATTATTTTTGAAAATGGTTGAGAAACCAGGATGTATGCAATGTCTGAAACTTTTGCCCTAAAAGTTGTTTTGTTTCGATTCAGTTGATTGAAGAAGAATAAATGAGTTTTAAGTTAGGGTTTTGATTCAGGGGGATGTGGGAATGATTTCTGGGTTGTTAGTTTTTATTTTAGTGAAGATTTGAAGAGTTTAGGAATTTTCAGGTGGGGTTCCCACCGGAGAAGACGACCGGAGGTCTTCTCCGGCCACCTGAAAATAATTAGGGCTAATCCCCGTGTTTAATGAAGTTTGAATTTGGCCCTTTGGATGTGTTGACTCGCGCGCGTTTGGACGCCCAGGATCACTCCATTTTGCCCTAATCCTAGTTGACTTTATTAATCTGGATTAATTAATTCATAATTAAAAATTAACTCAGTTTGAATGTGGACCTTAGGATTGCGCGCGCAGTCAACTGGCCCTTTCCCAGAATCCATCTGATCCGTCCAATGCGTTTACTTTTCTTTTATTTCATTTTTAATTCATTTCTTTTGTTTTTATTTTGTACATTTATTTAAAAATAGCAAAAATTATTCAAAAATTCTGAAATTTTTTATACACACTTTTATTAATTTTCAGAAACCAAAAATATTTTTATTTTTATTTTTTGCATTAAAAAATATTTTTAAATCATTTAAAAGTTTATTTTTAATTAATTAATGAGAATTAATTAATTAAAAATACTTTTAAGTATTTAAAAATCACAAAAAAATTCATGAAACATTTAAAAACATTTAGAAACATTGTCCAACCCTCAAACCAAATTTCTTTTTTGATCTTGATGCATTTTGAGAATTTTTCATGGAATTAAAATCATTTTTAGGCATTATTTTGATCCAAACTTCCAAAAATCATTTCTGCCTAACCATTGAGAGTTGGACCTTGATTCTTCATGCATTGCATTGTGTTTAGCATGTAGTTTGTGAGATAAAATGGGCATGATTTGATCTTTCATTTTCCATTTGTTTGACATTTTTCTTGTTAAGGTACCCTAAAACCCTAGAAAACTTAGGAAATTCATAACCCTAATTAGGTTAAGAGTTGGAACCTCTCCCTTGGGCAGTGAGTTAGTATAGGATTAGGGTCCCTTTGAATGCATTTTCAATTTTTTATCTTGATGTTTGCTTCTGATTTTGGTTTTTGTTTGATGCATTGATCATAAACCCTAATTTAGGCTTCCATATGCATCCATCTTGCACTTGCTTGCATAACATGACTTGCCTTAACATTTTAAGCATCCATTTGATCCATTGAACATCTTAAGACATGTTAGAAGCATGTTTGAACATTTCATCATGTATTTGCCATGTTGTATGTCATTTGCATTCCATAACTTTTCATATATGATCATGGTCCTAAACTTGCTCCATTTGCATCTATAAGTTTGTATGATCATCCTCATGTCTTGATTCATGTTTGCAGCATCTCATAGCATCATTACCATCTCATATATGCTTCTGGTTTTGGTTTGCACCATGTCATTTCATCTCATTTTGCATTGCATTGCATCCCTTTATTAACATTTCAGGTGGTAAGTAACTTTGGGAAGTGGATTTGCCTTCACTTCCCACATTTCCTTTTCATCCCTCTTATGCATCCATGCTGCATTTTGTTATGTGTTTGAGCTTGAGCTTGCTCATTCTTCTTCTTCTCACTTTCTTTCTTCATGTGACTTGTCTTCTTGAATGAAGCAAGTTACTTTGCTTCTCTTTGCTCCTTTCATCTGCTTCCTGGTGGTTCCATTGAAGATCTTTCTTGTAAACCTCACAAACCTTAGGAACAACCAAGCATGACAATGATTAGGGTTTTGATTAGTCTCCCCACTTAGTTTTACCTTTGTGTCTCTTTGAGTCTTCTCTTCTCATCTCATAATCAGGGACTAAACCCTAAAGGGTTTAAGGCTTTGTGATTAAGCTTATGCCTGCATCCTTCTATTAGGATGGAGTGTATAACTTTAATCCTAAGTGTTAAACCCTTAATGTGTTTAAATCCTTTAATCAATTCACTTAATAACCATCAAGACATCACACTTGTAACTTGGGCCTTGCATTAGGGTTCTAATTCTTCCTTAACTGGTTAAGAAGGACTAACCCTAGTGTTAATGGACAAGTCCCCCTCAAGTTGTCTTACAAATCATAAAATTCACTTCTTCATCATACCCTTAATTAAAACCCATCTAATAAAGGCTTGTTTTGTCATGAGTTTAATCCCTAATCATGGATTAAGTTGAGGAGCTTTCCTCAGCTTAAACATTCTCATCTATTATCCTTCTATTAGGATGGTGTAATGAGTCTGTTTAATCCCTGATTATGGCTTAATCTCATTATTTAACACTAAACAAAAACACCAAAAACATTTAAATAATCACAAGTAGGTTAATGATCTTAATCCTATACCAAAGGCGATTAAGTGTGAGAAGCTGACTTCACACTTAAGGTAATCTCATTACCCCTAATCAGAGGGAAGATGTGATGAGTCTACTAACCCATTGGTTTAGGCTTAAGCTCATTAATCTATGACAAACTTTCAAAAGCAATAAAAGACTGAAAACTCAAAAACAAACAATAATCGTCTCCTTCGGGATTCTTTTCTCATCACCTTCACTCACAAACGAGAACTTGCTTCTTCCGTCTAATGCAAGACAGTTTGCATCTGTGCCAGACAGGTCATACACTTGAGCATGGACTAGTAAGCAGTTCACAAGTCAAATCATCTTTCAGTCTCTTAGGGTCGAACTACGGTGTTCTGACTTCCTCATTGCACGAGAGGATACGTAGGAATAACTTAACAGTTATCGAACAAAAGTCTCTGTATATTCCCCCTCCTTCCAGCTATTCTTTAAGCCTCATGATCATGAGCATTTCACTCCTGTCCCTACACTGACACTATATATTTATACACTTTACACTTCCTCTACACTGACACCTGTACATCCTTTTCCCGCTCTTTTATACACAGATTGCACTGACACTACCCCTTTAAAACACAAATCTTTTAAGCGTGGATTCCGTCGAGTACGACGGACAATCTGGGTGCTAATACCTTCCCAGGTTGTAACCAACCCCCTTTCTCAGTCTCTCTGGTTCGCAACCGTCTTATCCATATTTTTCCTAGGTCTATGCAGCATTGCCTTTCCCCCCGGGATAAAAATGCCTAGCTGGCGACTCTTTTCATTCCCTGTGAGTTCACTCCTGTGTGTTCTCGCACCCTCCTCTCGCCAACCGTTCGCGTCTGTACCCCATTTGACCCGGCTTCATTTGGTGGGAGCGACAGCTTGGCGACTCTGCTGGGGACCCTTATACTGCAACCAGGGCTTCTGGTTCTTTTTGTGGGTTCCTCCTAGCGCTTGATTGATTTGTGTTTACTGGGGTGTCATGTTCTATTTGTGCTTTTTTGTATTTATTTTTGCTTTATGTACAGTTGTTTTACTGCATTCTTTATAGCTTTACATATATCATACTGTCATACTGTGCTGGCTGGATCTGTTTTGTTGCTTTGGTGGGTGGGTGTTCTATTGAGAGTTGAGGTCCTGTACCGGGGACCTGAGTAACACCTAGGCTAGAGTGGTTCATGTTCTTTCCCATTCCATTTCGGTCTGGTGCGGGAATATGAAACACGGTTCAGATATGGGTTTCTTCTTGAGAACTCTGTGCTACAGATTTCCTGTAGTGCTAGGGCTATCTGGGAAGCCTGCTAAGTCTGGATGACCTTTAGTATTGACCTTCAGAAACTGAAGTGAATTAGAGGAGGATCTTTTATGGTTATTGTAAACACTGTACCTCCGGGTTGGAAGTGTTTACACTTCTCATAACTGATCCAAGTCTGAGGATCCTTGTTTTAGAACATCACCTGTGAGAGGGTTGGGCTGTTTACAGGTTTGCAGGTACCCTTGACCTCAGCATACCCTGTTACTTTGTTTTGATTAAGAGTACTCCATTTTGGGACAGTTCTTGTGATTTTAACCCTGGACATGTGGCTCTTTATTTGAGTCCCCCACCCTGGTTACTGGACTTATGAACCTCCATCTGGATTTCTTGAACATACCTGGACTTATATCAAAGCACTTGATCAGATCCCGCTCAGTCACAAACCCTTGCATATCATTTGCATACATCATCATTGCATCATTTTAACATTTGCTTATTTGTTTTTCAGGGTGTCCATGCTTTATTTTGGCTTGGTTTTGACCCCATCATCAGCATAGACCTATCTTCATCAGTATCTACTTCAGCTATCAGCTACCTGCTTCAGTCACCTGCACCACTAGCACCTGCCTGTCAGTGGCCCATCTTCAGTGTTATTCTCCATCATCAGCATCTGTCTCAGCTCTTCTTCAGCAACATGGCACCTAAGAAGAGTAACATCTCCTATCATTTCTTTCAGCCTGAGCTAGCTGACATCAGGAAGATCCAGACCCTGATTACTCCAGACCATATACCACTATTCAGAGAACACTATGGAGGCATACTTGATGTGGTTATGGATTTGGACCCTTCACAAAGGAGCCTGATTCATACTTGCCTGCAGTTCTATGATCCCCCCCTGAGGTGTTTCACTTTTCAGGATTTTCAGTTGGGACCTTTATTAGAGGAGTATTCATCATTGGTTGGTATACCTATCAGGGGTGGAGTCCCTTTCAACCCTGAGATGGCTTTTCCAAGTAATGAAGAAGTGGCAAAGGCATTGCATTTGGAACCAGTTCTGATTGGGCAGAACATGACTACTAAGGCTGGAATCTCTGGTCTACATCTGGATTTCTTGATCTCTCAAGCTACCCTGAAGGCTTCTTTGGGAGAGTGGAAGGCAGTCTGTGCTTTATTGGCCCTGAGCATATATGGGATCATATTATTTGCAGATGAGCCTAAGTTTGTTAGTAAGAATGCAATCCATCTTTTCATCCTGAGGAACCCAGTGCCCACCTTACTGGGAGATTTCTACTACTCTGTTCACCAAAGGAATGAAAAGCAAAGAGGAAGATTGGTGAGGTGCTGTGCTCCCCTGTTCCATATCTGGCTGCTCAAGCACTTACCCAAGACTGATGCATTTTTGAATCCTCATCAGCAGAGGAACTGGGCTAGAAGACTCACTGCTTTGACTTCAGCTGATATCAGATGGTGCACTCAAAGCACAAAAGGCAGGGACATCATTACCAGTTGCGGGCAGTTTCCCAATGTACCCCTGATAGGAGTAAAGGGTTGCATCAACTACAACCCTCTGCTATTCAAAAGACAACTGGGCTATGCATTGCTCCACACTCCTAAGGCACAAGACTTGGCTGAGACTCTTTACTGTGAGAACAAGCCTAATCTGGCTATTGTCAGGCAAGCAGCCTGGGCCTGGGACAATGTTCAGACTAAAGGAGTAACCATTCTGGGGAAGTGCAACAATGTGGCATCAGCACAGTACTATGAGTGGTCCCATGCCAGGGCTCAATTTTCTGGGATGCCCTTCACCATGGAGGATATGCCTGGGCCATCCTCAGCACCACCTCCTGTCACTGTCAGTTTGGAGGAGTTTGAGAAATTGAAAGAGAGAAATGAGAAGTTGACTCAGGCTCTACAGAAGACCCTCTGGGAGAGGAGTGATGGTAGGTTGGATATTGAGAGGTTAGAGAAGCTGAAAGTGGAGCATCTAGCCAGAATTGAGAAGTCAGAGGATTATATCAAGAAGTCTAGGGCTGGAGAGCAGATCTTGAAGAATGCCTGCAAGGAAGCCCAGTTCCAGAAGGCCAGGACTGATTTGTATCTGAAGGAGAGTCAAGCTAGGTGGGTCAGGATCACCGAAGCTCGTACTCTGGAAGATAAGAGGACTCAGGACAAGATTGAGCAGCTGGAAGCTAGTGCAAAAGAGCAACAGGAAGCCCTGGCAGCAGCCCAGAGGGAGATCTCAGAGTTGAAGATTAGAGCTGGTGTAAAGAGGTCAAAGGACCAGAGTCAACACAAGAAGTTAACTACAGCTGTAACTACCAGAAATCTCCTTATCAGGAATCTCACAGAGCGTCCAGCTGATCCTGTGACTGAAGCACTTCTCAAGGAAGTTCAGGAGGATGAGTTTGGTCTTGGTGTCTGACTTTTGCTTGTTGTTGCTTTCATTTCATGTACTTTTATTTTCTTATGTTGTATTTTGACCCCTCAGAGGGCATGATTTGTAAGAAACGAACTATGTATCATTTGTTTTTTTGTAATATATGTATCAGTTTGTTCCATCTGATTTCTTCAAGCAACATCAACAGCATCTTCAAGGGTCTGGAAAGGTCAAAACCAAGTGCCAAGCCGGATACCTTGGAAACAAATAAGCATACTGCATTGCATACTAACCCTTGTTTGTTTTGTAGGTTTGTTTTGTTTTTGTTACTAACTCTGTTGTGATATCAGGAACTATTGCTCGACGTCGGGTGTTCCCACTCAACCGTCCACACAGATATCCAACCCGTAACAACCTTCCGGGTATACAGATGGACCAGGTACAACAGGACCTTACAGAGGTCAGGAACCAAATGGCCAATGAAAGATTGGAAATGAGGGCTCAGATGACACAATTTATGGAGGTGATGAACAATATGGCTCAGAGACAAGAGAGGTTAAGAGCAATGGTAGAGAGGCAGAATCAAGAAGACCCCCATCTAGGGACTGCTGGGACAAGCAACAACGAGAGGGTTCAGCCTCATGTCAACCCCCCTGTATTTGGACCCCACCTTCATCCAGAGATCAATATCCCTGCTAATGTACAAGGAAATGCTACTACAGGCAGGGTACTGCAAGAAGACCCCCAGGAAGATCAGTTCACAGTTATGGGAGCTGGGGATGAGGCCTATGACAGAAGGCTGGATGAAATTGCTGAAAAATCAAGGTCCTTGGAGTCTCAAAACTCTTTGGGTTTTGATGTTATGGACATGGGCTTAGTGGACGGGGTCAGGATTCCCCATAAGTTTAAACCACCGTGCTTTGAGAAGTACAACGGGACTTCCTGCCCACGGACCCACTTACAATCCTTTCTAGGGAGGCTGAAGGCCTATACCATGGACGAGAAGCTATGGATGTTTTATTTTGAGGATAACTTAACGGGAGCTTCAAGGGAATGGTACTCCCATCTGACTAGAGCAACCATCAGATGTTGGAAGGACTTGGCAGAGGCCTTCATTAGACAATACCAGTATAATTTGGATATGGCACCCAACAGGACCCTCCTGATGGGAATGTCACAGTCATCCAGGGAAAGCTTCCGGGAGTACGCCCAGAGGTGGAGACAGCTTGCTGCTGCTGTCCAGCCACCTATGTCAGAGAGGGAGATGGCAGATATGTTTATGAACACCCTCCAAGGAACATATATTGATAGGCTAGCTGCCTTTTCTTCTACCAGCTTTGCAGATGTCGTTATAGCTGGGGAAAGAATTGAGAGCCTATTAAAAATGGGCAAGATTTCCGACAACGGTGCCAGTTCATCCAGCAACACAAGAAAGCCTTTTGTGGGTCCAAGAAGAACTGGTGAGACCAATGCTATCCATGCCAGCAGGGGCAGACCCCAATATGTTCATAGGTCTGTAGCAGCATTCACCATTCCTGCTCCAATTCATCCACAACCAGTTTATCAACCCCAGCAACCAAGTTATCAGCAACAAAATCAGTATCCTCCTCAGAGAAACTACAACACCAACAACAACAACAATCAGCAAAGACCGTTCCAACAGAGACCTTCTCAGGCCAATAGGGTAATCGATCTGATCCCTATGCCATATGCCACATTATTGCCACAACTCCTGAAACTCAACCTGGTTGAGCTAAGGACATTGGCACCTCCAGATCCTACCAGTCTACCCAGAAATTATGACTCCAACGCCAGATGTGCTTTCCATTCAAATGCACCTGGCCATAGTACAGAGAAGTGCAGAGCTTTGCACATGAAGGTACAAGACCTGGTAGACTCTAAGGCTCTAAACTTCGCACCACCACCCAATGTTAACAAGAACCCTATGCCAAACCATGGTGGCCCCAGAATCAATGCTATTGAAGAAGACAAGCCGTCTTACTTGATAACCAGTGTGGGTCAGATTCGGACACCCTTGGTAGAGATCAAAGCTCAACTCCTTGAATGTCAAATATTCCCGGGATGTGAGCTAGGGTGTGCTTATTGTAACATTTCAGTGAATGGTTGTGATAACTTGATAGATGGCATAGATGGTCTCATCCAGAGTGGCCTGCTTCAAATCACAACATCAATTCCTACCAATCCAGCAATCTCCTAAACAACAATCCCCGGGTCTTCTACAAATACAACAACCATTGTTCCAAGCAACTCTTCAATCTCATCAAAAATGCTTCATCTGTTACTTCAACGGACCAGATATCAGCAAACATCCCTTCTACAACTTCAGCACCCCTTCATTCAGAATCTCCTACAACAACAACACCCATCCTTCCAACAATGTCTCCTACAACTTCAGCAGCAAACGTCTCAACGGTTACAATTTATTATGATCCTGAAAATGATTCTGCTTACAACTCACAAAATGCCACTCCCATCAGAGCACCAGTCACAATATACTATGATCCACAGACTATCATGGTCTCTTCTGCAGCTGCCATCAGTCCAGTCACTATCACAGTACCTGGACCAGTACCTTATGAAAGCAGTAATGCCATCCCTTGGCATTACGGCTCCGATCTATACTGCAAAGGACAGAAAATCACTCTTGAATCATCAACTTCTTCACCACAAATAGACAATGTGGGAGGAGGCGGAGGCTTCACTCGAAGCGGACGTCTCTTTGCCCCACAAATTCAAAGACCCACTACTGAAGCAGAAGCTGCTGCCAAGGCAAAAGGGAAGAGCATGGTGCAAGAAGAGCAAATTGTTAAAGAAGCTTTGAAAACACCCTTTGATCAAGAAGTTGATGAATTCATGAGAATAATCAAGAAGAGTGATTACAAGATAGTGGACCAGCTTCACCAGACGCCCTCTAAGATCTCCATTCTATCATTGCTTATGTGCTCCGAGGCTCATCGGAACGCACTACTAAAAGTCTTGCACGCAGCTTATGTGCCAGAAGAGATCACCGTCAATCAGTTGGAAGCTGTGGCTGGAAATGTTAATGCTAGTCATGGACTAGGGTTCACCAACACTGACTTGACTACGGAAGGCCGCAATCATAACAAGGCTTTGCACATTACCATGGAGTGTAAGGATGCAGTTCTTTCTCATGTGCTGGTAGACACGGGATCATCCCTCAATGTCTTACCTAAAAAAGCCCTTGTGAAGCTAGAGTATGACGGATTGGCATTACGTCCCAGTAACTTAGTAGTGAGAGCCTTTGACGGTTCTAAGAGATCAGTTATGGGAGAAATTGAGTTGCCTATAACGATTGGCCCACAAATTTTCAAAACGACCTTCTACGTGATGGACATTCAGCCTGCCTACAGCTGTTTGTTGGGTAGACCATGGATTCATGCCGCCGGCGCAGTTACGTCTACCCTTCACCAGAAGTTAAAATTCGAGTGGGAGGGCCAAGTCGTTACTATTTGTGGAGAAGAAGATATCTTTGTCAGCCATCTGGCTACATACAAATACATTGAGATGGATGGGGAGATCCACGAAACTATGAGTCAAGGGTTTGAGGCCTTGAACATAAATGAAACATCTACTGTACCTGGAACCTCAATGACGTCTTATCAACAAGCCCGGAAGGTTGTTGAAGAAGGAACCGCTCAAGGCTGGGGCAAGCTTTTGCCTGTGGAGAAGAAAGAGGATAGATTTGGGTTGGGTTACAAACCAACTCAACAAGATCAAGCAGAGGCTGCTAAGGAGCCCAACTTTGTTAGTGGGGGGATGCTCACCCCCGATGCTGTCAACAATTTGGAAGACGAGGATGAAAGCGACCGCAACCTGGAAAGTTGGATCCGTCCAAAGGTCCCGGGGAGCAGTATCTCAAACTGGTCTTCCCAGGAAATTATAAGAGTTACTCCTGCAGAGTAATTATTATTTCCTGTATTTTTATAGCATGCATTAAGTCTTGCATCTTGCCCAAGATGACAAGACTCATTTTGTAATCGGGCCATCTGTAATTTTTGTGCAACAAGATTAATCAATGAAATATCAAACATCTTTTGCAAACGAGTCTTTTTCTTTTTCGCTCGCCGTTTTTCCATTTTTCTTTTTGTACAAAAAAATAAATGGCAATGTTTTCAAAATGACAACTTTATTTCACTTTTCTAAACAAGATTAAAATCAAATCACTAAAATGAACAAACTAAACCCTTGCAGAGAGCGCCTTCCAGACCGCACCAACAACAGCACGGCTATGACTTCGTATGACTTTGTCAATCCAATCAATCAAGCTGATGAAGGGGTTGAAGAAGAGTATGAGCTTCCTGAAGAGCTAGCCAGGTTGTTGAGACAAGAGGAGAAGGTTATCACTCCTCATCAGGAGGAAGTAGAAACAATTAATCTTGGAACAGATGAAGACGTGAAAGAAGTTAAAATCGGGGCCTGCTTACAAGACTCAGTGAAGAGACAACTGATTGACCTGATTCAAGAATATGTGGATGTGTTTGCTTGGTCCTACCAAGATATGCCAGGGTTGGACACCGACATTGTTGTGCACAAGCTGCCTTTAAGAGAAGAATGCCCACCGGTTAAACAGAAATTGCGCCGTACTCGCCCAGACATGGTAATGAAAATCAAAGAAGAGGTACAAAAGCAATGGGACGCCGGGTTCCTTGCCGTCACTAGCTATCCACCGTGGGTTGCTAATATTGTACCTGTGCCTAAGAAAGACGGCAAAGTAAGAATGTGTGTTGACTACCGGGATCTGAACAAAGCTAGCCCGAAAGATGACTTCCCATTACCTCACATTGATGTATTGGTGGATAATACGGCTCAGTTCTCGGTATTTTCCTTCATGGACGGATTTTCAGGATACAATCAGATCAAAATGTCACCTGAAGACATGGAGAAGACAACCTTCATCACACCCTGGGGCACGTTCTGTTACAAGGTAATGCCATTTGGACTGAAGAATGCTGGTGCAACGTATCAACGGGCTATGGTAACATTATTCCACGATATGATCCATAAAGAAATCGAATGTTATGTGGATGACATGATTGCCAAGTCCCTTACTGAAGAAGACCACCTGGTAAATCTGCTGAAGCTGTTCAAGCGTCTGAGGAAGTACCAACTGAAGTTGAACCCCAACAAGTGCACATTTGGGGTGCGATCGGGTAAGCTGCTGGGTTTTATTGTGAGCGAGAAAGGGATTGAAGTTGACCCTGATAAAGTCAAAGCCATTCAAGAAATGCCTGCGCCAAAATCTGAAAAAGAAGTTCGAGGGTTTCTAGGTAGATTGAACTACATCTCAAGGTTCATATCTCACCTTACGGCAACCTGTGATCCCTTGTTCAAACTATTGAGGAAAGAACAGACGGTCAGGTGGAACGAAGACTGCCAGAAGGCTTTTGACAAGATCAAGGAATACTTACAAGAACCTCCAATCCTTATGCCTCCAGTTGAAGGAAGACCTCTGATAATGTACTTGACAGTATTAGAAGAGTCAATGGGGTGTGTGCTGGGCCAGCATGACGAGTCTGGTCGAAAAGAGTATGCAATATACTACCTAAGCAAAACGTTTACCGACTGTGAACAACGTTATTCACTGCTCGAGAAAACTTGTTGTGCTTTAGCGTGGGCTTCTCGCCGACTGAGGCAGTATATGTTGACCCACACCACCTTATTAATCTCAAAGATGGACCCAGTCAAGTATATTTTTGAGAAGCCAGCGCTTACCGGACGGGTTGCAAGATGGCAAATGATCCTCACAGAATATGACATCCAATACACATCTCAGAAAGCCATCAAGGGCAGTGTATTGTCTGAATATCTTGCTGAGCAACCTATTGATGATTACCAGCCTATGAGATTTGACTTCCCTGATGAAGACATCATGTTCATAAAAGCAAAAGATCATGAAGAGCCTGTTCACACTGAAGGGCCTGACCCGGAAGAAGAATGGACTATGATGTTTGATGGGGCTGTTAATATGAATGGTCGTGGTGTTGGTGCAGTACTTATTACACCTAAGGGAGTCCACATGCCTTTCTCGGCAAAACTCACCTTCAACTGCACTAACAACGAAGCTGAATACGAAGCATGCATTATGGGACTTGAGGAAGCCATTGACCTCAGGATCAAGACATTGACCGTATTCGGAGATTCAGCTCTGGTAGTTAATCAAACCAACGGCAAATGGTACACCCACCAGGATCATCTGATACCTTACAGGGATTATACAAGGAGGTTATTAACTTTCTTTACAACGGTCAAGCTTGAGTATATCCCTCGGGACGAGAATCAGTTTGCAGATGCTCTGGCTACCATTTCATCAATGATGAAAGTTCAAGCTGCCAACTTCGTACCTCAAATTTCAGTATCAGGACTTGACAGACCAGCATATGTGTTCGCGGCAGATGTTGTCAAGGATGATAAGACTTGGTTCCATGACATTAAGTGCTTCTTGGAGGATCAGACATACCCACCTGGGGCATCTTCCAATGATAAGAAGACTTTGAGAAGGCTTGCTGGCAGCTTCTTCCTGAATACTGATGGTTCCCTATACAAGAGAAACTTTGATATGGTACTCCTCAGATGCGTTGATAGAACAGAAGCAGACTTGTTAATGCATGAAGTGCACGAAGGATCCTTTGGTACCCATGCGGGAGGGCATGCCATGGCTAAGAAGTTGCTAAGATCAGGCTATTACTGGGTCACAATGGATGCCGACTGTTGTGCCTACGCCAGAAAATGCCATAAATGCCAGATTTATGCGGATAAAGTACATGTGCCTCCCAATCCTTTGAATGTGATGTCTTCACCTTGGCCCTTTGCTATGTGGGGCATTGACATGATCGGCAAGATTGAACCGACTGCTTCGAATGGCCATAGATTCATCCTGGTTGCCATTGACTATTTCACCAAGTGGGTCGAAGCAGCTTCCTATGCAAACGTTACAAGGCAAGTGGTAGCCAGATTTCTGAAGAGAGATATCATCTGTCGATACGGAGTTCCCGAGCGAATCATTACTGATAATGGTTCCAACTTGAACAACAAAATGATGGCAGAGCTATACCGGGACTTCAAAATTCAACACCACAATTCTTCTCCTTACAGGCCAAAGATGAACGGTGCTGTCGAGGCAGCTAATAAGAATATCAAGAAGATTGTGCAGAAGATGGTAGTCACCTATAAGGACTGGCATGAAATGCTACCATTCGCCTTGCATGGGTACCGCACGTCAATCAGAACATCCACTGGGGCAACACCGTATCAGCTTGTGTATGGTATGGAAGCAGTCCTACCTGTTGAAGTTGAATTACCCTCCCTACGGGTGTTGATGGATGTTAAGCTGAACGAAGCAGAGTGGGTCCGATCCCGATACGAGCAACTGAGTCTGATTGAAGAGAAAAGATTGGCGGCAATCTGTCATGGGCAGCTGTATCAGAAAAGAATGAAGAGAGCCTTCGATCAGAAAGTCAGGCACCGAGAGTACCAAGTAGGAGATCTTGTGCTGAAAAGAATCCTCCCTCCTCATACAGACCACAGGGGCAAGTGGACTCCAAATTATGAAGGACCGTTTGTAGTAAAGAAAGTTTTCTCCGGCGGAGCACTCATGCTCGGTACTATGGATGGTGAAGACTTCCCGTCCCCCGTGAATTCAGATGCAGTTAAAAAATACTTCGCATAAAATGACCCGCTGGACACAAAAACAGAATGTAAGTCCAGGCAAAAATAGGGCATCCCGGCGAGTCAAAAACAGAATAAAAGACTCGGGCAAAAATAAGGGAAAATAAACAAAAAATGTACACCCGCTGAGTTGAAAAGCCGCATTGGACAACTCAGGCAAAAATGGGTATCCCGATGGATTGAAAACCCGAAAGGGCGATCCATGCAAAATAAGGGAATAAGCGAACAACTGCATTCTGAATTCGTCTGTATCACTTACAACTCGGTAAACTTCGAAAGGATCAAGCTTCTGTCAGAATCAGCCTTCTTCAGAAAGCAAGACGAGAAGAACGTCAAAAGTCATACAAGTCATAGCAGGAGGGAAGCTTCTTGGGGCGTCGACAACATTGCCAGTATTTTGTTTCTCAATTTGTAACAATCTCCTCATTTCAGGGGATATGTTTCTTTGACTGTATCTTTCCAATTCAGGGCACATGAATTAATAAAATCAGATTTCCAGTCATGTTTCCTCTTGTACATTTTTATTTGCAAAAATGTCTGATGTCTTAAGAAAAACTGATTGCATAAATACAGATGCTTATCTTCAAAAAATATAATAAAAGTCACATGCTTGCAGGAAATATACTTACTCTCAGAAGTGTCTAAACTCTTATGACGGAATCCGGTAAGGGATACCTCGGGATCACTTGTGCGTTTCTATATCTTTGCAGGATTGCAGGTATCCTAACGCCACTTGGGGCATGTAAGCTTCATCCCAGCGAGCTGGCAAATCAGTGCTCGCTCAGTCTTAACACTCAAAGTGTTTTCTCCCCAGCCGAGTTGCCACTTGTTGCTTCTCCCCATCAGAGTTGCCAGGCATCACTTCTCCAACAGGGCAGTACCAGAAGGCGCCCATATCCCCGGCTGAGTCAAGAACCCTCCTCAACAGAATCTCTAGGGAGATCTTTCAGTGACCTCTTTTTCTCCTCAACCAAGTTATCATTTACTCCTCCACAGCCAAGTACAAAAGCCAGGGAACCACTTCCCCACAGAATTTCAGCCTCTATCTAGAAGAGCAGCGCATGAAGGGATCACAACAGAGTGACGAAAGCTTCTACAAACCCCAGCTGGGTCTCTCATTTACAAGGATATGTCTATCAGTGACCTATATCCCCAAGCAAATACATCTCATCAGATCTACCAATGATCTTCCCCCCCAGCTGGGATGTCCACTTCAAACAGACCGACCAGAGATCTTCATAGCAACGGGATCCGAGTCCCGGATTGGTATCTTCGCATAATCATAGCATTCGCATCATATTCACCCACAAAGCGTAGCATTCCGTCTAGTACGGAGCATTACGGCAAAAATCAGACATATAGCATAATCATAGGCCATGTTTTGAATCAAACACTTGTGAATATTGAAGTCCACCAACAATATACAGAATACCCCCCAGATTCCCCAGCAAAAGCAGTTGCCTCACATTCACCAGTATATACTCCTTTTGACACCCGTCCGTGTCGTCATTCCCCAGTAAAGTCGCCCGAGCACTCTTTACAAATAAGACCACCTGTATTACAGATACTTTTTGACACCCGTCTGTGTCATACCCCCGGCAGAAAACCAAAACACCTTCTTTGCACTCACGGATATTTGTATATATAACTTTCCTGACACTCGTCCGTGTCACTTTCCCCAGCACAGTTACCTAAACACTCTGAATATCATATATTATACTTTTCTCTTTTTGACACTCGTCCGTGTCATTCTCCCCAGCAGGTTAAACATTCATACTTACTACTCATGTTACTCTTATACAGATACTCATCCGTATCTCGTATACACCATTTATATCCCCACAGATTCGACACTGGTCCATGTTCTCTGTTAACCAGTTGGTACTCGTCCGTACCATCATCTCAGAACATGCTTCAAGTGTTTGTTTCTACCTGATACTCGTCCGTATCATAGTCTTAAGGATGCTTGTCCACATCTTTAATCCATACACTGAGTCAAACACTTACGTCTCCTTGAATATAGATACTCGTCTGTGTCTACTATTCCCCAGAAAAGTCCCCTCAGATTCAACACTCGTCCGTGTTCTCTGTTAACCAGTTGATACTCGTCCGTATCATCATATCTGAACACGTGTCAGTATTTGTTTCTACCCGATACTCGTCCGTATCGTAGTCTTAAGGATGCTCGTCCGCACCTTTAGTCTATACACAAATATCTAAACACTTATACCTTTTGTTTCTTGGATATAAACACTCGTCCGTGTTTACTATTCCCCGGTAGATCACCAACAAAACAAATTTTCCTTTTTATCTGACATTCGTCCTGTGTCATGATAAACCCTGAGAGCAGCCGTACCCTGCTAGGTGGTCGTCCTCCACCTCTTGATGGTCGTCCTCCATCATGCTCATCCGATGGCCGTCCCCATCGTTGATTTTCTATCCGACATTCGTCCTATGTCGTGATATTTAGCAGCCGTCCCCT
This sequence comes from Lathyrus aphaca, assembly GCA_963966055.1. Lineage (NCBI taxonomy): Eukaryota > Viridiplantae > Streptophyta > Magnoliopsida > Fabales > Fabaceae > Lathyrus > Lathyrus aphaca. The sequence continues at coordinate 149,735,879 of OZ014519.1, forward strand.
ACTAGGTGGTCGTCCTCCACCTCTTGATGATCGTCCTTCATCATTTTATCCAATGGCCGTCCCCATTGTTGATCTTTGGTTATCTGACATTCGTCCTATGTCATGGTAAACCTTGAGAGCAGCCGTCCCCTGCTAGGTGGTCGTCCTCCACCTCTTGATGGTCGTCCTCTATCATGCTCATCCGATGGCCGTCCCCATCGTTGATTTTCTATCCGACATTCGTCCTATGTCGTGATATTCGGCAGCCGTACCCTGCCAGGTGGTCGTCCTTCACCTTAGATGACCGTCCCTCATCTGTTCATTTCATCTTTATGTACTCTGTTAAATCCCAGTCCACTTTTATCCCCTGAATGCTTATTGTTGTTGAGAATAACATCCAGTGTATTTGAGCTGCTGTTCAACATCCTAACAGATTTGGACATGTGTTCCAATTTGGAGTTGAGAAGACTTACTTCACTTTTCAAGGTGTCAATGATTTCTTGATCACTTGCTTTTTCATCTTCTAGTGCCTCCTTCTGCTTCTTTAGCTTTATAACCTCACTGCATATTTCAGTACTTCTTTTGTATAGATCTTTGTAGGCTTGCTCAAGTTCTTCAACAGTAAGCTCCCCATCACTGGAATCACTTTCAGATTCACATAGTCCAGCTAAATCAGTGATATGCTTAGCTGATTCTTCTTCTGAATCACCTCCTGAGTCTTCATCAGACCAAGTTACAGATAGTCCTTTCTTTTGCCTTTTTAAGTAGGTAGGACATTCATTCTTGATGTGTCCATATCCTTCACATTCATGGCATTTGATTCCTTTTTCTTGACTGGTCTTTTCAGCATAATTTGACCTTCTGTTAGCATCATAAGGTCTCCTGTTATCAGAAGAGTTTGTGTATCTTCCACTGGGTTTGGATTTGCCTTCCATCCCTCTGAGAATCTTTTTGAATTGTCTTCCAAGCATAGCAATGTTGTCTGATAAGCTTTTACCAGTTTCTGATTCATCATCTTCTTCTTCATCAGTATTTGTTACCAAGGCTATGCTTTTGTTCTTCTTAACATTTGTGTCATTCATTCCCATCTCAAATGTTTGAAAGGAACCAATGAGCTCTTCAACTTTCATAGTGCATATGTCTTGAGCTTCTTCTATTGCTGTGACTTTCATGTCAAATCTTTTTGGCAAAGATCTGAGGATCTTTCTTACAAGTTTTTCATCAGTCATCTTTTCTCCCAAAGCTCCAGAAGTATTAGCTACTTCTAAGATGTTCATGTAGAATTCATGAACTGTCTCATCTTCCTTCATTCTCAAGTTTTCAAACTTGGTGGTGAGAAGTTGAAGTCTTGACATCTTTACTTTTGATGTTCCTTCATGAGTTGTTTTGAGAGTATCCCACACATCTTTGGCTAGCTCACAGTGATGCACAAGTCTAAAGATGTTCCTATCAATGCCATTGAATAGAGCATTTAAGGCCTTGGAGTTGCCTAGTGCTGAATCTTCTTCCTCCTTACTCCATTCTTCTTCAGGTTTCAACACTTTTGATCCATCTTTGGTGTCTTGGATAGGATGATCCCATCCAATGTTGACTGCTCTCCAGGCCCTGTTGTCAAGTGATTTTAAGAATGCAATCATTCTTGGCTTCCAGTAGTCATAATTAGAGCCATCCAGTATAGGTGGTCTATTTACTGATCCTATATCTCTGTCCATGTTTCCAGAATTTGTATTCCCTAGATCTCACCCAGTATAAACAGGAAGGGTGCCTGCTCTGATGCCAATTGAAATTCTGTGATCAGGTATGAGATGTCCTATGAGATGTCCCAACACTTGACAGATTTAATCAAAACTTAAAATGCAAGAAAATTAAACAACACAGAAGTTTGTTAACCCAGTTCAGTGTATAACCACACTTACATCTGGAGGCTACCAAGCCAGGAGGAAATCCACTATAAGTAATATTAATTCTAGACTTAAACAACCCAGTTTAATCTTTCACTTAATATCTACCCAATGCAATTTCTACCTAAGACACAACTTAGATATGAGTACCAACTCACTCCCCCTCAATCACACAGTGATCAAGTTTACAAGTTTAATAAAATTGAAGACATTCTTCAAACAATACAGCTTGATCTTACTTCACAGTTTCAATCAAGTCACAAATGCATTTTTGCTTAAAAGCTCATAAAGTGGTACAATGAAAACACCTGCTATTAAAAACACTAGACACCCTATTTGGTCTTCTGAAATTCGTACTCAATTCTGTGAGTTTTTGTTGATTAAATAGGTGTCTGTAATTTGGGCTTTCTGTAGGATGATCCATCCCTAATGCGCATGCAGCTTCCACCTTGAATTAGGGTTTGTTACTTCCTAGATTCTAGGTGATTTAGGTCTTCTGTTTTAATCTGAATCCTCAATATAAAACTCCCTACAGATGCGCCTTGTTCTGTTTTTATCCATCATTAATTAATTCCAGATAACTCTCCTTAAATATCTCTGATCAGTTAGTCATTAATTAATTCTGGTAGCAGGTTTGAGATGTCTCAACATCTGTTGGGACATCCTGAAAAACTGAACTTAAGTCATTTACACAATGTCCCAACATCTGGTGAGACATCCTGAAATAAGTTCTTATACTCTGTTTGATAATGTCCGAACATCTGATAGGACATTTTGAACTGAATTCAATATTTCTTGTTGGTCAAAAATTCTGCCAATTCTATACATCTACAGTATTTTGACCCTTCAGGGGCATATGTTGTAAAACAAACTATGTTTGATTCGCCATTTGTAATATATTCTAGTTTGTTTCCATTATGGGGTTCCTTTTTCTCAACAACATCAAAGCATCTTCCTCGGGGTATGGAAAGGTCAAAACCAGGAACCAAGCCGGATACCTTGGAAAACAAATAAGCATACTGCATTACATACTAACTTTTGTTTTGTTTTGTAGGTTTTGTTTTATCTTGTTTGTTTCTAACTCTATTGTGCTTCAGGAAATATTGCTCGCAGAAGAGTGTTCCCTATCAACCGTCCGCACCGGTACCCTACTCGCAACAACCTTCCTGGTATCCAAATGGATCAAGTACAGCAGGACCTGACTGAGGTTAGGACTCAAATGGCTAATGAAAGAGTGGAGATGAGGAACCAAATGGCTCAATTCATGACTGTAATGACTGGCTTGGCCCAGAGTCAAGAAAGGCTAAGGGCATTGGTAGAAAGACAAACCCCCGAGGAACCTCATCCTGGGACTGGAGGAACTAGTAATAATGAGGGAGGTCAGCCTCATGTTAACCCACCAGTATTTGGACCTCATCTAGATCCAGAGGCCAACATCCCAAGAAATGCACAGGGCAACACTGCTGCAGGCAGGATCTTGCAAGAAGATCCTCAAGAAGAGCAGTTTACTGTAATGGGAGCTGGGGATGAAGTCTATGATAGAAGGTTTGATGAAATTGCTGAGAAATTGAGGTCTTTGGAGTCTCAAAACTCCTTAGGTTTTGATGTAATGGACATGGGGTTAGTGGATGGGGTGAGAATTCCCCACAAGTTCAAGCCCCCGTGCTTTGAGAAATACAATGGAACTTCCTATCCACGAACTCACCTGCAGTCTTTTCTGGGAAGACTTAAGGCATATACCATGGATGAAAAACTATGGATGTTCTATTTTGAAGATAGCTTGACTGGAGCTTCAAGAGAATGGTATGACCCTTCTGATGGGAATGTCTCAATCCTCCAGAGAAAGCTTCAGGGAATATGCCCAGAGGTGGAGACAGCTTGCTGTTGCTGTCCAACCACCCATGTCGGAAAGAGAAATGGCCGACATGTTCATGAATACTCTGCAGGGAACATATATTGATAGGCTAGCTGCCTTTTCTTCCACCAGTTTTGCTGACGTAGTTATAGCCGGTGAAAGAATTGAGAGCCTTATGAAAATGGGCAAGATTTCTGATAACGGTGCAAGCTCATCCAATAATCCCAGGAAGCCTTTTGTGGGACCTCGAAGAACCGGTGAGACAAATGCCATTCATACCAGCAGGGGCAGACCTCAGTTTGTTCATAGATCAGTAGCAGCTGTCACAATTCCAGCTCCGATTCCTCAACAATCAGCATATCAACCACAACAACAACCACATTATCAACAGCAAGTTCAGTATCCTCCACAGAGGACCTACAACAACAACAACAGCAATCAACAACAAAGACCTTTTCAGCAAAGACCATCACAGGCAAATAGGGTGATTGACCCTATCCCTATGCCTTATGCTGCCTTATTGCCACAACTCCTGAAACTCAACTTGGTTGAATTAAGGACATTGGCACCACCAGATCCCTCCAATCTTCCAAGGAATTATGATGTCAATGCCAGGTGTGCTTTCCACTCCAATGCACCTGGCCACAATACTGAGAAATGCAGGGCTTTACAAATAAAAGTCCAAGATCTGGTGGATTCCAAAGCCCTCAATTTTGCACCCCCTCCAAATATCAACAAGAATCCCATGCCTAATCATGTGTAAACACCCCAAATTTGCCCTCACCCATTCACACCATGACTTGTGATCATTTCATATGCATAAACATAATCATACAATCTCATATCACATTTTTGATTCACTGCATAGATTCAAAGTCATCTGCACCTAGGGTTTGTGATCTGAGCAATCCAAGAGCTTCTTGAGCCACTCCAAAGGCCATCAATCACTTCAAAGGGGTCTTTGTGTGTTCAAGTATCATAATATATCCTCTCAAAGTCAAGAATACCAAAGAATCACAAGAACTGAAAATGGTATGGAAGTAGGGCCAAGTTTGATTGCACAGATGACCTGAAATTAGGGTTTTGGTTTCAGAGGCCATAACTCCAAATTTTTTGGTCATTCTTGTTTCTATTGGTCTCTATATGGTATAGGGAGTATGCATATCAATTTTCATGAAGAAATTCCATGGGTAGGTCATCTGATCAAGAGTTGACTTTTCAAGCAAGTCAGGGCAAAATCAAGGCATCTGAGGCCCCCAATGACCCAACCAAGGGGTGTTCTTCATCATTTTGATTGTATATGATCTTTATTTGATCCTAGAAGATGTTGGAAGTTCACAAAATTGATAAATTTCAAGTCTTTTGCAAAGTTGACTTTTTGGGCAAGTTTGACTTTTAATGAATTTGTCATTTTAGGCAACTTTTCAACCCTTACTTTTTGATTCAAAAAAGCTTCAAATGGGAAAACTTTGGTCATGAAAGTTGTATAATAGATCATTCCCTTTTCAAAAAGTACAAGAACATGACCTAATTCACTTTTGATCAAAAGTTATGGCTTGTCAAAGTTGGCTAAAATCACAAAATTTCAAAGTTTATACCAAAGAGGTATTTTGCAAAATGACTTGATCAAGTGTTCTAAAGCTATCAAATGGACTTCTAACCCACACAACATGATCACATAACATTCAAAAAATCATAATGGGGCAAGGAATCACATGTTTTATGGCTTATGGAGCAAGACTTTTTCATAAGGATCAAAGGCAAGCCAAGTTGCAAAATCCATCATAGCTTCTCATCCACTTGCTGCCTAGTTTGCTGAACCATCCTAGGCCTTTTCCCTCATCATGCTGCGCAGCACACCCTCCTTGTACTAGGATAGCAAGTGACCCATGCTTCTCTTACACAAACTTGACCTTTTGGCAAAAGCACCCATACCTATCACAAAAGCACACATCACATCTTCTGACCAATGGGAATTGTTTATACAAATCAATTGCAAGCCAAACATAAGAAAAAGGAAGCCTGAAACTAGCCATAACACAACATTCTCATTTTCACCCTCTTGAGCAAAAGCATTCGAAACTCAACACACAGGCCATAAACACACAAACAAACTTCATAAACCATCTCACCATGCTTCATTGAACAAAAAGCACCCATCATCCTTGCCTGAAAGCCATAGAATCACAAACACGATCCTCACCTGACCTTGAACAGAACTCAAGCCAACTCTCAAACCAGCCATCACAAACTCCTTCTAAGCATAAAGACTTCATCAGGGGCCTAAAAGGAGTGGATTGCACAAAGAGAAGAGGTCAGAAAGTTGCAAACTGAAAAGCTTCAAACTCAGGTAGCTTCATGATCTTTTTTTCCAGAAGCATGATTTTAAGTTCTTAATAGCTTCTATGCATTCCCCTGATCATGAATATGTGATTATTTTTGAAAATGGTTGAGAAACCAGGATGTATGCAATGTCTGAAACTTTTGCCCTAAAAGATGTTTTGTTTCGATTCAGTTGATTGAAAAAGAATAAATGAGTTTTAAGTTAGGGTTTTGATTCAGGGGGATGTGGGAATGATTTCTGGGTTGTTAGTTTTTATTTTAGTGAAGATTTGAAGAGTTTAGGAATTTTCAGGTGGGGTTCCCACCGGAGAAGACGACCGGAGGTCTTCTCCGGCCACCTGAAAATAATTAGGGCTAATCCCTGTGTTTAATGAAGTTTGAATTTGGTCCTTTGGATGTGTTGACTCGCGCGCGTTTGGACACCCAGGATCACTCCATTTTGCCCTAATCCTAGTTGACTTTATTAATTTGGATTAATTAATTCATAATTAAAAATTAACTCAGTTTGAATGTGGACCTTAGGATTGCGCGCGCAGTCAACTGGCCCTTTCCCAGAATCCATCTGATCCGTCCAATGCGTTTACTTTTCTTTTATTTCATTTTTAATTCATTTCTTTTGTTTTTATTTTGTACATTTATTTAAAAATAGCAAAATTTATTCAAAAATTCTGAAATTTTTTATACACACTTTTATTAATTTTCAGAAACCAAAAATATTTTTATTTTTATTTTTTGCATTAAAAACTATTTTTAAATCATTTAAAAGTTTATTTTTAATTAATTAATGAGAATTAATTAATTAAAAATACTTTTAAGTATTTAAAAATCACAACAAAAATTCATGAAACATTTAAAAACATTTAGAAACATTGTCCAACCCTCAAACCCAATTTCTTTTTTGATCTTGATGCATTTTGAGAATTTTTCATGGAATTAAAATCATTTTTAGGCATTATTTTGATCCAAACTTCCAAAAATCATTTCTGCCTAACCATTGAGAGTTGGACCTTGATTCTTGTTGCATTGCATTGTGTTTAGCATGTAGTTTGTGAGATTAAAGGGGCATGATTTGATCTTTCATTTTCCATTTGTTTGACATTTTTCTTGTTAAGGTACCCTAAAACCCTAGAAAACTTAGGAAATTCATAACCCTAATTAGGTTAAGAGTTGGAACCTCTCCCTTGGGCAGTGAGTTAGTATAAGATTAGGGTCACTTTGAATGCATTTTCAATTTTTTATCTTGATGTTTGCTTCTGATTTTGGTTTTTGTTTGATGCATTGATCATAAACCCTAATTTGGGCTTCCATATGCATCCATCTTGCACTTGCTTGCATAACATGACTTGCCTTAACATTTTAAGCATCCATTTGATCCATTGAACATCTTAAGACATGTTAGAAGCATGTTTGATCATTGCTTCATGTATTTTCCATGTTGTATGTCATTTGCATTCCATAACTTTTCATATATGATCATGGTCCTAAACTTGCTCCATTTGCATCTATAAGTTTGTATGATCATCCTCATGTCTTGATTCATGTTTGCAGCATCTCATAGCATCATTACCATCTCATATATGCTTCTGGTTTTGGTTTGCACCATGTCATTTCATCTCATTTTGCATTGCATTGCATCCCTTTATTAACATTTCAGGTGGTAAGTAACTTTGGGAAGTGGATTTGCCTTCACTTCCCACATTTCCTTTTCATCCCTCTTATGCATCCATGCTGCATTTTGTTATGTGTTTGAGCTTGAGCTTGCTCATTCTTCTTCTTCTCACTTTCTTTCTTCAAGTGACTTGTCTTCTTGAATGAAGCAAGTTACTTTGCTTCTCTTTGCTCCTTTCATCTGCTTCCTGGTGGTTCCATTGAAGATCTTTCTTGTAAACCTCACAAACCTTAGGAACAACCAAGCATGACAATGATTAGGGTTTTGATTAGTCTCCCCACTTAGTTTTACCTTTGTGTCTCTTTAAGTCTTCTCTTCTCATCTCATAATCAGGGACTAAACCCTAAAGTCTTTAAGGCTTTGTGATTAAGCTTATGCCTGCATCCTTCTATTAGGATGGAGTGTATTACTTTAATCCTAAGTGTTAAACCCTTAATGTGTTTAAATCCTTTAATCAATTCACTTAATAACCATCAAGACATCACACTTGTAACTTGGGCCTTGCATTAGGGTTCTAATTCTTCCTTAACTGGTTAAGAAGGACTAACCCTAGTGTTAATGGACAAGTCCTCCTCAAGTTGTCTTACAAATCATAAAAATCACTTCTTCATCATACCCTTAATTAAAACCCATCTAATAAAGGCTTGTTTTGTCATGAGTTTAATCCCTAATCATGGATTAAGTTGAGGAGCTTTCCTCAGCTTAAACATTCTCATCTATTATCCTTCTATTAGGATGGTGTAATGAGTCTGTTTAATCCTTGATTATGGCTTAATCTCATTATTTAACACTAAACAAAAACACCAAAAACATTTAAATAATCACAAGTAGGTTAATGATCTTAATCCTATACCAAAGGCGATTAAGTGTGAGAAGCTGACTTCACACTTAAGGTAATCTCATTACCCCTAATCAGAGGGAAGATGTGATGAGTCTACTAACCCATTGGTTTAGGCTTAAGCTCATTAATCTATGACAAACTTTCAAAAGCAATAAAAGACTGAAAACTCAAAAACAAACAATAATCGTCTCCTTCGGGATTCTTTTCTCATCACCTTCACTCACAAACGAGAACTTGCTTCTTCCGTCTAATGCAAGACAGTTTGCATCTGTGCCAGACAGGTCATACACTTGAGCATAGACTAGTAAGCAGTTCACAAGTCAAATCATCTTTCAGTATCTTAGGGTCGAACTACGGTGTTCTGACTTCCTCATTGCACGAGAGGATACGTAGGCATAACTTAACAGTTATCGAACAAAAGTCTCTGTATATTCCCCCTCCTTCCAGCTATTATTTAAGCCTCATGATCATGAGCATTTCACTCATGTCCCTACACTGACACTATATATTTATACACTTTACACTTCCTCTACACTGACACCTGTACATCCTTTTCCAGCTCTTTTATACACATATTGCACTGACACTACCCCTTTAAAACACAAATCTTTTAAGCGTGGATCCCGTCGAGTAAGACGGACAATCTGGGTGCTAATACCTTCCCAGGTGTTAACCAACCCCCTTTCTCAGTCTCTCTGGTTCGCAACCGTCTTATCCATATTTTTCCTAGGTCTATGCAGCATTGCCTTTCCCCCCGGGATAAAAATGCCTAGCTGGCGACTCTTTTCATTCCCTGTGAGTTCACTCCTGTGTGTTCTCGCACCCTCCTCTCGCCGACCGTTCGCGTCTGTACCCCATTTGACCCGGCTTCATTTGGTGGGAGCGACAGCTTGGCGACTCTGCTGGGGACCCTTATACTGCAACCAGGGCTTCTGGTTCTTTTTGTGGGTTCCTCCTAGCGCTTGATTGATTTGTGTTTACTGGGGTGTCATGTGCTATTTGTGCTTTTTTGTATTTATTTTTGCTTTATGTACAGTTGTTTTACTGCATTCTTTATAGCTTTACATATATCATACTGTCATACTGTGCTGGCTGGATCTGTTTTGTTGCTTTGGTGGGTGGGTGTTCTATTGAGAGTTGAGGTCCTGTACCGGGGACCTGAGTAACACCTAGGCTAGAGTGGTTCATGTTCTTTCCCATTCCATTTCGGTCTGGTGCGGGAATATGAAACACGGTTCAGATATGGGTTTCTTCTTGAGAACTCTGTGCTACAGATTTCCAGTAGTGCTAGGGCTATCTGGGAAGCCTGCTAAGTCTGGATGACCTTTAGTATTAACCTTCAGAAACTGAGGTGAATTAGAGGAGGATCTTTTATGGTTATTGTAAACACTGTACCTCCGGGTTGGAAGTGTTTACACTTCTCATAACTGATCCAAGTCTGAGGATCCTTGTTTTAGAACATCACCTGTGAGAGGGTTGGGTTGTTTACAGGTTTGCAGGTACCCTTGACCTCAGCATACCCTGTTACTTTGTTTTGATTAAGAGTACTCCATTTTGGGACAGTTCTTGTGATTTTAACCCTGGACATGTGGATCTTTATTTGAGTCCCCCACCCTGGTTACTGGACTTATGAACCTCCATCTGGATTTCTTGAACATACCTGGACTTATATCAAAGCACTTGATCAGATCCCGCTCAGTCACAAACCCTTGCATATCATTTGCATACATCATCATTGCATCATTTTAACATTTGCTTATTTGTTTTTCAGGGTGTCCATGCTTTATTTTGGCTTGGTTTTAACCCCATCATCAGCATAGACCTATCTTCATCAGTATCTACTTCAGCTATCAGCTACCTGCTTCAGTCACCTGCACCACTAGCACCTGCCTGTCAGTGGCCCATCTTCAGTGTTATTCTCCATCATCAGCATCTGTCTCAGCTCTTCTTCAGCAACATGGCACCTAAGAAGAGTAACATCTCCTATCATTTCTTTCAGCCTGAGCTAGCTGACATCAGGAAGATCCAGACCCTGATTACTCCAGACCATATACCACTATTCAGAGAACACTATGGAGGCATACTTGATGTGGTTATGGATTTGGACCCTTCACAAAGGAGCCTGATTCATACTTTCCTGCAGTTCTATGATCCCCCCCTGAGGTGTTTCACTTTTCAGGATTTTCAGTTGGGACCTTTATTAGAGGAGTATTCATCATTGGTTGGTATACCTATCAGGGGTGGAGTCCCTTTCAACCCTGAGATGGCTTTTCCAAGTAATGAAGAAGTGGCGAAGGCATTGCATTTGGAACCAGTTCTGATTGGGCAGAACATGACTACTAAGGCTGGAATCTCTGGTCTACATCTGGATTTCTTGATCTCTCAAGCTACCCTGAAGGCTTCTTTGGGAGAGTGGAAGGCAGTCTGTGCTTTATTGGCCCTGAGCATATATGGGATCATATTATTTGCAGATGAGCCTAAGTTTGTTAGTAAGAATGCAATCCATCTTTTCATCCTGAGGAACCCAGTGCCCACCTTACTGGGAGATTTCTACTACTCTGTTCACCAAAGGAATGAAAAGCAAAGAGGAAGATTAGTGAGGTGCTGTGCTCCCCTGTTCCATATATGGCTGCTCAAGCACTTACCCAAGACTGATGCATTTTTGAATCCTCATCAGCAGAGGAACTGGGCTAGAAGACTCACTGCTTTGACTTCAGCTGATATCAGATGGTGCACTCAAAGCACAAAAGGCAGGGACATCATTACCAGTTGCGGGCAGTTTCCCAATGTACCCCTGATAGGAGTAAAGGGTTGCATCAACTACAACCCTCTGCTATTCAAAAGACAACTGGGCTATGCATTGGTCCACACTCCTAAGGCACAAGACTTGGCTGAGACTCTTTACTGTGAGAACAAGCCTAATCTGGCTATTGTCAGGCAAGCAGCCTGGGCCTGGGACAATGTTCAGACTAAAGGAGTAACCATTCTGGGGAAGTGCAACAATGTGGCATCAGCACAGTACTATGAGTGGTCCCATGCCAGGGCTCAATTTTCTGGGATGCCCTTCACCATGGAGGATATGCCTGGGCCATCCTCAGCACCACCTCCCGTCACTGTCAGTTTGGAGGAGTTTGAGAAATTGAAAGAGAGAAATGAAAAGTTGACTCAGGCTCTACAGAAGACCCTCTGGGAGAGGAGTGATGGTAGGTTGGATATTGAGAGGTTAGAGAAGCTGAAAGTGGAGCATCTAGCCAGAATTGAGAAGTCAGAGGATTATATCAAGAAGTCTAGGGCTGGAGAGCAGATCTTGAAGAATGCCTGCAAGGAAGCCCAGTTCCAGAAGGCCAGGACTGATTTGTATCTGAAGGAGAGTCAAGCTAGGTGGGTCAGGATCACCGAAGCTCGTACTCTGGAAGATAAGAGGACTCAGGACAAGATTGAGCAGCTGGAAGCTAGTGCAAAAGAGCAACAGGAAGCCCTGGCAGCAGCCCAGAGGGAGATCTCAGAGTTGAAGATTAGAGCTGGTGTAAAGAGGTCAAAGGACCAGAGTCAACACAAGAAGTTAACTACAGCTGTAACTACCAGAAATCTCCTTATCAGGAATCTCACAGAGCGTCCAGCTGATCCTGTGACTGAAGCACTTCTCAAGGAAGTTCAGGAGGATGAGTTTGGTCTTGGTGTCTGACTTTTGCTTGTTGTTGCTTTCATTTCATGTACTTTTATTTTCTTATGTTGTATTTTGACCCCTCAGAGGGCATGATTTGTAAGAAACGAACTATGTATCATTTGCTTTTTTGTAATATATGTATCAGTTTGTTCCATTTGATTTCTTCAAGCAACATCAACAGCATCCTCAAGGGTCTGGAAAGGTCAAAACCAAGTGCCAAGCCGGATACCTTGGAAACAAATAAGCATACTGCATTGCATACTAACCCTTGTTTGTTTTGTAGGTTTGTTTTGTTTTTGTTACTAACTCTGTTGTGATATCAGGAACTATTGCTCGACGTCGGGTGTTCCCACTCAACCGTCCACACAGATATCCAACCCGTAACAACCTTCCGGGTATACAGATGGACCAGGTACAACAGGACCTTACAGAGGTCAGGAACCAAATGGCCAATGAAAGATTGGAAATGAGGGCTCAGATGACACAATTTATGGAGGTGATGAACAATATGGCTCAGAGACAAGAGAGGTTAAGAGCAATGGTAGAGAGGCAGAATCAAGAAGACCCCCATCTAGGGACTGCTGGGACAAGCAACAACGAGAGGGTTCAGCCTCATGTCAACCCCCCTGTATTTGGACCCCACCTTCATCCAGAGATCAATATCCCTGCTAATGTACAAGGAAATGCTACTACAGGCAGGGTACTGCAAGAAGACCCCCAGGAAGATCAGTTCACAGTTATGGGAGCTGGGGATGAGGCCTATGACAGAAGGCTGGATGAAATTGCTGAAAAATTAAGGTCCTTGGAGTCTCAAAACTCTTTGGGTTTTGATGTTATGGACATGGGCTTAGTGGACGGGGTCAGGATTCCCCATAAGTTTAAACCACCGTGCTTTGAGAAGTACAACGGGACTTCCTGCCCACGGATCCACTTACAATCCTTTCTAGGGAGGCTGAAGGCCTATACCATGGACGAGAAGCTATGGATGTTTTATTTTGAGGATAACTTAACGGGAGCTTCAAGGGAATGGTACTCCCATCTGACTAGAGCAACCATCAGATGTTGGAAGGACTTGGCAGAGGCCTTCATTAGACAATACCAGTATAATTTGGATATGGCACCCAACAGGACCCTCCTGATGGGAATGTCACAGTCATCCAGGGAAAGCTTCCGGGAGTACGCCCAGAGGTGGAGACAGCTTGCTGCTGCTGTCCAGCCACCTATGTCAGAGAGGGAGATGGCAGATATGTTTATGAACACCCTCCAAGGAACATATATTGATATGCTAGCTGCCTTTTCTTCTACCAGCTTTGCAGATGTCGTTATAGCTGGGGAAAGAATTGAGAGCCTATTAAAAATGGGCAAGATTTCCGACAACGGTGCCAACTCATCCAGCAACACAAGAAAGCCTTTTGTGGGCCCAAGAAGAACTGGTGAGACCAATGCTATCCATGCCAGCAGGGGCAGACCCCAATATGTTCATAGGTCTGTAGCAGCAGTCACCATTCCTGCTCCAATTCATCCACAACCAGTTTATCAACCCCAGCAACCAAGTTATCAGCAACAAAATCAGTATCCTCCTCAGAGAAACTACAACAACACCAACAACAACAATCAGCAAAGACCGTTCCAACAGAGACCTTCTCAGGCCAATAGGGTAATCGATCCGATCCCTATGCCATATGCCACATTATTGCCACAACTCCTGAAACTCAACCTGGTTGAGCTAAGGACATTGGCACCTCCAGATCCTACCAGTCTACCCAGAAATTATGACTCCAACGCCAGATGTGCTTTCCATTCAAATGCACCTGGCCATAGTACAGAGAAGTGCAGAGCTTTGCACATGAAGGTACAAGACCTGGTAGACTCTAAGGCTCTAAACTTCGCACCACCACCCAATGTTAACAAGAACCCTATGCCAAACCATGGTGGCCCCAGAATCAATGCTATTGAAGAAGACAAGCCGTCTTACTTGATAACCAGTGTGGGTCAGATTCGGACACCCTTGGTAGAGATCAAAGCTCAACTCCTTGAATGTCAAATATTCCCGGGATGTGAGCTAGGGTGTGCTTATTGTAAAATTTCAGTGAATGGTTGTGATAACTTGATAGATGGCATAGATGGTCTCATCCAGAGTGGCCTGCTTCAAATCACAACATCAATTCCTACCAATCCAGCAATCTCCTTAACAACAATCCCCAGGTCTTCTACAAATACAACAACCATTGTTCCAAGCAACTCTTCAATCTCATCGACAAATGCTTCATCTGTTACTTCAACGGACCAGATATCAGCAAACATCCCTTCTACAACTTTAGCACCCCTTCATTCAGAATCTCCTACAACAACAACACCCATCCTTCCAACAATGTCTCCTACAACTTCAGCAGCAAACGTCTCAACGGTTACAATTTATTATGATCCTGAAAATGATTCTGCTTACAACTCACAAAATGCCACTCCCATCAGAGCACCAGTCACAATATACTATGATCCACAGACTATCATGGTCCCTTCTGCAGCTGCCATCAGTCCAGTCACTATCACAGTACCTGGACCAGTACCTTATGAAAGCAGTAATGCCATCCCTTGGCATTACGGCTCCGATCTATACTGCGAAGGACAGAAAATCACTCTTGAATCATCAACTTCTTCACCACAAATAGACAATGTGGGAGGAGGCGGAGGCTTCACTCGAAGCGGACGTCTCTTTGCCCCACAAATTCAAAGACCCACTACTGAAGCAGAAGCTGCTGCCAAGGCAAAAGGGAAGAGCATGGTGCAAGAAGAGCAAATTGTTAAAGAAGCTTTGAAAACACCCTTTGATCAAGAAGTTGATGAATTCATGAGAATTATCAAGAAGAGTGATTACAAGATAGTGGACCAGCTTCACCAGACGCCCTCTAAGATCTCCATTCTATCATTGCTTATGTGCTCCGAGGCTCATCGGAACGCACTACTAAAAGTCTTGCAGGCAGCTTATGTGCCAGAAGAGATCACCGTCAATCAGTTGGAAGCTGTGGTTGGAAATGTTAATGCTAGTCATGGACTAGGGTTCACCAACACTGACTTGACTACGGAAGGCCGCAATCATAACAAGGCTTTGCACATTACCATGGAGTGTAAGAGTGCAGTTCTTTCTCATGTGCTGGTAGACACGGGATCATCCCTCAATGTCTTACCTAGAAAAGCCCTTGTGAAGCTAGAGTATGACGGATTGGCATTACGTCCCAGTAACTTAGTAGTGAGAGCCTTTGACGGTTCTAAGAGATCAGTTCTGGGAGAAATTGAGTTGCCTATAACGATTGGCCCACAAATTTTCAAAACGACCTTCTACGTGATGGACATTCAGCCTGCCTACAGCTGTTTGTTGGGTAGACCATGGATTCATGCCGCCGGCGCAGTTACGTCTACCCTTCACCAGAAGTTAAAATTCGAGTGGGAGGGCCAAGTCGTTACTATTTGTGGAGAAGAAGATATCTTTGTCAGCCATCTGGCTACATACAAATACATTGAGATGGATGGGGAGATCCACGAAACTATGAGTCAAGGGTTTGAGGCCTTGAACATAAATGAAACATCTGTTGTACCTGGAACCTCAATGACGTCTTATCAACAAGCCCGGAAGGTTGTTGAAGAAGGAACCGCTCAAGGCTGGGGCAAGCTTTTGCCTGTGGAGAAGAAAGAGGATAGATTTGGGTTGGGTTACAAACCAACTCAACAAGATCAAGCAGAGGCTGCTAAGGAGCCTAACTTTGTTAGTGGGGGGATGCTCACCCCCGATGCTGTCAACAATTTGGAAGACGAGGATGAAAGCGACCGCAACCTGGAAAGTTGGATCCGTCCAAAGGTCCCGGGGAGCAGTATCTCAAACTAGTCTTCCCAGGAAATTATAAGAGTTACTCCTGCAGAGTAATTATTATTTCCTGTATTTTTATAGCATGCATTAAGTCTTGCATCTTGCCCAAGATGACAAGACTCATTTTGTAATCGGGCCATCTGTAATTTTTGTGCAACAAGATTAATCAATGAAATATCAAACATCTTTTGCAAACGAGTCTTTTTCTTTTTCGCTCGCCATTTTTCCATTTTTCTTTTTGTACAAAAAAATAAATGGCAATGTTTTCAAAATGACAACTTTATTTCACTTTTCTAAACAAGATTAAAATCAAATCACTAAAATGAACAAACTAAACCCTTGCAGAGAGCGCCTTCCAGACCGCACCAACAACAGCACGGCTATGACTTCGTATGACTTTGACAATCCAATCAATCAAGCTGATGAAGGGGTTGAAGAAGAGTATGAGCTTCCTGAAGAGCTAGCCAGGTTGTTGAGACAAGAGGAGAAGGTTATCACTCCTCATCATGAGGAAGTAGAAACAATTAATCTTGGAACAGATGAAGACGTGAAAGAAGTTAAAATCGGGGCCTGCTTACAAGACTCAGTGAAGAGACAACTGATTGACCTGCTTCAAGAATATGTGGATGTGTTTGCTTGGTCCTACCAAGATATGCCAGGGTTGGACACCGACATTGTTGTGCACAAGCTGCCTTTAAGAGAAGAATGCCCACCGGTTAAACAGAAATTGCGCCGTACTCGCCCAGACATGGCAATGAAAATCAAAGAAGAGGTACAAAAGCAATGGGACGCCGGGTTCCTTGCCGTCACTAGCTATCCACCGTGGGTTGCTAATATTGTACCTGTGCCTAAGAAAGACGGCAAAGTAAGAATGTGTGTTGACTACCGGGATCTGAACAGAGCTAGCCCGAAAGATGACTTCCCATTACCTCACATTGATGTATTGGTGGATAATACGGCTCAGTTCTCGGTATTTTCCTTCATGGACGGATTTTCAGGATACAATCAGATCAAAATGTCACCTGAAGACATGGAGAAGACAACCTTCATCACACCCTGGGGCACGTTCTGTTACAAGGTAATGCCATTTGGACTGAAGAATGTTGGTGCAACGTATCAACGGGCTATGGTAACATTATTCCACGATATGATCCATAAAGAAATCGAATGTTATGTGGATGACATGATTGCCAAGTCCCTTACTGAAGAAGACCACCTGGTAAATCTGCTGAAGCTGTTCAAGCGTCTGAGGAAGTACCAACTGAAGTTGAACCCCAACAAGTGCACATTTGGGGTGCGATCGGGTAAGCTGCTGGGTTTTATTGTGAGCAAGAAAGGGATTGAAGTTGACCCTGATAAAGTCAAAGCCATTCAAGAAATGCATGCGCCAAAATCTGAAAAAGAAGTTCGAGGGTTTCTAGGTAGATTGAACTACATCTCAAGGTTCATATCTCACCTTACGGCAACCTGTGAGCCCTTGTTCAAACTATTGAGGAAAGAACAGACGGTCAGGTGGAATGAAGACTGCCAGAAGGCTTTTGACAAGATCAAGGAATACTTGCAAGAACCTCCAATCCTTATGCCTCCAGTTGAAGGAAGACCTCTGATAATGTACTTGACAGTATTAGAAGAGTCAATGGGGTGTGTGCTGGGCCAGCATGACGAGTCTGGTCGAAAAGAGTATGCAATATACTACCTAAGCAAAACGTTTACCGACTGTGAACAACGTTATTCACTGCTCGAGAAAACTTGTTGTGCTTTAGCGTGGGCTGCTCGCCGACTGAGGCAGTATATGTTGACCCACACCACCTTATTAATCTCAAAGATGGACCCAGTCAAGTATATTTTTGAGAAGCCAGCGCTTACCGGACGGGTTGCAAGATGGCAAATGATCCTCACAGAATATGACATCCAATACACATCTCAGAAAGCCATCAAGGGCAGTGTATTGTCTGAATATCTTGCTGAGCAACCTATTGATGATTACCAGCCTATGAGATTTGACTTCCCTGATGAAGACATCATGTTCATAAAAGCAAAAGATCATGAAGAGCCTGTTCACATTGAAGGGCCTGACCCGGAAGAAGAATGGACTATGATGTTTGATGGGGCTGTTAATATGAATGGTCGTGGTGTTGGTGCAGTACTTATTACACCTAAGGGAGTCCACATGCCTTTCTCGGCAAAACTCACCTTCAACTGCACTAACAACGAAGCTGAATACGAAGCATGCATTATGGGACTTGAGGAAGCCATTGACCTCAGGATCAAGACATTGACCGTATTCGGAGATTCAGCTCTGGTAGTTAATCAAACCAACGGCAAATGGTACACCCACCAGGATCATCTGATACCTTACAGGGATTATACAAGGAGGTTATTAACTTTCTTTACAACGGTCAAGCTTGAGTATATCCCTCGGGACGAGAATCAGTTTGCAGATGCTCTGGCTACCATTTCATCAATGATCAAAGTTCAAGCTGCCAACTTCGTACCTCAAATTTCAGTATCCAGACTTGACAGACCAACATATGTGTTCGCGGCAGATGTTGTCAAGGATGATAAGCCTTGGTTCCATGACATTAAGTGCTTCTTGGAGGATCAGACATACCCACCTGGGGCATCTTCCAATGATAAGAAGACTTTGAGAAGGCTTGCTGGCAGCTTCTTCCTGAATACTGATGGTTCCCTATACAAGAGAAACTTTGATATGGTACTCCTCAGATGCGTTGATAGAACAGAAGCAGACTTGTTAATGCATGAAGTGCATGAAGGATCCTTTGGTACCCATGCGGGAGGGCATGCCATGGCTAAGAAGTTGCTAAGATCAGGCTATTACTGGGTCACAATGGATGCCGACTGTTGTGCCTACGCCAGAAAATGCCATAAATGCCAGATTTATGCGGATAAAGTACATGTGCCTCCCAATCCTTTGAATGTGATGTCTTCACCTTGGCCCTTTGCTATGTGGGGCATTGACATGATCGGCAAGATTGAACCGACTGCTTCGAATGGCCATAGATTCATCCTGGTTGCCATTGACTATTTCACCAAGTGGGTCGAAGCAGCTTCCTATGCAAACGTTACAAGGCAAGTGGTAGCCAGATTTCTGAAGAGAGATATCATCTGTCGATACGGAGTTCCCGAGCGAATCATTACTGATAATGGTTCCAACTTGAACAACAAAATGATGGCAGAGCTATGCCGGGACTTCAAAATTCAACACCACAATTCTTCTCCTTACAGGCGAAAGATGAACGGTGCTGTCGAGGCAGCTAATAAGAATATCAAGAAGATTGTGCAGAAGATGGTAGTCACCTATAAGGACTGGCATGAGATGCTACCATTCGCCTTGCATGGGTACCGCACGTCAATCAGAACATCCACTGGGGCAACACCGTATCAGCTTGTGTATGGTATGGAAGCAGTCCTACCTGTTGAAGTTGAATTACCCTCCCTACGGGTGTTGATGGATGTTAAGCTGAACGAAGCAGAGTGGGTCCGATCCCGATACGAGCAACTGAGTCTGATTGAAGAGAAAAGATTGGCGGAAATCTGTCATGGGCAGCTGTATCAGAAAAGAATGAAGAGAGCCTTCGATCAGAAAGTCAGGCACCGAGAGTACCAAGTAGGAGATCTTGTGCTGAAAAGAATCCTCCCTCCTCATACAGACCACAGGGGCAAGTGGACTCCAAATTATGAAGGACCGTTTGTAGTAAAGAAAGTTTTCTCCGGCGGAGCACTCATGCTCGGTACTATGGATGGTGAAGACTTCCCGTCCCCCGTGAATTCAGATGCAGTTAAAAAATACTTCGCATAAAATGACCCGCTGGACACAAAAACAGAATGTAAGTCCAGGCAAAAATAGGGCATCCCGGCGAGTCAAAAACAGAATAAAAGACTCGGGCAAAAATAAGGGAAAATAAACAAAAAATGTACACCCGCTGAGTTGAAAAGCCGCATTGGACAACTCAGGCAAAAATGGGTATCCCGATGGATTGAAAACCCGAAAGGGCGATCCATGCAAAATAAGGGAATAAGCGAACAACTGCATTCTGAATTCGTCTGTATCACTTACAACTCGGTAAACTTCGAAAGGATCAAGCTTCTGTCAGAATCAGCCTTCTTCAGAAAGCAAGACGAGAAGAACGTCAAAAGTCATACAAGTCATAGCAGGAGGGAAGCTTCTTGGGGCGTCGACAACATTGCCAGTATTTTGTTTCTCAATTTGTAACAATCTCCTCATTTCAGGGGATATGTTTCTTTGACTGTATCTTGCAATTCAGGGCACATGAATTAATAAAATCAGATTTCCAGTCATGTTTCGTCTTGTACATTTTTATTTGCAAAAATGTCTGATGTCTTAAGAAAAACTGATTGCATAAATACAGATGCTTATCTTCAAAAAATATAATAAAAGTCACATGCTTGCAGGAAATATACTTACTCTCAGAAGTGTCTAAACTCTTATGACGGAATCCGGTAAGGGATACCTCGGGATCACTTGTGCGTTTCTATATCTTTGCAGGATTGCAGGTATCCGAACGCCACTTGGGGCATGTAAGCTTCATCCCAGCGAGCTGGCAAATCAGTGCTCGCTCAGTCTTAACACTCAAGGTGTTTTCTCCCCAGCCGAGTTGCCACTTGTTGCTTCTCCCCATCAGAGTTTCCAGGTATCACTTCTCCAACAGGGCAGTACCAGAAGGCGCCCATATCCCCGGCTGAGTCAAGAACCCTCCTCAACAGAATCTCTAGGGAGATCTTTCAGTGACCTCTTTTTCTCTTCAGCCAAGTTATCATTTACTCCTCCACAGCCAAGTACAAAAGCCAGGGAACCACTTCCCCACAGAATTTCAGCCTCTATCTAGAAGAGCAGCGCATGAAGGGATCACAACAGAGTGACGAAAGCTTCTACAAACCCCAGCTGGGTCTCTCATTTACAAGGATATGTCTATCAGTGACCTATATCCCCAAGCAAATACATCTCATCAGATCTACCAATGATCTTCCCCCCCAGCTGGGATGTCCACTTCAAACAGACCGACCAGAGATCTTCACAGCAACGGGATCCGAGTCCCGGATTGGTATCTTCGCATAATCATAGCATTCGCATCATATTCACCCACAAAGCGTAGCATTCCGTCTAGTACGGAGCATTACGGCAAAAATCAGACATATAGCATAATCATAGGCCATGTTTTGAATCAAACACTTGTGAATATTGAAGTCCACCAACAATATACAGAATACCCCCCAGATTCCCCAGCAAAAGCAGTTGCCTCACATTCACCAGTATATACTCCTTTTGACACCCGTCCGTGTCGTCATTCCCCAGTAAAGTCGCCCGAGCACTCTTTACAAATAAGACCACCTGTATTACAGATACTTTTTGACACCCGTCCGTGTCATACCCCCAGCAGAAAACCAAAACACCTTCTTTGCACTCACGGATATTTGTATATATAACTTTCCTGACACTCGTCCGTGTCACTTTCCCCAGCACAGTTACCTAAACACTCTGAATATCATATATTATACTTTTCTCTTTTTGACACTCGTCCGTGTCATTCTCCCCAGCAGGTTAAACATTCATACTTACTACTCATGTTACTCTTATACAGATACTCATCCGTATCTCGTATACACCATTTATATCCCCACAGATTCGACACTGGTCCATGTTCTCTGTTAACCAGTTGGTACTCGTCCGTACCATCATCTCAGAACATGCTTCAAGTGTTTGTTTCTACCTGATACTCGTCCATATCATAGTCTTAAGGATGCTCGTCCACATCTTTAATCCATACAATGAGTCAAACACTTACGTCTCCTTGAATATAGATACTCGTCTGTGTCTACTATTCCCCAGAAAAGTCCCCTCAGATTCAACACTCGTCCGTGTTCTCTGTTAACCAGTTGATACTCGTCCGTATCATCATCTCTGAACACGTGTCAGTATTTGTTTCTACCCGATACTCGTCCGTATCGTAGTCTTAAGGATGCTCGTCCGCACCTTTAGTCTATACACAAACATCTAAACACTTATACCTTTTGTTTCTTGGATATAAACACTCGTCCGTGTTTACTATTCCCCGGTAGATCACCAACAAAACAAATTTTCCTTTTTATCTGACATTCGTCCTGTGTCATGATAAACCCTGAGAGCAGCCGTACCCTTCTAGGTGGTCGTCCTCCACCTCTTGATGGTCGTCCTCCATCATGCTCATCCGATGGCCGTCCCCATCGTTGATTTTCTATCCGACATTCGTCCTATGTCGTGATATTTAGCAGCCGTCCCCTGCTAGGTGGTCGTCCTCCACCTCTTGATGATCGTCCTTCGTCATTTTATCCAATGGTCGTCCCCATTGTTGATCTTTGGTTATCTGACATTCGTCCTATGTCATGGTAAACCTTGAGAGCAGCCGTCCCCTGCTAGGTGGTCGTCCTCCACCTCTTGATGGTCGTCCTCTATCATGCTCATCCGATGGCCGTCCCCATCGTTGATTTTCTATCCGACATTCGTCCTATGTCGTGATATTCGGCAGCCGTACCCTGCCAGGTGGTCGTCCTTCACCTTAGATGACCGTCCCTCATCTTATCCCCAACAGAGCAGCCGTCCCCTGCTAGGTGATCGTCCTTCACCTTTGATGACCGTACCTCATCATCTGTTCATTTCATCTTTATGTACTCTGTTAAATCCCAGTCCACTTTTATCCCCTGAATGCTTATTGTTGTTGAGAATAACATCCAGTGTATTTGAGCTGCTGTTCAACATCCTAACAGATTTGGACATGTGTTCCAATTTGGAGTTGAGAAGACTTACTTCACTTTTCAAGGTGTCAATGATTTCTTGATCACTTGCTTTTTCATCTTCTAGTGCCTCCTTCTGCTTCTTTAGCTTTATAACCTCACTGCATATTTCAGTACTTCTTTTGTATAGATCTTTGTAGGCTTGCTCAAGTTCTTCAACAGTAAGCTCCCCATCACTGGAATCACTTTCAGATTCACATAGTCCAGCTAAAGCAGTGATATGCTTAGCTGATTCTTCTTCTGAATCACCTCCTGAGTCTTCATCAGACCAAGTTACAGATAGTCCTTTCTTTTGCCTTTTTAAGTAGGTAGGACATTCATTCTTGATGTGTCCATATCCTTCACATTCATGGCATTTGATTCCTTTTTCTTGACTGGTCTTTTCAGCATAATTTGACCTTCTGTTAGCATCATAAGGTCTCCTGTTATCAGAAGAGTTTGTGTATCTTCCACTGGGTTTGGATTTGCCTTCCATCCCTCTGAGAATCTTTTTGAATTGTCTTCCAAGCATAGCAATGTTGTCTGATAAGCTTTTACCAGTTTCTGATTCATCATCTTCTTCTTCATCAGTATTTGTTACCAAGGCTATGCTTTTGTTCTTCTTAACATTTGTGTCATTCATTCCCATCTCAAATGTTTGAAAGGAACCAATGAGCTCTTCAACTTTCATAGTGCATATGTCTTGAGCTTCTTCTATTGCTGTGACTTTCATGTCAAATCTTTTTGGCAAAGATCTGAGGATCTTTCTTACAAGTTTTTCATCAGTCATCTTTTCTCCCAAAGCTCCAGAAGTATTAGCTACTTCTAAGATGTTGATGTAGAATTCATGAACTGTCTCATCTTCCTTTATTCTCAAGTTTTCAAACTTGGTGGTGAGAAGTTGAAGTCTTGACATCTTTACTTTTGATGTTCCTTCATGAGTTGTTTTGAGAGTATCCCACACATCTTTGGCTAGCTCACAGTGATGCACAAGTCTAAAGATGTTCCTATCAATGCCATTGAATAGAGCATTTAAGGCCTTGGAGTTGCCTAGTGCTGAATCTTCTTCCTCCTTACTCCATTCTTCTTCAGGTTTCAACACTTTTGATCCATCTTTGGTGTCTTGGATAGGATGATCCCATCCAATGTTGACTGCTCTCCAGGCCCTGTTGTCAAGTGATTTTAAGAATGCAATCATTCTTGGCTTCCAGTAGTCATAATTAGAGCCATCCAGTATAGGTGGTCTATTTACTGATCCTATATCTCTGTCCATGTTTCCAGAATTTGTATTCCCTAGATCTCACCCAGTATAAACAGGAAGGGTGCCTGCTCTGATGCCAATTGAAATTCTGTGATCAGGTATGAGATGTCCTATGAGATGTCCCAACACTTGACAGATTTAACCAAAACTTAAAATGCAAGAAAATTAAACAACACAGAAGTTTGTTAACCCAGTTCAGTGTATAACCACACTTACATCTGGAGGCTACCAAGCCAGGAGGAAATCCACTATAAGTAATATTAATTCTAGACTTAAACAACCCAGTTTAATCTTTCACTTAATATCTACCCAATGCAATTTCTACCTAAGACACAACTTAGATATGAGTACCAACTCACTCCCCCTCAATCACACAGTGATCAAGTTTACAAGTTTAATAAAATTGAAGACATTCTTCAAACAATACAGCTTGATCTTACTTCACAGTTTCAATCAAGTCACAAATGCACTTTTGCTTAAAAGCTCATAAAGTGGTACAATGAAAACACCTGCTATTAAAAACACTAGACACCCTATTTGGTCTTCTGAAATTCGTACTCAATTCTGTGAGTTTTTGTTGATTAAATAGGTGTCTGTAATTTGGGCTTTCTGTAGGATGATCCATCCCTAATGCGCATGCAGCTTCCACCTTGAATTAGGGTTTGTTACTTCCTAGATTCTAGGTGATTTAGGTCTTCTGTTTTAATCTGAATCCTCAATATAAAACTCACTACAGATGCGCCTTGTTCTATTTTTATCCATCATTAATTAATTCCAGATAACTCTCCTTAAATATCTCTGATCAGTTAGTCATTAATTAATTCTGGTAGCAGGTTTGAGATGTCTCAACATCTGTTGGGACATCCTGAAAAACTGAACTTAAGTCATTTACACAATGTCCCAACATCTGGTTAGACATCCTGAAATAAGTTCTTATACTCTGTTTGATAATGTCCCAACATCTGATAGGACATTTTGAACTGAATTCAATATTTCTTGTTGGTCAAAAATTCTGCCAATTCTATACATCTACAGTATTTTGACCCTTCAAGGGCATATGTTGTAAAACAAACTATGTTTGATTCGCCATTTGTAATATATTCTAGTTTGTTTCCATTATGGGGTTCCTTTTTCTCAACAACATGAAAGCATCTTCCTCGGGGTATGGAAAGGTCAAAACCAGGAACCAAGCCGGATACCTTGGAAAACAAATAAGCATACTGCATTACATACTAACTTTTGTTTTGTTTTGTAGGTTTTGTTTTATCTTGTTTGTTTCTAACTCTATTGTGCTTCAGGAAATATTGCTCGCAGAAGAGTGTTCCCTATCAACCGTCCGCACCGGTACCCTACTCGCAACAACCTTCCTGGTATCCAAATGGATCAAGTACAGCAGGACCTGACTGAGGTCAGGACTCAAATGGCTAATGAAAGAGTGGAGATGAGGAACCAAATGGCTCAATTCATGACTGTAATGACTAGCTTGGCCCAGAGTCAGGAAAGGCTAAGGGCATTGGTAGAAAGACAAACCCCCGAGGAACCTCATCCTGGGACTGGAGGAACTAGTAATAATGAGGGAGGTCAGCCTCATGTTAACCCACCAGTATTTGGACCTCATCTAGATCCAGAGGCCAACATCCCAAGAAATGCACAGGGCAACACTGCTGCAGGCAGGATCTTGCAAGAAGATCCTCAAGAAGAGCAGTTTACTGTAATGGGAGCTGGGGATGAAGTCTATGATAGAAGGTTTGATGAAATTGCTGAGAAATTGAGGTCTTTGGAGTCTCAAAACTCCTTAGGTTTTGATGTAATGGACATGGGGTTAGTGGATGGGGTGAGAATTCCCCACAAGTTCAAGCCCCCGTGCTTTGAGAAATACAATGGAACTTCCTATCCACGAACTCACCTGCAGTCTTTTCTGGGAAGACTTAAGGCATATACCATGGATGAAAAACTATGGATGTTCTATTTTGAAGATAGCTTGACTGGAGCTTCAAGAGAATGGTATGACCCTTCGGATGGGAATGTCTCAATCCTCCAGAGAAAGCTTCAGGGAATATGCCCAGAGGTGGAGACAGCTTGCTGTTGCTGTCCAACCACCCATGTCGGAAAGAGAAATGGCCGACATGTTCATGAATACTCTGCAGGGAACATATATTGATAGGCTAGCTGCCTTTTCTTCCACCAGTTTTGCTGACATAGTTATAGCCAGTGAAAGAATTGAGAGCCTTCTGAAAATGGGCAAGATTTTTGATAACGGTGCAAGCTCATCCAATAATCCCAGGAAGCCTTTTGTGGGACCTCGAAGAACCGGTGAGACAAATGCCATTCATACCAGCAGGGGAAGACCTCAGTTTGTTCATAGATCAGTAGCAACTGTCACAATTCCAGCTCCGATTCCTCAACAATCAGCATATCAACCACAACAACAACCACATTATCAACAGCAAGTTCAGTATCCTCCACAGAGGACCTACAACAACAACATCAGAAATCAACAACAAAGACCTTTTCAGCAAAGACCATCACAGGCAAATAGGGTGATTGACCCTATCCCTATGCCTTATGCTGCCTTATTGCCACAACTCCTGAAACTCAACTTGGTTGAATTAAGGACATTGGCACCACCAGATCCCTCCAATCTTCCAAGGAATTATGATGTCAACGCCAGGTGTGCTTTCCACTCCAATGCACCTGGCCACAATACTGAGAAATGCAGGGCTTTACAAATGAAAGTCCAAGATCTGGTGGATTCCAAAGCCCTCAATTTTGCACCCCCTCCAAATATCAACAAGAATCCCATGCCTAATCATGTGTAAACACCCCAAATTTGCCCTCACCCATTCACACCATGGCTTGTGATCATTTCATATGCATAAACATAATCATACCATCTCATATCACATTTTTGATTCACTGCATAGATTCAA
This sequence comes from Lathyrus aphaca, assembly GCA_963966055.1. Classification (NCBI taxonomy): domain Eukaryota; kingdom Viridiplantae; phylum Streptophyta; class Magnoliopsida; order Fabales; family Fabaceae; genus Lathyrus; species Lathyrus aphaca. The sequence continues at coordinate 149,762,976 of OZ014519.1, forward strand.
AGTCATCTGCACCTAGGGTTTGTGATTTGAGCAATCCAAGAGCTTCTTGAGCCACTCCAAAGGCCATCAATCACTTCAAAGGGGTCTTTGTGTGTTCAAGTATCATATTATATCCTCTCAAAGTCAAGAATACCAAAGAATCACAAGAACTGAAAATGGTATGGAAGCAGGGCCAGGTTTGATTGCACAGATGACCTGAAATTAGGGTTTTGGTTTCAGAGGCCATAACTCCAAATTTTTTGGTCATTCTTGTTTCTATTGGTCTCTATATGGTATAGGGAGTATGCATATCAATTTTCATGAAGAAATTCCATGGGTAAGTCATCTGATCAAGAGTTGACTTTTCAAGCAAGTCAGGGCAAAATCAGGGCATCTGAGGCCCCCAATGACCCAACCAAGGGGTGTTATTCATCATTTTGATTGTATATGATCTTTATTTTATCCTAGAAGATGTTGGAAGTTCACAAAATTGAGAAATTTCAATTCTTTTGCAAAGTTGACTTTTTGGGCAAGTTTGACTTTTAATGAATTTGTCATTTTAGGCAACTTTTCAACCCTTACTTTTTGATTCAAAAAAGCTTCAAATGGGAAAACTTTGGTCATGAAAGTTGTAGAATAGATCATTCCCTTTTCAAAAAGTACAAGAACATGACCTAATTCACTTTTGATCAAAAGTTATGGCTTGTCAAAGTTGGCTAAAATCACAAAATTTCAAAGTTTCTACCAAAGAGGTATTTTGCAAAATGACTTGATCAAGTGTTCTAAAGCTATCAAATGGACTTCTAACCCACACAACATGATCACATAACATTCAAAAAATCATAATGGGGCAAGGAATCACATGTTTTATGGCTTATGGAGCAAGACTTTTTCATAAGGATCAAAGGCAAGCCAAGTTGCAAAATCCATCATAGCTTCTCATCCACTTGCTGCCTAGTTTGCTGAACCATCCTAGGCCTTTTCCCTCATCATGCTGCGCAGCACACCCTCCTTGTACTAGGCTAGCAAGTGACCCATGCTTCTCTTACACAAACTTGACCTTTTGGCAAAAGCACCCATACCTATCACAAAAGCACACATCACATCTTCTGACCAATGGGAATTGTTTATACAAATCAATTGCAAGCCAAACATAAGAAAAAGGAAGCCTGAAACCAGCCATAGCACAACATTCTCATTTTCACCCTCTTGAGCAAAAGCATTCGAAACTCAACACACAGGCCATAAACACACAAACAAACTTCATAAACCATCTCACCATGCTTCACTGAACAAAAAGCACCCATCATCCTTGCCTGAAAGCCATAGAATCACAAACACGATCCTCACCTGAACTTGAACAGAACTCAAGCCAACTCTCAAACCAGCCATCACAAACTCCTTCTAAGCATCAAGACTTCATCAGGGGCCTAAAAGGAGTGGATTGCACAAAGAGAAGAGGTCAGAAAGTTGCAAACTGAAAAGCTTCAAACTCAGGTAGCTTCATGAACTTTTTTTCCAGAAGCATGATTTTAAGTTCTTAATAGCTTCTATGCATTCCCCTGATCATGAATATGTGATTATTTTTGAAAATGGTTGAGAAACCAGGATGTATGCAATGTCTGAAACTTTTGCCCTAAAAGATGTTTTGTTTCGATTCAGTTGATTGAAGAAGAATAAATGAGTTTTAAGTTAGGGTTTTGATTCAGGGGGATGTGGGAATGATTTCTGGGTTGTTAGTTTTTATTTTAGTGAAGATTTGAAGAGTTTAGGAATTTTCAGGTGGGGTTCCCACCGGAGAAGACGACCGGAGGTCTTCTCCGGCCACCTGAAAATAATTAGGGCTAATCCTTGTGTTTAATGAATTTTGAATTTGGTCCTTTGGATGTGTTGACTCGCGCGCGTTTGGACGCCCAGGATCACTCCATTTTGCCCTAATCCTAGTTGACTTTATTAATCTGGATTAATTAATTCATAATTAAAAATTAACTCATTTTGAATGTGGACCTTAGGATTGCGCGCGCAGTCAACTGGCCCTTTCCCAGAATCCATCTGATCCGTCCAATGCGTTTACTTTTCTTTTATTTCATTTTTAATTCATTTCTTTTGTTTTTATTTTGTACATTTATTTAAAAATAGCAAAAATTATTCAAAAATTCTGAAATTTTTTATACACACTTTTATTAATTTTCAGAAACCAAAAATATTTTTAGTTTTAGTTTTTGCATTAAAAAATATTTTTAAATCATTTAAAAGTTTATTTTTAATTAATCAATGAGAATTAATTAATTAAAAATACTTTTAAGTATTTAAAAATCACAAAAAAAATCATGAAACATTTAAAAACATTTAGAAACATTGTCCAACCCTCAAACCAAATTTCTTTTTTGATCTTGATGCATTTTGAGAATTTTTCATGGAATTAAAATCATTTTTAGGCATTATTTTGATCCAAACTTCCAAAAATCATTTCTGCCTAACCATTGAGAGTTGGACCTTGATTCTTGTTTCATTGCATTGTGTTTAGCATGTAGTTTATGAGATTAAATGGGCATGATTTGATCTTTCATTTTCCATTTGTTTGACATTTTTCTTGTTAAGGTACCCTAAAACCCTAGAAAACTTAGGAAATTCATAACCCTAATTAGGTTGAGAGTTGGAACCTCTCCCTTGGGCAGTGAGTTAGTATAGGATTAGGGTCCCTTTGAATGCATTTTCAATTTTTTATCTTGATGTTTGCTTCTGATTTTGGTTTTTGTTTGATGCATTGATCATAAACCCTAATTTGGGCTTCCATATGCATCCATCTTGCACTTGCTTGCATAACATGACTTGCCTTAACATTTTAAGCATCCATTTGATCCATTGAACATCTTAAGACATGTTAGAAGCATGTTTGATCATTGCATCATGTATTTGCCATGTTGTATGTCATTTGCATTCCATAACTTTTCATATATGATCATGGTCCTAAACTTGCTCCATTTGCATCCATAAGTTTGTATGATCATCCTCATGTCTTGATTCATGTTTGCAGCATCTCATAGAATCATTACCATCTCATATATGCTTCTGGTTTTGGTTTTCACCATTTCATTTCATCTCATTTTGCATTGCATTGCATCCCTTTATTAACATTTCAGGTGGTAAGTAACTTTGGGAAGTGGATTTGCCATCACTTCCCACATTTACTTTTCATCCCTCTTATGGATCCATGCTGCATTTTGTTATGTGTTTGAGCTTGAGCTTGCTCATTCTTCTTCTTCTCACTTTCTTTCTTCAAGTGACTTGTCTTCTTGAATGAAGCAAGTTACTTTGCTTCTCTTTGCTCCTTTCATCTGCTTCCTGGTGGTTCCATTGAAGATCTTTCTTGTAAACCTCACAAACCTTAGGAACAACCAAGCATGACAATGATTAGGGTTTTGATTAGTCTCCCCACTTAGTTTTACCTTTGTGTCTCTTTGAGTCTTCTCTTCTCATCTCATAATCAGGGACTAAACCCTAAAGGCTTTAAGGCTTTGTGATTAAGCTTATGCCTGCATCCTTCTATTAGGATGGAGTGTATAACTTTAATCCTAAGTGTTAAACCCTTAATGTGTTTAAATCCTTTAATCAATTCACTTAATAACCATCAAGACATCACACTTGTAACTTGGGCCTTGCATTAGGGTTCTAATTCTTCCTTAACTGGTTAAGAAGGACTAACCCTAGTGTTAATGGACAAGTCCTCCTCAAGTTGTCTTACAAATCATAAAAATCACTTCTTCATCATACCCTAAATTAAAACCCATCTAATAAAGGCTTGTTTTCTTATGAGTTTAATCCCTAATCATGGATTAAGTTGAGGAGCTTTCCTCAGCTTAAACATTCTCATCTATTATCCTTCTATTAGGATGGTGTAATGAGTCTGTTTAATCCCTGATTATGGCTTAATCTCATTATTTAACACTAAACAAAAACACCAAAAACATTTAAATAATCACAAGTAGGTTAATGATCTTAATCCTATACCAAAGGCGATTAAGTGTGAGAAGCTGACTTCACACTTAAGGTAATCTCATTACCCCTAATCAGAGTGAAGATGTGATGAGTCTACTAACCCATTGGTTTAGGCTTAAGCTCATTAATCTATGACAAACTTTCAAAAGCAATAAAAGACTGAAAACTCAAAAACAAACAATAATCGTCTCCTTCGGGATTCTTTTCTCATCACCTTCACTCACAAACGAGAACTTGCTTCTTCCGTCTAATGCAAGACAGTTTGCATCTGTGCCAGACAGGTCATACACTTGAGCATGGACTAGTAAGCAGTTCACAAGTCAAATCATCTTTCAGTCTCTTAGGGTCGAACTACGGTGTTCTGACTTCCTCATTGCACGAGAGGATACGTAGGCATAACTTAACAGTTATCGAACAAAAGTCTCTGTATATTCCCCCTCCTTCCAGCTATTCTTTAAGCCTCATGATCATGAGCATTTCACTCCTGTCCCTACACTGACACTATATATTTATACACTTTACACTTCCTCTACACTGACACCTGTACATCCTTTTCCAACTCTTTTATACACAGATTGCACTGACACTACCCCTTTAAAACACAAATCTTTTAAGCGTGGATCCCGTCGAGTACGACGGACAATCTGGGTGCTAATACCTTCCCAGGTTGTAACCAACCCCCTTTCTCAGTCTCTCTGGTTCGCAACCGTCTTATCCATATTTTTCCTAGGTCTATGCAGCATTGCCTTTCCCCCCGGGATAAAAATGCCTAGCTGGCGACTCTTTTCATTCCCTGTGAGTTCACTCCTGTGTATTCTCGCACCCTCCTCTCGCCGACCGTTCGCGTCTGTACCCCATTTGACCCGGCTTCATTTGGTGGGAGCGATATCATGGAGGGCCAAGAATTAATGCCATTGAGGAAGACAAGCCATCTGTCTTGATCACCAGTGTTGGACAAATTCGAACACCTTTGGTCGAAATTTAAGCTCAGCTTCTAGAGTGCCAGATATTCCCCGGGTGTATGCTCGGTTGTGGGTATTGCAACATTGCAGTCAACGGGTGTGATAACTTGAGAAGCGGCATAGATGGTCTTATCAAAGATGGCATACTTCAGATCTCAACAACGGCGCCTACAAATCCGGCAATCCCTTTGACAACAATTCCTGATTCTCTTACAACTGCAACAACAATCACTCCTACCGATTCATCAATATCATCAACAATGGCTTCGCCCATCACTTCAACAAATCAAATGTCAACAACTCTTTCTTCTACAACATCAGCACCCATTTATTCAGCCGAACCTTCTACAACACCAGCAGAAATTAATGAAGATATCTCAGCAGTCACCATCTACTATGATCCATCAAATGTTCCTCCAAACAACAACTTTCAACAACAAACAGTGGCACCCCCTTCCAGGTCACCAGTCACAATTTACTACGATCCAAACACCATCATAGTACCCTCCTCTACAGCAGTCAGTCCAGTTACCATTACGGTGCCCGGACCAATTCCATATGAAAGCAGTAACGCCATACCTTGGCATTATGGCTATGACCTCTACTGCAACAGGGAGAAAGTCACTTTGGATTCTTCAACCTCTTCTCCACAAATTGATAATGTTGGGGGAGGCGGAGGCTTCACCAGAAGAGGACGCCTTTTTGCCTCGCAAGTGCAAAGACCTAATGCCGAAGCAGAAGCTGCTGCCAAAGCAAAGGGAAAGAGTGTGGTATTTGAAGAGCCGGCTGTCAAAGAAACTCAGAAGACATCTTTTGAACAAGATATAGACGAGTTTATGAGAATTATAAAGAGAAGTGATTACAAGGTGGTGGATCAGCTTCACCAAACTCCCTCAAAGATCTCCATATTATCCCTGTTAATGTGTTCTGAAGCTCACATGAATGCATTATTGAAAGTCTTGCACGCAGCATACATGCTAGAGGAGATTACCGTTAATCAGCTAGAAACTGTGGTGGCAAATATCAATACCAGTCATGGACTGGGTTTTACCAATGTTGACTTAATAACTGAGGGACGTAACCACAACAAGGCTTTACATATCACCCTAGAGTGCAAGGGTGCTGTTCTGTCCCATGTACTGGTGGACACTGGGTCATCACTCAATGTCCTACCAAAGAAGGCCTTAGTGAAGCTGGAGTATGATGGCTTGGCACTGCGTCCAAGTAATTTGGTAGTAAGAGCATTCGATGGCTCTAAAAGATCAGTGCTTGGGGAGATTGATCTGCCTGTGATGATTGGCCCGCAGACTTTTAAGATTACCTTCTATGTGATGAACATTCAGCCGGCCTACATTTGTTTGTTGGGTAGACCTTGGATCCATGTCGCTGGCGCTGTTACATCTACCCTTCACCAGAAGTTGAAATTCGAGTGGGAAGGCCAGATCATCACCATCTGTGGGGAAGAAGACATCTTTGTTAGCCATCTGGCTACGTACAAATACATAGAGATGGATGGAGAGATCCATGAAACTATGAGCCAAGGGTTTGAGGCCCTGAACATTAATGAAGCATCTGCTGTACTGGGACCTTCCATAACATCTTATCAGCAAGCCAGGAAGGTAGTTGAAGAGGGTACTGCCCAAGGCTGGGGCAAGCTGCTGCCCGTGGAAAAGAAAGAAGATAGATTTGGGTTGGGTTACAAACCAACTCAACAAAATCAAGCAGAGGCTGCTAAAGAGCCCAATTTTGTCAGCGGGGGGGATGCTCACCCCGGATGTTGTAAACAACTTGGAAGATGAGTCGGAAGATGAGCGCAACCTGGAGAGCTGGATACATCCAAGGACCCCGGGGAGCCATGTCTCAAACTGGTCTTCCCAGGAAATTATAAGGGTTACTCCTGCAGAGTAATTATTTCCTGTATTTTTAAGCATGCATCAAGTCTTGCATCTTTCCCAAGATGTCAAGGCTCATTTTGTAATCGGGCCATCTTGTAATTTTGTGCAAACAGATCAATCAATGAATATCGGACATCTTTTGTAAATGAGTCTTTTTCTTTTCCGCTCACTGTTTTCCATTTTTCTTTTTGTAAAAAAATAAAATGGCAATGTTTTCCAAAATGGTAACTTCATTTCACTTTTTTCTAAACAAGATTAAAATCGATCACTAAAATAAACCAATCTAAACCCTTGCAGAGAGTGCCTTTCAGACTGCACCGACAACAGCACAGTTATGACCTCGTATGACTTTGACAATCCAATCAATCAAGATGATGAAGGGGTTGAAGAAGATTATGAGCTACCTGAAGAGCTAGCTAGGTTGTTGAGACGATAGGAGAAGGTTATCACCCCTCATCAGGAGGAGGTCGAAACGGTTAATCTTGGTACGGAAGAAGACGTGAAAGAGGTTAAGATCGGGGCCTGCCTACAAGACTCAGTGAAAGAGCGACTGATTGACATGCTTCGGGAGTATGTAGATGTTTTCGCTTGGTCTTATCATGATATGCTAGGGTTGGACACCGACATTGTTATGCACAAGCTACCTCTGAAAGAAGACTGTCCACCAGTAAAACAGAAGTTGCGCCGTACTCGCCCAGATATGGCAATGAAGATAAAGGAAGAGGTACAAAAACAGTGGGACGCCGGTTTCCTTGTTGTAACTAGCTATCCACCGTGGGTTGCTAACATCGTACCAGTACCTAAGAAAGATGGCAAGGTGATAATGTGTGTGGATTATCGGGACCTGAACAGAGCCAGCCCGAAAGATGACTTCCCTTTACCTCACATTGATGTATTGGTTGATAATACGACCCAGTTCTCGATATTCTCCTTCATGGATGGATTTTCGGGATACAATCAGATCAAGATGTCACCGGAAGACATGGAGAAGACAACTTTCATCACACCCTGGGGCACGTTCTGTTATAAGGTGATGCCATTCTTACTGAAGAATGCTAGTGCTACTTATCAGCGGGCTATGGTAACATTATTCCATGACATGATCCATAAAGAAATTGAATGTTATATGGATGACATGATTGCCAAGTCCCTCACAGAAGAAGACCACCTGGTAAATCTGTTAAAGTTATTCAAGCATCTGAGAAAGTACCAAATGAAATTGAACCCCAACAAATGCACATTCGGGGTGCGATCCGGTAAGCTGCTGGGATTTATTGTAAGTGAAAAAGGGATTGAAGTTGACCCTGACAAAGTCAAAGCCATTCAAGAAATGCCTGCGCCAAAATCTGAAAAAGAAGTTCGAGGGTTTCTAGGTAGATTGAACTACATCTCAAGGTTCATATCTCACCTTACGGCAACCTGTGAGCCCTTGTTCAAACTATTGAGGAAAGAACAGACGGTCAGGTGGAACGAAGACTGTCAGAAGGCTTTTGACAAGATCAAGGAATACTTGCAAGAACCTCCAATCCTTATGCCTCCAGTTGAAGGAAGACCTCTAATCATGTACTTGACAGTATTAGAAGAATCAATGGGGTGCGTGCTGGGCCAACATGACGAGTCTGGTCGAAAAGAGTATGCAATATACTACCTAAGCAAAAAGTTTACCGACTGTGAACAACGTTATTCACTGCTCGAGAAAACTTGCTGTGCTTTAGCGTGGGCTGCTCGCCGACTAAGACAGTATATGTTGACCCACACTACCTTGTTAATCTCAAAGATGGACCCAATCAAGTACATATTTGAGAAGCCAGCACTTACCGGACGGGTTGCGAGATGGAAAATGATCCTCACAGAGTATGACATTCAGTACACCACTCAAAAGGCCATCAAAGGCAGTGTATTGTCTGATTACCTTGCTGAGCAACCCATTGATGATTACCAGCCTATGAGATTTGACTTCCCTGATGAAGACATCATGTTCATAAAAGCAAAAGATCATGAAGAGCCTATTCACACTGAAGGGCCTGACCCGGAGGAAAAATGGACTATGATGTTTGATGGGGCTGTTAATATGAATGGTCGTGGTGTTGGTGCAGTATCATTACACCTAAAGGAGTTCACATGCCTTTCTCGGCAAAGCTCACCTTTAACTGCACTAACAACGAAGCTGAATATGAAGATTGTATTATGGGTCTTGAGGAAGCCATTGACCTCAAGATCAAGACTTTGACTGTATTCGGAGATTCAGCTCTGGTAATCAATCAAACCAACGGCAAATGGTACACCCACCAAGATCATCTGATACCTTACCGGGATTATACAAGGAGGTTACTGACTTTCTTCACAACAGTCAAGCTTGAGTATATCCCTCGAGACGAAAACCAGTTTGCAGATGCCTTGGCTACCATTTCATCCATGATCAAAGTTCAAGCTGCCAACTTTGTGCCTCAAATTGTAGTATCCAGACTTGACAGACCAGCATATGTATTTGCAGCAGATGTTGTTAAGGATGATAAGCCTTGGTTCCACGACATTAAGTGCTTCTTGGAGGATCAAACATACCCACCTGGAGCATCTTCCAATGATAAGAAGACATTAAGAAGGCTTGCTGGTAGTTTCTTTTTGAATACTGATGGTTCCTTTTATAAGAGAAACTTTGATATGGTACTCCTCAGATGCGTTGATAGGACAGAAGCAGATTTGTTAATGCACGAGGTGCACGAAGGATCCTTTGGCACCCATGCTGGAGGGCACGCAATGGCTAAAAAGTTGCTAAGATCAGGCTATTACTGGATCACAATGGATGCAGATTGTTGTGCTTATGCCAGAAAATGTCATAAATGCCAGATTTATGCGGATAAAGTGCATGTGCCTCCAAATCCTTTGAATGTGATGTCTTCACCCTGGCCCTTTGCCATGTGAGGCATTGACATGATTGGCAAGATTGAAGCGACTGCTTCAAATGGCCACAGATTCATCCTGGTAGCCATTGACTATTTTACCAAGTGGGTTGAAGCAGCTTCATATGCAAACGTTACAAGGAAAGTGGTAGCCCGATTTCTTAAGAGAGATATCATTTGTCGGTACGGAGTTCCCGAGCGAATCATTACTGATAATGGTTCCAACTTAAACAATAAGATGATGGCAGAACTATGCCGGGACTTCAAGATCCAACATCACAATTCTTCTCCTTACATGCCAAAGATGAATGGCGCTGTTGAGGCAGCTAACAAGAATATCAAGAAGATTGTGCAGAAGATGGTGGTTACCTATAAAGATTGGCATGAAATGCTACCATTTGCCTTGCATGGGTACCGAACGTCAATCAGAACGTCCACCGGGGCAACACCGTATCAGCTTGTGTATGGTATGAAAGCAGTCCTACCTGTTGAAGTTGAATTACCCTCTCTGCGGGTATTGATGGATGTTAAACTGAACGAAGCAGAATGGGTCCGGTCCCGATACGAACAACTGAGTCTGATCGAAGAAAAGAGATTGGCTGCAATCTGTCATGGGCAGCTGTATCAAAAAAGAATGAAGAAAGCCTTCGATCAGAAAGTCAGGCTCCGAGAGTACCAAGTAGGAGATCTTGTGCTGAAAAGACTCCTCCCTCCTTATACAGACCACAGGGGCAAGTGGACTCCAAACTATGAAGGGCCATTCGTAGTAAAGAAAGTTTTCTCCGGTGGAGCACTGATGCTCAGTACTATGGATGGTGAAGACTTCCTGTTCCCTGTGAATTCAGATGCAGTTAAAAAATACTTCGCATGAAAATGACCCGCTGGACATAAAAACAGAATGTGAGTCCAGGAAAAAACAGGGCATCCCGGCGAGTCAAAAACAGAATAAAAGACTCGGGCAAAAATAAGGGAAAGTAAATAAAAAAAATGTACACCCGCTGAGTTGAAAAGCCGCATTGGACAACTCAGGCAAAAATGGGTATCCCGGTGGATTGAAAACCCGAAAGGGCGATCCACGCAAAATAAGGGAATAAGCGAACAATTGCATTCTGAATTCATCTGTATCACTTACAACTCGGCAAATTCCGAAAGGTTTGAGCGTCAGTCAGAGCCAGCCTTCTTCAGAAAGCAAGATGATAAGAACGTCAACGTCATACGAGTCATAGCAAGAGGGAGAGCTCACTGAAGCGTCATCAACATTGCCAGCATCTTGTTGTTTCTCAATTTGTAATGATCTCCTCATATCAGGGGATCTGTTTCTTTGTCTGTATCTTGCCAATTCAGGGCGCGTAAATTAATAAAATTTGATTTTTCAGTCATGTCTCGTCTCGTACATTTTATTTTCGTTTGCAAAAATGTCCGATGTCGTTGAGATATTTATTGCACGAATACAGATGCTTCCCTTCTAAAAACAAGTGCTTATAGGAAATATACTTACTCCTGGGAGTGTCTAAATTCCTAAGATGGAATCCAGTGAAGGGTACCTCGGGATACTTGTGCGCTTCTTTGTCTTTACAGGATTGCAGGTATTCAAAACACGGCATGGGGCATGAAGGCTTCTCCCCAGTAGGCTGCCCAAATCATTATTTCCTCAGCACACCTTCCAAACAGCACCAGAGATGCTTTCTCCCCATCAGAGTTGCCAGGCATCACTTCTCCAACATTTCCTTCAGGGCATGTACCAGAAGATGCTCATATCCCCAGCTGAGTTGTCAAGTATCATCCTCAGCGGGATCCCCGCAGAAATCTCTAGGAAGGTCTTTCAGTGATCTTTTTTCTTCCCCAGCCGAGTGCTAGACAGGGAACTATCTCCCCGCAGAGTTTCATCCTCTATCCAGAAGAGCAACGCCTGAAAATCTCACAACAGAGTGACGAAAACTTCTACAAACCCCAGCCGGGTCCCTCATTACCAAGATAGGTTTATCGATGACCTACTTCCCCATGCAGAGTCGTATATGTCAGATCTACCAATGATCTCATCCCCAGCTGGGATACCCACTTCAAGCAGATCAGCCAGAGCTCTCCACAGCAGCGGGATCCGAATCCCGGATCAGTATCTTTGCATAATCATAGCATTCACATCATATTTTCCTCACAGAGCGTAGCATTCCGTCTAACACGGAGCATTACGGCAAAAATCAAACATATTGCATAGTCACAAGCCATGTTCTGAATCAAACGCTTGTAAATGCTGGCAATCCATCAACGATATACAGAAGACTTCCCAAATTCCCCGGCAGAAAGCCAAGGCATTTTCCCTAAAGATTCAGATACCTCCTGACACCCGTCAGTATCATATCCCCAGCAGAAAGCCAAAGCGTCCCCTTTGCACTCGCAACATCTGTGTACATATTTATACAATTCCCTGACACCCGTCCGTGTTGCCCCCCAATATAGTTACCTGAACACTTTGTAAATCATATACTTTTTTATAATATATTTTTTTCCGACACCCGTCCGTGTCATGCTCTCCCCAGCAAGTTAAACACTCGTCCGTGTTTCGCTCGTACTTGTTACTCATCATCTTTTTACTCATACAGATACCCGGCCGTATCTTGTATATACCACTTAAATCCTCTCAGATTCGACACTCGTCCGTGTTCTTTGTTAACCAGTTGGTACTCGTCCGTATCATCATCTCTGAACATGCATCAAGCGTTTGTTTCTACTGATACTCGTCTGTATCATGGTCTTAAGGATGCTCGTCCGCATCTTTAATATATGCACCATGTCAAACACTTATGTCTTCTTGAATTTAGACACTCGTCTGTGTCTACTATTCCCCAGAAGAGACCCAGCAAATCCCAATAAATTATTTCCTTTCTATCTGACATTTGTGCTATGTCATGATACCCTTTCGGCAGCTGTACCCTGCCAGGTGATCGTCCTTCACCTTTTTGATGATCGTCCTTCATCACCCCCATTGGAGTCTCTATTCATTAGAACCCCTTCCTATCCGACATCCGTCCTATGTCGTGATATTTTCAGCAGCCGTCCCCTGCTAGGTGATCGTCCTTCACCTCTTGGTGATCGTCCTTCACCTCTTGATGATCGTCCTTCATCGTCCCATCCGATGGTCGTCCCCATCGTTGATTTTGTTATCTGACATTCGTCCTATGTCACGATACCTTCAGAGCAGCCGTACCCTGCTAGGTGATCGTCCTTCACCTCTTGATGATCGTCCTTCATCATGCTTATCTGATGGCCGTCCCCATCATCGATCTTTTTCTATCCGACATTCGTCCTATGTCGCGATACTTTTGGCAGCCGTACCCTGCCAGGTGATCGTCCTTCACCTTAGATGACCGTCCCTCATCTTATCCCCAACAGAGCAGCCGTCCCCTGCTAGGTGATCGTCCTTCACCTTTGATGACCATACCTCATCATTTATTTCATGTATGCTTTGAACTCGATGTTCGCCCCCATCATTTACCTTTAATCCCCAGAGAGTTCCGTAGCTTTACTTGATGGCTGTTCCCATCACAATCTCTTGTATCCCCAGCTTGTCGGTCGTCCCCGTCATTGCTTTGTTTCCCGCATCTTCCCCAGCATGTCGGTCGTCCCCGCCATTGCTTTACCTCCAGCAGTCGTCCTCTGCTCGGCGGTCGTCCTCCGTCGCCCGCACTTTATAAACATACTTTATTTTCTTTTACAATCTATATCCCTTTTCTTCTTCATTCTGTGAGCGCAAATTTTGGACTGTCTTTGGTATTCAACCACAAGTTATCTTGTTTGCCTGATAAGCCGTCGCTTACATCCTGCACAGCTAACTCATGTTTGAATAGGGGCAGCTGTAAACACCCCAAATTTTCCCTCACTCATTCACACCATGGCTTGTGGTCTTCTCATGTGCATAAGTTCAATCATAGCATCTCATATTGCATTTTTGTTTCATTGCATTGTTTCAAAGTCATCTGCATCTAGGGTTTGTGATCTGAGCAATCCGTGAGCCATTTGAGCCACTCCAAAGGTCATCAGTCATTTCAAGAGGGTCCATGTATGTTCAAGCATCATATTATATCCTCACAAGATCAAAGAAGTCAGAGAATCACAAGAACTGAGAAAGGCATGGGAGCAGAGCCAGGTTTAACTGCACAGATGACCTAAAATTAGGGTTTTGGTTTCAGAGGCCATAACTCCAAAATTTTTGGTCATTCTTGTTTCTATTGGTCTCTATATGTTACAGGGATCATGCATACCAATTTTCATGAAGAATTTCAATGGGGAAGGCATCTGATCAATAGATGACTTCTTGAGCAAGTCAGTGCAAAATCAGGGCATCTGAGGCCCCCAATGACCCAACCAAAAGGTGTTCTCCATCATTTTGAATGTTTATGATCTTTATTTGGTCATATAAGATGTTAGAAGTTCACAAAATTGAAGAATTTCAAGCCATTTGCAATGTTGCCTTTTGGGAAAGTGACTTGTAATGTAAACTTGCTATTTTGGGAAAGTTTTTCAACCTCCTCAAATTGATTCAAAAATGCTTCAAATGAGAAAACTTTGGTCATGAAAGTTGTAGAATGGATCATTCCCTTTCCAATAAGTACAAGAACTCATTCTAATTCATCATGGATCAAAAGTTATGGCCTTTCAAAGTTGGGTAAAATCATTGAAATTTCACTTTTGCACAAAGTGGAAAACTTGCAAATTCTCATGACAAGCCTTTATGTGATTTCAATATGACCTCTAATCATCATACAAATACAATGCATGACCTAAAATTCAGTTTGGCCCAAAGAATTTCCCATTTCTATGCCTTAAGTTTCAAGTAAACATAAGCCATTTCTCATAAAAATGCAAAAGGGGATTTTCTTGCAAAATCATTCTCAAAGGGATTGTATGATCTCTAGCTGGTCTCAAGAAATTGCCATAACCTCATAAGGCATCTCACACCAAAAATTCAGCAAGACTTATCACATGTTCATGGCCAAAAATCATGAAATGTAACAAGTTGCCGAATTGCAAAAACACCTCAAACTTGTGATCCAATGCACCCAACTGTCTTCTCTTGATCCTAGGGTCTTCCTTGACTCAAGCTGAGGCAGGACAAGCCCTAAGATTGCCTCTGACCCGAGCCATGCTTGGAGTACACAAAATCTTGAATTTCTTGCATTTTGCCCATACCAATCCCACAGTGCCACCACCAACTCTCTGCCCAACCAGAGTATGATATGTGGCCATCAAGCAACCCTAAACAGACCACACACAAGCCATAAGCTCCCACATTGCAGCATACACAAAAACTGTCAAAAACCTTTCCCTCTTTGAATCACTCAACACAGCCATCAAACCTCAATTATTTCTTCACCAATGAACCACACACTCTCCATAGAACAAAAGCCCACCATCAAAACAGCCTGAAACCCCCTATATCATAACTGTGAAACCTGCCACATCAGAACACAAGCTCACGAATCAGCCACCAACAAGAGGTTTGAAGCATCCCATTGAGCTCAGGAGGTTCAGGGGAGACATTTTGCATAAGGGAAAAGTCAGGAAAGCTCATATCCATAGCTCTTCACCTCAGGTAGCTTCGAATTTCAAACTTTTCAGAGCTTGCCTTTTTTGTTACAAAATGAAAATACACATCATGGGGATCACTTTGATGCTTTTAGTTTTAAAAATGGTGTGAAAATGAACATTTTGTGCCTCTCTGAAATTTTGCCCGTGAAAATGTTTGGCTTCGATTATCTTTGTTCATGCTTGATAAATGATGTTTGATGATGGATTTGAGTTTAGTTTGGATAGGAGAATGTTTCTGGGCAGTTAATTTAGGTTGGGGTGGCCTGTAGAGGAAGCTAGGTTTTTGGATTCGCCGGAGAAGACGACCGGAACACTGTTCCGGCCGTCTGAGTTTGATTAGCCCTAATTAGGTTTAACAGGTGTAATTAAGGGAGTTTGAATATAGGTCGTGCGATTGGTTGTTCCCGCGTGTGTTGGATGGCTGGGATTTCTTGATTAGCCCTAATCAATCATTTATTAAAACTAACCTAGGTTTAATTAAATATTAAAATAGAATTAGCCAGGTTTGAACTTGGGCCGTAGGATTGCGCGTCAAGTCAAACCCTCCAAGCCCAGATTGCATTTGATCCCTTCATTTTGCATACTTTCCAATAATTCATTTTTTATTCATTTATTTTATAATTAATTTGCACGAATTATTTAAAATAGTAAAAAGCATTTAAAAATTATGAAAATTTTTGTCAAAGATTTCATTAATTTTTAGAACCCAAAAATATTTTTATTTTTATTTTTTGCATTAAAAATTATTTTTAAATCATTTAAATGTTTATTTTTAATTAGTTAATGAAAATTAATTAATTAAAAATACATTTAGGTATTTAAAAATCACCAAAAAATTCACATTGCATTCAGAAACATTTAGAAACATTATCAAACCCTCAAACCAAATTTATTTTTTGTTCTTGATGCCTTTTGATCATTTTCATTGGAATTAAATTCATTTTAAGGCAATATTTTTGTTCAAACTTTAAGAAATTCATTCTGCATAACCATTGAGAGTTTGATGATGGTTCTTCTTGCATTGCATCCTTCATGGCATGTAGTTTATAAGATAAATTTGGTTTGAATTGATCTTGCATTTTCAATTTGTTTTGCATTTTTCTTGATAAGGTACCCCAAAACCCTAGCCAAATTAGGAAATTCATAACTTTCACTAGGTTAAGAGTTGGATCCCCTCCTTTGGGCAGTGAACTTGTATAGGTTTAGGGTATCTTTTTTTGCATTTTCAATTTTTTGTCATGTCATTTGCTTCTGGTTTTGGATTTTTTCATTGCATGATGCATGTAACCCTAATTTGTGTCTTCCTTTGCATCCATTTCTCATTTGCTTGCATCCAATGACTTGCCATGACATTTTGTGCATCCACATGATTCATAATACATCTTAGGACATATTAGAATCATGTTTGATCATTGCATCTTTCATTTGCCATGTTATATGTCCATTGCATTTCATAACTTTTCATGTGCATTCATGGTTCAAAGCATGCTTTATCTGCATCCATTGTCCTTGTATGATCATTCTCATGTCTTGCCTCATGTTTGTATCATCTGTCAGCATCATTAACATTATGTAAGTGCTTCTGACTTTGGTTTGCATCATGACATTTCATCTCATTTGCATTGCATTTCATTTTCTTTTGCTAACTTTTCAGGTGGTAAGTTGTTTTGAGAAGTGAATTTGCCTTCACTTCTCACAATCTCTTCTCATATCTCTTGCATCATTGTTGCATTTTATCTTGTGTATTGGATTGAGCTTGCTCATTCATGTTCATCTCTTACTTTCTTTCTTCAAGCAACTTGCCTTCTTAAGTGAAGCAAGTTGTTTTGCTTCTTGCTCCTTTCATCTTGTTCCTCCTTGGTGGCCTTTGAAGATCTCTTTCTCTCTTAAGCCTCATGAACCCTAGGATCTCCAAGTATGATAACAATTAGGGCTTGATTAGTTCCCCACTTAGTTTTGCCTTTGTGTCATCTTTGAGTCTTCTCTTCCCATCTCATAATCAGGGACTAAACCCTAAAGGTTTTAAGGCTTTGTGATTAAGCTTATGCCTGCATCCTTCTATTAGGATGGAGTGTATAACTTTAATCCTAAGAGTTAAACCCTTAATGTGTTTAAATCCTTTAATCAATTCACTTAATAATCATCAAGACATCAAGCTTGTAACTTGGGCCTTGCATTAGGGTTCTAATTCTTCCTTAATTGGTTAAGAAGGACTAACCCTAGTGTTAATGGACAAGTCCCCCTCAAGTTGTCTTACAAATCATAAAACCCATTTCTCAATCTTATCATTAACTAAAATCCACTTTAATAAAGGCTTTGTTTTGTCATGAGGTTAATCCCTAATCATGGATTAAGTTGAGGAGTCTTTCTCAGCTTAAATGTTCTCATCTATTATCCTTCTATTAGGATGGTGTAATGAGTCCATTAAATCCTTGATTATGGCTTAAACTCATTACTTAACACTAAACAAAAACAACAAAAACATCTAAATAATTGCAAGTAGGTTAATGATCTTAATCATACATCATGGTGATTAAGTGTGGGGTGTTTACTTCATACTTAAGGTATTCTCATCACCCCTAATCAGAGGGAAGATGTGATGAGTTTACTAACCCTTGGTTTAGGCTTAAGCTCATTAACTTATGACAAACTTTCAAAAGCAATAAAAGACTGAAAACACAAAAACAAATAATAATCGTCTCCTTTGGGATTCTTTTCTCATCATCTTCACTCATAAACGAGAACTTGCTTCTTCCGTCTAATGCAAGACAGTTTGCACCTGAGCCAGACAGGTCATACACTTGAGCATAGACAAGCAAGCAGTTCACAAGTCAATTTACCTTTCAGTCTCTTTGAGTCGAACTACGGTGTTCTGACTTCCTCATTGCACGAGAGGATACGTAGGCATAACTTAACAGTTATCGAACAAAAGTCTCTGTATATTCCCCCTCCTTCCAGCATTATTCTTTAAGCCTCATAGTCTTGAGCTTCTCATTCTTTCTTACACTGACACTTCTCTTACACTTCACACTTCTTTTACACTGACACTTGCATTCTTTCCAGCATTGATACACAAATTGCACTGACACTACCCCTTTAAAACACAAATCTTTCAAGCGTGGATCCCGTTGAGTACGACGGACAATCTGGGTGCTAATACCTTCCCAGGTTGTAACCAACACCCTTTCTCAGTCTCTCTGGTTCGCGACCGTCTTATCTATATCTTTCTAGGTCTATGCAGCATTACCTTTCCTCCGGGATAAAAATGCCTAGCTGGCGACTCTTGTCTTTCTGAGTTCACCCCTGTGTGTTCTCTCCTCTTTCGCCGACCATTCGCGTTTGTACCCCTCTTGGCCTCGTGTCATCAGGTGGGAGCGACAATTAGGCCAGATTGAATATGGACCTTTAGATTGCGCGTTGGTCAATGCACCCCCCAGTTTGAACCTGATCCCTTGGATTGTCATACTTTCCCTTTAATTCATTTCATTTTCATTTTTTATCCATTTATTTTGTGCATTTTATTTAAAATACTTAGAAAAGTCCAAAAAAATATTTTCTTCTTCAATTTAATTCCAAATATTTTTCTTCACCCAAAAATATTTTTATTTTTATTTTTTGCATTAAATAATCATTTTAAAAATATTTAAATGTTTATTTTAATTAATTAATGGAAAATAATTAATTAAAATACCATTTAGGTTTCTAAAAATCCCAAAAAAATTCACATTGCATCTTAGGACATTTAGAAACATTGTCAAACCATTCATACAAAATTCTTTTTGGTATTGATCATATTTTGACATTTTCTTTGAATTTAGGGTTCATAAAATTCCCTTTTTGGAACCCTAACTTTGAAAAATCGTTTCTGCCTAGCCATGAATGGTTTTATGATGATTCGTTTTGCATTGTTTTCTATATAGCATGTAGTTTCTAGGATATTTTTGTCATGAATTTATCTTTCATTTTCCAATTGATTTTCATTTTTCCTCTTAAGGTACCCAAAATCCCTAGTTAACTTAGACAAATCCTAACTTCTTTTAGGTTAAGAGTTAGACCTTCTCCTTTTGGGTGTGATATCATATGGGGTTAGGGTTCCTTTGAGTTCATTTGTAATTTTTTATCATGTGATTTGCTTCTGTTTTGGTCATTTGCATCTCATCCTTTCATGTAACCCTAATCTTGCATCCATACTTGCATCTTACATTGCATTGCATGAACATATGAACTTGCCATGACATTATAAGCACTTGTATGCCATATTAGACATCTTAAGACATTTCTTGAACATTTCTTGGTTATTTCTTCATACATTTGCTATGCCTTGCATCCATTTCATTTCATAAACATCCATGTGTTTTCATGCTTCCTACATGCTTCCTTTGCATCCAATCTCTTGTATGAACATTCATAACACTTGGTATGCCTTTGCATCATCTTATAGCATCATTTTCATCATGTGTTTGCTTCTGGTTTTGGTTTTTACCTTTGCATATGTTTCATTTTCATTTCATTTCTTTCCTTATGCTAACATTTTCAGGTGGTAAGTAATTTGAGAAGTGAATTTGCCTTCACTTCTCATTTCTCTTCTCATTTCTTCATATGCATCATTGATGAATTTTTCTTTGCCTTAGAGTGATCTTTCTCATTCATGTTCATCTCTCCCTTTCTTTTTCCAAGTTACTTATCTTCTTCAGTGAAGTAAGTAACTTGTTTCTTCTGCTTCTCCTCCTTTCATCTGCTTCTTCCATTGGTGGCTTCTTTGAAGATCTCTTTTAAGCATCACAAACCATAGGGATATCCAGGCATGACAATAATTAGGGTTGTAATTAGTCCCCCTTTAGATTTTACCTTTGTGTCCTCTTTGTGTCTCTCTTCTCACCACATCATTAGAGACTAAACCTTTAAGGCCTTAAGACTTTGTGATTAGGGTTATGCCTGGATCCTTCTCTTAGGATGGAGTGTATAACTTTAATCATAAGTGTTAAACCCTTAATTTGTTTAAACCTCTTAATCAATCCATCTTAATAATCACTAAGACATTAACTTGTAACTTGGGCCTTGCATTAGGGTTCTAATTCTTCCTTTATTGGTTAAGAAGGACTAACCCTAGTGTTAATGGACAAGTCCTCCTCAAGTTGTCTTACAAACCCTAAAACTCACTTCTTAATCTCACCCCTAATTAAAATCCATTTAATAAAGGTTTGTTTTGTCATGAGATTAATCCCTAATCATGGATTAAGTTGAGGTATCTTCCTCAGCTTAAGTGTGCTCATCTATTATCCTTCTATTAGGATGGTGTAATGAGTCCACTAATCTTTGATTATGGCTTAAACTCATTACTTAACACTAAACAAAAACTCAAAAACATCTAAATAATCACAAGTAGTTTAATGATATTAATTCTACACCATTATGGTAATTAAGTTGAGATGTTTATCTCATACTTAAGGTATTCCCATCATCCCTAATCAAAGGGAGGATATGATGAGTTTACTAACCCTTGGGTTAGGCTTAAGCTCATTAACTTATGACAAACACAAAAAGCAATAAAAGATTGAAAACACAAAAAACAAACAATAATCGTCTCCTTCGGGATTCTTTTCTCATCATCCTCATTCACAAGCGAGAACTTGCTTCTTCCGTCTAATGCTAGACAGTTAGCACTCGAGCCAGACGAGTCATACACTTGAGCATAGGCAAGCAAGCAGTTCACAATCAATTTATTTTCAGTCTCTTTGAGTCGAACTACAGTGTTCTGACTTCCTCATTGCACGAGAGGATACGTAGGCATAACTTAACTGTTATCGAACAAAAGTCTCTTTGTCACCCCCTCTTTCAGTTTTCTTTTTAAGCCTCATTCCTGAGCACCTCACTTCACTTTCTTGCACTGACACTTGTATATCTCATTTCCAGCTTTTGCATACAGATAGCACAGACACTACCCCTTTAAACACAATCTTTTAAGCGTGGATCCCGTCGAGTACGACGGACAATCTGGGTCCTAATACCTTCCCAGGTTGTAACCAACCCCCTTTCTCAGTTTCTCTGGTTCGCAACCGTCTTATCCATCTTTTTCTTGGTTTATGCAGCATTACCTTTCCCTCGGGATAAAAATGCCTAGCTGACGACTCTATTCATTTCACTTCATTTCTCCCTTCACCGACCGTTCGCGCCTGTACCGGGATGCAAATCTTTGGGAGCGACATTAACCAACTAGACTTACTATTGTATATTAATCTAAAGAACTGAAGAAACTTCAATCAATACTGTGCCACCAGCTTGAATAAGAACTCTAGAAAGAGAGAAATAAACTCTCATCCGCCTTCGAGAAGAAATATTCTCCTCGAGTCTTCAACTTATCACCTTTCTGCCCAAGAGTAACTTGTTCCAAGACAATCCTCAAGACTCACCAACTGCCACATGCTGATTATCTTAATTCTTCGAATCCACTTCTGAGATCAACCAATTGCCATAGTTTAATTGTCTCTTTCATGAATCCTCATATGAAAAATCCAATTTCCATATAATGTCTTCTTCACATTTTTCAAAACTCTCACAAATATATCCTGATCTATAAAGTGAAACTTGATCTTCAAGTTACATGTATCCACTTGCTCAATAAAAATACACATTTAGACTCCCTAAGCCATGGATAATGTAACATCTTATCCTTCCTACATCTCCCTTAAACTTCCATGAGAACGATCTTTTTAAAGCATCATTGTTCATTCATATATATCACCCTATCTTGAGTTGATGTGCCACCTCACCAACTGAGATTCTGATGTTGAACTAGATGTCAGAACATTGTGATTCGACATCTAGTTGTTAAATTCAGCTCCTTCTTCTGCCATTTGAAATAACTTCCTCTCTTTATAAAACAAGAGTACCATGCTCTCATGGACTTGATTCACCAACCAAGTTTGAGTAGACAACCTCCATTCTGTTGATTTTGTAGTTATTTCAAACAACCTCACACATTGATGAATACCTGCCAGTGCTTCTCTAAAGACTTCAAACCTACCATTGTTTGAGTCTTCAGAAGGACTAGTTAGAAACTAACCCTCATTGTTGTACCAAGGATGCTACATTTCCCTGAGTAGATTCTTCTTCACAAAGTTGCTGAAATTGCCACCTATCTGAAATCCATGATGAGCATTCTGGAATGACCTAAAGTACATGGTTCAGAAATAAACCAATCCAAGTAGTCATCAAGATTATGATGTCTTAATAGTCTTCCATCTCCATCTGTAAAAGTGCATCACCATCTGGAAAAGTCTTAATACTTTCCAGGAAAATATGCGAAGCCAATAATCCTAGGTCAAAAGCCTAGGATACTTCTGAGTGAATGTAGAACCCCTCTCATGATTCTCCAAACTTCTGATAAAAAGATGTTAGAACATCCGATACAACATCCCCAATCTTGAATCACAAGGATACTCAAATTTGCACATAACAATTGATTTTTAATCCTTGTAGTAATAACCATTGTCAGGTTCCAAGATATTCTGAATATCACATAGATATTCCTCTTCATCATGTCTTTTTCTGAGATTGTGCAAGTTGTTAAGATATTAAGGCTACCCCTTGACTCAAGCTCTTATGATTATCTCTGAACAAATCCTAATTACCTTAACAGTGTGAACCCATACTTAGGGTTAAGAAGTGTGAGTTCTTCCTTGCACGCTGTTTGTGGACGGTGAAAATAAATCACCTTCATTGTCTTCACTTCCATGCTTCCAAGAAAGAACCTCATAGTCTGAAGAATAACTAGCAAACTCCAGAATACAGATGAATTGCCTTGATTGGACTTGATCATCATATCAAGTGTCTTCAACAACTTAGCCAACAAGAAATCATCAAACCCCTAGAGCATGAGTTTGATAATTCATCTTACCCCTTATATCCAACTTGACTTTAGCATACATGATAACGCCACTCAATCATGTACCAAGTCACATAAGACTCAATCATCACAATAGCATCCCTCTTCTCTCGACTTTGGAATGCTATGTGTCTTCAAACTGATTGACATCTACAAGAACAAAATAAGGTGAGGAAAACTACAAGCTTTCTTCAATCAATAATCCAGTATCCCATACTACTAGAAATCTTCAATCAGAATATATGCAACAGAATCAATAAAGAAATACTTCTATTTTCCATAGACAAGATGTCAAGACATATTTAAGGACACCATCCAAGAGAACTACCGCTCCTCCTATTTGTTGTTGCAGAACCCTTAAGACAATAACTCCTCCTGTTTAATCACCAGAAAGTACCCCATGGATCTTATCCAGAAAACAGACCAGGATGCTTGCTCTGATACCAATTGAAATTCTAGTTATATAGATACTCTAATGTCCTATCTTAATGTTAAGACAATGATTACCGCACTTAAGCATAATAAACCCTAGGTCTAAGTCTTCATATATATAGACTTCTGTTTTCTTGGGCCTTCTATCTTTGCTCGTTGATCTAGTCTTTTAGGAGTGAAAAAAATCCTGAAAAGATTTGTTATGGAATTAAACTTACTTAAGTAATAGTTCAGGATGTCCTATTAACATGATATGACATCTTCTTCGGCATCTTTGACTTCTGAAATATTTCTTCACCATTAGGTTTTACGGAAATTCTGTCAAACGCTAGGAGCTTTTAGTATACAATGATATTGGTTCTATTTATAGGACATCATATAAACATTATAATAAATACAAATTTATTAATTAAGGAAAGAAGTTATTAGGAGACAAATCTTCCAATTATTCATAACACTCCCCTTGGATGTTTGTTTTGGATATGCCTCATTAAAACCTTACTAGAAAAAACCCAGTGGGAAAAAATCTAGTGAACAAAAAAGAGTACAATATCATTTTAAAACAAATTTATTTCTCCCTCTCAGTGGAACAATTATTTCTTCGATGATGAAGACCAATCTTTTGTACTAATTCATTAAAAGTACTACTTGATAGTGACTTTGTGAAAAGGTCTGCAAGATTGTCACATGAACGAATTTGTTTGATGTTTATATCATCGTTCTTCTGAAGATCATGAATGAAAAAAACTTTGGAGAGATATGTTTTGTTCGGTCTCCTTTAATGTAATCATCTTTCAATTAAGTGATTCATGCGGTATTATCTTCATATATGGTCGTTGTATTTATTTTTCCTAAAGACAAACCACAAGTATTTTTTATATGTTGGATTAAGGATCTCAACCAAACACATTCTCGACTTGCCTCATGTTTTGCTAAAAGTTTTGCATGATTAGATGAAGTTGTTTCTATTGTTTATTTCAATGATCTCCATGAAATTGATCTACCATCACATGTAAGCAAATAACCTGTTTGTGATCTACCATTGTGAGGATCTGACAAGTAACCTGCATCTGCATAACTTGTTAATTCGAGTTTGGATACTTTGGTATAAAACAGACTTATGTTTATTGTACCTCTAAGATAACAAAGTATATGTTTGACTTTATTCTAATGTCTTTGTGTAGGTGAAGAACTATATCTTGCTAATAAATTAACCAAAAATGATATATCGGGACGTGTATAATTAGCAAGGTACATCAGTGCTCCAATCGCATTGAGATATGGCACTTCAGGAGCAATTAGTTTTTATCCTCTTCTTGAGGTCTAAAATATTCTTCTACATGTCCAGTGATCTAACATCAACGGGGTACACGACATACGAGACTTATCCATATACAAATGTTTTAGCAGTTATGCTACATAACATATGATATTTGTCCATATAGAAATATTTTAATACTTTTCTATATAACCTTCTGGGTGTATGAAAGTTCCATTGTCTAAATGTTCATTTAGTGAGGACCTTTTATTTTCCAAGTCCTTCATCTAAAATAATTTCTTTATACAATTTATAGCTTTTGGAAATTCTTTAGTAGTTCTATTAATATTTATACTATCCATATAGACAACTATTATTGCAAATTCTTTTCCAAACCTTTTTTTTTGGTAGTAAAAATGGAGTTATTTGTATATCTCTACCTTAGTAAATATTTATCGAGATGATGTGTCCATATTGTTTTAGCCTATAGAGATACTTGTTCAACTTTATGTCCATATCAAGTGACTCATACAAATAAGATGTTACAACACCCATCATGTTCAAATCAAGCTCTTCATGTGCTATAAGGCTGTCATACCCTAAATTTTGACCAGGAATTTTCGATTTTTTTTGTTCATTTTTTGACGCATTTTGTCGATATATCGAAATTTAATCATTTTGGCATTTTAAGTTAAACATCTCATTAATCATTATTCATGCATCATTTAGTCGATTTCTATCATGCCATGTCATTCTCTTTTGTTTTTTATTATTCATAATTTTAGATTTATTTAAAAATATTTTTTGTCTTATTTAAGGTTTATTTTTTTAGTTAGTCTAATTAAAATTTAGAATAGTTTTAATTAAGTTTAATTTTGAAATTTATAACTGTTTTGTTTTATATAGTTAGTTTTTATTTGATCTTTTATTTAATTTAATTTGGTTTAGTTGTTCATTTTTAATTTAATTTAATTTATGGTATATATTAGTTTCTTTTATTTTAGTTATCTTATTTTTTAGTCTATGTAGTTATTTTTAATCAGTTTTTTTTATTTAATTTAAATAATTTAGTTTATGTGTTTATTTATTTCAAATCCAAAAAAATAATAAGTTATTTATTTTGTGTTTTGTCCTAAGAAAGTCAGCATGTATCCTGCAGTGGAAGAAAAGGACCCAACACAACCTTTGACCAAAAAACAAAAAAAAGGCTTACATCCTACACCCCTCTCTATACAAAACTCTGCTACTACACCATCAACACTCCAAAAAATTTGAATCAAAATGGCCATGAAAAAGATGCCAATAAAAAAGGGAAAAAGGAGAGTTCAATACAGAGGGAGGGGGGGCTGACGGAAAAAAAAGGGGACTGCCTGCATAAAGTGATAAAAACAATTTTCAGAGTAGGGAGGAGAGGACATCTAAAGAAAACACAGAGGGAGAACAAGG
The DNA here is from genome assembly GCA_963966055.1 of Lathyrus aphaca. Taxonomy (NCBI): domain Eukaryota; kingdom Viridiplantae; phylum Streptophyta; class Magnoliopsida; order Fabales; family Fabaceae; genus Lathyrus; species Lathyrus aphaca. The sequence goes on from OZ014519.1 coordinate 149,789,318, forward strand.
CAAAAACAGAAGGGAGGGGATCGATACAAAAGGTGAGGTTTTTCACGGCAATAGGGGAAACTGAATAAATCCCAAATACACACAACAACCTCCATTGATTCTCTTAAACATAAACACGGCTACACCACTACGGAACTTCTGATTTCCACCATTTTCATAAACACAAGCCAAACTGTTCGACCCTGTAAAGCGTAAATCATCATACAAATCAATAACACCTTTGAACCTTCTTCGTCAATAATCTGGATCCACCCTCAACCCTTGCTCAAATCTGAACAACCAATAATCAACCTTTCACCGTGATTCACGGACCAAATCGAAACGCAAACCCGAAAAACCTTCAACCAAAATCATTTCTGCTAAAACCCTTTTTGCAACCGCCTTCACCATAAGCAACCACCCAACCGTTAAAACCACCCCTACCAACGCGAAATCAACCATCAACCTTCACCACCACCGCAAAACGCGTCCCCAGACCCGGTTGGAAACCCCGATCCAAACCGCCAACGAACAAATTTGAGAGAGACCTGAGCACGAGATAGAGAGTTTGAGAGACATAGCGAGAGAGCTCGACTGAGAGCGTTTCTTCGAACAAATTGAGCGAGAGAGATTGAATCGACGTAGGAGAGAATCATCATCTGTTTTTTGAGAGTGAGGTAGAGGCGTCGTGAATCGTTCATGGTGAGGGCGTTTTCTTTCCTTTCTGAAGGGTGACTATTGGGGAAGATCGATTCACATCGCATTGTGTTTTCCAGAAAGTCCCCTTTCCATTAGTTTATTTCTGTTTTATATACTTTTTATATATTTATTTGGCTTATTTATTTTGTTTTATTTATTTTTGTTTTATAAAAGATCTAACCGGGCCATAATAGCCATTTTTAAGCCCATAGTCTATGCTGAGTTTGCTACATACACAAGCCAGACGCAAACACACCCTTATTTTTAGTTTTTTCAATTAAGTTGCTTCCCTTGTTTATAATGTCTTATTGATAGCAGATGATGGGCTTTGGGGAAGCCCGTTATGTATTCTACCTACACACTGGCCCATTCTATACACTCCCTATTCATGTTTATTTCATTTTTTTCTTTTTATTGTTAAATAGTTTTTGTGGTTTTTATTTAATTTTATAGTCTTTTTTTATAGGGCCGATGATATAGTAAACGATCGAGATTTGCCCGATTTCATTAAATCGGCGAAACTCGATCAATATGAGGCCATTTTTTTAATTTAGTTATTATTTACCATTTTTATTCCGGCTTATCTTTCCATTTGGTCAATTATTTTATTTTATTCCTAAGGTTTCACCTCATTTTATTTATTTCACTTATTTCATAGTTTATTTTACTTAGATCATTTGGGTTATTTATTTTATTTTCGTATTTTATACAATATTTAATACTAACGGTTCCGATTAATTTGTACACTGCACACACGCTTCCTCTTGGACAAAATACAACGACACCCTTTATTTCCTTGCAAATCTTATATAAATTATCATGTATCCCGTCCCTTTTATTTTGAACGCAATTTATTTCTTTCGCATTTATTTTACCGGTTTGGACTTTGCTAGGAATACCCATAGGAATTAGAAATCGAATACACTTAATTAATCGAATAAACAATTCACGCGCCTACATTTGCACACATGTAAGTCGGTCACTATGTGATCGCCGTCTGTACGACATTACACGTCTAATTTATTTAACGAGGAACTGAGCTTCGGAATCTAGCATTCCGCGGGTCTTTAATGAATCACACCTGGGCTAGCCCCACGCGTAGTGTTTCATTTACTCCTTCGTTATAAAAAAAAACAACAATAACCCTAATTCATCCAAAATAATCGCAAGACGTCTCTAAATTTACATATTAATTAACGTAAGAACTAAACTGAGGAATCTAGCATTCCTCGGGTTTTTGAATTGAATTACTGTTGGGGTTAGCCCTCGATTTGTAATTTGTTCGCTCTTTCGTCTCCAAAACGTAAATCTTAAATTAAATTTGTGAAAGAACTAAATTCAAGAATCTAGCATTCCTCGGGTTTTTGAGTTGGATTACTATTGGGGCTAGCCCTTGATTTGTAATTCGTTCGCCCTTTCATCTCCAAAACAATCGCGTCTTAATTCAAAAATCAAATAACGAAAGAATAGAACTCTGGAGTCTAGCACTCCGCACGTTCTGGAATGCAATCACTCTTGGGCTAGCCACACGCTACGTGGTTTATTCACCCTCTCGTTCCTAAAACACGAAAACATTTCATTTAATTATACAAAGAACTGAACTCAAGAATCTAGCATTCCTCGGGTGCTTGAATTGAATTACTCCTGAGGCTAGCCTTCGGGTTGTAATTCATTCACTCTTTCGTATTCAAAACAATTCAACAACCTTGAGGGATTAGGCATGATTCATCTCCTTAGGAAAGATGTTCCTCCTATCAACCACAAACACAAATCAAATCTTACAAACAATTATTCTCAAAGGAAGAATGTGGCATTGCTTGTCCATCTTTATATCCAAGTTTAAAGCTTCTTCCGATTTTATTTCTCAAAGGAAGAATGTGGCATTGCTTGTCGATTCTCGTATCCAAGTTTAAAGTTTCTTCTGAATTTTATTTATTCTCAAAGGAAGAATGTGGCATTGCTTGTCGATCCTCGTATCCAAGTTTAAAGCTTATTTCGATTTCCCGTTCCTCAAATGTTTGTGGTGGAATAGGTGAGATATCCCCCTTAAAGATGACAACTTGTCTATTTCATTTCAAATACAACTTAAAACTTACCAACCAATACAAACTATTTTCCATAGTTAATCAGCGAGTAACTGAACTCCGGAGTCTAGCACTCTGCACGTTCTTGAATGCAATCACTCCCGGGCTAGCTCCACGCGACGTGGTTCATTCGCCCTCTCGTTTTAAAACACCTTAACAAAGGTCAGACACTTTTTTTAAAAAGAACATTGTTTAAATCTTTCTATCTCGCAAACAAGCTAGCGCTTCAGCCTCCCACCACGAGCAGATAAGCCAACGCTTAGCAGATTAGAAAGCGCTTTCAAACAATCGTTCAATAAAAAACACAAACCGTAGTTTCACGAACTACGAAGCTCTGACTTTCCCATTGCACAAGGGAATATGTAGGCACAAATATTTTAATCCTTCGCGAGCACCCTAATAAAAAATTCAATCATGTTTCCGTCACAATAATAAAAAACTTAACCTTTCTCCATAATAAATAATAATTTTTCTTTTCACTTTAATAAGAAATCTTAATCATTAAAACAAGACAATAACATAAGTTAATATTTAAGCGCAAATTAGACTAAGAGGTTCCCGTTGAGTACAACAGACGTGAGGGGTGCCTAATACCTTCCTCTTGCGTAACTGACTCCCGAACTTAGATTAGTGGTTTCGTTGACCTTCTCTTATCCCATTTAGGTTGTGTCTATATCTCCTTTTTCTCTAGTTAGAATAAATAGAATTAGGTGGAGACTTTGTTGTTTGTTTTAGGATCGTATTAACCTCGAAAAGGGAGATATAGACACAACCTAAATCGGATAAGAAATGGTCAACAAAACCACTAATCTATGTTCGGGAGTCAGTTACGCAAAGGGAGGGTGTTAAGCACCCCTCATGTCCGTTGTACTCGACGGGAACCTATTAGTCTAATTTGTGCTTAAATGTTAACTTATATTATTGTCTTCTTTTAATGATTAAAGTTACTAAGATTGCTTATTAAAGGGAAAAGAGAATTATTATTTATTACGGAGAAAGGTTAAGTTTTTTATTATTGTGCTCGTGAAGGATTAAAATCCCTGTGCCTACGTATTCCCTTGTGCAATGGGAAAGTCAGAACTTCGTAGTTTGTGCAACTACGGTTTGTGTTTTTTAATTGAACGATTGTTTAAAATGCATTCTACTGCTAAGCATTGGCTTATCTGGTCGCGATGGGAGGCTGAAGAGCTAGCTAATTTGCGAGATAAAAAGATTTAAACAATGTTCATTTTTAGAAAAGTGTTTGACCTTTGTTAAGGTGTTTTAAAACGAGAGGGCGAATGAACCACACCTAATTCTATTTATTCTAACTAAAGAATAGGGAGATATAGACACAACCTAAATCGGATAAGAAATGGTCAACAAAACCACTAATCTATGTTCGGGAGTCAGTTACGCAAAGGGAAGGTGTTAAGCACCCCACATGTCCGTTGTACTCGACGGGAACCTCTTAGTCTAATTTGTGCTTAAATGTTAACTTATGCTATTGTATTCTTTTAATGATTAAAGTTACTAAGATTGCTTATTAAAGGGAAAAGAGAATTATTATTTATTACGGAGAAAGGTTAAGTTTTTTATTATTGTGCTCGTGAAGGATTAAAATCCCCGTGCCTACGTATTCCCTTGTGCAATGGGAAAGTCAAAACTTCTTAGTTTGTGCAACTACGGTTTGTGTTTTTTAATTGAACAATTGTTTAAAATGCATTCTACTGCTAAGCATTGGCTTATCTGCTCGCGATGGGAGGCTGAAGCGCTAGCTAATATGCGAGATAAAAAGATTTAAACAATGTTCATTTTTAGAAATGTTTTTTACCTTTGTTAAGGTGTTTTAAAACGAGAGGGCGAATGAACCACGTCCGTGGGGCTTGCCCAGGAGTGATTGCATTCAAGAACGTGCGGAGTGCTAGACTCCGGAGTTCAGTTACTCGCTGATTAACTATGGAAAATAGTTTATATTGGTTGGTAAGTTTTAAGTTGTATTTGAAAAGAAAGGTGCAAGTCGTCATCTTTAAGGGGGATATCTCTCCTATTCCACCACAAACATTTGAGGAACGGGAAATAGAAAGAAGCTTTAAACTTGGATACGAGGATCGACAAGCAATGCCACATTCTTCCTTTGAGAATAAATAAAAGTCGAAAGAAGCTTTAAACTCGGATACGAGGATCGACAAGGAATGCCACATTCTTCCTTTGAGAAATAAAATCGAAAGAAGCTTTAAACTTGGATATAAAGATCGACAAGCAATGCCACATTCTTCCTTTGAGAATAATTGTTTGTAAGATTTGATTTGTGTTTGTGGTTGATAAGAGGAACAACCTTCCTAAGGAGATGAATCATACCTAATCCCTCAAGGTTGTTGAATTGTTTTGAATATGAAAGAGTGAAAGAATTACAACCCGAAGGCTAGCCTCAGGAGTAATTCAGTTCAAGCACCCGAGGAATGTTAGATTCCTGAGTTCAGTTCTTCGTATAATTAAATGAAACGTTTTTGTGTTTTAGGAACGAGAGGGTGAATAAACCAAGTCGCGTGGGGCTAGCCCATGAGTGATTGCATTCCAGAACGTGTTGAGTGCTAGACTCCAGAGTTCTGTTCTTTTGTTATTTGATTTGTGAATTAAGACGCGATTGTTTTGGAGATGAAAGGGAGAATGAATTACAAATTTAGGGCTAGCACCAACGATAATCCAACTCAAAAACCCGAGGAATGCTAGATTCCTGAGTTTAGTTCTTTCACAAATTTAATTTAAGATTTACGTTTTGGAGACGAAAGAGCGAACGAATTACAAAGGGGGCTAGCCCCAACAGTAATTCAATTCAAAAACCCGAGGAATGCTAGATTCCTGAGTTTAGTTCTTACGTTAATTAATATGTAAATTTAGAGACGTCTTACGATTAATCGGAACCGTTAGTATTAAATATTATATAAAATGCGAAAATAAAATAAATTACCCAAATGATCTAAGTAAAATAAACTATGAAATAAGTGAAATAAATAAAATGAGGTGAAACTTAGGAATAAAATAAAATAATTGACCAAATGGAAAGATAAGCCGAAATAAAAATGGTAATTAATAACTAAATTAAAAAAATGGCCTCATATTGATCAAGTTTTGCCGATTTAATGAAATCGGGCAAATCTCGATCGTTTACTATATCATCGGCCCTATAAAAAAGACTATAAAATTAAATAAAAACCACTAAAAATATTTAACAATAAAAAGAAAAAAAATGAAATAAACATGAATAGGGAGTGTATAGAATGGGTCAGTGTGTAGGTAGAATACAACACGGGCTTCCCTAAAGCCCATCATTTGCTAGCAATAAGACATTATAAACAAGGGAAGCAACTTAATTGAAAAAACTAATAATAAGGGTGTGTTTGCGTCTGGCTTGTGTATGTAGCAAACTTAACATAGACTATGGGCTTAAAAATGGCTATTATGGCCCGGTTAGATCTTTTATAAAACAAAAATAAATAAAACAAAATAAATAAGCGAAATAAATATATAAAAAGTATATAAAATAGAAATAAACCAATGGAAAGGGGACTTTCTGGAAAACACAATGCGATGTGAAACGATCTTCCCCAATAGTCACCCTTCAGAAAGGAAAGAAAACGCCCTCACCATGAACGATTCACGATGCCTCTGCCTCACTCTCTAAAAACCAATGATGATGAAACCTCTTACTCTCCTGCGTCGATTCAGTCTCTCTTGCTCAATTTGTTTGCTTTCAAAGAAATGCTCCCAGTCAAGCTCTCTCGCTATGTCTCTCATACTCTCGATCTCGTGCTCAGGTATCTCTCAAATTTGTTTGTCAGCGATTTGGATCGGGGTTTCCAGTCGGGTCTGGGGACGAGTGTTGCGGTGGTGGTGAGGGTTGATGGTTGATTTCGCGTTGGTAGGGATGGTTTTAACGGTTGGGTGGTTGCTTATGGTGAAGGCGGTTGCGAAAAGGGTTTTAGCGGAAATGATTATGGTTGATGGTTTTTCGGGTTTGCGATTCGATTTGGTCTGTGAATCACGATGAAAGGTTGATTATTGGTTGTTCAGATTTGAGCAAGGGTTGAGGGTAGATCCAGATTATTGACGAATAAGGTTCAAAGGTGTTATTGATTTGTATGATGATTTACGTTTTGCAGGGTCGAACAGTTTGGCTTGTGTTTATGAAAATGGTGGAAATCAGAAGTTCCGTAGTGGTGTAGTCGTGTTTGTGTTTAAGAGAATCAATGGAGGTTGTTGTGTGTATTTGGGTTTTACTCAGTGTCCCCTATTGCCGTGAAAAACCTCCCCTTTTGTATCGATCCCCTCCCTTCTGTTTTTGCCTTGTTCTCCCTCTGTGTTTTCTTTAGCTGTCCTCTCCCCCTACTCTGAAAATTGTTTTTATCACTTTATGCATGCAGTCCCCTTTTTTCCATCAGGCCCCCCTCCCTCTGTATTGAACTCTCATTTTTCCCTTTTTTATTGGCATCTTTTTCATGGCCATTTTGATGTAAATTTTTTGGAGTGTTGCTGGTGTAATAGCAGAGTTTTGTACAGAGAAGGGTGTAGGATGTAAGCCTTTTTTGGTTTTTTGGTCAAAGGTTGCGTTGGGTCCTTTTCTTCCACTATAGGATACAGGCTGGCTTTCTTAGGACAAAACACAAAATAAATAACTTATTATTTTTGTGAATTTTAAATAAATAAACACATCAAACTAAATTATTTAAATTAAATAAAAATAACTGATTAAAAATAACTACATAGACTAAAAAATAAGATAACTAAAATAAAAGAAACTAATATATACCATAAATTTAATTAAATTAAAAACGAACAACTAAACCAAATTAAATAAAATAAAAGATCAAATAAAAACTAACTATATAAAACCAAACAATTATAAATTTCAGTAATAAAAATTAAACTTAATTAAAACTATTCTAAATTTAAATTAGACTAACTAAAAAAATAAACCTTAAATAAAACAAATAATATTTTTAAATAAATCTAAAATTATGAATAATAAAAAACAAAAGAGAATGACATGGCATGATAGAAATCGACTAAATGATGCATGAATAATGATTAATGAGATGTTTAACTTAAAATGCCAAAATGATTAATTTTCGATATATCGACAAAATGCGTCAAAAAATGAACAAAAAAAATCGAAAAATTCCTGGTCAAAATTTAGGGTATGACAGCTGCCCCTATTTAGTCATCTTGAACCTGAATGTACGAGTAAAAAAAGATTTTTTTTTGGACATTCAAGGTGGAAGAGGATTAAATATCAGAATACCTAAAATTTTGACTGAAAATGCAGATGGGATGATATGATATGCAATGTGAAATGCAAGACAAAGGCTAATATGCTGCTGGTTAAGAAAATTGACACTACTGGGGATTAGACACACATGACTGGAGTACAATCCACATGAGGAATTTTCTCTTGAGCGAACCCAGATGACAACTCTCTACAAAATTCCAAGATAAAGTCCTTGGACGAATCCCATCAGAGAAGTCTTCTGCTGAGATTTAGAACATCATTTGGAAATACCTTCTGTCAAGGTATCAAAGCGAACCAGAAATCTACTGTCGAGATCCTGGAGGGAAAACCATCTTCTGTTGAAGTCTGCTGGAGATCTACTGTCGAGATTACCAGAGAATCTAAGAAAGAAATATCTTCTGTCGAGGTATCAAAATGAACCAAAAATCTACTGTCGAGATCTTGGAATGAAACAAATTTTGTTGAAGTATGCTGGAGATCTACTGCGAGATTACCAGAGAATCGAAGAAAGAAATACCTTCTGCCAAGGTATGCGAGGAATCTTCTGCTGATACTTGCCAGAAAATAAAAGGAAACAACTTCTGTCGAGGCTTGGAATGAGGTCATTTTGATGATAAACAAAGGTTCACAGCAAACTTCTCACCATGTCTTGGAGAGATTCCATTTGCTTGAAAAAAAGGAGATTTATGCCAAACTTCTCAACATGAATTGGAAAGATGCCATTCTATAGAACCCTCATCATACTTCCCTTCTTTTGAAAGAGACAGCCATATGATGGAGAACAACTTCATGCTCAAACTTCTCAACTTGTCTGGGAGAGATGCCATTTGACGAAAATTGGAAATTCGCAACAAACTTCTCACCTTGTATGGGAGAGATGCCATTTGTTGGAAAAATAAAAAGAGATTCATATCAAACTTCTCAACGTGTATTGGAGATATGCCATTTGATAGAACCCTCATCATACTTCCCTTCTTCTGAAAGAGACAACCATATGATGAAGAACAACTTCATGCTCGAACTTCTCAACTTGTCTGGAAGAGATGCCATTTGATGGAAATTGGAAAATTCACAAAAAACATCTCAACTTGTCTGGAAGAGATGCCATTTGTTGGAAAACAAGGAGATTCATATCAAACTTCTCAACGTGTATTGGAGAGATGCCATTTGATAGAACACTCACCATACTTCCCTTCTTCTGAAAGAGACAGCCATATGATGGAGAACAACTTCACACTCAAACTTCTTAACTTGTCTGGGAGAGATGCCATTTTACGGAAATTGGAAAATTTACAACAAACTTCCCACCTTGTCTGGGAGAGATGCCATTTGTTTGAAAACAAGGAGATTCATATCAAACTTCTCAACGTGTATTGGAGAGATGCCATTTGATAGAACCCTCATCATACGTCCCTTCTTCTAAAAGAGACAGCCATATGATGGAGAACAACTTCACGCTCGAACTTCTCAACTTGTCTGGAAGAGATGCCATTTGACGGAAATTGGAAAATTCACAACAAACTTCTCAACTTGTCTAGGAGAGATGCCATTTGTTGGAAAACAAGGAGATTCATATCAAACTTCTCAACATGTATTGGAGGGATGCCATTTGTTAGAACCCTCACCATACTTCCCTTCTTCTGAAAGAGACAGCCATATGATGGAGAATAACTTCACGATCAAACTTCTTAACTTGTCTGGGAGAGATGCCATTTTACGGAAATTGGAAAATTCACAACTAAATTCTCACCTTGTCTGGGAGAGATGCCATTTTACGGAAATTGGAAAATTTACAACAAACTTCTCACCTTGCCTGGGAGAGATGCCATTTGTTGGAAAACAAGGAGATTCATATCAAACTTCTCAACGTGTATTGGAGAGATGCCATTTGATAGAACCCTCATCATACTCCCCTTCTTCTGAAAGAGACAGCCATATGATGGAGAACAACTTCACGGTCAAACTTATCAACTTGTCTGGAAGAGATGCCATTTGACGGAAATTGGAAAATTCACAACAAACTTCTCAACTTGTCTGGAAGAGATGCCATTTGTTGGAAAACAAGGAAATTCATATCAAACTTCTCAACGTGTATTGGAGAGATGCCATTTGATAGAACCCTCACCATAGTTCCCTTCTTCTGAAAGAGAGAGCCATATGATGGAGAACAACTTCACGCTCAAACTTCTCAACTTGTCTGGAAGAGATGCCATTTGACGGAAATTGAAAATTCACAACAAACTTCTCATCTTATCTGGGAGAGATGCCATTTGTCAGAAAACGAAGTTCATACCAAACTTCTCCGCCGAATTGGGGAGATTTCATTTGATAGAACGATAACCTTGCTGGGGATGAACAAATTGCTCGAAAAGAGACGCCATCCGTTGATTCACCTTGAAATTCATGGATAAGAACAAGCTTCTCCAATAAAGAGACTGCAACTTGTTGATTCACTTGGAGGTCCAAGGATAAGAACAAGCTTCTCCAATAAAGAGACTGCCACTTGTTGTCAGGTATAAGTACTCCAAAAGAATGTTGCAACAACACTGCTGGAGAACCAAGTTCGTCTTCACTGGGGGAACCTTCAACAAATTATTTCTAGGAGAAAAAGTATTCAAATGTGAAAAATGAATTCACTTTCCATCTGGAATTGCTAGGGATGGATCGACTGCTCGGAAAGAGACTTCCATCTGTTGATTTACTCAAAAGTTCAAGGACAAAACAAGCTTCTCAAATAAAGAGATTGCCACTTGTTGATTTCACTTAAAGTTCAAGGAAGAAACAAGCATCTCGAATAAAGAGCTTCCACTTGTTGATTCCACTTAGAAGTTCAAGGACGAAACAAGTTTCTCGAATAAAGAGAGTGCCACTTGTTGTCAGGTATAAGTATTCCAAGATAATGTTGCAACAACACTGCTAGGAAGCAAAATTTGTCTTCACTGGGGGAACCTTCAACAAATTCCTTCTAGGAGACAAAGTATTCAAAGGTGCAAAATAAATGCACCTTCCATCTGGGAATTCAATCATCAAAATTGTCAAAGACCAAATTCAATCCAGGAACGAGCTGGAAAGAAACTGTCAAGCAAGACACTAACCCATGAGGAATGAACTCAACTGGGTTTTATCCTATCGAAGTGTGGAAAGCAAAACTCTTCCACGAGGGTAGAATCTCAGTGGGGAGTTAGAAAGAATGTACATTTTCTGTCTAAGGCTGACAACTCTATTTTGAGAGAGACACATCATGTGGGGATAAACACGACCAAGGTGGATGAAGTATGCATCAATGAATGCAACATGAATATGAATATGAATTCAATTTATGATGTACATGTATGCATATGCGTTATGTTTATGCTGATAAACACACAAAACAGACACAAGAGATAAATTGGTGACAAAATAAACATCTCAATAAACGGATACTCGACCAATCTCGTCAAAGTGTACGCGATCACTGAAGATAGGGTAGAGAGCCATCCATGGAATAAAGTCCTGCTACAAAGCTCAAATCTCTTTGAGGAGAGAAAGATACTTCAATCGGGAAATAGACCCAATCAAATCTTCTAACTTCAATTCCCATCAGAAGGAAACAAACATACAAACTATGTTTGCTTAGGATGAAGTAAATTTGTACTCCGTTGGGGGAGAAAATCACATTCAGCTGGAGAAGCTTGAATCAAGGCTCAATTGGGGATACTAAACTTAGTATCTCACTGGAAGCACTAAATAGTAAAAGAAATCCACCAGAAAATACTGAGTCATGCCTCTAACACATCATAGCAACCTGACGTACATACCCATCATCTGGAGATACTTGCAAGGTAGATTGCAAGAGCGTCTTGCTTAGGGAAACACGTGGTCATGCACCCACGAAATGGTTTGTGAGAAGAGATCATCTCAAGAGGATTTTATAGAAGACTTGGCATTCAAAATGCCCCAGTGTCTTCAAACTCTTGGAGAGATTTTGTCGAATCTCGACGTAACTGCCCCAGATTAACCCTGTTTAGCAAAGTCTTCAAGCAACATGCTTCTGGGAATGATCATTCTCTGAAATGGTTGTTCAACTACTCATTAGAGTTTCAAATCTCAAGATATTAAGCTCATCACTGGTACTCATACATAGGCTTATATGATATCAAGCAAATGCTAACAAGCAAAATGTTAATGTTGAGACTGCTAATGCAATGCACAAGTTTGTCTCGAAGTTTTTTTTTATGTTTTTGAAAATATATTCACAATAGCCTGTGACCGAATCACTAGCTAGGATGTGATATTTATTTTTATAAAGCCAACACAAATTTTGAGCATAGCTCATAGGAGTCAGGAAACACTATCTCATCTAGTGTGCTTTCGAAATAAACCATACTTCAATTAGGACTTTTGAGGGTTGTAATGTGGTTTGGTTCACGGTTCTTAGAAATAAAGGATAACGGCTCAAAGTTTATTTGGTGCCCACCCATTCTCCGTGATGTTCTCCAATCCTAGGTCCAGCTAAATTGATACATACATTTGTCTTGATAGCGTAGAGATGATGCTCCAAGGCAGCTTGAAATGACAATCATCTTATTTGTCCCCTATGGATATCAGTGACCCCTTTGACTTTGATATGGTGATCACTAAATCTTATGGATTTGAGGACTTCTTTTGATTGATTTATTCTATTCGGTCCCTAAGCCTCTCTTTAAGTGTTTGACTTAGGCGAGATTCTCTTTTTCTTTTTTCTTATATATATATATATATATATATATATATATATATGTATATATATATATATATATATATATATTATATCTTTGGAAGGTTGATATTTGTGACTGTCAAGTCGTTGGTTGTAGTGGATTCCTTGATGGGATGTTTCATCTTATGATTTGAATGTGTAACTAGATTAACTGAACACTACCCTGCGCCAGGTTAAGCGTAAAGGTTTTGAATTATCCAAAAGAAACTCCTACTTCTAGGCTCGAAGTGGTTGACTAGGGATTAACTCCTTATTTCTCCAGTGTTTGGGGATTTGAAATAATGCCTGTACATCGTCAGTAGGTTTTAATCAAAAGCATTCCACTAGAGAATTTGCATTCTAATTTCGTCATCCTCCCTCAAATTCTCTGCCTAAGCAGGAGATGGGATAATGTTGGCATTATAATAGTAGAAAAAGCATAATGAGTGAATACGAATGGACTGCTTCAAGACAAACATATTCATTGCATTAATCATTCAAAACAAATAAGTTCTTACATGCCAAAAACAAATGCATTTACAAACAAAGAAAAATACATATGAAAAGTAATGAACGAGCTAAACATATGAGAAGATAAACTTCAGAGCATCAAATGATCATAGAAGTAAAGGAACTTGTTCCATGTTCCAGTAACAAACTGATTTGGAAAAGAATCTCTTGAGTTTTTAATCAGCACAAAGGCACTCCGTCCACAAATGGGCTTCCTCCATTGAAGGTCAACACCCCATAGTCGATCATCTCTTGAACCTTTTCTTGGAAGACTTTGAACTCTTAAATCGGATGTCCTAGTACTCCACCATGAAACTCACAACTGGTATTTGGATTGAACCAACAAGGGCGAGACCTCATGGCTCTGATCTTTCTGGGTGTCATATTGAGTTTTGGGCAAAATAAGACCACAATTGACTGCAAGTCATTGGGATTGGGTCAAACTGGTGGGTTTCTCCTTCAGAACTGTTTGGAGATCTCCGCTGATTCTGACGTCGCTGACGAGTAGAAGTAGAATTTGGCTGACACTAAGAAATGACCAGATCTTGGATCAAAGAAATCAGTTGTCCTTTACCAATCTTCAAGCTGTGAATATCTTCTTGGAGATCATTGTTCTCCTGCACAAGTTTGTCTACTATAGCCTTCATTGTAGTCGAGAATATTCCATACGGTTTATCAACGTAGTGACTTCTTCTTTAAGCTCTCTGTTTTCCTGCTCAAGTTGGTCCATCTTTCTCTGGTGACTGGTCGAGTACAGTTGACTAACGAAGAATAAGACACGTGTGAGTTGGATTGTTGGGAGATGATATGCAATGCAAATGCAAATGATATGCGAATGAATGCAATGTTCCGCATCACAAACGTAAACAGCTCCAGAATTGGATATGAAGGCAAGATGTTGGATCCAAGGTATCACAAGTAACTCGGAATCTCCTAATTGGTAGGCCTTAAGTGGAGAGTTCTAAATTCTTTTACCCATAAAGCACGCTCACAGGGTAGCTTCTATGGTACTGGTATAAGGAAACTCAAGGTCACAGACGTTTATCGTACTAACGCCCCGCTGCAGGCTAGCTGCATTGTGACGATAATGACGATAAGGTCTACCTTGAGTGGAGTTCTTATGCTAGGCCGACAAAGGGGCGAGCCCTCGGAGCCTAACATTACACAACTACCAAAATTGAAACAGGTTCTATGGGGTCCCAGAATCACAGCTCTTTCGTGAATCATGTCACGCGACATACTAGCTGTGTTGTGACAAGATCTACGAAAAGTATAACTATATGGGGGAGCTTTCATGTTAGGCTGGCTAGGAGCGAGTCCTTTGAGACTAACACTAATAACTACCAATTCTAACTCAGGTGTTCCCTCTTCTTTTTCAAAACTCAAGTACAAATTCATACATGTGATGTCCCTAGATCCAACAGGAAAACATAATGAGTAAATATAATGAAGAAGAAAACAATAGACAAAATATCAGCAGTAAAGAAGACAATAAAACAAGTCAGCAGACAAACGCAAACTATCCTAAGTTAGGCTCGACTCTCTTATGCATAAGGCATGTCTTTTCCCCAGCAGAGTCGCCAGCTGTCGTACCTCGAAAAATACGATCCTAAAACAAATAACAGAGTCGCCACCTAATTCTATTTATTCTAACTAGAGAAAAGGGAGATATAGACACAACCTAAATGGGATAAGATATGGTCAACGAAACCACTAATCTAAGTTCGGGAGTCAGTTACGCAAGAGGAAGGTATTAGGCACCCCTCACGTCCGTTGTACTCAACGGGAACCTCTTAGTCTAATTTGCGCTTAAATGTTAACTTATGCTATTGTATTCTTTTAATGATTAAGATTGCTTATTAAAGGGAAAAGAAAAATTATTATTTATTACGGAGAAAGGTTAAGTTTTTTATTATTGTGACGGAAACATGATTGAATTTTTTACTAGGGTGCTCGCGAAGGATTAAATTCCCCGTGCCTACGTATTCCCTTGTGCAATGGGAAAGTCAGAGCTTCGTAGTTCGTGAAACTAGGGTTTGTGTTCTTTATTGAACGAATTTTTGAAAGCGCTTTCTAATCTGCTAAGCGTTGGCTTATCTGCTTGTGGTGGGAGGCTGAAGCGCTAGCTTGTTTGCGAGATAGAAAGATTTAAATAATGTTCGTTTTTATAAAAGTGTTTGACCTTTGTTAAGTGTTTTAAAAAGAGAGGGCGAATGAACCACGCCGCGTGGGGCTAGCCCAGGAGTGATTGCATTCAAGAACGTGCGGAGTGCTAGACTCCGGAGTTCAGTTACTCGCTGATTAACTATGGAAAATAGTTTGTATTGGTTGGTAAGTTTTAATTGTATTTGAAAAGAGAGAGACAAGTCGTCATCTTTAAGGGGGATATCTCGCCTATTCCACCATAAACATTTGAGGAACGGGAAATCGAAAGAAGCTTTAAACTTGGATACGAGGATCGACAAGCAATGCCACATTCTTTCTTTGAGAATAAATAAAAGTCGGAAGAAGCTTTAAACTTGGATACGAGGATCGACAAGCAATGCCACATTCTTCCTTTGAGAAATAAAATCTGAAGAAGCTTTAAACTTGGATATAAAGATCGACAAGCAATTCCACATTCTTCCTTTGAGAATAATTGTTTATAAGATTTGATTTGTGTTTGTGGTTGATAGGAGGAACATCTTTCCTAAGGAGATGAACCATGCCTAATCCCTCAAGGTTGTTGAATTATTTTGAATACGAAAGAGTGAATGAATTACAACCCGAAGGCTAGCCTCAGGAGTAATTCAATTCAAGCACCCGAGGAATGCTAGATTCCTGAGTTCAGTTCTTCGTATAATTAAATGAAATTTTTTCATGTTTTAGGAACGAGAGGGTGAATAAACCACGTCGCGTGGGGCTTTCCCAAAAGTGATTGCATTCCAGAACGTGTGGAGTGCTAGACTTCGGAGTTCTGTTCTTTCGTTATTTGATTTGTGAATTAAGACACGATTATTTTGGAGATGAAAGGGCGAATGAATTACAAATCGAGGGATAGCCCCAACAGTAATCCAACTCAAAAATCCGAGGAAAGCTAGATTCCTGAGTTTAGTTCTTTCACAAATTTAATTTAAGATTTACGTTTTGGAGACGAAAGAGCGAACAAATTACAAATTGGGGGCTAACCCCAACAGTAATTCAATTCAAAAACCCGAGGAATGCTATATTCCTGAGTTTAGTTCTTACGTTAATTAATATGTAAATTTAGAGACGTCTTGCGATTATTTTGGATGAATTAGGGTTATTTTTTTTTTTATAACGAACGAGTAAATGAAACACTACGCGTGGGGTTAGCCCATGTGTGATTCATTAAAGAACCGTGGAATGCTAGATTCCGAAGCTCAGTTCCTCGTTAAATAAATTAGACGCGTAATGTCGTGCAGACGATGATCATATAGTGACCGACTTACGTGTATGCAAATGTAGGCGCATGAATTGTTTATTCGATTAATTAAGTGGATTCGATTTCTAATTCCTATGGGTATTCCTAGCAAAGTCGAAAACGGTAAAATAAATGCGAAAGAAATAAATTGCGTTCAAAATAAACGGGAGGGGATACATGATAATTTATATAAGATTTGCGAGGAAATAAAGGGTATCGTTGTATTTTGCCCAAGAGGAAGCGTGTGTGCAGTGTACAAATTAATCGGAACCGTTAGTATTAAATATTGTATAAAATGCAAAAATAAAATAAATAACCCAAATGATCTAAGTAAAATAAACTATGAAATAAGTGAAATAAATAAAATGAGGTGAAACTTAGGAATAAAATAAAATTATTGACAAAATGGAAAGATAAGCCGGAATAAAAATGGTAAATAATAACTAAATTAAAAAAATGGCCTCATATTGATCGAGTTTCGCCGATTTAATGAAATCGGGCAAATCTCGATCGTTTACTATATCATCGACCCTATAAAAAATGACTATAAAATTAAATAAAAACCACAAAAACTATTTAACAATAAAAAGAAAAAAAAATGAAATAAACATGAATAGGGAGTGTATAGAATGGGTCAATGTGTAGGTAGAATACAGAACGGGCTTCCCCAAAGCCCATCATCTGCTAGCAATAAGACATTATAAACAAGGGAAGCAACTTAATTGAAAAAACTAATAATAAGGGTGTGTTTGCGTCTGGCTTGTGTATGTAGCAAACTCAGCATAGACTATGGGCTTAAAATGGCTATTATGCCCCGGTTAGATCTTTTATAAAACAAAAATAAATAAAACAAAATAAATAAGCCAAATAAATATATAAAAAGTATATAAAACATAAATAAACCAATGGAAAGGGGACTTTCTGGAAAACACAATGCGATGTGAAACGATCTTCCCCAATAATCACCCTTCAGAAAGGAAAGAAAACGCCCTCACCATGAATGATTCACGACGCCTCTGCCTCACTATCGAAAAACCGATGATGATGAAACCTCTTACTCTCATGCGTCAATTCAGTCTCTCTCACTCAATTTGTTTACTTTCGAAGAAAGTCTCTCAGTCGAGCTCTCTCGCTATGTCTCTCAAATTCTCGATCTCGTGCTCAGGTCTCTCTCAAATTTGTTAGTCGGCGGTTTGGATCGGGGTTTCCAGTCGGGTCTGGGGACGCATTTTGCGGTGGTGGGGAGGGTTGATGTTTGATTTCGCGTTGGTATGGGTGGATTTAACGGTTGGGTGGTTGCTTATGGTGAAGGCGGTTGCGAAAAGGGTTTTAGTGGAAATGATAATGGGTTAAGGTTTTTCGGGTTTGCGATTAGATTTGGTCCGTGAATCACGGTGAAAGGTTGATTATTGGTTGTTCAAATTTGAGCAAGGGTTGAGGGTGGATCCAGATTATTGAAGAAGAAGGTTCAAAGGTGTTGTTGATTTGTATGATGATTTACGTTTTGCAAGGTCAAACAGTTTGGCTTGTGTTTATGAAAATGGTGGAAATCAGAAGTTCCGTAGTGGTGTAGTCGTGTTTGTGTTTAAGAGAATCAATGGAGGTTGTTGTGTGTATTAGGGTTTTACTCAGTTTCCCCTATTGCCGTGAAAAACCTCCCATTTTGTATCGATCTCATCCCTTCTGTTTTTGCCTTGTTCTCCTTCTGTGTTTTCTTTAGCTGTCCTCTCCTCCCTACTCTGAAAATTGTTTTTATAACTTTATGCAGGCAGTCCCCTTTTTTTCCGACAGCCCCCTCCCTCTGTATTGAACTCTCCTTTTTCCCTTTTTTCTTGGCATCTTTTTCATGGCCATTTTGAAGCAAAATTTTTGGAGTGTTGCTGTTGTAGTAGCAGAGTTTTGTATAGAGAGGAGTGTAGGATTTAAGCCTTTTTTGGGTTTTTGGTCAAAGGTTGTGTTGGGTCCTTTTCTTCCACTGCAGGATACAGGCTGGCTTCTTAGGACAAAACACAAAATAAATAAATTATTATTTTTTTGGATTTTAAATAAATAAACACATCAAACTAAATTATTTAAATTAAATAAAAAAACTGATTAAAAATAACTACATAGACTAAAAAATAAGATAACTAAAATAAAAGAAACTAATATAATAAATTTAATTAAATTAAAAACGAACAACTAAACCAAATTAAATTAAATAAAAGATCAAATAAAAACTAACTATATAAAACAAAACAATTATAAATTTCAGTAATAAAAATTAAACTCAATTAAAACTATTCTAAATTTAAATTAGACTAACTAAAAAAATAAACCTTAAATAAGACAAAAAATATTTTTAAATAAATCTAAAATTATAAATAATAAAAAACAAAAGAGAATGACATGGCATGATAGAAATCGACTAAATGATGCATGAATAATGATTAATGAGATGTTTAACTTAAAATGCCAAAATGATTAATTTTCGATATATCGACAAAATGCGTCAAAAAATGAACAAAAAAATCGAAAATTCCTGGTCAAAATTTAGGGTATGACAAAGGCTAATTAGTTATCGAATCTTAATAGAATCTACTACAGGTGGATATGTTTCATCAAACTTGATCTTAGGTCTTTGTGAAAATCATTGAGAAAAAAAATTAAGCTTTATATCTTACAATTTCACCCTTCTTATTTCACTTTTAACAAAACTCATTAAATTGTTTTCACACCTCGAGGTATTCAGACTACGGTTCCAAAAACGATCCACCTTTAAAGTGAGTTCAATTATTCTTCAATTGAATCTATTTATTTTGGTCAATTCTCACTTTGTATATAATTTTGGATAGACTTTGATTCATGATTTATTCATTTTGACCAATTCTCACTTTGTCTACAATCTTTGGTATACTTTGTTTCATGATCCTCGTTATCGTTTATCATCTTTAACGCTATATTGTTTACAAATACAATGCCAATGTGGAATTTATTTGGTTATCTTAATTTCAGTTTCATTCTATTTCATCCATGACAAATTTATCGAGATCTCTTTATTTCATATTTCAAGTACTTTATTAGTTCTTCTAGAACTGAAAAATAAATTATGTCAAAGTGCTCTTAGAATTTTCTTGGTAGAAAACGTTTTAACATTAGAACCGACTTGTCTGCCATGCTTCAGGCGCATCTACAACTCATTTTTAATGTTAGATTATCTAACAAGAGAATCTACTTTAATTGGAATATTAACAGTTGATAATTTGTTTCATAGACTTCACAAATGAATTGTATTTTGAACACCAAGGATCAAATAATATAATAATATTTCATTTCAAATTGTTCATTTGAACTTCTGGTTCACACTTTGAGCTTCTTTTTCTCTCCCCCTAATGTTGGGGAAATTAATTTATCAATTGATAATCATCCTACTGAGCTTCAAGCACATATCCAATTATTGGACCAAGATAAACCTCAAATACGATATTCATATAAAAGTAATGTTCGTAACGTTCTTTCAAAACCCATCTTAGCATATTATACTAGAGCAATTGAATTATAAACAACACATCCAAAAGTTCACTTACAAAAGAGGTATCATGTTATTAACCTGAAATACATTATACATCAAGGAAGGAGAAATGTATTGCAATTTGTTGGCTTGATGCAAATAAATATCTTAATATTCATGTTTTGCGTGTTACAAATATCTAATTTAGAATTTATAATATCACAAGTATCAACCGTATAACTTAATTTTAGACGTCTAAAGAATGCATCTTAAAGTCCATATTTTTATGAACATGTGCTACTTGATGTTCGATATCAATTTTAATAATATATGTGATACTTATCAAGAAAGTTCTGAAAAATTCAGAAATTGAGATCTTAGTCGGAGAAAACAACTTCACAAACTTCTGGTTGTGAGTAGACAATAAACATGTGCGTGATATTTTAGTCGATGCAAAAATTAATGTCATGAAAACTCAATTTCTCACATTTTTGTTTTCCATTAGAAACACACAAAAATTTATTGGAGTGAAGAAACTGTTGGTTCTTCAATACTAGTTTTTCCAGATCATAAACATATTCATGATCTTTTAGTTGAGAAAATAATTACACAAACTTCTGGTTGTGAGCAGACAACAAACATATGCATGATCGTTTAGTCGATTCAATCATTAATATCATAAAATTTAAACCGTCTACATGATTGATGTATTTATTAACAAATATCACTTTACATATGTTATATAAAAACTCAACTAAGAAGATTTTAGTTCACTTTAGGAACATACAAAACTTATTGGATTGAACAAACTTCAAGTTTTTCAATACAAATTTTTGAATCATAATACATTCGAGATGACCCAACTGATTTTTCCAACAACACACTGTAACACCCCAAAATTTTCCCTCTCATTTTTATACATAATTCAGTTTATACTTTCATGCATTGCATTGTATTCAAGTCATACAAAAGTAAAACATACATCATTGGTTGTGCACAGGGCATGTGATCAACTGATTTCCAAAATATTGATCATCCAAAGCAAGAGGACCAGAGCCAGGTGTCTTCAAACAAGACTCAAGGATCTATTATATCCATGTCATCTCATTTGGATCCATCAAGTCATTTGAAGATAAGAATTCATCAAGAAATTGGACAGTGCATCACCTCCTAACAAAACAATCAAAATTAGGGTTTAGCCCAAGATCACTTTATTTCTGATTATTGGGCCAAAACGTGGTCTCATGGTGTTCCATATTCTATCAAGTGACTAAGGATGGAAGATTGTCCATGGTTCACCTCAGAAGGTTTTCAATTGACCAGTTGCTTAAGAATCAAGAAATTGGGGAAAAGTCAACCACACATCAACTCCTGACTTTTTGAGGTCACAAGGTCCTATGACATCCCCAAGATGTTTATTTGATGAAATTTAATACAAACGATGATCAAATAATCAGGAATCAAGACCTATTTCAAAAAGTTTCCAAAAAAGGAAAATGACCTATAATTGAAACTTTCCATTTTGGGAAAGTTTTCAATTGTTTTTATTCCAACTTTGGAGCTGAATTCAAGCATGATAGCTCATTCAAATTGAATTTTTGCAAACATGAAAGTTGAAGAACATTTTTCTCACCTTTTCAAATATGTAAACCATTTGTCATTTGGGTTTTTGAATCAAAAGATATGATTGATTCAAGTTGGTACCATAAAGGTGGAAAATTTCATAACATACAATTTTTCTAAGTTACATAATATGCATATCCATGTACCTCACTTCAATCAAATTTTTCTCACACTTCAAGACTTCATATGACCAAATTCCAAACATAAACATGTTTCCTTGCATCACCATCTTTCCAAAATGCCCAAAGTCATGGTCATACCATGCATGAACATAAAATTATCATCTTCCAAAATCATGTTCTCATCACTTTATTCAAAATACAAACTCATGATAAAGAGCCTCAAAATCAGAATTTCTTGTCACAAATCTTGTCTGCATATACAATACATTCCATGTGCATCATCTTTTCCTTAAATGTCCAAGCAAAATCTCATATGTACACACATATATTCCACATTTTCCATAAATGACCAAATCAAAAAATAATCACAACCATTGATCAAAAGTAGTTCTAGTCAACATGGATCATCACCACTCATCCAAAGGAGACTCACCACACTTATCATGCAGTGCCATGCACGCATGAACACCTTGTACCATTTTTTTATACCAATTTTGCAAATTTTCATAAATCCAATTAGCCATGGTATAACCTCTTTCTAACTGGAGTTAATTCCTAATCATACATATTTAAGCCCTCTAACAACCATAACCAACTCAGTTACCCTCTCATTCTCTCTCTCACATTCACCAATTTTGCAAAAATTGCATTTTCATTTGAATCTCTCTCTAGAAGCCATCAACCTTCAATCTATCTCCATAATCATCATTAGTAACCTCCATGGAACCTTCTGCAAGCAAGGAAATGGAAATGTAATGCCTCCATCATCATCCACGAGTTTCACAATCTTCAACATCACTCTTCATTTTCAAGAATTTTTTAAATTTTCTTTGGGATCTAGAGGGCATTTGGGGGAAGAATATAAGGCTTATAGTGGTTCTTGCACGTGTTTCTACAAGACTTCATTAAAGGTTTGTGAAGCTTCTTGAACCTTTAAATTATGCTTTAGTATGTGGTTAGGGTTGAAGGAGAATGCTGGCATTGAAATCCTATGGTGATATAGGCATTATTTGTTAGTTGAAACTTGGTTATGTGTGTGATTTAAATTTTTAGATCTTGAATTGTTTCACTTTGTTTTGCATGATACAGGAAGAATTAGAAAAAACTAAGGTTAGATTCATGATCAGGGTGAAATTTCGTGTGAGATAGTGTTTTTCTTTTTAATTTTTGGTGAGGTTTAGAGCTAGCTCCGGTAAGAGCCGTCAGAGAAGACGACCAGATCCCTAACTCCGGCGTCTGGTGTATTCAATGGTCAACCACATGTCTCTCTCTCATTGGCTTTTGTTTGCATGCATGGTCCAGTAAGAAGATGATAACACATTAAAAAAAACCTCCCTTTTCATCACATGATCATTTTCAGGTTTTATAATTGATTCATTCACATGTGAGTGATCCCATGGTAATTGTCATACGTGTGTTATTTGATAGCATCATGATTTGAGTACCTTGTCTAGTATGTGCATCATAGGGCCAGAATGTAGTCAACCATGTTGACTAATCCTCTTGTTATGCGCCTTCAACCATAATGATAGTGGGCTTACCCAAAAGCGCTTTTCACACCTCCATTTTCATAGCCCATATGTTTCTGAACACCGTTTTTACTTTACTCATACCCCATCTCATTTTTCATGAAAACTTAATTTTTCTTTTTTATCCTTTTGGAATTTGATTTTAAAAATAATAAAATAAATCCAAAAGTCAAGAAAAAAATTCATAGATGCATAAAATAATCCAAATAAAATTGTCAGGAATTTTATTTTCATTTTTCATTTATTTTCCTATTTTTCATATATTTTTCTTTATGCCTTGTCCATATGTGCATACCTTGTGATACAAGTTTCAAAACTGTATTTTTACCTAGTTGCACTTTGAATTTGTGCATAAAAATTGGTAATATCATGTTGCATATCTTTAAGTGCATTATGTATTTTTTAGGCAATTTTTAGGTCCTTCTTTCATGATCATTTGATAGGATACTTTGAATGACCTATAATTTGATCCTTTGGGAATTGTGTGATCATTTAGTGCATGCTAATTGAACATTTTGGTGCAAATATTTTGTGTATGGCTCATCTCTTTTCTTGTGTATTATAGGTCCAATTTTCATAATACTTCACATCTCTTTGCTATTTTCTTTTCCTCTTGGATTATAGGTCTTACCTAGGAACACCTTAGCTTGTGCATAAGATCATAAGGAGGCATTTATACCATTTCTTTGGGGGTACCTTAGGGGTTTATTATAGGTCACTTATAGGTCATATAAGTAAGATTATAGGCGACCTATTGTTTGTGTTTGCTTGACTTTAAGTCATACCAATTTGACTTTACCTTCTTTGTGTATGTGATGCATCAATCTACATGACTCATAACACAATTACATGATTATTTAATATAACCTTTAATTCACAACATTCATTCATCATTTTCTACTGACTTTAGACTTAGGTTTTCCATTTCAATTTTCATTTAAAGTTCTTTATGCATACAGACTTGCATAAGTCTTTAGAAGTACAATTAGGTTAACTTCTAGCATGTTTACTAGCTCTTTAAGAAACAAAATTCCATTGATCCATGAATGCTTCTACTAACCTCAACATAACTTCAATTTGTGCTCTAAAATCTAATATAGGCTTAAGGTGTAAGTTTTTGCTTACTTTCACTCATGTGATGTGATATAATTAAGATAACCTCATTGTGATCCATCTAACAAGTGGGTACCTAGTCTTGTTTCAAATTTTGTGTGATGCTTTGGTTGACTTAACATGGCTTGTACATATCATGTAGCTACTGGAGTTTTCACTTATAATAGTTTTTTCTACTTCCCTTAGTCATACTTTACTTGTTTTTGCAAGTCATCCATCTTTAGGAACTAGTTTCGCTTCAAACCACTTTGTTTTTCTTTAGAACTAAGATTGTTTTTTTCTAGTCATGATATGATATTGGTATGTTGTTTTACACATTCCAAACATGATTCACTTCTTAATTTTGTCAATACTCATGCTTCATGTCTATAGTTTTATTTACAAGCTTACATCTAACATTAAAGTAACATAGTTTAGTAGCATAGTTAGAACTTGACTTGTACTTATCCCATTCCTCCAAGTCTTTTAACTTATCTAATTTACCTCAAGTGTATGTAATGCTTAGGTTTAAATTCAATTTGGTTTGCACATATCTCATTGTTATTTCTAATGTGGGTGATTCATGTGTGCAAGGTACATCATAAGGAGGAATTACACAAAGGGGTTTAACTCATTTAATTTTGTTAACACTTATCCATTCATAACTTGTTTACTCATTAATCACATGTGCCTTCATGACATTCTTAGGTGCACTTAAATGGATATGGATCTTTATCTGTGTGGTAGATTGTTACTTCTTTTTAAAAAAAGCTTTCAAATAACATGAGAAGTAGGATTGTATGGAATGCCCTTAAAGGAGGCTCTTTATGTGTTTGTTTAATATTGTGCCTAAAGACATATGAGATTCATCCTACTCCCTTTTTCCCTTTAAGACCTAATGAAAGACAATTGACGGAAGGTATGGTTCGTAACCGACCCCCATTAGTCTTGTAAGTCATTCATTAGCTCGCACCACGTGCTGGTGCTTTTGGATATGCCATGCTCTTGTTTAGTAAGTCAAAGTGGAAGGAAGGTCAGCAATGGATCCCCACTCATTGTCATTAGCTCACACTGTGCAGGTGTTTGATGCTATTGTGGTCTCATCCACATCCCATTTCTTTTGTTTCTTCATCTGCTTTGATATTTCATATGATTGCCTTATTTATTATTGGTTTATCTTTCTTATCTTCTTAGAACACCCATTCTAACTTCCACAAGTTAGATGGGTTAGAAACTACAACTTAGGACTAACCATAATATGTTAGCTTAGGGAGTTTTTCCCCTTTCTAAATCCTCAACTATAGGATTAATTTTGCATGTTAACGTAGGAGTCAGGTTTGGTTTCCCCTAGTTTTTCTTTTACCATTGAGTCTCTATTATCTCTATAAAGAAAAATCAAAAACACTTAATAAATACAATGTGTATTGGGTGCCACAAGCCTTAAGTATGTAGGAAATGATGAGTGGGTGAATACCTTACCTCTTCAAGGATACTTTGTGTGCAAGACTCTTGGATCGTTACGCAAAGTATTCGCTCCTATGTCATAGTCTTTAGCATGATGCACATCACAAACAAAAACAAATCAAAACACTTCTATAAAAGACAACAAATAAACAACACATCTTCTCCCTTATCACCTTATGCTCCTTTGTGAATGCTTTGACCTATCACTTCAGTTTAATAGCAAGACGGTAACACACTCGATCCAGCGAGCCTGCAACACCTGAGTTAGAAATTTGGCAACATCATCATAAAAAACACAGAAACAAGCAAATTTCATCCCTAGTTAGGGGAACTACGTCGCTCTGATTCTCATATCCGTTGAGATACGTAGGAAGTGGGGTAGGGCCTATTCGAGCATAATTATTTCTTTTCCCTGTAATGTTTCTCTTCTATTTCCATTCCTATTCTTTCACTAGTTCCAATTTAGCAGCGGATAAAGAAGATTACAACACCCTTTGAGCAGTACAAGCAAGTGTGGATCCCGTCGAGTACGACGGACATGAAGGGGTGCTAATACCTTCCCTTCACGTAACCGACTCCCTTACATGTTCTCTCTGGTTCATAAGACCTCGTTCTTTCATTTTCCTCAGGTTTGTGCAGCATAACCTTTCCCTTTCCTTGGGATAAAAATGCATGGTTGGCGACTCATCTTCTTTTACTGCACCACTTTCACGTTTGTATTAGGATGAAAATCCCGAGAGCAATAGCAGACGACTCTGCTAGGGACATTTGACCACTTGCTGGTGCCTCCCCTTTTGTGAGCCACTCCTAGCGCTTTTGTGTTTACAATTCATGGGGTGTTTACATTTATTTCAGTTGCATTAGTTATATGTTTTATTTATTGTTTACCATATTTACATTATTGTTGTATATTATTTGTTGGTTGTACGTGTTTCATTTGGCGGGATGGGTTGTTCTGAGAGATAAGGCCAACACCTAGGCTTGAGTATATACACAGGTTTTAGAGTGGAAGTCATGTACATTTGCATGGCGCTTGGCACATGTAGTGGCATGAAACCCACACCCAAAGGAGATTTTCTTAGGTGTGCGTTCGTCCCGTATACTTCTACAATAGACTTGGAATTACTTTGATAATTGTTTTACTCTGGTAACTGATCATTGAGGGCCTTAGTGAAAACACCCTTATCCAGTGGTGACAGTGGCAGACCATTTTTAATGGAAAACCCATTCGCACCCGAGGGCCCACTAGGAACATGCATAGGATAACCTTGTTCTTTCATAAGAACTCAGTTAAAAGCACTTCCCATATGGCGATAATATTGTACCCTACGGGATGAATGTACTATTGCTTCTCGACCTTAGTGCTTGAGACTGAGGACTTATGCGGGAGTCTGTCTGTGGGATCCGTGGAGACCTCCTTGTTTAGTAATAATGCCAAACCGGAAATAATAGTTGTATTATTGCTCCTCGACCTGAGAGTCAGATAAGCCGATTCTTAGCATCACATGTGAGAAGGGTCGGGACTTTGCAAGTTTGCAGGTAACCTTGACTTTTAACATACCCAGTTCTGTTTGGTTTCCTTATGAGTTGGATCTAGACCGCATTAATTATCAAATGGTTATGTTCTGTCAAATTGATATTAGTACATCAATGATCAGCACTTATATGCCGACAATGATCATATGCCCATAAATTCATGACATCATTCACATATGTATATGTTAACCCACATGTTTATTCATTTGCAGGGCTTTGCATATCACATTCCCGATTCTAGTTATCAGGCCTTTCAAGATGAGTTCTCGTGCAAAGGTTAATGGCAGTTACAAATTTCCTGATCCTAC
Organism: Lathyrus aphaca; assembly: GCA_963966055.1. NCBI lineage: Eukaryota > Viridiplantae > Streptophyta > Magnoliopsida > Fabales > Fabaceae > Lathyrus > Lathyrus aphaca. The sequence goes on from OZ014519.1 coordinate 149,817,164, forward strand.
TTTGGGTTTGCTTCATGGTTTGGTGGCCTCATCTACTCGTGATAACCTAGAGATATTCAAAAAGACCTATGGGGAGATTTTATCTATGTTTCTTACTCTCAATGCCATAAAAGAAAGGGGAATTCACACATTATTGTAGTTTTATGATCCATCATTGAGGTGTTTCACTCTTCCTAATTACTAGATAGTTCCTACTTTGGAAGAGTTCTCTTTCATCTTGGGTATTCTGATCAAGCATTAGGTGTCGTTTCATATTGGTATGGAGATTCCAGATCATCATCAAATTGCTATTGTGTCGGGATTGACTAAAGTAGAGGTAAAGGTGAATCTTAAAGATAATGGAGGTCTTGATGGTTTTCATTTTAAGTTTTTGGCGGGTAAAACTCATGATTTTGCTAAAGAGAAAAAGTGGGATGCTTTCAACACGATCATGGCCCTTTGTGTATATGGGATCATTTTATTTACGATGGTGAGCAACTTCATTGATATAAATGCCATATGCATATTCGAGACAAATAATCCTGTGCCAACTCTCCTCTGAGACCTCTATTATTATGTACACACCAGATTCCAGAAGAAGAAAGGATTGGTCTTATGTTGTGCACCATTCATTTGGAAGTGGTTTGAAAGTAATTTACCAGGAGATGGAGCTTTCTGGGATCTTACGAGCACAATCAAATGGTCTCAGAAGATGATGGGACTTACTGCTCAAGATATCACTTAGTTCAACGATGAACTGCAGGGAATTAACCTTATCACTAGTTGTGGAGAATTTGATAATCTGCCACTCATGGGGGTACAAGGTGGTATCAACTATAATCCTGTTTTTTTTGTGAGACAATTTACTTGCGCTTCAAAGAATCCTCCAGATGAGAAAGAAGTGAGAGAATCAGTGTTCTATGATGCAAAAGAAAACCTTGAGTTGTTATAAAAGGGTGCCAAAGCTTGGGTCAGCATTCAAATGAAAGGGAGAGGATCTTCAGAAAGGGAAACTATATGTCTTACCCCCATATGCTGATTGGTTAAAGGAAAGGGTTGAGACGAATGGCTTTCCTTTTCCGGTAGAGGCACCAATATCCACACAGGTTCCTCCTGAACAACCTATCACTGTCAGCATTGAAGAATTCAATAAAATGAAAGCAGAAAGAGATGAATTGCTAAAACATAATTCATAGTTAAGTATTGAGCTTTCTAAGGATGAGAATGCCAAGCTTAAGATTGAGTGAAAGGCTAAAGAAGTTGTTGAGAAGCATGGCGCCGCAGAAAAAAATTTTGTTGCCGATTTGGCTCATTTTGCCAGGTTCGAAGTTGCTACTATGAATTATTCCAAGGAGCATACCGACACCAGAAGGAAGCTTAATCAAAAGACACTGATGTTTGAGAATATGAAAAAGAGGCATGATGCCTACAAAGTGAAAACAGAGGAGCAAGATAGAGCTTAAGCTGAAGAAACTGCAGAAAAACTGAAGAAGAAAGATGAAGAAGTGGATAATAAGTTGAAAGAAAAAGATGAAGAGCTTGCTAAGGCCTTGATGATGCTTCTTACTACAAGAGTAGGATAGACTTTTATCAGAAAAAGTTTAAGAGGTTTAAAGATGACCAGGAATAAAAGAAGACATCAGTTTAAGCACCAAATCTAGAATCAATTGTTGGCTCAATCAACCCAAGTGCAGATTAAGGATCATACTGTTGTAGTTGTTAGTCTTTTTCTTATATGTTGTGGGACTACCATCAGGATTGTTGATGGAGTCTCTTGATTGACATACTTTTGTTCCATGTATTTCGATATTATCAGTAAATGTTTGTGCTTTATCAATATAATGAATTTTTTTCGCCTATCAATCCATGTTGTTTAAACTTTACAGTTTCAACGGCGTATCTTACACATCTGTCGCACACACAATTGCCTTTGTATTCTCAGTATTGTATGGCACATCATCTGCAAACACACGCCATATTATCAACATTGTCTATTGGTTGCAGCGAATGTCAGAGTGTCCCTACCGACTTCAACTTCGCAAAGCTGGAATCATGGGATGGCATGCCTTAAAAATGAATAGACGTGCCATAATAATTCATGTTATGCATATCATTTCTTGAATTTTTAACAGATCATCCGGGTTTCCGAACTTATTTGATTATTCCAGGAAGGATTGCTAACCATCATACTCACATGCATGCCACCCGTCGAAATCAATAGTACGTCATGGACGCCGTGCAAAATGAGTTGGCCGAATTTCTCCTGCGCGTGATCGAGTTTATGAATGTCATACAAGGGGTTGGTATATGAAACTAGAGAGAACAGTTGTCCGCAACTGGAAAGATCTTGGTAAAGCATTTATGAGGCAATACCAATATAACATCGACATGGATCCTAGTCGTACCCAACTGCAAAGCATGTCGTAGGAGAACTCCAAAAGCTTCAAAGAATATGTGACAAGGTGGCGTAAATTGGTAGATTTGTTCATGGACACACTCCTAAGACATTTCATGGAACGCCTCGCAGGGTGTTCATCAAACAAATTTTCTGAAATTGTAATGGCAGGAGAGAGAATTTAGAATTGGATGAAGCTAGGAAAGATCCATTTACAATGGTTCTTCCATGTCTGGAACTAATAAACCATTCTCAAATGTTCAGAGGAGAAGGGACGGAGAAGCAAGAGCAGTGTACACCCAATGGAAGAGAGGAAATCAGGGTTCATATTACCAGACTGCAGTCGTCACCATTCTAGCCGTAATTAAACAACCGACACCATAACAGTAGCAATAGAAACGTTAGCAACACTTCCAAAAATAGAGAACTCCTAGACAATATTATCCACCAAGGTCAAAGGACAGACATTTTGAAACATGTCAATGTCACACTCACAACTTTTACAAAATCTTCTGCAACTTCAGTTGATTTAACTCCGAACTCTAGAGCCACCAAGGGCTGGACATATCCCAGAGGGTTACAATGTTAATGCTCATTGTGAGTTTCACTATGGAGCTCCTGGTCATGAAACCAAGAATTTCAAGGATCTGAAACACGTGGTTCAAGACATGTTAGATTCAAAAGCCATTAACTCAGCCCCTACCCCTAATGTTCTTCAGAATTCTATGCCTCAGCATGGGAAATCCATTGGGTATATAGAAGATGATGATAGACTGAATTTGATATTTGATGTCAACCTCATAAAGACTCTATTGTTAGCAGTAAAGGATTTCTTGTCAAAGAAGGGTTTATTCCCGGGTTGTGGGGAAGTTTGCCGAGATTATGAAAAGTCTACAAATGGATGTGAAATGTTGAAGGCATGTATTCAGAAATTGATTGATGAGGGGGAATTCAGTTTGATCGTGTTTCTAAGGAAGATGACGAGGTATCTACAATGACCATATATTTCACCCCTGTTGAGAATCCTAGCACCGACCAGGCCAACACCTGCCACAATAATTGTTCCAGGCCCTGTGTCGTATTAGAGCAAGAGAGCCATTCCATGAAACTATGGTGCTAAAGCCTATTTCAATGGTCGGAGGCAAGTTACATTTACTTTAGGTAAAGTCGAACCTCAAGTTGAAAATGTGGGTGTAGGAGGTTTTTCCAGAAGCAGAAGATTGTTTGCGCCGCAAACATTGAGAAATAGCGAAGTATCGCCAAGTGACAATGTAGAGGCCTTGGTGAAGGCCAAGGGTAAGCAAGATGTGTCCGATGAGGTCCCTACTCCTGATCCAGAAATTACCTTTGAGAAGGAAGCTTAGGAATTCCTCATAATCATTAAAAAGAGTGGCTATAAAACAGTCGATCATCTCCACTAGACTCCATCCAAAATTTATATCTTGTCTCTAATATTGTGTTCAGAGTCTCACAGAAATGCTTTGCTAAAGATTTTGAATAGGGCCAATGTTCCTCAGGAGATCTCCGTAAATCAGCTTGAGACTCTCTTCGCAAGTGTAAATGTCAGTCACGGTCTGGGTTTCATGGATTTTGACTTGACCACTGAAGGACGAAATCATAATAGAGCTTTACACATCTTTATGGAGTGCAAAGGGGTTGTACTTTCACATGTAGTTGTTGATACATGATCCTCATTAAATGTGCTCCGAGAATAGGCTTTGATTAAGTTAGACTATGATGGTGTGGTGGTCCGACCCAGCGACCTGGTGGTCTGTGCATTCGATGGCTCAAAGAGATCTGTATTCAACAAAGTAGAACTCCCGATCAAGGTGGGTCCATAGGTCTTCAACACAACTTTCTATGTGATGGATATTCAGCCCGTTTATAGTTGTCTACTTGGGCGTCCATGGATCCATGCAAAGTGCTATGTCCTCCACCTTACATCTGAAGTTGAAATTCACTATGGAAAGGTAGATCGTTACGATGTATGTGGGGAAGAGGATATTTTCATAAGCCATTTGTCTTTCTTCAAATACATTGAGATGGATGGGGAAATACATGAAGCTTGTAAGTTCTATATTTTTAGGATTGACATTAGTTTTGTAAAACAAATATAGCAACTAGAAAATGTACATGATCTTTGCAAAATAAAGAACAGTTTAAGCAAGGAGTCCTATTTTGCGCCTAAACATGCTGTGTTAAAGTGTTTCAACATCTGGAGCAACATGTCGAAGAAGATGTCAAGACAATTCATTTGACTTCATGATCTGTTGAAAGTGGATTGAAGATTCTGTTATGATTTAATAGAAAATAGAATAATCAGAAGATATGAATCAATCCAATTGGCGTTGTTTTTAATGATCTTGAAGACTCAAATTTACATTGAAAACAAATATCAAATATTTAGAGGTATTTTAGGAATTTGTTTATTTGAAGATCTTTTTATTTGTAGCAGATTTTTCTGCATTATTGTAGTAGCTTCTATGCTACATTTTTAGGCCCAAAATCCAGTTGGGATTAGGTTATAAAAAGAAACCTTGTAACCTAGGTTTAGCAACCAACCAAAGATGTAAAAATCATATCATTATGGTTGAGTTCTATGATCATCTGTGTGCAACAAGTTTCAGACTTTGTGGATGTGTTTATTTGTAATTCTCGAAGCTTCTAAGCCAAAGATATTTTGTTCTTGACTGAAGCTGTGAAGCAAGGTCAAGATGTTGTCATGGAAGTGTGTCTTCTGATTTGAATTGTTAAGTTTATCATTAAGGTGATTGTGAGGGAATGAGATGAGTGTCTCATAATTAGGAGTTCCTAAGTAGAAGTTGCATTGGTAGTCATTAAGTGAGAAGGTTGTATATTATAGATGTTTGCTGAGAAGTCTTTGAATTGATACTACATAATGGATTTCCTCCTGGCTTGGTATCCCCTATAGTAGATGAGTTGCATTGAACTGGGTTAAAAATTTGGATGTGTTCTTTACAACTTTTTTGTTTTATATTTTATGCAGTATTCTAGCTGTATGTCATATCAAATGTCTAAACATCCTGAAAGAGTGTTTGAATTTGGTATATCAGAATTTTATAATGTTGTTGTTTGTACCTTCCCATGTTTATTAGTAATAGATCAGAAGTCTCAACATTGTATTCGATATCTGAGTCTGTCATACCATAATTTCAATTGGTATCAGATAAGGCATCCTAGTCTATTTCTGGATGAGATCCAAGTGGGATACTTTCTGGTTCATGGTCAAGGTGGAAGATCTTTTCTGAAAAGCTGTTTGTTGTGTGAATGGTCCCTATAAGTGGAGGATGGACTTTTCTGCTGTTGCAACATGAGGGTGAGTTATCGTTGTAGGAGGTTTGATTTATTTTCAAACCTATTGTTGTTGGTGTCACATGGAGAATATTTCTAGGGCTAATTTGTGACACTTGAAGGTCCTGAGGAATTTGTATTTGCTAGTTATCTATCTGATAACTCCTGATGTTAAGAGATCTGAATATTGTTATTAGTAGACCTATCTCTAGTCTATATATCTCTTTATGTGATCCTTGGAATGATGTCATATCTCTAGATAGGACATCACATCAAAGTTAGGCATAATTTTGTTGTCTAAAGGATTGGTTGAACATATTCTTTGGGTGTTGAACTAATGTGCTTGAATCATATGTGTTCGGAACCTACTCTTGATCTGGAAGAGGACGTATCTGCGTGGTGTATCTGAGAAGTTTCTATCCCTATAACTTGTCTCAGTTATGTGTGTTGATCAAGGAGTGATCAACATGTTATGTTCTCCTGAGGACAATTTATTTCTGGTCCTTCTGCAGGAGTGAAGTACCTGAGCTTCAAGGAGTATTACCCCTAAGAGACTCCTTGTACATGAAAGTCAAGTGTGGGGTTGTATCAACTTGTGGAGTTGATTGATGTGGATATAGTTGATCAGTTGCTATATTGAGGGTGAAGACATCACAAATTAGACAATCTGAATATTGAGTCTGAAGTAGAAGTCTGTTAAAGTGTTCCAGCTGCTGCATATGTCTGTGTTTTGGCCTGATAGATTGATCAACTACTGATGGTTGATTCCCTTGTGTTCCCCTGCATGTGTAATAAGAATAATATAGTATGGAATGTTGTGTTTTTTGGTGTATGAAGAATAATATAGTATAGAATATAATTTTAAATTGAGAAATTACATTATGGTGGATAGTATTATTAGTATTAAGTGATAAAATAAATAATTAGAGAATATGAGGTGAAAAGCAAGGTAGTCATTTGGTGGATTTAGTGAGGGTAAGAGTGGAAGTCCCTAAGTTGGTCTAAGGGATTATGTGGTAAAAAGAGGAAAAAGGATCGTATTATTGGGAACGAAGAACGATCGTGAAATTGAGAAGAGGAGAATAGAAATGACTAAGGTCGAAGAGAAGAATCCGCGAGGAAGAGGAATTTCTCGTCAAAACCAAGGTAAGGGTGGGATTCTTCCATCTCTAAAGGGTTTTATAATGGGAATTGGGTAGGTTGAAGATGAGATGTTGGGGTTTTTGTGATTGAATAGGTTTTTGGTTGAGTTGTTGATAATTTGTTGTTATTAGTTGATAATTACATGAGTTAGATGGTAAAATTGGTAATTACTATGAATTATGGTTAGCACTGGTGTTTTGGTATGATGTTTTTCGTAGCAGAATGAGTGTAGAGCATAGAGGAGGGATTTGCGAAATCGCGAAGCTCGCTTAGAACCCGAGAGTAGCTCGCTTAGCGAGCCATGACCCTCTCTTAGTGGGACCTGGAGCGTGAAAAGTTAATTTTTAATTTCAAAAAATTCCTTTAAATTACTTAAATGATTTAGTAATGCTTAGGAATTGATGTGGGGTAGTTGGAGGTAGTAAAAGAGGTGTTATACACATAATTGTAGGGATAATTAGTATAACTTGAATATAAACATAGTTGATATGTTGTTGGCTCTATCGTTGTTGTGATGAATTGTTGTTGTTGTGATGGATTGTTGTTGTTGTGATAAATTACATATGATTGATGTTGATGTATGTGTGTGTATTATAATGTTGTATATGATGTTGCTCCATTATGGTGGTTGAAGTTGATTTATGTAGTTATATGCTATATGCATGATGTTGATGATAACTGTAGTGATAATGAGTCGTTGTATGTTGATCGGTGTTGTGATGAGTAGTTGTATGTGAGTTGTGCTGATGTTGTATAATGAAATTGTTGCATGTATGCATGTATGTTATTGTTGTTGTATGACATGTTGCATAGTTGGATAATATACCAAGGTGGGGTATGTTAGTTGTGGTGGCGTTGGTGCGGTCATGAAATAGGGATCGTACGAGGGCGTGATAATGAAATAGGGATCATACTGGACAATGAAACAGGGGTCAATAGGTGTGATCATGAAATAGGGATCATACTGGACAATGAAAGAGGGGTCGAGAGTTCCGGAGGGAATTTGATCTTGATATAGAGATCGGATATGGTACCGCATGTATAGAGCCAAGTAGGGCCTCATTGCACAACTGTTGTTGTTGTATATGTTGTTGTATATGATGTTGTTGTCGCATATGCTGCTGTTGTTGTATATGATGTTGTTGTTGTATATGATGTTTTAGTTGTATATGATGTTGTTATTGACGTGTATGTTGTTGAGGATAAGATGTGGTTGTGTAGTGTTAGTGGAGAAGTGGTGTTTTATTTCTGATACTTATACTTATTATATTACTCTTTTATGAAGTAAGTATCTCACCACTTCTGTTTGAATGTTACCCCTATGTTGGTAACGTGCAGGTGAGCAGGATAAGTCGAGTGGTGGTCAGTGAAGTCGGAGTACTTCATGTTGTTAGGATGTCGGCTCTGATACGTTACTTTGGGTGACGGGATGCCATTGTTTTTGTTCATATCTTTTAGAAAAACATTTTTTTTATAATCGAATTATGACTGATGTTGTTTTATTAATATTTTCTGCTGCATGTTGAATAATTTATTTTGAAAATGTATCATTGAGCCAAGTAGTTTTGAAGTTGAATTGAGACACTCAAATAGTTTCGATGAAAATTTTACTCTGATTTTATAAATAATTTCGTGGGGTGATTTGGGTGTTACAAAGTGGTATCAGAGAAGATCGGTCGGTTCGACCAAGTAGTTGAGTCGTTGAGTTATTGTATTGTTGTTGAGCATTGAGCATTATTGTTGCGATGTTTTTGTTGTGTTATTGTTGTTGATTATAAATCATTATTGAATTGTTGTTTTGTGTTAAGAATTTAGAATAGCTGGAAGGAACGATGTTGCACTTGCCGCAACTATGTAAGCGATGACACATGCCATGCAAAATCTGATGAATACTGGGGATCGTGAGAGCGATGAATTCAGGAAGAATGATCTACCTACATTAAATGGGAAGTATGACCCTGATGGAACACAGGACTGGCTCAAGGAGATTGAGAGGATCTTCAGACTGATGGAGTGCTCAGAAGGAAGTAAGGTGTGGTTGGGTGGACACAGACTGGTAGCTGAAACTGATGATTGGTGGGTTGGCACTCACCAATGGTTGGATGCATCTGGTGAAGCAGTCACCTGGGTTGTGTTCAAGAGAGAATTTCCGAGGAAGCATTTTCTTAAAGATGTTCGGGGAAAGAAGGAAATTGAATTTTTGGAGTTGAAACAAAGCAGCATGACTGTTACTGAGTATACTACGAAGTTTACCAATTTAGTGGTGTTTTATCCTCATTATAGAGAGGCACCTGCTGAGTTCTCAAATTGTGTTAAATTCGAGAATGGTTTGAGGCCTGAGATTAAGCAGACGATTGGTTCTCAGAGAATTTGAAGGTTTTCAGATCTGGTGGATTGTTGCAGGACTTTGAGGAAGATATCAAGGCTCAATCTGAGCATTTCAAAGGTCTAGCTGAGAGAAGAGGTAAACAACAAGTGAATTGTGGAAAACCTTATGTAGCTCCTGCTGATAAGGGTAAGCAGAAACAGAATGACGGAAAAAGACCAAGTGGGGTAGGTGATCCTACTTCGCTGAAGTGCTATAGATGTGGTGAGATGGATCATCGTGTCAGTGAGTACACGAGTGATGTGAAGAAATGTTCCAAGTGTGGTCAACCTGGACACTTGATTGCGGAATGTAAAGCAAATCTGGTTTCTTGCTACAATTATGGGGAGCAAGGTCATATGAGTTCGCATTGTCAGATGCCTGAGAAAGCCACAACTGGAGGAAAGGTGTTCGCTTTGACAGGGACACAGACTTCCAGCGAGGATCATTTGATTAGAGGTATTTGTCATATTAATAGTATTTTGTTGATTGCTATGATTGAAACAGGTGCGACGCACTGTTTTATTTCTCTTGATTGTGTGAGGAAATTAGGACTTTTCATGTCTCTGATGCAAGGAGAGATGGTTATCAAGACTCCCATTGATGGGTCGTTAATTACTTCTCTCGTATGTCTGAATTGTCCGTTATTAATTTATGGTAAGGAATTTGGTGTGGATTTGATTTGTTTGCCTTTGAGAGGTATGGATGTAATTCTAGATATTAATTGGTTGGAGTACAATATTCATATTAATTTCTTCAGTTAGTCGGTTCGGTTTCTTACTCCCGGTGAAGAGGAAGAAGAAGTTGGTTATTTGTTGCTCGAGAGTTGAAAGAGCTTATGGAGGAGGAAGCACAGGTTTTGGCACTGTTTACATCGTTGTCGATGGAGAGTGATATGGAAATTAGTGAATTGCAAGTGGTGAGAGATTTATCGGAAGTGTTTCCAGATGATGTTATGGATGTGGCGACGGAGAGAGAGAGGTGGTGATTTATCGTGTCAGTGAGTGCACGAATGATGTGAATAAATGTTTCAAGTGTGGTCAACCTGAACCCTTGATTGCGGAATGTAAAGCAAATCTGGTTACTTGCTACAATTGTAGGGAGAAATGTCATATCAGTACGCATTGTCAGAAGCCTGAGAAAGCCACAACTGGAGGAAAGGTGTTCGCTTTGACAGGGACACAGACTTTCAGCGAGGATCGTTTCATTAGAGGTATTTGTCATATTAATAGTATTATGTTGATTTCTATGATGGAAACAAGTGCGACACACTGTTTTATTTCTCTTGATTGTGCAAGGAAATTAGGAATTTTCATGTCTCCAATGCAAGCAAAGATGGTTATCGAGACTCCCGCTGATGGTTCGTTAACTACTTCTCTCGTATGTCTGAATTGTCCGTTATCAATTTATGGTAATTAATTTGTTGTGCGTTTGATTTGTTTGCCTTTGAGAGGTATGGATGTAATTCTAGGTATGAATTGGTTGGAGTACAACCATGTTCATATTAATTTCTTCAGTTAGTCGGTTCGGTTTCTTACTCCTGGTTAAGAGGAAGAAGAAGCTGGTTATTTGTCTGCTCGAGAGTTGAAAGAGCTTATGAAGGAGGAAGCACAAGTTTTGGCACTGTTTACATCGTTGTCGGTGGAGAGTGATATGGCAATTAGTGAATTGCAAGTGGTAAGATATTTCTCGGAAGTGTTTCCAGATGATGTTATGGATGTGCCGCCAGAGAGAGAGGTGGAATTTAATATTGATCTTGTACCAGGAACGAGACCTATTTTGATTGCACCATATCGTATGTCGGCTTTCGAGTTATCTAAGTTGAAGAAACAGTTGGAGGAACTGTTAGAAAATAAATTTGTGAGACCGAGTGTATCACCGTGGGGAGCACCGATATTGTTAGTTAAGAAGAAGGATGGTAGTATGAGGCTATGTATTGATTACAAGCAACTGAATAAGGTGACAATAAGAATAAAGTATTCGCTTCCAAGGATAAATGATATGATGGATCAATTTGTTGGTGCTCGGGTGTTTAGCAAGATCGATTTGAGATCGGGTTATCATCATATAAGAGTGAAAGATGAAGATATTCAGAAGACTGCTTTTAGGACTCGGTATGGACATTATGAATATGTAGTGATGCCATTTGGAGTTACTAATGCACTTGGTGTATTCATGGAATATATGAATCATATTTTCCATGAGTATTTGGATCAATTTTTTGTTTTCGTAGATGACATTCTGATTTATTCTAAGTCAGAAGAAGAACATGTTGAACATTAGGATTGTGTTGCAAGTGTTGAAAGAGAATAAGTTATATGCGAAATTATCAAAGTGTGAATTCTGGTTGAAAGAGGTGAGTTTTCTTGGTTATGTGATTTCAAAAAAGGGAATTGTTGTGGATCCATCCAAAGTAGATGCAGTGATACAATGGGAGACTCCGAGGTCAGTGACATATATTAGAAGTTTCTTAGGATTGGCCGGTTATCATCGAATGTTTATTGAAGGGTTTTCGAAGTTGTCACTTTCGTTGACCCAATTGACTTGTAAGAATAAATTTTTTGTGTGGGATTCTCAGTGTGAGACGAGTTTTATTGAGCTGAAGAAGAAGTTGACGACTGCACCAATTTTGATTTTACCGAAAGAAGATGAACCATTTATGGTGTATTATGATGCTTCTTTGATGGGTATAGGTGGAGTATTGATGCAAGATGGTCAGGTTGTGGCGTATGCTTCGAGTCAGTTGAGAATTCATGAGAGGAATTATCCTACTCACGATTTGGATTTAGCAGCGGTGGTTTTTGTTTTGGAGATTTGGAGACATTACTTGTATGGTTCGAGGTTTGAGGTGTATAGTGATCATAAGAGTTTGAGATACATGTTTGATCAGAAAGAGTGGAATATGACACAGAGACGTTGGTTAGAATTTTTGAAGGATTAGGAATTTAGTTTGAATTACCATCCTGGTAAGGCTAATGTTGTAGCTGATGCCTTGAGTCAAAAGACATTGCATATGTCGGCTATGATGGTTAAAGAGTTGGAGTTGATTGAACAATTCAAAGATATGAGTTATGTTTGTGAACAGACACCTCATGGTGTGATGTTGGGAATGCTGAAGGTTAACAATTATTTTCTTGATGGTGTTCGGGAATGTCAGAAGTCAGATGTGAAATTGGTGGACTTGATGGTTAATGATGAACGAGTTGGAAATAATGAATTTCGGGTTGATGAGCAGGGAGTACTTAGATTTTGGGATAGTATTTGTATTCATGATGATCTTAAATTAAAGAGAATGATTCTTGAAGAAGGGCATAAAAGTGGTTTGAGTATTCATCCAGGTGCAACGAAAATTTATCAGGATTTAAGGAAGATATTTTGGTGGCCTGGTATAAAGCGTAATATGGCTAAGTTTGTGTATATGCATTTGACTTGTCAAAAGTCGAAAGTGGAACATCAGAAACCTGTTGGTTTAATGCAACCGTTGGATATTCTCGAGTAGAAATGTGATAATATATCGATGGATTTTGTTACGGGGTTACCTACTACTCCAAGAGGGCATTACTTATTTTTTGCAGAGATTGGCAGATATATATGTTGGTGTGATTGTGAAGTTGAATGGAATACCATTGAATATTGTGTCAGATAGAGATTCGCGATTTACTTCAAGGTTTTGGGAGAGTTTGCAAGAGGCATTGGGTTCTAAGTTGAAGTTGAGTTCAACTTATCATCCTCAGACAGATGGGCAGATGGAGAGGATGATACAATCTTTAGAAGATTTGTTGAGGGCTTGTGTGCTTGAACAAGGAGGTTCTTGGGATAGTCACTTACCGTTAATTGAGTTTACTTATAACAATAGTTATCATTCCACTATCGGAATCGCACCATTTGAAGCTTTGTATGGTCGAAGATGTCGGACACCTTTGTGTTGCTATGAGTCAGGCGAGAGTGTTATACTTGGACCTGAGATTGTGCAACATACTATCGAGATGGTGAAGTTGATTCGAGATAAGATGAGGACTTCATAGAGTAGGCAGAAGAGTTATCATGACAATATAAGGAAGGTACTTGAGTTTCAAGAAGGAGATCATGTGTTTTTGAGGGTTACTCTGGTGACCAGTGTTGGACGGGCTTTGAATTCGAGGAAGCTTACTCCTAAGTTTATTAGATTGTATCAGGTATCAGTGAGAATTCAACCTGTTTCTTATAGAGTGGTGTTGCCGCCGATGTTTTCCAATTTTCATGATGTGTTTCATGTTTCACAGCTTCAGAAGTTTGTTCCGGATTCGTCGCATGTGATATTGATGGATGAAGTTGAGGTAAGAAATAATCTTATTGTTGAAGCATTACCTGAACAAATTGACAATCAGGAGGTAGATCAGTTGAGAGGCAAGGAGATTGTCCTTTTAAAAGTGGTTTGGGGAGGGGCTTCCAGTGGGCATATGACTCGGTTATTGGAAAGCAGGATGCGAGAGTCGTATCTCAATCTTTTTTCCTGAGGTAAGTTTTCGAGGACAAAAACCTTTTAAGTGGGGGAGAGTTGTAACGCCCCGAATTTTATTTAATTATTTATTTGGAATGTTGTGTTTTGTTTTATGAAGAATAGTATAGTATGGAATATAATTTAAATTGAAAAATTACATTATGATGGATAGTATTATTATTACTAAGTGATAAAATAAATAATTGGAGAATATGATGTAAGGGGCAAGGTAGTCATTCAGTGGATTTAGTGAGGGTAAGAGTGGAAGTCCCTAAGTTGGTCTAAGGGTTTATGTGGTAAAAAGAGGAAAAAGGATCGTATTATTGGGAACAAAGAACGATCGTGAAATTAAGAAGATGAGAAGAGAAAAGCCTAAAGTTGAAGAGAAACATTCGCAAGGAAGAGGAATTTCTCGTCAAAACCAAGGTAAGGGTGGGATTCTTCCATCTCTAAAGGGTTTTATAATGGGAATTAGGTAGGTTGAAGATGAGATGTTGGGGTTTTGGTGATTGATTAGGTTTTTGGTTGAGTTTTTGATAATTTGTTGTTATTAGTTGATAATTACATGAATTAGATGGTAAAATTGGTAATTACTATGAATTCTGGCTGGCACTGGTGTTTTGGTATGATGTGTTCATAGCAGAATGAGTGCAGAGCGCAGAGAAGGGATTTGCGAAATCGCGGAGCACGCTTAGCAAGCTGGAGCTCACTTAGTGAGCAAGTCAGTTTTTGGAAAACTAAGAACCCGAGAGTAGCTCGCTTAGCGAGCCATGACCCTCGCTCAGCGAGACCTGGAGCGTGAAAAGTTGATTTTTAATTCCAAAAATTTCCTTAAAATTACTTAAATGATTTAGTAATGCATAGGAATCGATGTGGGGAAGTTTGAGGTAGTAAAAGAGGGGTTATACACATAATTGTAGGGATAATTACTATAACTTGAATATAAACATAGTTGATATGTTGTTGGCTTTGTCATTATTGTGATAAATTTTTGTTGTTGTGATGGATTATTGTTGTTGTTGTGATAAATTACATATGATTGTTGTTGATGTATGTGTGTGTATTATGATGTTGTATATGATGTTGCTCCATTGTGGTGGTTGAAGTTGATTTATTTAGTTATATGCTATGCATGATGCTGATGATAATTGTTGTGATAATGAATCGTTATATTTTGATCGGTGTTGTGATGAGTAGTTGTATTTGAGTTGTCGTGATGATGTTGTATAATGAAATTGTTGAATGTATGCATGTATGTCATTGGTGTTGCATGACATGTTGCATAGTTGGATAATATACCAAGGTGAGGTATGTTAGTTGTGGTGGCGTTGGTGCGGTCATGAAATAGGGATCATACGAGGGTGTGTTCATGAAATAGGGATCATACTGAACCACGAAATAGGGGTCGATGGGTGTGATCATGAAATATGGATCATACTGGACCATGAAAGAAGGGTCGTGAGTTCCGATGGGAACTGGATCTTGAAATAGAGATCGGATATGGTACCACATGCATGGAGTCAAATAGGGCCTCATTGAGTGATTGTTGTTGATATGGTACCGCATGCATAGAGTCAAATAGAGTCAAATAGCTATATCTCGCTTAACGAGCACCCCCCTAGCAACATTATTTCAAAAACTTCGAAAATTCATATCTTGAGCTTCAGGTGTCCGATTTGCATGTCGTTCGAAGTTGTGCGAAGCTAAGAAAATTTACTTTCATTTAAAAATAGTCTCATGTTGCTAGAAAGAAGTTAAATGAAAGAATTGATGTTGGAAGGTGATTAATTGTATATCGAACTAAATACATGTTGTTATAAATGATGAATATTGTTCTAAATGGAATAATATTGATGTTATATGACCAGTGATGGTAAAGACGATGTATAGGAATCAATTAGAGTGATGTAGAGGTGTAGGTGATGTGATAAGATTGTGTGTAGTGGTGTCCGATGAATAGGCAATGATGAATTCATGTTGTTGATTGGATGATAGTCATGTGCTAATGTCTTTGTGATGTTGATTATGTGTTGAAGAATATATGATGTTTATGTTGATCTAGAGTATAATAATAGGATGTCGTTGTGTTATGATGTTAATTATATGATGAAACTTATATTATGATTATGTGTTGATTACTTAAGTGATGAAGGTCGTGTGAATTATGTTACTAAACAATCTTATGATGAAACAAATAGATGAGGTGTATGTTTTAATGTTTATACATGCTATGTGACAAACATGATGATTTGGTATTGGAACGAAGTTGTGATGCTATAATATGATGTTTATGATTGTTATGTGATGATAATGATGTATTGATACTTATATGATGACAATGATGTATTGATGCATATATGATGAATTATACGTATTTTGTCGAGAACATGATGACTATAATGATGTGAGGCATGACGACATGAATATGTGAAGCATGTTAGTTGTATGTATGATGATGGTGATGATGATGAATGTGGATGCACTATTTGATGAGATTATGATGATGTTGCTTCTTGCATTCATGGTATGATTTATGTGGGGACTTTGGTCCATTGGTAGCTTCAATACCAATGTGCAGATTAAAGTGATATGATGTTATGATGTGCTTCATTGTGGAGGTTTGATGGCCCAGTGTCCATCCATGAGTATGTTTCGGTACACATGCATATTAAGAGTTTGATTTTTCATTCTAAATGACATAGCATGAATTGCATTAAGTTGTGTAACAAAGTGATGTATTTGATGTTATGAATGAATGAGTCACGTGATTATTTGATGAGTTATGTGATGTGTTGGGTGAGAACTTAGGATGTGTTGCTTTATGATGAATGTTCCTCATAATATCTTTTATCTATATTGTTTATATTGATTTGTGATTACCCACCCTGCCTGCCTTTGGTGATGGTCTATTATGTCATCCTGCAGATATTCAGGAGTAGCTTCTCGGTGTGTGAAGTTTAGCTTGGAGTTGTTTGGCTTATTTCTGTAGAGTTATATGGTGTCTTGCTCTGGTAGATGTAACATCGGGTGGGGGAACGCTTATGTGAATAATATGTGTTTGTTAGAATGATTTTTTTTAGTTAATGGATGCTGAACTTTTAGATGATGATAATGATTTTTTGACAATGACCAAAGGTCTTGATATTTTGATGAAATTAATGAAATAATTTTGAAGTATGATTTCCGCTGCAAAGTTTAATTTGATTATTTACTTATAAAAGAAAAGTGAATATTTCTAATGTTTTGAAAAAACCGTTTGACAGAGTAATAAGTGTTGTTAAGACGTTTTATGAAGAAAATGTGACACCTTTTTGAGAAGTACTCTGATTTAATTAAGTGATTGATGTGTTTTATTTTGTGGTATTAGAAGGGTGTTACATTTGTGGTATTAGAGCAGGTCGGTCCTTCTGGGCAGGTTGTCTAATGATATTTGTTCCTTTAGTATGCGACATATGTGTGCAACACTGTCGATACTTGCTTGTTTTAACCGTTGATCTGCAGGTGTTGGTTCAAAACAAGCGGGGAAGAAGCTATCACTTCTCTAAGATGCTTTGGTTGTGGAAAGTTGACTCAGCGCGTATTGGATTGCAAAAGTGCAAATGTTTCTAGGATAGTGTTGTTCCCGATTCCGGAGGGAATGTGAAGATAAAGCTTGAGTCAACTAAGGAATTGTGCATGAGGTAATTGAGAGCACAAGATGCAAAGAATGCTATTGGAGTTGGTAGGTATGTTTTATTCCACATCGTAATTGTCGACTATCTATTGACAAATTGAGGAACTGATCACCCTTAATCAATTGTTGATAGTAGACGAAATTGTGTTGGATTGAATAGACATGTATTGCCAGCTTAGATAGTGTGTGGTGGAATTGATTGGATTTAATTTGAGTGCTTACAGATGGTTTTGATGAGTCAATGTAGATTATTATATCTGAATGTGAAGAGTTGTTTATTCTATTAAGCAAGTGGATGAGCTTATGAAAGATGGTGCAAAGGTGTTTACGACGTGAGTTCTTTTGAGGACATAATGAAATGTAGTGGTTGGTGACTTATTTGAGGTGCATGACTTTTGAATGTGTTCCCATGTGATATCAAGAATTTTCTGCAGAATTCGCAAAGCTCGCTTAGCAAGGTCTGGAATAATTTCGCCTCCTCAAGGCAATGAGTAGCTACCTTAGAGATGGTGGAGGCTCACTTAGCACAGATTGCTAGACTAAAAAGTGTATTTTGGATTGATGAAGTTGAGCGGGACTATACATGTATATGTTTCATAATGATAGGTGTAGCGATAAAATTATGAGTGTAAGTTATTAGTTAATTTAACTCAAAGTAAACAGAGTCGCCACCACGCCTTTATTTTATTTCAAATGGAAAAGGAAAAAAGAGCGAATAAACCCTAATGAATCTAAAAGCAAAAAAGCTGAAAGAATTGGACAGAGAAAGGGTAAGGGGATAGGTTACACATCGGGAAGGTTTTACGCACCCAAAATGTCTGTGGTACTCCATGGGAGCCCTTTGAAATATTTATTTCTTTTGGTTTGAAAAAGGTTTTTTAAAAGAGATTGAAGAGATGAGAAGAGAGATGTTTTTTTTAAGATTTTTGGGTTTGGAGAGACGTTCGTCTCATGCCTACGTACCCACAACATGCAATGTGAGATCAAAACCCCGTAGTTCATGGTACAAATAGTAAAAAAATTAGTGTGTTGGATTGATTTTAAAATGTAAAGCTAAGTCATCATTCTTTAGGGAATAATTCCACTAGAAAGAATGAATCATATCTAAACATGTAAAGAAAAATTTAAAATGAAAAGTGAACAAAGGCACAAAATAATTTGATGAGTTTTTGTATTTTTTATGGTTTTTTGGAAAATGTTTTGATATATTTACATGATTTAACACTTATTAAGAAAATAAAAGAAAGGGGTAAAAATCGATTCACCTAAGTTAAGGTTTGATTATGAAAGCAGTTTTAAGTTTGATAATAAAGAAGATTTTGGAAAAAGGGAAAAGTTTTAAAAATTAAAGAAGGCGAGGAGATGAAGGGACTATCCTAAGATGAAAAGTAAAAGTTAAAGTAAGAACGATCAACCGTATGGCGAGCATTCTTCAAAGCAATAGTACTTCATCTTCATAAACAAGTGAACCAAATCAAGGTTAAGGTCTTCAATCCATAATAACTTGAGCAAAGGGAGAGATCCTAAAACCTAAGTCCAAAACTCCAAATTCAATGCTAAGGATAGTAACCATAGTCCAAAAATTAAAGTCACCATTTTTTTAGAGGTTCAATCCTTTATTAATATTTTTGTGTCTGTATGTAACACGGTGGGAGAACTGACTTTATATAAATGTCGCGAATAGCAAGAGTCGCCATCGACTTTTATTTTATCCAAAAGGAAAGGACATAAAAGAACAGGAAAAACCTTAAAAAGATTTTGAGTTCGGGGGGTGGGTTATACAAAGGGAAGGTGTTAGCACCCTTTATATCCATGGTTATCCATGGGCTCTTAGTTACTTAGCTCACTTTAAATTGTTTTGAAAAAGTGTAATGTGTGATTAGAAACTTTCTAAGTACTTTATAATGATCCTCGTATGGATGTATATAAAGACTTGTTTATTGAAAATTTGTTTGAAAAGTATGGTATAAAGAGTATTTTGAAAGGTGAGCAAGTAATTAAGAGGAACCTACCCTATATTAAGTCTTTACTGTTCTTATGTTCTTTCAATGGTAAGACTATCCCTATTATTAAGGAATAGGTAGTCATTACCTTGGATGTATAAGGGACATGTGTAGGGACATCTGAATATAGGCAATTATAAGGTTTCTTTAGCAATTCGTAGGGACTTATCATCTTTTATTCGGAGGGACAAGATCATTTATCGTAGGAAACCTCGAAGGGACTTGATCTTATAAAATGAAGGGACTTGATGACATTTGAGAAGGGACTTTTCTTAAGACACCTTACTCGACCTTTTGAAATAGGCAACATGAGAGATAACCCTAGAAAGTGCAAGATGGCGATCAAAGATCGACTTACGTGTGTGAGTGTGCATATTCAAATATTTATCTGTTAAAGTTAATTATTCTAAGTTAATTTTAATCACAAATATGTTATTCACACCCTAGAATTACTAACCATATAATAAATATATTCATAATAAAAATAAAGCAGAAATATAAACCTAAAATATTACAAGGCTTTGGGACAATTACAATATAATCGAGAAATACCAATAGAAATAATAATAAATAAGCAACAATTTAAATGTTAGTAATAATGAGATAATAATAAAAAGGGGTTAGTAAAATATAAAGAAAATAAAAATTTAAAAGAGAACATTATTTTTAGGTAAAATAAACATTAGAAATATTTTTTAGAAGAAAATATAACAACTTTGATAATAATAAACAAAATATTAAACAATTTACATAAGAAAATGATTTAATTAGGGTTTGTAAAATATCAAGTTAAATATTAGGAATAAAAATTAGGGTTAAGAAATTAGGGTTTATATTTTATTTAAGAAAATTAAAGTTTTGATTATAATTAAAATATACTAATAACTTATTTACAATATATATATATATATATATATATATATATATATATATATATATATATATATATATATATATATATATATATATATAACAAATATAAACATATTGTAAAATAAATAGAAACAATTTTAAATTTTAAGAAAATAAATTATGATTTTTTTAAGAATATAAAGAAAATATTATAATATTATTTAGAAATTATTTTTATGATTTATATTTAATAATTTAAACAAAATAAAGTTAATATATGAAACAAATAGAAAATAAGAAAAAAGGATGAACAATTGGCCAAAAAGATAGGACCTGGGATTTGAACCCAGGTCCCTTACCTCAATCAGCAACCTTCAAAACCAGTTGAGCCAGCATGCGCTGGTGATAGTGTCGCTCCCACCAAATGACACCCAGGCCAGAAGGGGTACAGACGCGAACGGTCGGCGAAAGAGGAAGAAATGAATAGAGTCGTCAGCTAGGCATTTTTATCCCGAAGGAAAGGTAATGCTGCATAAACCTAAGAAAAGATGGATAAGACGGTTGCGAACCAGAGAAACTGAGAAAGGGGGTTGGTTACAACCTGGGAAGGTATTAGCACCCAGATTGTCCGCCGTACTCGACGGGATCCACGCTTAAAAGATTTGTATTTTAAAGGGGTAGTGTCAGTGCAATCTGTGTATCAAAAGCTGGAAAGAATGCAAGTGTCAGTGCTGGAAGAAAGTGGAGTGAAATATATGAAGTGTCAGTGTAAGAACAAGAGTAAGCTCAAGATTTTGAGGCTAAAAGAATAATACTGGAAGGAGGGGGAATATACAGAAACTTTTGTTCGATAACAGTTAAGTTATTCCTACGTATCCTCTCGTGCAATGAGGAAGTCAGAACACCGTAGTTCGACTCAAAGAGACTGGAAGAGAAATTGACTGATGAACTGCTTGCTTGTCTATGCTCAAGTGTATGACCTGTCTGGCTCAGGTGCAAACTGTCTTGCGTTAGACGGAAGAAGCGAGTTCTCGTTTGTGAGTGAATGAGGTGAGAAAATAATCCCGAAGGAGCCGATTATTGTTTGTTTTTGGTATTTTCAATCTTTTATTGCTTTTTGGAGGTTGTCATAAGAAAATGAGCTTAAGCCTAAACCAAGGGTTAGTAAACTCATCACATCCTCCCTCTGATTAGGGGTAATGAGAATACCTTAAGTATGAAGTAGGCACCTCACACTTAATCACCATGATGTAGGATTAAGATTATTAACCTACTTGTAATTATTTAGATGTCTTTGGAGTTTTTGTTTGGTGTTAAGTAATGAGTTTAAGCCATAATCAAAGATTTAATGGACCCATTACACCATCCTAATAGAAGGATAATAGATGAGAACATTTAAGTTGAGGAAGGCTCCTCAACTTAATCCATGATTAGGGATTAACCTCATGGCAAAACAAATCCTTTATTAAATGGATTTTCGTTAATGATAAGATGAAGAAGTGAGTTTTTTGGTTGGTAAGACAACTTGAGGAGGACTTGTCCATTAACACTAGGGTTAGTCCTTCTTAACCAATTAAGGAAGAATTAGAACCCTAATGCAAGGCCCAAGTTACAAGCTTGATGTCTTAGTGTTTATTTAAGTGGATTGATTAAAGGATTTAAACACATTAAGGATTCAACACTTAGGATTAAAGTTATACACTCCATCCTAATAGAAGGATGCAGGCATAAGCTTAATCACAAATCCTTAAAACCTTTAGGGTTTAGTCCTTGATTATGAGGTGAGAAGAGAAGACTCAAAGATGACACAAAGGCAAAACTAAATGGGGAACTAATCAAGCCCTAATTGTTATCATACTTGAAGATCCTAGGGTTTGTGAGGCTTAAGAGAGAAAGAATCTTCAAAGAACCACCAAGGAGAGAAGCAGAGGAAAGGAGAAAGAAGCAAGAGAGAAGCAAGACAACTTACTTCACTTAAGAAGACAAGTTGCTTGAAGGAAGAAAGTGGGAGAGAACATGAATAAGCAAGCTTACTCTAATACAAAGATAAAATACAGCAATGATGCATAAGAGAGATGAAAAGAGATTGTGAGAAGTGAAGGCAAATTCACTTCTCAAAACAACTTACCACCTGAAAAGTTAGCAAAAGAAATGCAATGCAATGAAAATGAGATGAAATGCCATGATGCAAGACAAAACCAGAAGCATGAACATGATGTTAATGATGCTAAGAGATGATGCAAACACATGTCAAGAGTTGTGGATGATCATACAAGCATGAAGATGCAAATGAGGCATGCTTTGAACCATAAGAATCCATGAATGCTTATGAAATGAAATGAACATATAACATGGAAAAGGAATGATGCAATGACCAAACATGGTTCTAATATGTCCTAAGATGTCTTATGGATCATGTGGATGCACAAAATGTCATGGTAAGTTATTGAATGCAAGCATATGAGAGATGGATGCAAAGGAAGGCACAAATTAGAGTTTATGAACAACACACAAAGCAAAATCCAAAATCAGAAGCAAATAACATGATAAAAAATTGAAAATGGGATCAAAGGAACCCTAACCCTACACAAGTTCACTTCCCAAAGGAGGGGACCTAACTCTTAACCTAATGGAAGTTATGAATTTCTCAAGTCAACTAGGGTTTTGGGACAACTCACAATGGAAAATGCAAAACAAATTGAAAATGAAAGATAAATTCAAACCAATTTTAACCTAGAAACTAAATGCTATGAAGGATTCAATGAAAGAAGAACCATCATCAAACTCTTAATGGTTAGGCAGAATGAATTTTTTCAAGTTAAGATCAAAATATTGCCTTTAAACAAATTTAATTCCAATGAAAATTGCCAAAATGCATCAAACACCAAAAATCAATTTATCTTGAGAGTTTGATAATGTTTCTAAATGTTTTAAAATGCAATGTGAATTTTTTTTTGATTTTCAAATACCTAAATGCATTTTTAATTAATTAATTTTCATTAACTAATTAAAAATAAACTTTTAAATGATTTAAAAATGATTTTTAATGCAAAAATTAAAAAAAAAATATTTTTGGGTTCTGAAAATTAATAAAATGTTTGACAAAAATTTTCAGAAATTTTAAATGTTTTTTTCTATTTTTAATAATTCGTAGAAGTTAAATATAAATAAAATGAAATAAAAATGAATAAAATGGAAAGTATGCAAATCCTGAGGCTGAGGTTTAAACGAATTTGGAGGGAATTGACTGGCGCCAGATCCTGTGGCCCAGATTCAAACTGGCTGGATTTGAATTAATCTTAATTAATTAATTTAATAAATTAGGATTAGGGTTTTAATGGTGAATCTGGTCCATTCATTCGCGCGCGGGTCAACCCAGGTCAACAAGATCTATGGCTCACATTCAAACTGAGCCCTAACCACCATTAATGCACTAATGACTTTCAGGTGGCCGGAAATGACCTCCGGTCATCTTCTCCGGCCACATCTCCCCTGAGATTTTGCTATCTCCCTCAAAACTTCACCCCAAGCCCCCTAAAGCTCCAGAATCACTCAACAAACATCAAGGAATAAGAATCAAGCATCAAATCTCATTTATTTTTCATTAACAACATGATTCGAACAAGAAATCAAAAACTGAACAAAATTTCAGAACACTCATACATCCTTAATACTCAACCATTTTTCATCATTCAAGGTTCATTGTGACCAGTGGAACATGCTTTATCATTCTATAACCAAAGAAACAATTTCTGGAAAAAAGTTTCAAGAGGATACCTGAGATGGAGCTTTTGCTTTTGGAGCTTTCAGGCCAGTTCCTTGCTTCAAAGTCCCTCCAATGATCTCCCTGGAGATGCTTTGAGGCTTAGTTGGAATGTATTGTGGCTGGTTTTTGAGATTAATGAAGTTCTGACCAAGGGGAGTGAAAAATCGTCTTTCTGTTTGTGGGCTTTTTAGGGCAAGATGAAGGGTGGTTTATGCTCTATGAAGCTTTTCTGACTGAATGGTGAAGTTGTTTTTGAGGTTTGATGATTGTGTATTGAGATTCTAAGGAAAATTCATAAAGAGGGATTTTTGTGAACTCTAGCAATGCTGTGGTTTCAGGTTCCAAGATTGTGTGAGAAATGATCCATGAGGCATGTATGTGAAGCTGTGATTGGTCAGAGTAGTTGGTGTGGCTCAGCTTGATTGGTATGGCTCAAATTGCATAAAGTCAACTTTTGTGTAAGAAGAGGTATGGGTTGGTTCAGTCAAGGTACAAGGGCATGGCTTGGATCAGTATGCTTCAAGGAGGTCCATGGAAGTCACTTTTGGCAGCTGGCACAAGTGGATGAGAAGCTTTGATCCATTTTGCAATTTTAGGGAAGTTTGGCCCCTTTTGAAATTTGTGAAGTTCATGGCATGAAACTTGAGAAAATCTTGTGCAATTCTGAGTTTTAGGTCATGGTTTATGTTTGTTTAGTGCATAGAAGTCCATTTAAAGTCACATTTTGCCTTGGCATGAGGTTTTGCAACTTTCCCTCTTTGGTACAAAAGTGAAAATTAAGTGATTTTGCCCAACTTTGACAAGCCATAACTTTTGATCCATAATGAATTAGAATGAGTTCTTGTACTTTTTGAAAATGGTAAGATCCATTCTACAACTTTCATGACCAAAGTTCTTTCATTTGAAGCATTTTTGAATCAAAAAGAGAAGGTTGAAAAACTTTCCCAAAATGGCATGTTTGCATAACAAGTCACTTTCCCAAAAAGGCAACTTTACAAATGGCTTGAAATTCCTCAATTTTGTGAACTTATAACACTTTCTATGATCAAATAAAGATCATACACAATCAAAATGATGGAGAACACCCTTTGGTTGGGTCACTGGAGGCCTCAGATGCCCTGATTTTGCACTGACTTGCTCAAGAAGTCATCTCTTGATCAGATGCCTTCCCCATTGAATTTCTTCATGAAAATTGATATGCATGATCCTCATACCATATAGAGACCAATAGAAACAAGAATGACCAAAAAATTTGGAGTTATGGCCATTGAAACCAAAACCCTAATTCTAGGTCATTTGTGCAGTTAAGCCTGGCTCTGCTTCTATGCCTTCCTCAGTCCTTGTGATTCTTTGACTTCCTTGACTTGGTGAGGATATTATATGATGTTTGAACATACATGGACCCCTTTGAGATGATTGAAGACCTTTGGAGTGGCTCAAATAGCTCAGGGATGGCTCAGATCACAAACCCTAGATGCAGATGGCTTTGAATCAATGCAGTGAATCAAAAATGTGGTATGAGATGCTATGATTGAATTTATGCTATATGAAAAGATCACAAGCCATGGTGAAATTAGTGAGGGAAAATTTGGGGTGTTTACAGATAGCTATACACAACAACATTGTTTTATTATAAACCTGCAAAATAAATGAAGTTAAAAATAAAAACTGCTTTCGGCCAGACTCGAACCATGGCCTTCACCCCGAACACACATACGCCTTGCAAACTGAGCCACCAACGCCTTGTGATAATACTCTGTAAACAAAAAATAATAAAATAAAACAAATATTCAAAGAGAATTTCACGCCAAGCATCATCTTCTTCCTCCAGCCTTATGCTTAGGCTATAGTGACACTTCATTCGTCACTAGAGCTTATAGTGACGGATTTTTCCCGTAGCTATATGACCTGGAAATTCAAAAACGCACCATACACAATATAAATTCATCCTAAGGGTTCAAATCAATTGATACATGTCCCCTAAGTCCAAATAAGTCCATAATTTGGTCTGACATTACTTATTTCGTGAAGCCCTAATCCATGGTTTCATAAACCCTAAAAATGGCGTTTGGCCGTTCCTGCATCAAACATCAAATCAAACCACCCAGAAACATTGCAAACAACATCATAAACAATAATACACAATCAAATTTCATTTATATAGCTTGTATAATGGAAATCGAAAAATCAAATTTCAAGCTAGAAGATGAATTCGGTTTTGGCATTCCAGGGTGTTTTTGATGATGCAAATGACGTAAATAGATTCAATAATCATCCAACAATGCATTGCAACCTTTTAAAGTTCTTGATATAGCCTGCAACAGAAAATCCGATTGTGAGTTTATTTTGAAAATTTGAAGCTTTGATCTTACTCTTAGAGGCTGCCAATTTCGTACCCTAGTATTGCATTATGTTCATAATCTTATAGTGAATGAAATTAGGTCATAAAACTTGTCTCTCCTTTGGGCTTTTGGATATCTTGATGATGAAGAAAGATATGATTCAAATATTGAAAAAAATCTCATCAAACCTTTCTATTTTAGGCTAGCACGAATTTATTTGATTCCAATCAACTTTAAATGATTTTTAAGATTTTCTAGAAGAAGAATCACATTCAAATATTGAGTTTTCATATTTTATTTTGATTTAAAATTATTTTAAATGAATAAAATCAAAATAAATAAAATATAAATTAATAAAAATCTGAATAATTGATTTTTGGTTCGTGCATGATGTCATGGTAATGATTGGGTCATAAATATGCAAGCCCATGTGGAAAGAATTGGTTCTATGATCCCATTTGCTCAATAAACCCCTCAAAAATATCCCAACTTTGCAAAGATACATCTCCCTAAATTTTAAGGCTATGGAGGCGTTCTTGGACATTTTGGAAAGCTTAAAGAGTCCTATAACAAGCCTCTTTGGTTTCATGTCCATATCCTTTACCATTCTCAAGTTATTCCCTTTGGAAGATGTTGACTTTTTGTTGTCTTTTGAAATGACCTATAATGTCTTAGCTCATACCTTCCAAATGAAGCATTTTTAGGCTTGGCTTGTGAGACACAAAGTTACAGAGAATTCAATTTCCTTCAAAATAAGCTTTGGATGGAAAATTCTTGATGAAGCATGTGAAAGTTATGGCTGGTCAAAGTTCAGTTGACTTTTCCTATGAAAACCCTAATTTAGAAACTCCTGATTCTTGATGATCTGAAATCTCCTTGATGAATCATGATCAACCCTTGATCAAATTATGAAATTTTACTTCATAAACTTGATGTTGGCAAAAAATAATGAAGTTTGACTTTGGTTTGACCACAGTTGACCTTAGTTTGACTTTTTAACTGCTTTGACTGATTTTTGCATATCTGATCATCTGACTGGGCAAACTTATTGGGAAAGCCTTGAAACTTGACATAGTGTCGCTCCCACTAAATGAAGCTAAGTCAAATAGGGTACAGACGCGAACGGTCGGCGAGAGGGACAATGAGAACACACAGCCGTGAACTCACTGGAGATGAAAAGAGTCGCCAGCTAGGCATTTTTATCCCGGAGGAAAGGCAATGCTGCATAGGCCTAGAAAGATATGGATAAGACGGTTGCGAACCAGAGAGACTGAGAAAGGGGGTTGGTTACAACCTGGGAAGGTATTAGCACCCAGATTGTCCGTCGTACTCGACGGGATCCACGCTTAAAGATTTGTGTTATAAAGGGGTAGTGTCAGTGCAATTTGTGTGTCAAAGAGCTGGAAAAGATGTACAGGTGTCAGTGTAAAAGAAGTGTGAAGTGTATAAATGAAGTGTCAGTGTAAGGAAAAGAGTATGCTCAAGATCATGAGGCTTAAGAGAATGAAACTGAAAGGAGGGGGAATATACAGAGACTTTTGTTCGATAACTGTTAAGTTATGCCTACGTATCCTCTCGTGCAATGAGGAAGTCAGAACACCGTAGTTCGACCCAAAGAGACTGAAAGGTGAATTGACTGATGAACTGCTTGCTTGCCTATGCTCAAGTGTATGACCTGTCTGGCTCAGGTGCTAACTGTCTTGCATTAGACGGAAGAAGCGGGTTCTCGTTTGTGAGTGAGGATGATGAGAAAAGAATCCCGGAGGAGACGATTATTGTTTGTTTTTGA
Source organism: Lathyrus aphaca (assembly GCA_963966055.1). Taxonomy (NCBI): domain Eukaryota; kingdom Viridiplantae; phylum Streptophyta; class Magnoliopsida; order Fabales; family Fabaceae; genus Lathyrus; species Lathyrus aphaca. Next base: position 149,845,263 of record OZ014519.1, read on the forward strand.
GTTTTCAGTCTTTTATTGCTTTTTGAAGTTTGTCATAAGATAATGAGCTTAAGCCTAAACCAATGGATTTAGTAAACTCATCACATCTTCCCTCTGATCAGGGGTAATGAGAGTACCTTAAGTGTGAAGTCAGATTCTCACACTTAATCACCTTTGGTGTAGGATTAAGATCATTAACCTACTTGTGATTATTTAGATGTTTTTGTGATTTTTGTTTAGTGTTGAGTAATGAGGTTAAGCCATAATCAAGGATTAAACAGACTCATTACACCATCCTAAAAGAAGGATAATAGATGAGAATGTTTAAGTTGAGAAAAACTCCTCAACTTAATCCATGATTAGGGATTAAACCCATGACAAAACAAGCCTTTGATTAAGTGGATTTTATTTAATGGTATGATGATGAAGTGTTTTTTATGGTTTGTAAGACAACTTGAGGGGGACTTGTCCATTAACACTAGGGTTAGTCCTTCTTAACCAATTAAGGAAGAATTAGAACCCTAATGCAAGGCCCAAGTTACAAGTGTGATGTCTTGATATTTATTAGATGAATTGATTAAGAGATTTAAACACCTTAAGGGTTTAATACTTAGGATTAAAGTTATACACTCCATCCTAAGAGAAGGATGCAGGCATAACCCTAAGCACAAAGTCTTAAAGCCTTTAGGGTTTAGTCCCTGATTATGAGGTGAGAAGAGAAGACTCAAAGAGAGACCCAAAGGTAAAAACTATGAGGGGAGACTAATCAAAACCCTAATTCATTGTCATGCTTGGTTGGTCCTAAGGTTTGTGAGGTTTGCAAGAGAAATCTTCAAAGGAACCACCAGGAAGCAGATGAACAGGATCAAGAGAAGCAAAGTGACTTGCTTCATTCAAGAAGTCAAGTCACTTGAAGAAAGAAAGTGGGGAGGAGAAGAATGAGCAAGCTCAAACTCAAACACAAATAAGAATGCAGCAATGGATGCAAGAGAGATGAAAAGAAAAGGTATGAGAAGTGAAGGCAAATCCACTTCTCAAGTTTACTTACCACCTGCAATGTTAGAAAGAAAATGCAATGCAATGCAAGATGAGATGAAATGATATGATGCTAAGCAAAACCAGAAGCATGTTGATGATGATTATGATGTTATGAGGTGCTGCAAACATGAGGCAAGACAATGGGGATGTTCATACAAGATCATGAATGCAAATGATGCAAGTTAAGGAGCATGAACAAGCATGGAAAGTTATGAAACATACAAGACAAATGACATGGCAAATATGTAATGCAATGATCAAACATGCCTCCTACATGTCTTAAGATGTCAAATGAATCACAAGAATGCACAAAATGCAAAGACAAGTCATATTATGCAAGGAAATGCAAGAGGGATGCAAATGAAAGCCCAAATTAGGGTTTATGGATCAAACATCAAACACAAACCAAAAACAGAAGCAAAACCCTAAAGTAAAAATGGAAAATGATACCCAAGGAAACCCTAGACCTATAATGAACCACTGCCCAAAGGGGAGCTCTCAACACTCAATCAAACTCAAGATATGATTTTCACAAGTTATTAGGGTTTTTTAGGGTTCTTAACAAAACAAATGCCAATCAATTAGAAAATACAAGAACAATTCATGGCCTTTTTATCCTAGGAACTACATGCAAAATAAAAGACAATGCAAGAAGAATCAATGTCTCAACCTTCACCAATGGGCAGAAATGAATTTTTGAATCCATGATCAAAATAATGCATAAAAAATGATTTAATTCAATGAAAAATTCTCAAAATACATCAAGATCAAAAAAAGAAATTTGGTTTGAAGGTTGGACAATGTTTCTAAATGTCTTAGAACATTTCATGAATTTTTTTGTAATTTTTAAATACCTAAAAGTATTTTTAATTAATTAATTCCCATTAATCAATTAAAAATAATCTTTTAAATATTTAAAAATACTTTTTTAATGATGAAAAATAAAATAAAAATATTTTTGGGTCTTAAAAATTATTAAAACTTTAAAGAAAAAGTTTCATAATTTTTAAGACATTTTTGCTATTTTAAATTAAATATGCAAAACAAATGAGAAAGAAATGAATTAAAATTAAATAAAAATGAAAGTAATCAGAATGAGAGGCTGGGATGCAATCTGGGGAGGAGATGGTTGACTTGGCGCGTGATCCAGTGGTCCAAATTCAAACTTGGTTAAATTAAAATTATGAATTAATTAATCAGGAATTAAATGGATAATCAGGATTAGGGTTTCTAATGGCTCATCCCAGCCTTTCATTCGCGCGCGGGAGAGTCCATCCAAGGGACCAGATTCAAAGTTGCCTAATTAATGACAATTAGCCCTAATCAAACTCAGGCTGCCGGAGAAGACTTCCGGTCGTCTTCTCCGGCGAGCAGCTCACCTGAAAATCTCCCAAACCTCTCAAATCATAACAAAAATGAAACCTAAGACCAGGTAAATGATCCTCACATCCTCACGAATCAAACCCCTATCCTAAAACACATTTATATTTCCTAAATCAACTGAATCGAAGAAAATGAGTTCTAGGTCACGCAAGCTTCAGACACAAATTAAATGCTTATATCACAACCATTTCAAAAACTAAAGGTACCAGAATGATCAGGATAACACAAAGAACAAGTTTGGAACAAAAGAAATGATTCCTGGAAAAATTATTTTCGAGCTACCTGAGATTTGGAGCTTTCAGTTTAGGAAATTTCTGGCCACCTCTCTTTGTGCAAGCTGCTCCTTAGAACCTCTTGATGATGTTTGAATGTTCAAATGGAGTTTAAGTTGGCTTGATGATGAGTTTCGAAAGGAACTGCTTCAGCTTGATCAAAAATGGCAATGGTGTTTCTGAAGGTTTCAGGTCATGGTGATAGGTTCTATGTGATCCTGAGGATGGATGGAGAAGGTCTGGAATGTTTGTTTGTGTGTTTGTGGCTTGTGGAAGGAGATTCGATTGAAACTGCAAAATGAAGTGAGAAATGGCAGTGAGATGTTCAGGCTGTTTCAGGCTTGGTTCTTAGTTGCTGGGTGATCTATGGAGTGAGGTGAGATGATTGGTGAAGATGGCTTTTGTGTTTGTATGCTGGACAGAGGGATTCGAAGGCTTATGCAGTTTGGTGTGTTCTTGTGAATGTTGTCAATGAGAGGGCTTCAGCATTGCTTCTTCATATGTTTAGCTTGCAAACTGTCCACATATTTCTCTCTCATTGGTCAGTTGACAAGACATGCCCTTTATTGATTGGTAAGGCAACTTTTGCAAAAAGTCCACTTCTTGTAAGAGAGGGCATGGGCTAAACTCTAGCTAAGTACAATGAGCATGGGGCTGCGCAGCATGATGTGTGTGTGGAGCTAGTTTGGTTCAGCAGCCAAGAAATCAAGTGGGTGAGATGTGATGATGGTTTTTGCAAGTTGCTTGCTTCATGGTTCACATGTGAAGATCTTGTTCCAAAAGTCATGAAACATGAGCAATGCCTAATTCATTCTGAATTTTGTGACTTGTAGAATGTTTGCATACTGGTTTGAAGCCAATTAGAAGTTACAAAATGCATTGGTTCAAGGTTTTGCAAAATTTCCATTTGGTGCATAACTTGAATTTTAGTGATTTTTGCCAACTTTAACAAACCATAACTTTTGATCCAAGATGAATTAGATCATGTTCTTGTACTTTTTGGAAAGGGAAAGATGAGATCTACAACTTTCATGACCAAAGTTTTTCCATTTGAAGCATTTTTGGATCCAAAATCATGGCTTGAAAAATGACATAAAATGATGCATTCTTGAAAAGTCAACTATGCCCAAAAAGTCAACATTTGCAAAAACCCTAAATTCTTGATTTTCATGAACTTCAATCTTCTTCCATGATCAAATAAAGATCATATACACTCAAAATGATGAAGATCACCCATTGGTTGGGTCATTGGGGGCCTCAGATGCCCTGATTTTGCACTGACTTGTCTGAAAAGTCAACTCTTGATCAGATGACTTCCCCATGGAATTTCTTCATGAAAATTGATATGCATACTCCCTATACCATATAGAGATCAATGGAAACAAGAATGACCAAAAAATTTGGGGTTATGGCCTCTGAAACCAAAACCCTAATTTTCAGTCAACTGTGTAGTTCAAGCTGGCCCTGCATCCACTCAAACCCTAGTTCTTGTGATTCCTCTGCATTTTTGACTTTGAGGAGGATGTAATATGATATAAGAACACTCATGGATCCCTTTGAAGTGATTGATGGCCTTTGGAATGGCTCAAGATGCTTTGAGGTTGCTCAGATCACAAACCCTAGGTGCAAATGACTTAGAAACTATCCAGTGAATCAAAAATGAAATGTGAGATGATATGATTGTGTTTATGCATATGAGATGATCACAAGCCATGGTGTGAATGGGTGAGGGCAAATTTGGGGTGTTTACAGCTGCCCCTATTCAAACATGAGTTAGCTGTGCAGGTTGTAAGCGACGGCTTAACAGGCCAAACAAGATAACTTGTGGTTGAATACCAAAGACAGTCCAAAATTTGCACTCACAGAATGAAAAAGAAAAGGGATATAGATTGTAAAGGCAAAATAAAGTATATTGTGAAGTATGGGCGACGGAGGACGACCGTCGAGCAGAGGACGACTGCTGGGTAAGGTGGTATGTGAAGCAAAGCGATGACGGGGACGGCCGACATGCTGGTAAAGTGTATAAAGCAATGACGGGGACGGCCGACATGCTGGGGATAAAAGGTAAAGCTAAGACGGGGACGGCCGACTAGCTGGGGAAAATAAAATATCATGATGGGGACGGCCATCAAGATAAAGCTGCAAAATTCTGAGGATTAATGAAACATGACGGGGACGGCCATCAAGTTCATAAAGGTAAAGTAACCAACGATGGGGACGGCCATCGGGCTAAAAAAGGAGAAGGGACCACGACGGGGACGGCCATCGGGTTAAAGAATGAATGAAATAAACAGATGATGGGGTACGGCCATCAAAGGTGAAGGACGATCACCTGGCAGGGTACGGCTGCCCTGTTGGGAATAAAAGAAATATGATGGGGACGGCCATCAAAGGTGGAGGACGACCACCTGGCAGGGTACGGCTGCCGAAAATATCAACGATGGGGACGGCCATCGGATAGAAAAGGTCAACGATGGGGACGGCCATCGGACGAGCAAGATGGAGGACGACCATCAAGAAGTGGAGGACGACCACTCAGCAGGGGACGGCTGCTCTCGAGGTTTATCATAACACAGGACGAGTGTTAGATAACCAAAATCAACAATGGGGACGGCCATTGGATAAAGTTGATGAAGGACGATCATCAAAAGGTGGAGGACGACCACCTAGCAGGGGACGGCTGCTAAAATCAATGATGGGGACGGCCATCGGATGAGCATGATGGAGGACGACCATCAAGAAGTGGAGGACGACCACTCAACAGGGTACGGCTGCTCTCAAAGGTATCATAACACAGGACGAGTGTTAGATAAAAAGAAAATTTGTTGGCAATCTACTGGGGAGATAGTAAACACGGACGAGCGCTTACATCCAAGAAACAAAAGGTATAAGTGTTTGGTATTGTGTATAGATTAAAGATGCGGACGAGCATCCTTAAGACTATGATACGGACGAGTATCATGTAGAAACAAACTGACACATGCTCAGAGATGATGATACGGACGAGTATCAACTGGTTAACAAAGAGCAAGGACTACTGTCGAATCTGTGGGGATATGAGTGATGATGTATACAAGATACGGACGAGTATCTGTATAAGCGTACCATGAGTAGTGAGTATTGTATTGTATAGATGAGTGTTTTAACTGCTGGGGAGAGTGACACGGACGAGTGTCAAGAGAGAAAAGTATAATATGAAGGAGTATATGGGTTGATGAAAGGTGTAAGCGACTGCGCTGGGGATGTGACACGGACGAGTGTCAAAAAGGGTGTATATACAAGTACATGTGAGTGCAAAGAGGATGTCTTTGGCTTTCTGCTGGGATATGACACGGACGGGCGTCAGGACGTATCTGTAATGAGGGTGATTTGTTTGTAAAGGGTGTTCAGGCGACTTTACTGGGGAATGATGACACGGACGGGTGCCAAAAGGTGTATATACGGGTGTTTGTGATTTGTGAGGCAGCTGCTTTGCTGGGACTCTGGTGGGGACTCTTGGGGAAAGTAATCTGTATTCACAAACGTTCAATCCACAACATGACTTATGATTATGCTATGCATTTGATTTTTGCCGTAATGCTCCGTATTAGACGGAATGCTACGCTCTGGGGGGTGAATATGATGCGGATGCCATGATTATGCAAAGGGGCGCAGACCCGGGATTCGGATCCCACTGCCGCGAAGATCTCCGGTTGATTTGCTTGAAACGGACCTCCCAGCTGGGGATGAGATCATTGGTAGATCTAATGGTATATCTGCTTGGGGATATAGGTCACTGATTGACATATCCTTATAAATGAGAAACCCAACTGGGGTTTGTAGAAGCTTCTGTACTCTGTTGTGATCTCTTCATGCGTTGCTCTTCTGGATAAAGGCTTGAAGCTCTGTGGGGAGATGATTCCCCGATTTATGTATTCTGTTGAGGAAGAATGGCCACTCGGCTGGGGAATTGAGAGGCAACTCAGCTGGGGAGAGCAATGGGGAGCAACTCAGCTGGGGATAGAGCATCTCGGATGCTGAGATTGAGTGTATGCTGATTTGGCAGCTCCGCTGGGGAAATGGGCACCTTCTAGTACCATGTGGAAGATAGACCGAGTTGATAATGATTCGCCTGCTTGCTGAGACGTAACCTGCATGCCCCTGGTTGCGTTCTGGATACCTGCAATCCTGCAAAGATAATGGAACGTACAAAAGGTCCCGAGGTATCCCTTACCGGATTCCGTCATAGGAGTTAAGTACTTTAGAGAATAATCACATTCCCTGTAAGCATGTGTTTTCATCTTTAGAGAAATGCATCTGTACTTATGCAATTGTATTTTTAGAGATATCAGACGACTCTTTGCAAAACGTAAATGTAAAAACGAAACATGACTGAAAATCTGATTTTATTAATTCATGTGCCCTGAATTGGCAAAGATACAGTCAAAGAAACATATCTCCTGAAATGAGGAGATTGCTACAAATTGAGAAATAAGGTGCTGGCGATGCTGACGACGCTTTGAGGAGCTTCCTCTCCTGCTATGACTCGTATGACAATGACGTTCTTCTCGTCTTGCTTTCTGGAGAGAGTTGATTCTGATTGAAGCTTGATCCTTTGAAGCTTACCAAGTTGTAGGTGATACAGACGAATTCAGAATGCAGTTGTTCGCTTATTCCCTTATTTTGCATGGATCGCCCTTTCGGGTTTTCAATCCATCGGGATACCCATTTTTGCCTGAGCTGTCCAATGCGGCTTTTCAACTCAGCGGGTGTACATTTTTTCATTTATTTCCCTTACTTTTGCCCGAGTCTTTTATTCTGTTTTTGACTCGCCGGGATGCCCTATTTTTGCCTGGACTTACATTCTGTTTTTATGTCCAGCGGGTCATTTTATGCGAAGTATTTTTTAACTGCATCTGAATTCACAGGGGACGGGAAATCTTCACCATCCATGGTGCTGAGCATCAGTGCTCCACCAGAGAAAACTTTCTTTACAACGAATGGTCCTTCATAATTCGGAGTCCATTTGCCCCTGTGGTCTGTATGAGGAGGGAGGATTCTTTTCAGCACAAGATCCCCTACTTGGTACTCTCGATGCCTGACTTTCTGATCGAAGGCTTTCTTCATTCTTTTCTGATACAACTGCCCGTGGCAGATTGCAGCCAATCTTTTCTCTTCGATCAGACTCAGTTGCTCATATCGGGACCGAACCCATTCTGCTTCGCTTAGTTTAACATCCATTAATACCCGTAACGAGGGTAGTTCAACTTCAACAGGTAGGACTGCTTCCATACCATACACAAGCTGATACGGTGTTGCCCCAGTGGACGTTTTGATTGATGTGCGGTACCCATGCAAGGCAAACGGTAGCATTTCATGCCAGTCTTTGTACGTGACTACCATCTTCTGCACAATCTTCTTGATATTCTTATTCGCTGCCTCAACAGCGCCGTTCATTTTTGGCCTGTAAGGAGAAGAATTGTGATGTTGGATCTTGAAGTCCCGGCACAGCTCTGCCATCATTTTGTTGTTTAGATTGGAACCATTATCAGTAATGATTCGCTCGGGCACTCCATACCGACAAATGATATCTCTTTTCAGAAATCTGGCTACCACTTGTCTTGTAACATTTGCATATGAGGCTGCTTCAACCCACTTGGTGAAATAGTCAATGGCAACCAGGATGAATCTGTGGCCGTTTGAAGCAGTTGGCTCAATCTTGCCAATCATATCAATGCCCCACATAGCAAAGGGCCATGGTGAAGACATGATGTTCAAAGGATTAGGAGGCACATGCACCTTGTCTGCATAGATCTGGCATTTATGGCATTTCCTGGCGTAGGCACAACAGTCTACATCCATTGTGATCCAGTAATAGCCTGATCTTAACAACCTTTTAGCCATGGCATGCCCTCCAGCATGGGTACCAAAAGATCCTTCGTGCACTTCATGCATCAACAAATCTGCTTCCGTCCTGTCAACACATCTGAGGAGTACCATGTCAAAGTTCCTCTTGTATAAAGACCCATCAGTGTTCAGAAAGAAACTACCAGCAAGCCTTCTCAAAGTCTTCTTATCATTGGAAGATGCCCCAGGTGGGTATGTCTGATCCTCCAAGAAGCACTTAATGTCGTGGAACCAAGGCTTATCATCTTTTACAACATCTGCTGCAAATACATATGCTGGTCTATCAAGTCTCGATACTGAAATCTGAGGTACAAAGTTAGCAGCTTGAACTTTGATCATGGATGAAATGGTAGCAAGAGCATCTGCAAACTGATTCTCGTCCCGAGGGATATACTCAAGCTTGACTGTTGTGAAGAAAGTCAGTAACCTTCTCGTATAGTCCCTGTAAGGTATCAGATGATCTTGGTGGGTGTACCATTTCCCGTTGGTTTGATTGACTACCAAAGCTGAATCTCCGAATACGGTCAATGTTTTGATCCTGAGGTCAATGGCTTCCTCAAGACCCATAATGCAAGCTTCGTATTCAGCTTCGTTGTTAGTGCAGTTGAAAGTGAGTTTTGCCGAGAAAGGCATATGAACTCCTTTAGGTGTAATGAGTACTGCACCAACACCACGGCCATTCATGTTAACAGCCCCATCAAACATCATAGTCCATTTTTCCTCCGGGTCAGGCCCTTCAGTGTGAATAGGCTCTTCGTGATCTTTTGCTTTAATGAACATGATGTCTTCATCAGGGAAGTCAAACCTCATAGGCTGGTAGTCATCAATGGGTTGCTCCGCAAGATATTCAGATAGTACACTGCCCTTGATGGCTTTCTGAGATGTGTACTGTATGTCATATTCAGTGAGAATCATTTGCCATCTTGCAACCCGTCCGGTAAGAGCTGGCTTCTCGAAAATGTACTTAACTGGATCCATTTTTGAGATTAATAAGGTAGTGTGGGTCAACATATACTGTCTCAGTCGGCGAGCAGCCCACGCTAAAGCACAGCAAGTTTTCTCGAGCAGTGAATAACGCTGTTCACAGTCGGTAAACTTTTTGCTTAGGTAGTATATTGCATACTCTTTTCGACCAGACTCGTCATGCTGGCCCAGCACACACCCCATCGACTCTTCTAATACTGTCAAGTACATAATCAGAGGTCTTCCTTCTACTGGAGGCATGAGGATTGGAGGTTCTTGTAAGTACTCCTTGATCTTGTCAAAAGCTTTCTGGCAATCTTCGTTCCACCTGACCGTCTGTTCCTTTCTTAATAGCTTGAACAAGGGTTCACAGGTCGCTGTAAGGTGAGATATGAACCGGGAAATGTAGTTCAATCGACCTAAGAAACCTCGAACTTCTTTCTCAGTTTTCGGTGCAGGCATTTCTTGAATAGCTTTGACTTTATCAGGGTCAACCTCAATCCCTTTCTCGCTTACAATAAAGCCCAGCAGCTTACCGGATCGCACCCCGAATGTGCATTTGGTGGGGTTCAGCTTCAATTGGTATTTCCTCAGACGCTTGAATAATTTGAGCAGATTCACCAGATGGTCTTCTTCTGTAAGGGACTTGGCGATCATATCATCCACATAGCATTCTATTTCCTTGTGGATCATATCATGGAATAATGTCACCATAGCCCGTTGATATGTGGCACCAGCATTCTTCAGTCCGAATGGCATCACTTTGTTACAGAAAGTGCCCCAAGGTGTAATGAATGTTGTCTTCTCCATGTCTTCAGGTGACATCTTGATCTGATTATATCCTGAAAATCCATCCATGAAGGAGAATACCGAGAACTGAGCCGTGTTATCCACCAATACGTCAATGTGAGGTAATGGGAAGTCATCTTTCGGGCTGGCTCTGTTCAGATCCCGGTAGTCAACACACATTCTTACTTTGCCATCCTTCTTAGGCACAGGTACTATGTTACCAACCCACGGCGGGTAGCTAGTCACAGCAAGGAACCCGGCGTCCCATTGCTTTTGTACCTCTTCTTTGATTTTCATAGCCATGTCTGGGCGAGTTCGGCGCAGCTTTTGTTTGACCGGCGGGCATTCTTCCCTCAGAGGCAGCTTGTGCACAACAATGTCGGTATCCAACCCTGGCATATCTTGATACGACCAAGCAAACACATCAACATACTCTTGGAGCAGATCTATCAGTTGTCTCTTCACTGAGTCTTGCAGGCAGGCCCCGATTTTAACTTCTTTCACATTTTCTTCCGTACCAAGATTGATCACTTCAATCTCCTCCTGGTGAGGAGTAATAACCTTTTCCTCCTGTCTCAACAACCTGGCTAGCTCTTCAGGAAGCTCATATTCTTCATCAACCCCTTCATCAGCTTGATTGATTGGATTGTCAAAGTCATACGATGTCATAGCTGTGCTGTTGTCGGTGCTGTCAGGAAGGCACTCTCTGCAAGGGTTAAGTTTGTTCATTTTAGTGATTGATTTTAATCTTGCTTTAGAAAAAAAGTGAAATGAAGTTATCATTTTGAAAACACCGCCATTTATTTTTGTACAAAAAGAAAAATGGAAAAACAGTGAACAGAAAAGAAAAAAGACTCGTTTGCAAAAAGATGTCTGATATTTCATTAATTTGATCTTGTTTGCACAAAAGTACAGATGGCCCTGGTTACAAAATGAGTCTTGTCATCTTGGGCAAGATGCAAGACTTGGATGCATGCTATAAAAAAAACAGGAAATAATAATTACTCTGTATGAGTAACTCTTATAATTTCCTGGGAAGACCAGTTCGAGACACTGCTCCCTGGGATCTTCGGACGAATCCAATTCTCCAGATTGCGCTCCTCTTCCAGCTCGTCTTCCAAACAGTTGATAGCATCAGGGGTAAGCATCCCCCCACTGACAAAACCAGGCTCTGCAGCAGCCTTTGCTTGATGTTGAGTTGGTCTGTAACCCAACCCAAACTTGTCCTTCTTCTCCTCCACAGCTAAAACCTTGCCCCAGCCTAGGGCAGTTCCTTCTTCAACAACCTTCCGGGCTTGTTGGTAAGATGACATTGGAGTACCAGATACAGCAGATGCTTCATTGACGTTCAAGGCCTCAAAACCTTGGCTCATTGTTTCATGGATCTCTCCATCCATTTCAATGTATTTATAAGTAGCCAGGTGGCTAACAAAAATGTCCTCCTCTCCACAGATTGTGACAACTTGGCCTTCCCACTCAAATTTTAACTTTTGGTGAAGGGTAGACGTTATTGCGCCGGCGGCGTGAATCCAGGGTCTACCCAACAAACAGCTGTAGGCGGGCTGAATGTCCATCACATAAAAGATAGTTTTAAAGGTCTGCGGGCCAATTGTCACAGGCAGCTCAATCTCTCCCAGAACCGATCTCTTAGAACCATCAAAGGCTCTTACTACCAGGTTGCTGGGTCTCAATGCCAATCCATCATATTCAAGCTTCACCAGAGCCTTCTTCGGTAAGACATTCAGGGAAGAACCTGTGTCCACCAGCACATGAGAAAGGACAGCTCCTTTGCATTCCATGGTTATGTGCAAGGCTTTGTTGTGGTTGCGGCCATCCGCTGTCAAGTCAGAATTGGTAAACCCTAGCCCATTGCTAGCAGTAACATTTCCAACCACGGTTTCCAATTGGTTGACAGTAATCTCCTCAGGCACGTAAGCTGCGTGCAGGACTTTAAGTAGTGCATTCCGATGGGCTTCGGAGCACATAAGCAGTGAGAGGATGGAGATTTTGGATGGCGTCTGGTGAAGTTGATCCACAATTTTGTAGTCACTCTTTTTGATGATCCGCATAAACTCATCAACTTCCTGATCAAATGAAGTCTTCAAGGTTTCTTTGGCAGCTGGATCTTCCTGCACCGGGCCTTTTCCTTTTGCCTTAGCAGCAGCTTCTGCTTCGGCAGTAGGTCTTTGAACTTGTGAGGCGAAGAGACGTCCGCTTCGAGTGAAGCCTCCGCCTCCCCCCACATTATCTACTTGTGGTGCAGGTGCCGTTGTTTCCAGAGTGATTCTTTTTCCTTCGCAATACAGCTCAGAGCCATAGTGCCAAGGGATGGCCCTATTGCTTTCATATGGTACTGGTCCAGGCACCGTGACAGTGACTGGACTGATTGCTGCTGCTGAAGGGACTGTTATTGTTTGTGGATCATAGAAGATTGTAACTGGTGCTCTGGTGGGAGAAGCACCTTCTGAATGGTAAGCGGAGTTATTTTCAGGATCATAGAATATGGTAACAGTAGAGACATCTTCGTGATTGATTGCTGGTGTTGTAGGAGGTTCCGTTGGAAGGACTGTTGTTGTTGCTGATGGAGAGTCGAAATGGAATGAAGTTGAAGTTGTAGCAGGAGAAACTGTTGAAAACTGATCATTTGGGAGGACAGGTGAAGTACTTGTTGATGGTGCTGATGAATTGTCGGGAACAATAGTTGCTGTATTTGTAGGAGTGTCTGAAACCGTTGTTGATGACGTCGCCGGATTTGTCGGGAATGATGTAGTGATCTGTAGCAGGCCATTTTGAATAAGGCTGTCAATGCCATTTCTCAAGTCCTCACACCCATTCCATGAAATATTGCAGTATGGGCACCCTAGTTCACACCCCGGAAATATATTGTTTTCACGGAGTTGAGCTTTGATTTCCACCAATGGTGTCCTGATCTGATCCACACTGGTTATTAAATAAGACGGTTGGTCTTCTTCAATAGCATTAATTCGGGGACCACCATGGTTTGGCATTGGGTTTTTATTGACATTGGGCGGAGGTGCAAAATTCAGAGCCTTGGAGTCTACCAAGTCTTGTACCTTCATATGCAGAGCCCTGCATTTTTCTGTACTGTGACCAGGTGCGTTTGAATGAAAAGCGCACCTAGCATTGGAGTCATAGTTTCTTGGTAGACTGTTGGGATCCGGAGGTGCCAACGTTCTTAGCTCAACTAGGTTGAGTTTCAGAAGTTGTGGCAGCAAAGCAGCATACGGCATTGGGATCGGGTCGATCACTCGGTTAGCTTGGGATGGCCTTTGTTGGAATGGCCTCTGTTGATTGTTGTTGTTGGAGTTGTTGTTGAAGTTCCTTGGAGGATACTGATTCTGATGATACTGAGGTTGTTGTTGGAAGTTTTGTTGAGGAGGTTGATAGACTGGCTGTGGATGAGCTGAAGCAGGGATGGTGACTGCTGCTATTGACCTTTGAGCATATTGGGACCTACCCCTGTTGGTGTGAATGGCATTGGTCTCGCCAGTTCTTCTCGGGCCTGCAAAAGGCTTTCTTGTACCACTGGACGAGCTTGCACCATTGTCGGAAATTTTGCCCATTTTCAACAGGCTTTCAATTCTCTCCCCAGCTATGACAACATCTGCGAAGCTGGTGGAAGAGAAAGCAGCCAACCTGTCAATATACGTTCCCTGGAGAGTGTTCATAAACATGTCTGCCATTTCTCTCTCAGACATTGGTGGTTGAACGGCAGCAGCCAGTTGCCTCCACCTTTGAGCATATTCTCTGAAGCTCTCCCTTGAAGACTGTGACATTCCCATTAGGAGGGTCCTGTTGGGTGCCATATCTAGATTATACTGATACTGTCTGATGAAGGCTTCTGCCAGGTCCTTCCAGCATCTTATAGTTGCCCTTGTCAGATGGGAATACCATTCCCTTGATGCTCCAGTCAAGCTATCTTCAAAATAGAACATCCACAATTTCTCATCCATTGTATAGGCCTTCAGCCTTCCCAGAAATGATTGCAAATGAGTCCGGGGGCATGAAGTCCCATTATACTTTTCGAAACATGGAGGCTTGAACTTGTGGGGGATCCTGACCCCTTCTACCAAACCCATGTCCATGACGTCGAAGCCCAAAGAGTTTTGAGATTCTAAGGACCTCAACTTCTCAGCTATTTCTTCCAATCGTCTATCATAAGTTTCCTCTCCGGCACCCATTACTGTATACTGGTCCTCCTGAGGATCTTCTTGAAGTACTCTGGCTGCAGTGGCTGTTCCTTGAACATTTGCAGGAATGTTAATCTCAGGATGTAGATGTGGACCAAACACAGGGGGGTTAACATGTGGTTGCACCCTTTCATTATTACTGGTGCCTGCAGTTCCTACATGAGGCTCCTCTTGATTTTGCCTCTCCACCATGGCCCTCAGTCTCTCCTGGCTCTGAGCCATGTTGTTCATAACTTCCATGAACTGCGTCATCTGCGTTCTCATCTCTAACCTTTCGTTTGCCATCTGGTTTCTGACCTCCGTAAGGTCTTGTTGCATCTGATCCATCTGAATTCCCGGAAGGTTGTTTCTAGTTGGGTACCTGTGAGGCCTGTTGAGAGGAAATACCCGGCGGCGAGCAATAATTCCTGAACATCACAACAGAGGTTAGCAACAACAAAACAAAACCCTACAAAACAAATAAAAGGTTAGCATGCAATGCAGTTATGCTTATTTGTTCTCAAGGTATCCGGTTTGGCCTTCAGTTTTGACCCTTCCAGACCCTTGAAGATGATGCTGTTGAAGTTGCTTTTGATGTGAACCCCAACACAAATATATTACAAAGGTGAAATAATACAATTTGTTCATTTTACAACACAAACCCTCAAAGGGGCCAAAATACATCACAAAAAGCAAAAGTACATGGAAAAGGAACAACAACAGGCAAATGATCAAACTCCAAGGCCAAACTCATCCTCACGAACTTCCTTGAGAAGTGCTTCGGTCACAGGATCAGCCGGATGCTCCGTGAGACTTCTGATGAGAAGGTTTCTTGTTGCGACAGCTGCAGCCAATTTCTTGTTTTGACTTTGGTCCTTTGACCTCTTCAATCCTGCTTTGATTTTCAGCTCTGATATCTCCTCCTGGGCTGCTGCCAGGGCTTTTTCCATCTGCTCCATCTTGTCCTGAACTCTCTTGTCTTCTAGAGTACGGGTCTCAGTGATCCGGACCCACCTGGCCTGACTCTCTTTCAAATACAAGTCTGTTCTTGCTCTCTGGAACTGGGCTTCTTTACAAGCATTCTTCAGAATCTGCTCACCAGCTTTAGACTTGTTGATATACTCCCCAGACTTCTCAATCTTGGTCAAGTGTCCCACTCTCAACTTCTCCAATCTCTCAATCTCCCTTACACCTTCACTCCTCTCCCTGAGGGTCTTCTGCAAAGCCTGGGTTAACTTCTCATTTCTTTCCTTCAAGCTCTCAAACTCCTCCAAACTGATAGTGGCAGGGGGTGGTGCTGAAGATGACTCAGGCATGTCTTCTATGGTAAAGGGCATTCCAGAGAATTGGGCCCTAGCATGGGACCACTCATAATATTGGACTGATGCCACATTATTGCACTTCCCCAGAATGGTGATTCCCTTAGTCTGAACATGATCCCAGGCCCAGGCAGCCTGCCTAACAGTTGCCAGACTAATCTTGTTCTCACAGTAGAGGGTCTCAACCAAGTCTTGTTCCCTAGGAGTATGAACCAGTGCATAGCCTAATTGCCTCTTGAACAGCAGGGGGTTGTAATTGATACTTCCTTTAACTCCTACCAATGGCACATTGGGAAAGTGCCCACAGCTGGTGATCATGTCCCTGCCCTTGGTGCTCTGAGTACACCATCTGATATCTGCTGAAGTGAGAGTAGTGAGCCTCTTAGCCCAGTTGCTTTGCTGATGAGGGTTTAGAAATGCATCTGTCCTGGGTAGATGCCTGAGGAGCCAAGCATGGAATAATGGAGCACAAATCCTCACTAACCTTCCCCTCTGCTTCTCATTTCTCTGATGGACTGAGTAATAGAGATCACCCAGTAAAGTTGGCACTGGGTTCTTCAAGATGAACAAGTGGATTGCATTCTTGCTAATGAATCGAGGCTCATCTGCAAACAACACAATTCCATATACACTCAAGGCCAATAGAGCACAAACAGCTTTCCAATCCCCCAGGGAGGCCTTCAAACTAGCTTGAGAAATCAGGAAGTCCAGGTGAAATCCAGGGATCCCAGCTTTAGAGGTCAAGTGTTGTTCAATCAATACAGGTTCCAGGTACAAAGCTTTTGCTACCTCTCCATTGCTGGGAAAGACCATTTCAGGGTTGAATGGGATTTCTCTTTTGATGGGCAAGCCAGCCAAATATGAGTATTCTTCCAAAAGAGGACCCAACTGAAAGTCTTGAAAGGTGAAACATCTCAATGGGGGATCATAAAACTGAATGCAGGTGTGGATGAGGCTCCTCTGAGAAGGGTCCAGATCCATAACCATGTCCAGTATATCTCCAAAACTCTCCCTGAACAAGGGTATGTGATCTGGAGTGATCAGGGTTTGGATCCTCCTGATGTCTGACAAGTCTGGTTGGAAGAAATGATAGGTGATGTTGCTTTTCTTTGGAGCCATGATGCTGAAGACTGAGTAGAGTGCTAATGAAGATGCTGAAAGAATGAGCCACTGATTGGCTGGTGCTGGTAACTGAAGTATATGGCTGACAAACTGAAGCAAGTGCTGGTGGAGACAGGTCAATATAACAGATGGGGTCAAAACCAAAACCAGAGATGAAGGTGGATACCCTGAAACACAAATAAGCACATGTTAATATGATGCAATGAGTATGTATGCAAATGAAATGCAAGGGTCTGTGACTGAGCTGGATCTGATTAACTGCCTTGGTATAGATCCATGTGTGTTCAAGAATTCCAGATGGAGGTCTATAAATCCAGTAACCAGGGTAGGGGGACTCAAATAAAGAGCCACAAGTCCAGGGTTTTAGAATCACAAGAACTATCCAACATGGAGTACTCTTAACAAAGTCAAAGTAACAGGGTATTCTGAGGTCAAGGTACCTGCAAACCTGTAAACAGCCCAACCCCCTCACAGGTGGTGATCTAGAACAAGGATCCTCAGACTTGGATCAGTTATGAGAAGTGTAAACACTTCTAACCCGGAGGTACAGTGTTTACAATAACCATAACAATTCCTCCTCTAATTCACCTCAGTTTCTGAAGGTCAGTACTAAAAGGTCATCCAGACTTAGCAGGCTTCCTAGATGGCCCTAGCATTGCAGGAAATCTGCAACACAGAGTTCTCAAGAAGAAACCCATATCTGAACCGTGTTTCATATTCCCGCACCAGACCGAAATGGAATGGGAAAGAATATGATTCACTCTAGCCTAGGTGTCACTCAGGTCCCAGGTATAGGACCTTAACTCTCAATGGAACACCCTACCCACCAAAGAAAAACCAGATCCAGCCAGCACAGTATGACAGTATGAAAAATATAAAGCTATAAAGAAAGCAATAAATCAACTGTACATAAAGCAATGAACAAAAATAAATACAAGCACACACAAGCACATAACACCCCAGTAAACACAAATCAAACAAGCGCTAGGAGGAACCCACAAAAAGAACCAGAAGCCCTGGTTGCAATATAAGGTTCCCTAGCAGAGTCGCCAAGCTGTCGCTCCCACTAAATGAAGCTAAGTCAAATAGGGTACAGACGCGAACGGTCGGCGAGAGGGACAATGAGAACACACAGCCGTGAACTCACTGGAGATGAAAAGAGTCGCCAGCTAGGCATTTTTATCCCGGAGGAAAGGCAATGCTGCATAGGCCTAGAAAGATATGGATAAGACGGTTGCGAACCAGAGAGACTGAGAAAGGGGGTTGGTTACAACCTGGGAAGGTATTAGCACCCAGATTGTCCGTCGTACTCGACGGGATCCACGCTTAAAGATTTGTGTTATAAAGGGGTAGTGTCAGTGCAATTTGTGTGTCAAAGAGCTGGAAAAGATGTACAGGTGTCAGTGTAAAAGAAGTGTGAAGTGTATAAATGAAGTGTCAGTGTAAGGAAAAGAGTATGCTCAAGATCATGAGGCTTAAGAGAATGAAACTGAAAGGAGGGGGAATATACAGAGACTTTTGTTCGATAACTGTTAAGTTATGCCTACGTATCCTCTCGTGCAATGAGGAAGTCAGAACACCGTAGTTCGACCCAAAGAGACTGAAAGGTGAATTGACTGATGAACTGCTTGCTTGCCTATGCTCAAGTGTATGACCTGTCTGGCTCAGGTGCTAACTGTCTTGCATTAGACGGAAGAAGCGGGTTCTCGTTTGTGAGTGAGGATGATGAGAAAAGAATCCCGGAGGAGACGATTATTGTTTGTTTTTGAGTTTTCAGTCTTTTATTGCTTTTTGAAGTTTGTCATAAGATAATGAGCTTAAGCCTAAACCAATGGATTTAGTAAACTCATCACATCTTCCCTCTGATCAGGGGTAATGAGAGTACCTTAAGTGTGAAGTCAGATTCTCACACTTAATCACCTTTGGTGTAGGATTAAGATCATTAACCTACTTGTGATTATTTAGATGTTTTTGTGATTTTTGTTTAGTGTTGAGTAATGAGGTTAAGCCATAATCAAGGATTAAACAGACTCATTACACCATCCTAAAAGAAGGATAATAGATGAGAATGTTTAAGTTGAGAAAAACTCCTCAACTTAATCCATGATTAGGGATTAAACCCATGACAAAACAAGCCTTTGATTAAGTGGATTTTATTTAATGGTATGATGATGAAGTGTTTTTTATGGTTTGTAAGACAACTTGAGGGGGACTTGTCCATTAACACTAGGGTTAGTCCTTCTTAACCAATTAAGGAAGAATTAGAACCCTAATGCAAGGCCCAAGTTACAAGTGTGATGTCTTGATATTTATTAGATGAATTGATTAAGAGATTTAAACACCTTAAGGGTTTAATACTTAGGATTAAAGTTATACACTCCATCCTAAGAGAAGGATGCAGGCATAACCCTAAGCACAAAGTCTTAAAGCCTTTAGGGTTTAGTCCCTGATTATGAGGTGAGAAGAGAAGACTCAAAGAGAGACCCAAAGGTAAAAACTATGAGGGGAGACTAATCAAAACCCTAATTCATTGTCATGCTTGGTTGGTCCTAAGGTTTGTGAGGTTTGCAAGAGAAATCTTCAAAGGAACCACCAGGAAGCAGATGAACAGGATCAAGAGAAGCAAAGTGACTTGCTTCATTCAAGAAGTCAAGTCACTTGAAGAAAGAAAGTGGGGAGGAGAAGAATGAGCAAGCTCAAACTCAAACACAAATAAGAATGCAGCAATGGATGCAAGAGAGATGAAAAGAAAAGGTATGAGAAGTGAAGGCAAATCCACTTCTCAAGTTTACTTACCACCTGCAATGTTAGAAAGAAAATGCAATGCAATGCAAGATGAGATGAAATGATATGATTCTAAGCAAAACCAGAAGCATGTTGATGATGATTATGATGTTATGAGGTGCTGCAAACATGAGGCAAGACAATGGGGATGTTCATACAAGATCATGAATGCAAATGATGCAAGTTAAGGAGCATGAACAAGCATGGAAAGTTATGAAACATACAAGACAAATGACATGGCAAATATGTAATGCAATGATCAAACATGCCTCCTACATGTCTTAAGATGTCAAATGAATCACAAGAATGCACAAAATGCAAAGACAAGTCATATTATGCAAGGAAATGCAAGAGGGATGCAAATGAAAGCCCAAATTAGGGTTTATGGATCAAACATCAAACACAAACCAAAAACAGAAGCAAAACCCTAAAGTAAAAATGGAAAATGATACCCAAGGAAACCCTAGACCTATAATGAACCACTGCCCAAAGGGGAGCTCTCAACTCTCAATCAAACTCAAGATATGATTTTCACAAGTTATTAGGGTTTTTTAGGGTTCTTAACAAAACAAATGCCAATCAATTAGAAAATACAAGAACAATTCATGGCCTTTTTATCCTAGGAACTACATGCAAAACAAAAGACAATGCAAGAAGAATCAATGTCTCAACCTTCACCAATGGGCAGAAATGAATTTTTGAATCCATGATCAAAATAATGCATAAAAAATGATTTAATTCAATGAAAAATTCTCAAAATACATCAAGATCAAAAAAAGAAATTTGGTTTGAAGGTTGGACAATGTTTCTAAATGTCTTAGAACATTTCATGAATTTTTTTGTAATTTTTAAATACCTAAAAGTATTTTTAATTAATTAATTCCCATTAATCAATTAAAAATAATCTTTTAAATATTTAAAAATACTTTTTTAATGATGAAAAATAAAATAAAAATATTTTTGGGTCTTAAAAATTATTAAAACTTTAAAGAAAAAGTTTCATAATTTTTAAGACATTTTTGCTATTTTAAATTAAATATGCAAAACAAATGAGAAAGAAATGAATTAAAATTAAATAAAAATGAAAGTAATCAGAATGAGAGGCTGGGATGCAATCTGGGGAGGAGATGGTTGACTTGGCGCGTGATCCAGTGGTCCAAATTCAAACTTGGTTAAATTAAAATTATGAATTAATTAATCAGGAATTAAATGGATAATCAGGATTAGGGTTTCTAATGGCTCATCCCAGCCTTTCATTCGCGCGCGGGAGAGTCCATCCAAGGGACCAGATTCAAAGTTGCCTAATTAATGACAATTAGCCCTAATCAAACTCAGGCTGCCGGAGAAGACTTTCGGTCGTCTTCTCCGGCGAGCAGCTCACCTGAAAATCTCCCAAACCTCTCAAATCATAACAAAAATGAAACCTAAGACCAGGTAAATGATCCTCACATCCTCACGAATCAAACCCCTATCCTAAAACACATTTATATTTCCTAAATCAACTGAATCGAAGAAAATGAGTTCTAGGTCACGCAAGCTTCAGACACAAATTAAATGCTTATATCACAACCATTTCAAAAACTAAAGGTACCAGAATGATCAGGATAACACAAAGAACAACTTTGGAACAAAAGAAATGATTCCTGGAAAAATTATTTTCGAGCTACCTGAGATTTGGAGCTTTCAGTTTAGGAACTTTCTGGCCACCTCTCTTTGTGCAAGCTGCTCCTTAGAACCTCTTGATGATGTTTGAATGTTCAAATGGAGTTTAAGTTGGCTTGATGATGAGTTTCGAAAGGAACTGCTTCAGCTTGATCAAAAATGGCAATGGTGTTTCTGAAGGTTTCAGGTCATGGTGATAGGTTCTATGTGATCCTGAGGATGGATGGAGAAGGTCTGGAATGTTTGTTTGTGTGTTTGTGGCTTGTGGAAGGAGATTCGATTGAAACTGCAAAATGAAGTGAGAAATGGCAGTGAGATGTTCAGGCTGTTTCAGGCTTGGTTCTTAGTTGCTGGGTGATCTATGGAGTGAGGTGAGATGATTGGTGAAGATGGCTTTTGTGTTTGTATGCTGGACAGAGGGATTCGAAGGCTTATGCAGTTTGGTGTGTTCTTGTGAATGTTGTCAATGAGAGGGCTTCAGCATTGCTTCTTCATATGTTTAGCTTGCAAACTGTCCACATATTTCTCTCTCATTGGTCAGTTGACAAGACATGCCCTTTATTGATTGGTAAGGCAACTTTTGCAAAAAGTCCACTTCTTGTAAGAGAGGGCATGGGCTAAACTCTAGCTAAGTACAATGAGCATGGGGCTGCGCAGCATGATGTGTGTGTGGAGCTAGTTTGGTTCAGCAGCCAAGAAATCAAGTGGGTGAGATGTGATGATGGTTTTTGCAAGTTGCTTGCTTCATGGTTCACATGTGAAGATCTTGTTCCAAAAGTCATGAAACATGAGCAATGCCTAATTCATTCTGAATTTTGTGACTTGTAGAATGTTTGCATACTGGTTTGAAGCCAATTAGAAGTTACAAAATGCATTGGTTCAAGGTTTTGCAAAATTTCCATTTGGTGCATAACTTGAATTTTAGTGATTTTTGCCAACTTTAACAAACCATAACTTTTGATCCAAGATGAATTAGATCATGTTCTTGTACTTTTTGGAAAGGGAAAGATGAGATCTACAACTTTCATGACCAAAGTTTTTCCATTTGAAGCATTTTTGGATCCAAAATCATGGCTTGAAAAATGACATAAAATGATGCATTCTTGAAAAGTCAACTATGCCCAAAAAGTCAACATTTGCAAAAACCCTAAATTCTTGATTTTCATGAACTTCAATCTTCTTCCATGATCAAATAAAGATCATATACACTCAAAATGATGAAGATCACCCATTGGTTGGGTCATTGGGGGCCTCAGATGCCCTGATTTTGCACTGACTTGTCTGAAAAGTCAACTCTTGATCAGATGACTTCCCCATGGAATTTCTTCATGAAAATTGATATGCATACTCCCTATACCATATAGAGATCAATGGAAACAAGAATGACCAAAAAATTTGGGGTTATGGCCTCTGAAACCAAAACCCTAATTTTCAGTCAACTGTGTAGTTCAAGCTGGCCCTGCATCCACTCAAACCCTAGTTCTTGTGATTCCTCTGCATTTTTGACTTTGAGGAGGATGTAATATGATATAAGAACACTCATGGATCCCTTTGAAGTGATTGATGGCCTTTGGAATGGCTCAAGATGCTTTGAGGTTGCTCAGATCACAAACCCTAGGTGCAAATGACTTAGAAACTATCCAGTGAATCAAAAATGAAATGTGAGATGATATGATTGTGTTTATGCATATGAGATGATCACAAGCCATGGTGTGAATGGGTGAGGGCAAATTTGGGGTGTTTACACATAGGGATTATTGAAGACATGTAGGATGCTATGAATCTCCCTTGAAGCCTTGGAAGTCCATTTATCCTGATGAAACTCAAAACCCTAGTTTAGGATGCATTGCTTAGGAGAATGCTTTGTCTGAGGGAATTGTCAAACTTGGTGACTAATTGTGAGCCTTGTGAACCTTGTGAACCTCTTGGGACACCTTGTGAACCTTATGAACCTCTTGGGACACCTTAGTATACAATGTTTTGTCTAGGTGAGGGCAAATTTTGGGGTGCAACGGCTGCCCCTGTTCAATTTTCTGAAACCTGAGGAGTTAGATTGGCCTGTGTGCCATTTGTGACTTGGAAAGTTGAAGGGGATTGAACACAAAAGCCTAAAAATTTGCACTCGCCGGTGCGTAAGGTAATACTGCTAATTGGTTGAATATGCTAGAGTGGGCTTAAAGATGCCACTCAGAGGAACTGGAGATGGGCTTATAGATGCCATCCATAATATCAGAAGGTGGTAGTATCTTTATATTGTCACTAGATATCAGTACTAGATCTTCGTATAGGTTGTCTCTGAATTATTTATGTAACATGGTTTGAGTTGAATGCCAGCACTAGATCTTCGTATAGATCGTCTCTACATTATCTCTGGGGAAAAAGAATATCCTTCATTAAGTGTCAGTGCTTAGATCTTCGTATAGATCGTCTCTGAGCATACCTTAATTTACGCATCAGAACCAAATCTTCGTGGCGATCTTTTCTGAATTGCTTTTGGTAATATCTTGGGCTAAGTACAAGATCTTCGTATCAATCATTTATGTATCATCCCACAGATAAACTATTGCATAGACCATTAGAAATAAATCTTCGTAGTGATTATCTCTTCTGGAAATATCCCTGATCAGGTAATAGATCTTCGTATAGACCATTTACATACCTTCCCAAGAACAAAAAGAATATCAGGATTAAATCTTCGTGGCGATTATCCCTGAACTTCTTCTGAAAGAATCTCTTGGATTAAGTGATATATCTTTGTATAGATCATTTACACACTATCCCAAAGATAACTTGAGCATCAGGATTAAATCTTCGTGGCGATTACTCCTGAATTAAGTATCAGTACTAGATCTTCGTACAAATCGTCTCTGAACTGTCTTGAATAGATAGTGTTTTATCTACCTGCAAATATCTTGAAAAAGGAAAGGTTAGCTTATGCAATATGTATGCATGTATGGCTTGATAATTTTAAGTAAGAATGTCATATGGATTATGGATGTGTATGCTATGATGTGATGTGAATGATGTATGTATGAACTATGTAGCCTGAAGTGTCTGGGTATCTCTGTATAACAACTGCTGGCTAGGGAAAATAAATCCCGATTCATTGCTGAAGAATATGAGGACTTCGTTCTTGTCTTATTTGATAGTATAGTACTTATAACCTCCTGTCTTCGTTCGTCGTGCTTCTTATTGAAGGAATAAATTCTTGAGTATCCCGACTGAGGATAAAAGAGATGGACATAAATCCAAGGGAAGATGTTACTCGAAGTATTTATAAAGATAGATTTGCTCTGCTGGGGATTTGTGATTGTTCTGTGGGGATGAACTGGCGAAGCTTCATTGAATTCCTACCCTCGTTCGTCCTTAATAAATACTATTACTGCATTTTATGCCTTCCTGGTAAACATCAATCATATTCAAAAACATACATACATTCAAACATAACCAATGGACGTTTTCGTTTAGGTAAATAGGGTAAAAGTAAATTTGGATTCAAAGACGAGATTTTTATTTATTTTAGGAAGTAACCTATACACAGACAAGTTTATACAAGGAGACAGAAATCCTAGTAAGAGGAATTCGTCGTAAATATTTTACAAAAACAAAGAAAAACAGCTATGTGAGAAGTAATCCTATTGAGTTTCAATTCTACTATTGCCATTATCTTCAAATATTTCATCATTTTCTGTCGAGATGGAAACGATTGGATTGAGTTTTATCTGTTTGAACTTGAGTTAGGTAGCACAACTGGTTGGGGTTACATGAGTGATCCAAACGAGACATAGTCATATGCTTTAATCCCTAACTTTTGCCTGGATTGCCTTTTCAGGTTTTCAATCCACCGGGATACCCTTTTTTGCCCAAGCCGCCCTTTCAGGTTTTCGACTTGCCGGGTGTACATTATATATATATATATATATATATATCCTCATTTTTTGCTCGAACCCTTTTGGTTCGCCGGGATGCCCTTATTTTTTCCTAGGCCAGTCAACCTAGCGGGTCTCTTTTTATGCGTAGTATTTTTTAACTATGTCTGCGTTTACAGGCTGTGGGAAGTCTTCACCATCCATAGTAGTAAGCATCATGGCACCTCCTGAGAATACCCTCTTGACTACAAATGGTCCTTCATATGTAGGAGTCCACTTGCCCCTAGAACCACCTTGTGGTAGTATGATACGCTTGATTACCAAATCACCAACCTGGTATACCTTTTGCTTAACCTTCTTATTAAAAGCTTTGATCATCCGTTTCTGGTACATCTGACCGTGACACACAGCTGCCAGCCTTTTCTCATCAATCAAATTTATCTGGTCCAGTCGAGTCTGAATCCACTCATCTTCATCCAAGCCTTCATCCTTCATGATCCTTAAGGAGGGGATCTGAACTTCAATGGGCAGAATTGCTTCCATACCATAGACTAAGGAAAATGGGGTTGCCCCTGTTGAAGTACGTATTGTAGTACGATAACCATGAAGAGAAAATGGTAACATCTCATGCCAATCCTTGTAGGTAACAGTCATCTTCTGTAGAATCTTCTTGATGTTCTTATTAGCAGCTTCTACTGCCCCATTCATTTTTGGACGATATGGTGAAGAGTTGTGATGCTTAATCTTGAACTGCGTGCAGAGATCAGTAATCATAGTGTTGTTCAGATTAGAGCCGTCGTCTGTGATAATCCTCTCAGGAATGCCATACCTACATATGAGATTATTCTTAATGAATCGAGCCACAACATTCTTGATAACAGATGAAAATAAGGCTGCCACCACCCACTTTGTAAAGTAATCAATAGCAACCAGGATGAAACGATGTCCATTAGAAGCAGTAGGCTTGATCTCACCAATCATATCAATGCCCCACATGGCAAAAGGCCAAGGAGCAGTCAACACGTTCAATGGAATTGGAGGTATATGCACCTTATCAGCATAAATCTGACATTTGTGACATGTTTTAGAATGTTGATAGCAGTCAACTTCCATGGTAGACTAATAGTAACCTGCTCTCAATATCTTCTTTGCCATGGTATGACCACTAGAACGAGTGCCAAAGATCCCATCGTGCATGTCTTCCATAATCTCTGTTGCTTCCTTCTTATCTACACAACGAAGCAAAGTTGAATCATGATTGTGCTTGTACAAAATTCCATTACTCAAAAAGAACCTAGCAGAAAACCTCCTCAGAAACTTCTTATCTTTGACAGATGCCCCTTCAGGGAACTCCTGGGCTTCAAGATACCTTTTCACTTCATAGAACCAAGGCTTTTCCTCTCCTCCTTCAGTATCAATCTCATTGCAGTATGCAGGCTTCTCAAATTTGTCAATAGTGATCTTGGGAGCTTCATCATCCCATCTAATCTCAAATATAGATGCCATGGTGGCTAATGCATCTGCCAATTGATTCTCTCCTCGTGGAACATGTCCAAAGGTAATCTCTTCAAAATATGGGATCAAGGACAACACATGCTCTCTATAAGGAATGAGATTTTCATGCTTGGTATCCCAATCTCCTTTAATCTGACTAACTACCAGGGCTGAATCTCCGTATACGTCTACGAACTGAATCTTCATCTCAATGGCAGCCTTGATACCCATGATACATGCCTCATACTCAGCCATGTTATTAGTACTATGGAAACAAAGTCTTGCATTAATTGGGGTATGACAACCTTCAGGGGAAATGATCATAACACCAACACCATTGCCAAGCGCATTAGAAGCTCCATCAAAAACCATAGTCCATCGGGATCCTTGTTCATGTCCGTCATATTGTCCAGGTTCTTTGGTAATAATCATAATGTCTTCATCAGGGACTTCAAAACTCATTGACTGATAATCATCCACTGCTTGATGAGCCAAATGATCAGCTACCACACTACCCTTAATGGCCTTCTGAGTAGTGTACTGTATATCATATTCTGTTAAAATCATTTGCCATCTTGCTATTCGTCCAGAGAGAGCAGGTTTCTCGAATATGTACTTGATTTGATCCATCTTTGAAATCAACAAGGTAGTATGAGTCAACATATACTGTCTTAGTCGGCGAGCAGCCCATGCCAAAGCACAACAAGTTTTCTCGAGCGGTGAGTATCTTGTTTCACAGTCGGTAAACTTTTTGCTAAGGTAGTATATTGCCTGCTCTTTTCGACCAGACTCGTCATGTTGCCCTAACACACACCCCATTGAGTTGTCTAGCACTGTTAAGTACATAATCAAGGGTCTTCCATCCACCGGTGGCATCAAGATTGGAGGTTCTAGAAGATATTTCTTGATTTCATCAAAGGCTATCTAGCACTCATCATTCCACTCCATTACCTGATCTTTCTTCAACAATTTGAAGATTGGCTCACAGGTAGCAGTTAACTGGGAAATAAATCTTGCAATGTAATTCAATCGTCCCAAGAAACCTCTAACTTCCTTCTCAGTACGGGTAGCAGGCATCTCTTGTATAGCTTTCACTTTTGCAGGATCTACTTCAATACCTTTTCCACTGACAATGAAACCTAGGAGTTTACCAGACCTAACTCCAAAAGTAAATTTGTTTGGATTCAATCTCAGCTTGTATTTCTTCAACCTCTCAAACAGCTTATGCAGATGATCAAGGTGTTGCTCTTCATTCTGGGACCTGGCTATCATATCATCCACATACACCTCTATCTCATGATGAATCATATCGTGAAACAAAGCCACCATAGCACGTTGATATGTTGCCCCGGCGTTCTTCATACCAAATGGCATCACCTTATAACAAAAAGTCCCCCACTGTGTAACAAATGTAGTCTTCTCCATATCTTCAGGTGCCATCTTGATTTGATTGTAACCAGAGAAACCATCCATGAAAGAGAATACCCTATGTTGAGCAGTGTTGTCTACCAAAACATCAATATGAGGAAGTGGAAAGTCATCTTTAGGGCTGACCTTATTCAGATCTCTGTAATCCACACACATGCGTACCTTACCATCCTTCTTAGGTACTGGTACCACATTTTACAACCCATTGAGGATAAGAAGTCACAGCTAAGAACCCTGCATCAAATTGTTTCATCACCTCTGCTTTAATCTTTTCTGACATTTCGGGACGCATGCGACGAACCTTCTGCTTCTTCGGACGATAATCTTCTTTTACCAGTAAACGGTGAACCACAATGTCAGTATCCAACCCTGGCATATCTTCATAAGACCAAGCAAAGATTTCCACATAGTTACGTAACATCTGAATTAGTCTTCCCTTAACATCATCTTCTAGTTTAGCCCCTATCTTGACCTCTTTCCTGTTTTCTTCAGTTCCCAGATTCACAACTTCGATTGGCTCTTCATGTGGCTGTATAGCTTTCTCCTCTTGTTGTAACAACCTAGATAGCTCTACAGGTACTTCACAATCTTCCTCATTTCCATCTTCAGCTTGATAGATTGGATTCTCGAAATTATAATTGGCAATAGTAGAAATGTTATCAACAGGATCCGGAGTGGATGAGGATCTGCATTTTAGTGATGTGGGTGTGTGTAAGAACACATAGCTGATAAAACAAAAAATAAAAAATAAAAAATAAAAGAAAGACAGGGAGCACAATATTTACGAAAACGAAACGTCCATTGATTTTTATTGAATGAAGTATGCAAATGAAATGACATTCCGCAATAAGCATACCATTGTGCCCCGGGTAAGACACAAGGCTTAAAAGTTTAATTGTTAGAAATTACAAACTTAAAATAAAAACACAGTAATAGTATTTACTCCTGACTAAAAGAGATAGGAATAACATCTTCAGTCTTCCAATTGTTGAGCCCATCACCCATGGTAGGAAACATCCAATCATCCAGGTTGTAGTCTTCATGACAGTCACCCACAACATTGATTTGATCTCTTATGACCCCTTGATTGGTGATACGAACGACACGAGCACGACGAACAGCCTTCTGAGATTCTGCAGTGAAACCCAAACCAAACTTGTCAGACTTATAAGGGATGTTGGGAAGCTGACCCCAAATAGCACAACCACCTTTTGCAACCACAGCCTTAGCATCTTTGAGAGAGGCTATTACAGGAGGTATGTTAGTAACCATAGGAACTCTTTCAGGAACAGGAACAGACTGAGGAACAGGATCAAAGAAAGGAACAACTTCAAATGTTTGACACGGAGTTTCAACTATCTCACCCTCCATTTCTACATATTTGAAAGTATTCACATGGCTTACGATGTACTCTTCTTCACCATAGACAGTGACAACTTTGTTCTTCACCGGATATTTCAACTTCTGGTGCAAGGTGGAAGTCACAGCCCCTGCCCCATGGATCCAGGGGCGCCCAAGCAAACAAGAATACGCAGGACGAATATCCATCACATAGAAAGTAGAGTTGAAGACTTGAGAGCCTACTTTGATTGGGAGGTCTACTTCTCCATGTACCACTCTTCTTGAGCCATCAAAGGCCCTCACCACTACATCACTTGGTCTTAACACAACATCTTCAGGACTGAGCTTGTCTAGAACCTCTTTAGGGAGCACATTTAATGAAGAACCATTGTCCACCAGTACATGAGACAAGGTAGTTCCCCTACATTCAATGGAGATATGCAGAGCTCTGTTATGGTTTCTCTTGGCAGGAGTCAAATCAGCATCAGAAAAGCTCAGACCATTATCACAAGTCAGATGTGCAACACAATTCTCAAATTGATCCACAGAAATCTCATTTGGCACATGAGCAGTCTTTTGGAACTTGATTAAGGCTTTAGCATGAGCCTCAGAACACAGCAGC
Organism: Lathyrus aphaca; assembly: GCA_963966055.1. NCBI lineage: Eukaryota > Viridiplantae > Streptophyta > Magnoliopsida > Fabales > Fabaceae > Lathyrus > Lathyrus aphaca. The sequence continues at coordinate 149,875,404 of OZ014519.1, forward strand.
AAAGATAACATGGAGATTTTTGAGGGAGTATGCCCTAACTGGTCAACAATATCATAATCACTCTTGCGAATGATCTTCAGTACTTCTTCCATCTGTTTGGAAATATTTTCAGCAATTGGTGCTTCAGTTTGCACAGGTTCGATCACATGATCTTTGCCCCGAGCATCAGTACTTGGCTCAGAAGTGGAAGTAGTAGTTGGAGTGGCTGCACTTTTAGAGGTAGCCTGAGGAGAGAAGATTCTTCCACTTCTGGTGATTTTACTAGATCCAGCAATATTATCCACATCAAGATTAACATCAGTAACAGGTGCATCAGCCAGAGGTTCTTGCTTAACACCATGGATGTAAACATCAGAACCATAATTCCAGGGTATAACTTTATCAGAAGTGTAAGGAACGCGGCCAGGAGTGGTAATGATCATGGGAGCCACCCTAACTTCAGCAACAGTCTTCACAAGGCCTTCAGCAGTAATCCTGACAGGAACTTTAGGAGTGATCTTGACAGGGCCTTTGGAGGTAATCTTCACTGGTACTTTATCAACCATAGCTACATCTTCAAGCTTCGTACTTCGAGTCAGATGTTCACACATGCTTTCAATAGAAGGTGTCCTCTCAAACAATATAGTGTAATTGTCCATGAGGCGTTGAATACCATCTTTCAACTTCCAACAGCTATCAGGTTTGTAAGCACAATAAAAACAGTCTTCATTGCAACCTGGAAAGAACCCAGCCTGCACCAGCTTCTTCTTGATAATGGATAAGGGAGTAGTCACATCTTCTACTGAGGAAACATAGGAAACCTCATCCACAACATTAACAGTCTTCTCATGGTTGGGCATAGGAGCAGTGATCACATTTGGGGTCCCGGGAGGGTCAAATTCAATCTCCCCAGCTTCAATCGTGTCTTGAATCTTGTTTTTCAACACCCAGCAATTGTTGGTGTCATGTCCCGGACTATTAGAATGATAAGCACATCTTGCATTAGGATTGTATCGAGGAGAGGAAGTATTAGGATTCTGAGGAGGATCCCTCAAAGTAATGAGTTCCCCTTTCAACATGTGTTGCAAGGCTTGGGCCAGTGACATGTTGATCTTGGTGAACTGTCTTCTGGGCTTCTGTTGGTGGTTTTGTTGTGGCTCTGGTGCTGCAGGAGTAGGATTATAGATGTGAACTGCTCCCACATATTGGTGACTCCTGCTACGACTATGTTGACCATACACAACATTAGACTCCTTCTTCCCACTAGGGGGCTTCTTTGCAGTGCTTGATGAAGAGGCGCCCATTTGTATCTTACCACTTATTATACCACTTTCCACGCGTTCTCCAGCCATTATCAACTCACTAAAACCAGATGATGAGCTTCCAATGAGGTGACTATAAAAAGGACCGTTCATCATACCCATAAACATATCCACCAGCTCCCTGTCAGACAGAGGAGGTTGAACTCTGCCAGCCAGGTCTCTCTATTTCTGGGCATACTCCTTGAAACTCTCTTTAGCACCCATAGACATACTTTGGAGTTGCATGCGAGTTGGTGCTAAATCAGCATTATATTGGTATTTCCTATAGAAGGCCTCAGCAAGATCATTCCAATCACGAACATTAACACTTTCCAGTTGATAGTACCATTCCAATTGAGCTCCCGACAAGCTCTCTTGGAAGAAATGAATCCACAGTTTCTTATCAGCAGTATGTGGTTGAATCCTCCGGACATAGGACCTTAAATGCAGCTTGGGACATGAGACACCATCATACACTACAAAAACAGGAACCTTGAAACCAATAGGTATAACCACTCCAGACACTAAACTCAGATCTTCAAAATCAAGCCCAGAAGATTTTTGCAATTCCATGGCATTCATTCTGTCCACCAGCATCTTGTACTTCTCCTCGCTAGTAGGATCATGATAATAATTTGCCTCAGAATCAGAATCTCCTACAGTATCATGGAGACTACCTCCCTCTTTCTCAGAATTCTCAGACTCGGAATCCTCAATCTGTTCCTTTGTCTTGATAGGACCTCTGAATCTTCTTCCTAGGTTGATAAGGCCTCCTGATTTCCTGGTCTTCTTCTTCTTAGCCAGCAGTGTCTTCAACTCATCTTGCCCTTTTGTCAAGTTCAAAATCAACTCTTGGAATTGTGCATTCTGAGCCTAGAGATCTTTGACAGTCTGTTCAAGAGCCATTTCTGCTGAAATAAACAGCGAGAAGATAAGATACCTGTTCATAAGAAACCTATGATGCAATGGCATGGTATGTAAATGCATATGCATTATTTTCAAGGACCGCAGGATTTAAATTTGTTTAGACAACCATAACGTAAACTTTTATTAGTAATCAATAAACTTGTTTGCCTCTTGGGCTTACAACAAAAATGAAATGAACACAAAAATGGGGTTTTAAGTCTCCCATGGACGCTTCCTCTTTATGTTGAGGTATGAGTTGAGATTCCGCTCTTCGTGAAGTTGTTTTGTTAGCTCCAGGATTCTTTCTTGACTAGCTTTGAAATGAGCCTCAAAAGTATCCCTTTGCTCCTTCAACTAGATCCAGGACCTTTGTAACTCCTCCATGTCAGTGGGCATGTCTGGATGAAGAATGATATAAGATGTATCTCCTTCAGCAACAGGCTCCATGGTAACTGGCAGGATAGCAGGATATGGCATCATAAGAGTCTGAGCACGAGATCGTACCCATCTGAGATAAGGTTCCATAGGGATAGTGTACTTTGGTTCCAGAGTCTTGCTGTCAACCTTGTTCACTTTACCCCGTGCTCGTATAAACCTTGGATGATAACCTTGAAGATCGTTGTCGTAGTCGAACACAATGCCCTGAATCAACATATCATGAGGTCCATCACTCCGAGCGTAACCAAACTGACGTAGAGCTAAAGAAGGGTTGTAAGTAATGCCCCCTCTTATGCCAAGGTGTGGCACATTAGGGAACTCCCCACAATGGTCAATGATAGTAACATTCTCCATAGATCGAGAGCACCAATGAATATCTGAATGAGAAAGTGACATAATCCTCTTAGACCACCTGAACCCTTGTTCATTCTTCATCACTGATCGAGGAAGGTGAGAAATAAACCACCTAGACAATAGAGGTATACAACACATCAGAGTTCCTCGTGCCTTCGTAGTACGGGTATGGAGAGAATGTAAGATGTCTCCAAGTAATGTAGGCACTGGATTGCGAGTCAGAAATATGTTGATGGTGTGTACGTCTATGAACTGGTTTGGATTAGGGAACAACATTAAGCCATAGATTAATAGGGCTAAAATCTCCTCAAAAGCATGATAACTCATATTCTTCAGGAACACTTGAGCTTTCTCCATCAATACCTTAGCAAGGATACCCTTAACTCCACTTCTTGTTTCTAGGACAATATATGATTTCTTCAGATGTAAGGTTGCAGCAATGACTTCAGGTTTAGGCTCCTTTTCCAAGTCTGTGAAAGGTCTTTGATCAAGGATAGGTATACCCAGTAGCTTGGAGAACTCTTCCATTATAGGAACCAGTTGATAGTCGGGGAATGTGAAACAATTATGTTTAGGGTCAAAGAACTGAAACAGAACACTCATCATGTCTTCATTGAACCCTGAAGTGACTAGATCCAGTAGGTAACCATGCCTCTAGATGAATTGGGAGTTTTCAGAAACTTGAGAGACCAATTCCTTAAGCTTAGGAGGTATTCCTACAAAGTTGATCCTTATAGTATTCCTATGAGCAGAAACCATGACCTGCAACAAAGAACAAAGATAAATCCTTTGGTCCTTGAAATGGTTAGCGAAAATGCTATGCTTATGATGCATGATGATGCTATGATGTTATGCTCAGTCACAAACATGTGGAACACACAAACAAGTCACACAATAGCCCTAGGTTTGAAGGCTTGCATGAGGTTTAAAGGTAAGTACCCTCCCCTGAAGTTTAGATGGTTCATCCTGTCATATAAAGTAACCAGGTTCTAAGGGATGTCAATATCATTGATCCTTCACAAAGGTGGTTGTTCAGTAGGCAACTTACTTGCCAACCAAAACCCTCCAAGTTTAAGATCTCAATGAGTGTAGCATCGAGTATCAACCAACTTTAGTCTTCACCAAAGTCGGTTATCTCACTACTTTTCTAAAGGCCAAGATGGGATGACTAAGGTTCTAAAAGTCAGTTAGTGTATTGACAACATATGGAAGCCTCATATTATCCTCAACTTGCTTAAGGAACATAACCACCAACCAAGAAGTCACACTAACTATGGCCACCAGATCAACCATATCCGTATACGCCGTACAGTTTTCTTGGTCTATTGCCATTTACCTAAGGTACACTAGATCCGGGTTAGGATCTTTCACACATAAGAACCCCAACAAGTAAAGTAAAGCAAACAAAGCAAACAAATTTAAAGTGATCTAATTCCTAAGGGTACCCCGCTTTTATTAAGTCCCCAGCAGAGTCGCCAGTTCTGTAACACGGTGGGAGAACTGACTTTGTATAAATGTTGCGGATAGCAAGAGTCGTCACCGACTTTTATTTTATCCAAAAGGAAAGGACATAAAAGAACAGGAAAGACCTTAAAAAGATTTTGAGTTCGGGGGGTGGGTTATACAAAGGGAAGATGTTAGCACCATTTATATCCATGGGCTCTTAGTTACTTAGCTCACTTTAAATTGTTTTGAAAAAGTGTAATGTGTGATTAGAAAATTTCTAAGTACTTTATAATGATCCTCGTATGGATGTATATAAAGACTCGTTTGTTGAAAATTTGTTTGAAAAGTATGGTATAAAGAGTATTTTGAAAGGTGAGCAAGTAATTAAGAGGAACCTACCCTATATTAAGTCTTTATTGTTCTTATGTTCTTTCAATGGTAAGACTATCCCTATTATTAAGGAATAGGTAGTCATTACCTTGGATGTATAAGGAACATGTGTAGGGACATCTGAATATAGGCAACTGCAAGGTGTCTTTAGCAATTCGTAGGGACTTATCATCTTTTATTCGGAGGGACAAGATCATTTATCATAGGCAACCTCGAAGGGACTTGATCTTATAGAATGAAGGGACTTGATGACATTTGAGAAGGGACTTTTTTTAAGACACCTTACTTGACCTTTTGAAATAGGCAACATGAGAGGTAACCCTAGAAAATGCAAGATGGCGATCAAAGATCGACTTACGTGTGTGAGTGTGCATATTCAAATATTTATCTTTTAAAGTTAATTATTCTAAGTTAATTTTAATCACAAATATGTTATTCACACCCTAGAATTACTAACCATACAATAAATATATTCATAATAAAAATAAAGCAGAAATATAAACCTAAAATATTACAAGGCTTTGGGACAATTACAATATAATCGAGAAATACTAATAGAAATAATAATAAATAAGCAACAATTTAAATGTTAGTAATAATGAGATAATAATAAAAAGGGGTTAGAAAAATATAAAGAAAATAAAAATTTAAAAGAGAACATTATTTTTAGGTTAAATAAACATTAGAAAAATAATTTAGAAGAAAATATAACAACTTTGATAATAATAAACAAAACATTAAACAATTTACATTAAAAAAATGATTTAAGTAGGGTTTGTAAAATATCAAGTTAAATATTAGGATTAAAAATTAGGGTTAAGAAATTAGGGTTTATATTTTATTTAAGAAAATTAAAGTTTTGATTATAATTAAAATATACTAATAACCTATTTACAAATATATATATATATATATATATATATATATATATATATATATATATATATATATATATATATATATATATATATATATATATAAATAATAATAACAAATATAAACATATTGTAAAATAAATAGAAACAATTTTAAATTTTAAGAAAATAAATTATGATTTTTTTAAGAATATAAAGAAAATATTATAATATTATTTAGAAATTATTTTTATGATTTATATTTAATAATTTAAACAAAATAAAGTTAATATATGAAACAAATAGAAAATAAGAAAAAAGGATGAACAATTGGCCAAAAAGATAGGACCTGGGATTTGAACCCAGGTCCCTTACCTCAATCAGCAACCTTCAAAACCAGCTGAGCCAACATGCGCTGGTGATAGCTATACACAACAACATTGTTTTATTATAAACCTGCAAAATAAATGAAGTTAAAAATAAAAACTGCTTTCGGCCAGACTCGAACCATGGCCTTCACCCCAAACACACATACGCCTTGCCAACTGAGCCACCAACGCCTTGTGATAATACTATGTAAACAAAACATAATAAAATAAAACAAATATTCAAATAGAATTTCGCGCCAAGCATCATCTTCTTCCTCCAGCCGTCTTCTTAGGCTATAGTGACACTTCATCCGTCACTAGAGCTTATATTGACGGATTTTTCCCGTAGCTATATGACCTGGAAATTCAAAAACGCACCATACACAATATAAATTCATCCTAAGGGTTCAAATCAATTGATACATGTCCCCTAAGTCCAAATAAGTCCATAATTTGGTCTGACATTACTTATTTCGTGAAGCCCTAATCCATGGTTTCATAAACCCTAAAAATGGCGTTTGGTCGTTCCCGCATCAAACATCAAATCAAACCACCCAGAAACATTGCAAACAACATCATAAACAATAATAGACAATCAAATTTCATTTATATAGCTTGTATAATGGAAATCGAAAAATCAAATTTCAAGCAAGAAGATGAATTCGGTTTTGGCATTCCAGGGTGTTTTTGATGATGCAAATGACCTAAATAGATTCAATAATCATCCAACAATTCATTGCAACCTTTTAAAGTTCTTGATATAGCCTGCAACAGAAAATCCGATTGTGAGTTTTTTTTTTTAAATTTGAAGCTTTGATCTTACTCTTAGAGGCTGCCAATTTCGTTCCCTAGTATTGCATTATGTTCATAATTTTATAGTGAATGAAATTAGGTCATAAAACTTGTCTCTCCTTTGGGCTTTTGGATATCTTGATGACGAAGAAAGATATGATTCAAATATTGAAAAAAATCTCACCAAACCTTTCTAATTTAGGATAGCACGAATTTATTTGATTCCAATCAACTTTAAATGATTTTTAAGATTTTCTAGAAGAAGAATCACATTCAAATATTGAGTTTTCATATTTTATTTTGATTTTAAATGAATAAAATATAAATAAATAAAATATAAATTAATAAAAATCTGAATAAATTATTTTTGGTTCGTGCATGATGTCATGGTAATGATTGGGTCATAAAAATGCAAGCCCATGTGGAAAGAATTGGTTCTATGATCCCATTTGCTCAATAAACCCCTCAAAAATTTCCCAATTTTGCAAAGACACATCTCCCTCAATTTTAAGGCTATGGAGGTGTTCTTGGACATTTTGGAAAGCTTAAAGAGTCCTATAACAAGCCTCTTTGGTTTCATGTCCATATCCTTTACCATTCTCAAGTTATTCCCTTTGGAAGATGTTGACTTTTTGTTGACTTTTGAAATGACCTATAATGTCTTAGCTCATACCTTCCAAATGAAGCATTTTTAGGGTTGGCTTGTGAGACACAAAGTTACAGAGAATTCAATTTCCTTCAAAATGAGCTTTGGATGGAAAATTCTTGATGAAGCATGTGAAAGTTATGGCTGGTCAAAGTTCAGTTGACTTTTCCTGTGAAAACCCTACTTTAGAAACTCCTGATTCTTGATGATCTGAAATCTCCTTGATGAATCATGATCAACCTTTGATCAAATGATGAATTTTACTTCATAAAATTGATGTTGGCAAAAAATCATGAAGTTTGACTTTGGTTTGACCACAGTTGACCTTAGTTTGACTTTTTAACTGCTTTGACTGATTTTTGCATATCTGATCATCTGACTGGGCAAACTTATTGGGAAAGCCTTGAAACTTGACATAGGGATTATTGAAGACATGTAGGATGCTATGAATCTCCCTTGAAGCCTTGGAAGTCCATTTATCCTGATGAAACTCAAAACCCTAGTTTAGGATGCATTGCTTAGGAGAATGCTTTGTCTGAGGGAATTGTCAAACTAGGTGACTAATTGTGAGCCTTGTGAACCTTGTGAACCTCCCGGGACACCTTAGTACACAATGTTTTGTCTAGGTGAGGGAAAATTTTGGGGTGCAACACTGTAAACACCCCAAATTTGACCTCACTTTTTTCTCACACCATGGCTTGTGATCTTTCATTTTTGCATTAGCATAAGCATATCATATCCCACTACATAGTTCATTTCATCTGCATCTAGGGTTTGTGATTTGAGCAATCCAAGAAGTGATCTGGGCCATCCCAATAGTCTTGAAGCTTTCCAAGAGGGCCCATATGTGTTCCATGATCATAATATGCTCCCCAAAGTTCATAAAAGTCAAGGGATCACAAAGCATGGCAAGGGCATAGAGGCAGACTAAAGATTTCCTACACAAATGATCTAAAATTAGGGTTTTGGTTTCAGAGGCCTTAATCCCAATTTTTTCGTCATTCTTGTTTCTAATGGTCTTAATATGTTATAAGGATCATGTGTACCAAATTTGATGAAGAAATTCACTGTAGAAGTCATTTGATCATTGGGTAACTTCTTGAGCAAGTAAAGTCAAAATCAGGGCATCTGAGGCCTCCATCAAGGGTACCAAAGGGTCATCATCATCATTTTGAGTCTCTATGATCTTTATTTGATCTTAGAACTGGTTATAAGTTCACAAGATTGAAGAATTTCAAGCCAAATGCAAACTTGCTATTTTTGGAAAGGACTTGTAATGGAAACTTTCCATTTTGGGAAAGATATTCAACCTATTCTTTCATGACCAAAAATGATTCAAATGAAAAATTCTTGGACATGAAAGTTGTAGATTATGTCTTCCCATTTTCAAAAAGTACAAGAACATGTCTTGATTCATTCTAGAACTCAAAATATGGCCTTTCAAAGTTGGCAAAAATCCTATAATTTTCAAGTGTGCACCAAAGAGGGAATTTTGCAAATTCACTTGCCAAGCCATTTCATGACCTCTAATCAACTTCTAAACATCATACCAACATAATGCAACATATTTTGATCAAGATTGCACAAAAAATCACAAGTTTCTATGCCTTGCATTTCAAGAAATTCCAAAGAGTGAAATTTACAAAACCTATGATATCTCTTTATCCAAGTGATCCAGCTGCACAAATTCAATCCAAGGGCCATCCACAAACTCAGATGAGGCCAAGACACCCCTTGAAATAGCTATGACTTGTGCCATACCTCAAGTACACAACCATTGACATTTTTGCAACTTGGCCCATACTAATCACACTATGCCACCACCCACTTTCTGATCACTCCCATTGGCCTATACTAACATTATGCAACTCATTCCATAACACACACAAGCCTGAAACATCACACAAGCTCAGTTTCACAAAAATCCCCAAAATCTTCATTTTTTCGAAACTCACTCCTCAACCACTCAAACTCAAAACTTTCACCACCAATCATCTCCACACATCATAAGGATCATTTCCCACCTCTTTCCATGGCCTGAAACCTGACATAACAAGAACACGATTTCTGGTGCAGCAGAACTGAACCTCCAAAACCAAGCCATACAAGCTTCATTCAAGCATTTCAGAAGCACAAGGGGATCAAGTGGAGTGGATTAGCATCAAAGGAAAGGCCAGAAAGCTCAGATTGACAAAGCTCCATCTCAGGTAGTCATCTCAAAACATTTTTCCAGAAACTCCATTTTATGTTGCGATATGAATTTGTATATTCCCCTGATCATGGTGATATGATTTGTTTTGAAAATGGTTGAGAAACCAGGATGTATGATTGCTCTGAAACTTTTGACCTAAAAATGTTTTTCTTCGATTCTCCACTTTGATGCAATATAAATGATTTTCATGGCCTGATTCTTGTTTAGGATGGTTTGGGGGATGATTCTGGAGAGTTAGCGGGTCTGGGGTAGCCTAGGGAGAGAGATAGGAGGCAGGGTTGGTCGAAGAAGTTGACCGAAGCTTGCTCCGGTCACCTAAGTTTTATTAGGGTTGAGTTTCCCAGTTTGAATGTCAGCCTTTGGATCTTGATTAATTAGTGGGATGGACACTTAGGATTTGTCATTTGCCCTAATCCATAATTAATTAGTTTAATTAGGTTTAATTAATTAAATTTCCTCAGATTAGATCCTGGCCCTTTATTCACGCACGCAGTCAACCCCTTCCCCCCAGGTTCAAATCTCAACCACTGGATCAGCAAACTTTCCATTATTTTCATTTTATTGCATTTCTTTTGTCCAATTTATTTAAAATTGCAAAAACCATTGAAAAAATCTCAAACTTTGCATTTTTGTTTCAAATATATTTCTTAACCTGAAACATTTTTTATTTTACTTTTTGCATTAAAAACGTATTTTTAAAATATTTAAATGTTTTATTTAATTAATTAATTGATTTTAATTAATTAAATATGCATTTATGTTTCTAAATATCACCAAAAAAATCATGAAGCATTCTTAAACATTTAGAAACATTTTCAAACACACCATACAAATTTCTTTTTAGGTTTGATCACATTTTTACAATTTTCTTTGAATCAGGGTTCTTAAATTTCACATTTTTTAACCCTAACTTGAAAAATTCACTTCTGCCTAACCATGATGAGTTTGAACTTGATTCTTTTTGCATTGTTTCACATATTTCATATAGTTTCTAGGTTATTTATCTCATATTTTTATCTTGCAGTTTCAATTTGATTTGCATTTTCCCTTTAGAAACACCTTTGGGGTGTGATCTTGTATAGGTTTAGGGTTTGTTTAAGCTTAATTTCAATTTTTTTCATGATGTATGCTTCTGTTTTGGTCATATGCATCTCATGTTGCCTTAAAACCCTAATTTTGTATCTTCATTTGCATTCTTCTTTGCATATCATGAACTTGTGAACTTGTCATGCCATTCCATTCTTTTGTATGTCATCTTAGACATCTTAAGACATGCTTGAACATTGCTTGATCATTTCTTCATTCATTTGCTATGTTTTGAATCCATTACATTTCATGAACATCCATGTGTTTTAATGCTTCTAAACATGCTTCCATTGCATCTCATCCTTGTATGATCATCCATATGCATCTTGTATGACTTTGCATCTTCTCATAACACATTTGCATTGCACAATCATTTCTGGTTTTGGTCTTTGCATCTTTATTCATCTCATTTCCTTTGGCTTTATGTCTTATGCATTCATACTAACATTTCAAGAACCTTTGGTAAGTTGTCTGGGAGGTGGATTTGCCTTCACCTCCCACCTCTTCTTTCCTCTCATTTGCATATTTTTTTGTCTTTGAAGTGAACTTGTTTCACTTATGCCTATCTTGCTCCTTCCTTTTCTCCTAAGTTACTTATCATCTTCAGGAAGTAAGTAACTTATTCTACTTCCTCCTCCTCTTTTCATCTGCTTCTTCCATGGTGGCCTTCCTGAAGATCTCTTGTCTTAAGCCTCACAAACCATAGGATATCCAAGCATGATAATTTGTAGGGTTGTGTATAGTCCCCACTAGTCTTTTACCTTTGAGTCTCCTTGAGTCTCTCTTCTCATCTCTTAATTAGAGGCTAAACCCTTAAAGCTTTAGGACTTTGGAATTAGGGTTATGCCTGCATCCTTATCTTAGGATGGAGTGTATAAATTTAATCCTTAGTGTTAAACCTTTAATTTGTTTACACATCTTAATCAAAACACATTAATAATCACTAAGACTTTATCTTGTAACTTGGGCCTTACATTAGGTTTCTATCTCTTCCATATGGTTAAGAGGGACAAACCATAGTGTTTAATGGACAAGTCCCCCTCAAGTTGTCTTACAAACCATAAAATCCACTTCTTAATCTTACTCTTTATTTAAAATCCATTTAATAAAGGCTTGTTATATAATGAATTTAGTCCCTAACCATGGATTAAGTTGAGGTATCTTCCTCATCTTAAGTGTTCTCATCTATCATCCTTCTATTAGGATGGTGTAACGAGTTCACTAATATGTGATTAGAGATTAAACTCATTACTTAACACTAAACAAAAACCCAAAAACATATTAATAATTACAAGTAGGTTAATGATCTTAATCCTACATCATCATGGTAATTAAGTTGAGATGCGTATCTCATACTTAAGTAGGCTCATTATCCCTAATCAGGAAGGATATAATGAGTTTACAACCCATGATTTAGGCGTAAGCTCATTATCCTATGCAAAACACCAAAAACAATAAAAAACTGAAAACACAAAAACAAATAATAATCGTCTCCTTCGGGATTCTTTTCTCATCACACTCATTCACAAACGAGAACTTGCTTCTTCCGTCTAATGCAAGACAGTTAACACTATAGCCATACGAGTCATACACTTGAGCATATACAAGTAAGCAGTTCACAATCAATTTATTTTCAGTCTCTTTGAGTAGAACTACGATGTTCTGACTTCCTCATTGCACGAGAGGATACGTAGGCATAACTTAACAGTTATCGAATAAAAGTCTCTATGTCTTCCCCCTCTTTCAGCTTTCTTTTTAAGCCTCAGTTCCTAAGAAATTCACACCTTTTGCACTGACACATGTACTTTCTTTCCCTAGCTTTTGCACACAGATAGCACATACACTTACCCTTTTTTAAACACAATCTTGTAAGCATGGATCCCGTCGAGTACGACGGACGATCTGGGTGCTAATACCTTCCCAGGTCGTAACCAACCCCCTTTCTCAGTTTCTCTGGTTCGCAACCGTCTTATCAATCTCTTTCCAGGTTTATGCAGCATTACCTATCCTTCGGGATAAAAATGCCTAGCTGGAGACTCTATTCAACCCTTTCTCTTTCACCGACGGTTCACGTTTGCACCGGGACGAAAGTCCGTGGAGCGACAGCTTGGCGACTCTGCTAGGGACCTTATCTTGCAACCAGGGCTTCTGGTTCTTTTTGTGGGTTTCTCCTACCGCTTGTTTGATTTGTTTTTATGGGGGTGTTATGTGTTCTTTTTGTTTATTGCTTTATTTATTGCTTTCTGTACAGCTTTATTTACTGCATTTATTAATCGCTTTCATTTACTATTTTATGCATTTCATGTTATTATCATCATATCATGTGCTGGATTTGTTGGTATACCTTGGTGGGAGGGGTATTTCAGTGAGCAAGGTTCCATACCGGGAGCCTGAGTGACACATAGGATTAGAGTGGATTCATATTCTTTCCCATTCCATTTCGGTCTGGTGCGGGAATATGAAACATGGTTCAGACATGGGTTTCTTCTTGAGAACTCTGTGCTACGGATTCCCTGTAGTACTAGGCTATCTGGGAAGCCTGCTAAGTCTGGATGACCTTTTAGATGATCTTCAGCATCTGAGGTGAATTAAAGGAGGATTCTTTATGATTAGGGTAAACATTGTACCTCCGGGTTAGAAGTGTTTACACTTCTCATAATAGATCCAAGTCTGAGGATCCTTGTTCAAGAACAATACCTGTGAGTAGGTTGGGATGTTTATAGGTTTGTAGGAACCCTTGGCCTTAACATACACTGTTACTGGATTTTGTTTTAAGGTTACACTATTTTGGACTGATTCTATGAAACCCTGGACTTGTGACTCTTTATTTTAGTCCCCCACCTGGTTACTGGTTTTCTAGCCTTCATCCAGATTTCTGAACACTCATGGACCCTATCAAAGCAAATGACAAATCCAGCACCTGATCACAAACCCTTGCATATCATTCTGCATACATCATTTTGCATCATTTATCATTTGACTATTTGTTTTACAGGGTATCCACATCTTCTTTGGTTTGGTTTTGACCGTTCTTCTGCTCAGCCATCTTCATCAGTTATCTTCATCAGAGATCTTCTTCAGCTGATATCTCCTCCAGTTGTCTTCATCGGTTATTTCCTCCAGTTGTCTTCGTCAGTTATTTCCTTCAGTTATCTTCATCAGCACCCATTATCAGTATGGATTCATCCAAGAAGAGCAACATCACTTACCATTTCTTTGAGCCCTCTCTAGCAGGCATCAGGCAGATCTAGGCAATTATCACTCCTGATCATGTCCCTTTATTCAGGGAACATTATGGTAGTATCATGGACATCATCATGGACTTGGATGCATCACAGAGAAGCATGATTCACACTTGCCTTTAATTCTATGACCCTCCTCTTAGATGTTTCACTTTCCCAGACTTTCAGATGGGTCCTTTGTTAGAAGAGCTTTCCATGTTGTTAGGTGTCCCTATCAGAAGAGGAATTCCTTTCAACCCTGAGATGACTGCTCCTAGGAATGAAGACATAACTAAGGCTCTGTATTTGGAAACTACCATCATTGATCAGCATATGACCACCAAGGCTGGAATTCTAGGCCTCCATTTGGACTTCTTGATCACTCAGGCCACCAGTCATGCTGCAGCAGGGAAGTGGGAAACTGTTTATGCTCTCCTGGCTCTTAGTATATATGGAATCATCTTGTTTGCAGACGAGCCTAAGTTTGTAAGCAAGAATGCTATCCATATCTTCCTGCTGAAGAATCCAGTTCCTACCTTGTTAGGGGAATTCTACTACTCAGTACATCATAGAAATGAGAAGCAGAGGGGAAGACTAGTCATATGTTGTGCACCTTTCTTCTACTGTTGGTTATTGAGACACCTGCCAAAGGCAGAAGCTTTCCTGAATCTCATCAGTCAAGAAATTGGGCTAAGAGAATGATTGCTCTCACTTCAGAAGACATCAGGTGGTGTACTCAGAGCACCAAGGGCAGGGACATGATTACAAGCTGTGGGCAGTATCCCAATGTACCTCATATTGGAGTAAAGGGTTGCATCAACTACAATCCTTTGATTTTCAAAAGGCAGCTAGGGTATGCCTTAGTACATCCACCAAGAGAGCATGACTTAGCAGAGACCCTTTACTGTGATGTTCAGAACAATCATGCCATTATCCGACAAGTAGCCTGGGCTTGGGATAACATACATACAAAAGGGACTGCTATTCTTGGCAAGTGTAACAACATAGCTTCAGCTTAGTACATTGATTGGTCTTGCATCAGAAGACAGGTCACTCACATGCCATTCACCCTGGAAGAAGTTCCAGGACCATCAGTAGTAAAGCCTGTAGCTACAGTCAGTTTAGAGGAGTTTGAGAAGCTGAAAGAGAGGAATGTTCAGCTCTCTGAAGCTCTAAAGAAGACCCTCTAAGAGAGGAATGATAGTCGTCTGGACAATGAGAGGTTAGAGAAGCTCTGTATCGAGCATATGACCAAGATAGAAAAGACAGAGGACTTCATTAGAAAAGCCCGAGCAGGGGAGTTGGTATTGAAGAATGCTTGCAAAGAAGCTAAGATTCAGAAATCCAGAGCTGAGAATTACCTAGAGGAGATTCAGGCTAGATGGATCAGAATTACTGAGGCTCGTTTTCAAGAAGATCAGAAGACACGGGCTAAGATTGAGCAGCTGGAAGCCAATGAGAAGAAGAGTCAGGAAGCACTGTTAGCGGCACAAAAGGAAATCTCCGAGTTGAAACTCCGGGCGGGGTGGAAGAGATCAAAGGACCAATACAAGTACCAGAAATTGACAAGTGCCATTGCCACCAGGAACCTTATTATCAGGACCATCACAGAGCATCCAGTTGGACCAGTGACTATTGCTCTCCTGAAGGAAGTCAATGAGGATGACTTTGGGCTGGATGTTTGATTTCTTTGTACTTGTATTTTATTTTGATTGTACTTTATTTCTCATGGTGATTTTGTTGTATTTCTCGACTTAATTTCTATTTTGACCCACCATGGGAACTTATTGTAATCATAAACTATGTACCTTTTGCATTTGTAATATATGGTTTATGTATTACTTGGATTTTCTGATGGGCTTTGATTTCTACAACATCTTCTTCATTCCCAGAGGTCTGGAAGGTCAAAACCAAAGAACCAAACAGGATACCCTTGGAAGAAAAATAGACATATTGCATTGCATACTAACCTCATTCTTTGTTTTGTAGATGTTTTTGTTGTTGTTTTCTCACTTTGCTGTTGTTTCAGGAAACATTGCTCGTAGGAGGGTTTTCCCCATCAACAGAGTTTACCGGTATCCTACAAGAAACAACCTTTCAAGCTTACAGATGAACCAAGTTCAACAAGATTTGACTGACGTGAGAACTCAGATGGCTAATAAGAGAACTGAGATGAGGGCTCAGATGAACCAGTTCATGGCAGTAATGACTGGGTTGGCCCAAAGCCAAGAAAGATTAAGAGAGTTAGTCGAGCGGAAAACTCCAGAAGAGAATCATCCAGGTACAGGAGGTACTAGTAACAATGATCACGGGCAACCACGAATAGATCTGCCACAGTTTGGGCCTCACCTCAATCCTGAAGTCAATGCAATCAGAAATATCCAAGGAAACACTAGAGGTCGTGCCTTGCAAGAGGACCCTCAAGAAGAACAGTTTACAGTAATTGGTGCTGGGGATGAAGTCTATGATCGTCGTCTGGACGAATTAGCGGAGAAGTTGAGATCTTTGGAGTCCTAAAACTCTTTGGGATTTGATGTAATGGACATGGGTTTAGTTGAGGGAGTCAGGATTCCTCACAAATTCAAGCCTCGTTGCTTTGAGAAATATAATGGTACCTCTTATCCACGTACTCACCTGCAGTCCTTTCTGGGGAGACTAAAAGCTTATACCATAGACGAAAAGTTGTGGATGTTCTACTTCGAAGACAGTCTGACCGGGGCATCCCGTGAATGGTATTCTCACCTATCCAGAGCAACAGTCAGGAACTGGAAGGATTTGGCCGAAGCTTTCATACGCCAATATCAATATAACTTGGACATGACTCCCAACAGGACCCTCCTGATGGGTATGTCTCAAATCTTCAAGAGAAAGTTTCCGGGAATATGCCCAAAGATGGAGACAGCTTACTGCTGTTGTCCAACCTCTAATGTCTGAGAGAGAAATGGCCGACATGTTTATGTACACGTTGCAAGGAACATACATTGACCGGCTTGCTGCCTTCTATTCCACTAGCTTTGTTGATGTGGTTATAGTTGGTGAAAGAATTGATAGCCTATTGAAGATGGGTAAGATCTCAGACAACGGTGCTAGTTCCAGCAATGCCAGGAAACCTTTCTCAGGACCTCGCAGGACAGGTGAGACCAATACAGTGCATACAGGCAGAGGTAGGCCTCAATACATGCCAAGATCAGTAGCTGATGTCACCATTCCAGCTCCAGCACCTCAGCAACATTTCCCACATCAACAATAATTTCCCCCACAACAGAGATCTTACAACAATAACAATCAGCAACAACGTCCGTTTCAACAAAGGACTTCACAAATCAACAAGGTTATCGATCCCATTTTGATGCCCTACGCTGCCTTACTCCCACAGTTATTAAAAATCAATCTGATTGAATTGAGGACTCTGGCCCCACCTGATCCCTATAATCTTACAAGAAACTATGATATCAACGCCCGGTGTGCCTTCCACTCCAATGCACCTGGCCATACAACATAAAAGTGCAGAGCCTTACACATGAAGGTTCAATATTTGATTGATTCTAAGGCAGTCAACTTTGCACCCCCTCCAAGTGTTACCAAGAATCCTATGCCTAGCCATGGTGGGCCTAGGATAAATGCCATTGAGGAGGATCAACCGATGAACCAAATTGACAGTGTTGCAAGTATTCAAACACCTCTGGCCGAGGTTAAAGCCCAGCTTTTGAAATGCCAAGTGTTCCCGGGTTGTGAGGCCCATTGCGAAGCTTGCAAGACTTTTGTCAATGGTTGTGCAAATTTGAAGACTGGTATCAACAATCTTATCAAAGAAGGCACTTTACATATCACTTCAACAGTTCTAGCTCCTACAACATCAACAGCCATTCCTCCTACAACTCCAGCACATGTCATTCCATCAGATGTAACAGATATTACTCCTACAACTTCAACAACAATCATTCCAACGGATTCTTCTACAACATCAACAACCATCCCTTCTTTAACTTCAACAGACATCAGTGTGACACATCCTTCTACAACAACAACAGCCATCAATGAAGACATTTCCACATTTACCATTTACTATGATCCGGCAACAATCCACGTTCCAGATTCTTTCAACAACTCACATCAACATCTCCATCATCATCAGCAACCTTCATCACCAGCACCATCTTCGGTCAGACCTCCTGTTACAATTTATTATGAACCTCGGACTGTCTCAACTCCTTCTTCCACAACAATCAGTTCGGTTACTATCACGGTACCAGGACCAGTTCCATATGCCAGCAGCAATGTCGTGCCTTGGCACTATGGCTCAGATTTATATTGTAACGAAAAGAAAGTCACTCTTGACACTTCTACACCACAGATTGATAATGTGGGGGGAGGTGGAGGCTTCACTTGAAGCGGACGTCTCTTTGCCTCACAATTCCCAAGGACTAATGCTGAAGCAGAAGTTGCTGCCAAGGCTAAGGGCAAGAATGTGGTGCCTGAAGAATCTATTGCCAAGGAAGCTCATAAGACATCCTTTGACCAGGATGTAAACGAGTTCATGAGAATAATCAAGAAGAGTGACTATAAGGTTGTGGACCAGCTCCATCAGACACCCTCCAAAATCTCTATTCTATCACTGCTAATGTGTTCCGAAGCCCACAGGAATGCAATTCTCAAAGTCCTGCATGTTGCTTACGTGCCGGAAGAGATTACAGTTAATTTTCTAGAAACAGTGGTTTCTAATGTCAACACTAGTCATGGACTAGGGTTCACCGATGCTGATCTAACTATGGAGGGCCGTAACCATAATAAGGCTTTGCATATCACCTTGGAGTGTAAAGGTGTTGTTCTCTCTCACGTCTTGGTTGATATTGGGTCCTCGCTCAATGTTCTTCCAAAGAAAGCCTTGGTCAAGATGGAATATGATGGCCTTGCACTGCGTCCAAGTAACCTGGTGGTGAGAGCCTTTGACGGTTCTAAAAGATCGGTTCTTGGGGAAATTGAGCTTCCTGTGGTGATTGGCCCACATATCTTCAAAACTATCTTCTACGTGATGGACATTCAGCCTGCCTATAGCTGTCTATTATGTCGGCCATGGATTCATGCTGCTGGCGCCATAACGTCGACCCTTCACCAGAAGTTAAAATACGAATGGGATGGCCAAGTTATCACAATCTGTGGGGAGGAGGATATCTTCGTTAGTCATCTAGCTACTTACAAGTATATTGAGATGGACAGAGAGATCCATGAGACAATGAGCCAAGGGTTTGAGGCCCTCAATGTCAATGAAGAAACAACTGAAGTGTTTGGTACTTCGATCTCCTCTTATAAGCAAGCTCAGAAGGTTGTTGAAGATGGGAATGCCTAGGGTTGAGGCAAGCTGCTGCAAGTTCAGATCAAGGAAGACAAGTTCGGGTTGGGTTACAAACCATCCCGACAGGTCCAAGAGGAGGCTGCTGAAGCTCCCAAATTTATCAGTGGGGGTATGCTGACCCCGGATGCAATCAACAATGTGGAAGACGAGGTTGAAAGTGACTTCAACCTGGAAAGCTGGATTCGTCCAAGAGTCCCAGGCCTGCAAGTCCTCAACTGGTCTTCCCAGGAAATTATAAGGATTACTTCTGCAGAGTAATTATTATTTCTTGTTTAAGCATGCATCAAGTCCTGCATCTTGCCCAAGGTGTCAGGACTCATTTTGTAATAGGGCCATATTTGTATTTTGTGCAAATGAATGATTAATGAACAAATGGACATCTTTTGCAAACGATCTTCTTTTTTTCGCTCACTTTCTTTCATTTTTGTTATTTTCGCACAAAGCAATAAATGGCAATGTTTTTCAATAATAACTTCATTCACTTTTTCCTAAACAAGATAAAATCAATCACTAAAATGAACAAATCTCAACCCTTTTAGAGATAATCCTCCATATTGCACCGACAACAAAACTGCTATGACCTCGTATGATATCGACAATCCGATTAATCAAGCAGATGAAGGGGTTGATGAAGACTATGATTTGCCTGAAGAGTTGGACAGGTTGTTGAGACAAGAGGAAAAAGTGATTGCTCCCCATCAGGAGGAGGTTGAAACTGTCAATCTTGGTACCGAGGAAGATGTGAAAGAGGTGAAGATCGGGACCAGTCTGCAAGCTCCAGTGAAGGAACAACTCATCAGTATTCTTCAAGAGTATGTCGATGTGTTTGCTTGGTCTTATCAAGATATGCCAGGTCTGGATACGGATATTGTCATGCACAGGTTGCCACTGAAAGAAGATTGTCCGCCAGTTAAATAGAAATTACTCCGTACTCGCCCAGATATGGCTATGAAAATT
Organism: Lathyrus aphaca; assembly: GCA_963966055.1. Taxonomy (NCBI): domain Eukaryota; kingdom Viridiplantae; phylum Streptophyta; class Magnoliopsida; order Fabales; family Fabaceae; genus Lathyrus; species Lathyrus aphaca. Next base: position 149,895,707 of record OZ014519.1, read on the forward strand.
AAAGAAGAAGTACAAAAGCAGTGGGACGCCGGTTTTCTCGCTGTAACTAGTTACCCGTCGTGGGTTGCTAACATTGTACCCGTGCCTAAGAAGGATGGCAAGGTGCGTATGTGTGTGGATTACCGGGACCTGAACAGAGCTAGCCCGAAAGATGATTTCCCATTACCTCACATTAATGTATTGGTGGATAACACGACTCAGTTCTTGGTATTTTCTTTCATGGACGGATTTTCTAGATACAATCAGATTAAGATGTCACCTGAAGACATGGAGAAGTTAACTTTCATCACACCTTGGGGCACATTTTGTTACAAGGTAATGCCGTTTGGTCTAAAGAACGCCGGTGCAACATATCAATGGGCTATGGTAACATTATTCCATGATATGATCCATAAGGAAATCGAGTGCTACGTGGATGACATGATTGCCAAGTCCCAAACAGAGGAAGAGCATTTGGTAAACCTATTGAAACTTTTCAAGCGTCTGAGAAAATATCAGTTAAAGTTGAACCCCAACAAATGCACATTCGGGGTACATTCTGGTAAGCTACTGGGTTTTATTGTAAGTGAAAAGGGAATTGAGGTTGATCCCGCTAAAGTCAAAGCTATTCAGGAAATGCCTGCACCTAAGACTGATAAAGAAGTTCGAGGGTTCTTAGGTAGATTGAACTACATCTCAAGATTCATATCTTATTTCACTGCAACCTGCGAACCCTTGTTCAAATTGTTAAGAAAAGAGCAAACAGTCAGGTGGAACGATGATTGTCAGAAAGCTTTTCACAAGATCAAAGAATATCTGCAAGAACCTCCAATTCTCATGCCTCCAATCGAAGGAAGACCTCTAATCATGTATCTGACAGTATTAGAAGAGTCAATGAGGTGTGTGTTGGGCCAACATGACGATCCTGGTCGAAAAGAGTATGCAATATACTACCTAAGCAAAAAGTTTACCAATTGTGAACAACGTTATTCACTGCTCGAGAAAACTTGCTATGCTTTAGCGTGGGCTGCTCGCCAACTAAGACAGTATATGTTGACTCATACTACCTTATTAATCTCAAAGATGGATCCAGTCAAGTACATATTTGAGAAGCCAACACTTATCGGAAGGGTTTCAAGGTGGCAAATGATTCTAACAGAATATGACATTCAATACACCTCTCAAAAGGACATAAAAGGTAGTGTATTGTCTGACTATCTGGATGAGCAACCCATTGATGATTACCAGCCTATGAGATTTGGCTTCCCTGATGAAGACATCATGTTCTTAAAAGAAAAAGATTTTGAAGAGCCAGTTCATACCGAAGGGCCTGACCTAGAAGAAGCATGGACTATGATGTTTGATGGGGCAGTTAATTGCAACGGTCGTGGGGTTGGTGCAGTACTTATCACAACTAAAGGGGTTCATATGCCTTTCTCAGCAAAGCTAACCTTTGCCTGCACTAACAACGAAGCAGAATATGAAGCTTGTATCCTGGGTCTTGAGAAAGAGATTGACCTCAAGATCAAAACCTTGAATGTATTCGGAGATTCAGCTTTGGTAATCAACCAGACCAACGGAAAGTGGTACACTCATCAGGAGCATTTGATTCCCTACCGTGACTATACGAGGAGATTGTTGACCTTCTTCACAACAGTTAAGCTTTAATACATCCCTCGAGATGAGAATCAGTTTGCACATTTTGGCTACCATTTCATCCATGATCAAAGTACAGACTGCTAATTATGTGCCTCGGATTCTGGTATCCAGACTGGACAGACCGACATATGTATTCTCTGTGGACACTGCCACTGATAACAAGCCTTAGAACCATGACATCAAATGCTTCTTGGAGGATCAAACATACCCACCTGGGGCATCATCGAATGATAAGAAGACATTAAAAAGTCAAGCCGACAATTTATTCCTCAATACTTATGGTTCTTTGTACAAACGAAACTTCGACATGGTCTTGCTCAGATGTGTTGACAAGAAGGAAGCAGACCACCTAATGCACGAAGTACATGAGGGTTCTTTCGGTACCCATGCCGAAGGATATGTAATGGCAAAAAAGTTGTTAAGATCGGGTTACTATTGGATCAAAATGGATGCAGACTGTTGTGCCTATGCCAGAAGATGCCACAAATGCCAGATCTACGTAGATAAAGTGCATGTGCCTCCGAATCCTTTGAATGTAATGTCTTCACCTTGGCCCTTCGTCATGTGGGGCATTGATATGATTGGAAAGATTGAACTGACTGCTTCAAATGGTCACAGATTCATCCTGGTAGCCATTGATTACTTCACCAAATGGGTTGAAGCAGCTTCATATGCAAACATCACCAGGCAAGTAATAGCCCGATTTATGAAAAGGGATATCATTTGTCGATATGGAGTTCCCGAGCGAATCATTACTGATAATGGTTCCAATTTGAACAACAAGATGAAGGCAGAACTTTGTCGGGACTTCAAAATTCAACATCACAACTCTTCTCCTTACAGGCCAAAGATGAATGGCGATGTTTAGGCCGCTAACAAGAACATCAAGAAGATTGTGCAGAAGATGGTAGTCACCTATAAAGACTGGCACGAGATGCTACCATTTTCCTTGCATGGGTACCGAACCTTTATCATAACATCTACTGGGGCAACACCTTATCAGCTTGTGTATGGTATGGAAGTTGTCCTACTTGTTGAAGTGGAACTACCCTCCTTACAGGTAATGATGGATGTGAAACTAGATGAAGTAGAATGGGTCCGGTATCGATACAATCAACTGAATCTGATTGAAGAGAAAAGATTAGCAGCTATCTGTCATGGGCAGTTGTATCAGAAGCGAATGAAGAAAGCCTTCGATCAGAAAGTCAGACCTCAGGAATACCAAGTGGGAGAGCTTGTTCTGAAAAGACTTCTTCCTCCTCATACAGACCACATGGGCAAATGGACGCCAAACTACGAAGTCCTATTCATAGTAAAGAAAGTTTTCTCCAGTGGGGCACTGATGCTCACTACTATGGATGGCGAGGACTTTATATCTCCTGTGAATTCAGATGCTGTTAAAAAATACTTCGCATAAAATGACCCGCTGGACATAAAAACAGAATGTAAGTCCAAGCAAAAATAGGGCCTCTCGGCGAGTCAAAAATAGAATAAAAGACTCGGGAAAAAATAAGGGAAATAGAAAAAAATGTACACCCGCTGAGTTGAAAAGCCACATCGGACAGCTCAGGCAAAAATGGGTATCCCGGTGGATTGAAAACCCGAAAGGGCGATCCACGCAAAATCAGGGAAAAAGCGAACAACTACATTTTGAATTCGTCTGTATCATTCACCACATGGCAAGCTTTGAAAGGATAGAGCGTCGGTCAGAATCAACCTTCTTTAGAAAGCAAGATAAGAAAAATGTCAAGGTCATACAGGTCATCGCAAAAGAAGCTCACTGGAGCATCATATTCAACATTGCCAACACTTTTATTTTCTCAATTTACAGCAATCTCCTCCTTTCAGGGGATTCGCTTCTTTGATTGTACTTGCCTATTCAGGGCACACAAATCAATAAAATCAGAATTTTCAGTCACACTTTGTTTTATACATTTTTGTTTAGTTTGCAAAATGTCCAAAGTTCATGGTACAACACTTGCATAAAACATATGAGCCATTTTAATAAATGCTTGCAGGAAATATGTTTCTCTCATACAAATCTAACTCCTATGACGGAATCTGGTTGAGGATACCTCGGGACACTTGTGCGTTTCCTTTGTCTTAACAGGTTGCAGGTACTCAAGGCAGACAATCTTTCACAGCATGGAGCATATCAAGTATTATTCCCCAGCCAAGCAACCAATCACATCATCAGCAGGACTCCTTGACAGAAGTATTCCCCCACGAAGTTGTTATCCCCTTAGAGGATCCTTCAAGAAACTTATTAAATCCCCAGCATGTCGCTTGGACGAAGGAGTAGCAACAAATTACTTCCCAGAAGTTATCTCCTCCCCAAGCAGGATCTCCCGAGCAATGCCTGACGGCTTTTCCCCAGCAAAGTAGACAGGAACTTTCTATTCCCCATCAAAGCTGCCATTTTATCCCCAGTAGAGCAATGCCTGAAATACATCCCCAGCGGAGTTGCTGAAACATCCTCGTCCCCAGCGGAGTTCTCTCTCCGGACAGATAGACCAGAGATCTTTATCCCCGCAGGATCTGAATCTCGGATCAGTTTTCTCATTTGCATAGCATTCACATCATTTTCCCAAACTAAGCGTAGCATTCCGTCTAATACAGAGCATTACGGCAAAAATCAAACATTTGCATGATCATAAGCCAGGTTAAAGTCAGTCACCTGTAAATACAAAATCACTTCACCAACAATATATAAAACTTATCCCCCGTAGACAAAAGCCAGAATACCTTCTGCATTCTCAATACAGATATCTGTTCATACTTGTACATGTTCTTTTTGACACTCGCCCGTGTCATATTTCCCCAGCAAGTCAAATACTCGTCTATGTCCCTTGCTCAATCCCTTTTTGACACTCGTTCGTGTCTTTCACACACTTCACCAGCAGATCATACTTGTGCATACTTATACAGAAGTCTTCGATACTCGTCTGTATCTTGTATATATCACCTCTCAGCAAATTCAACACTCGTCTGTGTTCTTTGCTCAGTCATTTGATACTCGTCCGTATCATCATCCTTCAAGCACGTGTCAGCGTTTATTTCTACCGATACTCGCCTGTATCATGGTTCTAAGGATGCTCGTCTGCATCTTTAGTCTATACACATTGTCACACACTTATACCTTTTATTTTGAAGCATAATCACTCGTCCGTTTTTACATCCCCACGGAAACAAAACAACTTTTCTATCCGACATTCGTCCTATGTCGTGATAAAGAGCATGCCGTCCCCTGCTAGGTGATCATCCTTCACCTTTGGATGACCGTCCCTCATCCTTTCCCCAGTGGAATCCCCAATGTTGGAACCTTCTATCCGGCATTCATCCTATGTCGCGATATTTGTGGCGGTCATCCCCTACCAGGTGATGGACCTTCACCTTTTGATGATCGTCCCTCATCATTTTATCCAATGGTCGTCCCCATCGTTGATCTTGTTATCCGGCATTCGTCCTATGTCGTGATAATCCCCAAGAGTAGTTGTACCCTGCTAGGTGATCATCCTTCACCTTTTGATGATCGTCCTTCATCATGCTTATCTGATGGCTGTCCCCGTCGTTGATCTTTTCTATCCGGTATTCGTCCTATGTCGTGATAACGAGCAGGCCGTCCCCTGCTAGGTGATCGTCCTTCACCTTTGATGACTGTCCCTCATCAAATATTTCATTTATTCTTTAAACCTGATGGCCGTCCCCTTCCCCGTCGTGGTCCCTTTTCCTTTTCCTGATGATCGTCCTTCATCAGTTTTACCCGATGGCCGTCTCCGTCGCGGTTTCTTTATTTCCCAACATGATGGTCGTCCCCGTCATTGCTTTGCTTACCGTTTTACCCCCAGCAGTCATCCTCTGCTCGATGGTCGTCCTCCATCTCTTTCATTTGATACTCATACTATGGTATCTTTTACAATTTATATCCCTTTTCTTCTTCTCCCCAACGAGTGCAAATTTCGGACTGTCTTTGGTATTCAACCACAAGTTATCTTGTTCTTCTTTTAAGCCAGGCGCGTACATCCTGCACAGGTAACTTATGCTTGAATAAGGGAAGCTGTAAACACTCTAAATTTTCCCTCACCTTTTCTCACACCATGGCTTGTGATCTTTCATTTTTGTTTTAGTATAAGCATACCATCTCAGATTGCATATTTGTTTCATCTGCATCTGGGGTTTGTGATCTAAGCAATCCAAGAAGTGATCTGGGCCATTCCAATGGTCTTGGAGCTTTCTAAGAGGGCCCATGTGTGTTCCATGATCATAATATGCTCCTCAAAGTTCATAAAAGTCAAGGGATCACAAAGCATGGCAAAGGCATAGAGGCAAACTGAAGATTTCCTGCACAGATGACCTAAAATTAGGGTTTTGGTTTCAGAGGCCTTAATCCCAATTTTTTTGGTCATTTTTGTTTCTAATGGTCTTAATATGTTATAAGGATCATGTGTACCAAATTTTATGAATAAATTCACTGTAGAAGTCATCTGCTCATTGGGTAACTTCTTAAGCAAGTAAAGTCAAAATCAGGGCATCTAAGGCCTCCATCAAGGGTACCAAAGGGTCATCATCATCATTTTGAGTCTCTATGATCTTTATTTGATCTTAGAAGTGGTTAGAAGTTCACAATATTGAAGAATTTCAAGCCAAATGCAAACTTGCTATTTTTGGAAAGAACTTGTAATGGAAACTTTCCATTTTGGGAAAGATATTCAACCTATTCTTTCATGACCAAAAATGCTTCAAATGAAAAATTCTTGGACATGAAAGTTGTAGACTATGTCTTCCCATTTTAAAAAAGTACAAGAACATGTCTTGATTCATCCTAGAACTTAAGATATGGCCTTTCAAAGTTGGCAAAAATCCTATAATTTTCAAGTGTGCACCAAAGAGGGAATTTTGCATATTCACTTGCCAAGCCATTTCATGACCTCTAATCAACTTCTAAACATCATACCAACATAATGCAACACATTTTGATCAAGATTGCACAAAAAATCACAAGTTTCTATGCCTTGCACTTCAAGAAATTCCAAAGAGGGAAATTTGCAAAACCTATGATATCTCTTCATCCAAGTGATCCAGCTGCACAAATTCAATCCAAGGGTCATCCATAAAGTCAGCTGAGGCCAAGACACCCCTTGAAATAGCTCTGACTTGTGCCATACCTCAAGTACACATCCATTGACATTTTTGCAACTTGGCCCATACCAATCACACTATGCCACCACCCAATTTCTAATCACTCCCATTGGCCTATACTAACATTATGCAACTCATTCCATAAAACACACAAGCCTAAAACATCACACAAGCTCAGTTTCACAAAAATCCCAAAAATATTCATTCCTTCGAAACTCACTCCTCAACCACTCAAACTCAAAACTTTCACCACCAATCATCTCCACACATCATAAGGATCATTTCCCACCTCTTGCCATGGCCTGAAACCTCACAAAACAAGAACACGATTTCTGGTGCAGCAAAACTGAACCTCCAAAACCAAGCCATACAAGCTTCATTCAAGCATTTCAAAAGCACAAGGGGATCAAGTGGAGTGGATTAGCATCAAAGGAAAGGCCAGAAAGCTCGGATTGACAAAGCTCCATCTCAGGTAGTCATCTCAAAACATTTTTCCAGAAAATCCATTTTAAGTTGCAATATGAATCTGTATGTTCCCCTGATCATGGTGATATGATTTGTTTTGAAAATGGTAGAGAAACCAGGATGTATGCTTTCTCTAAAACTTTTGACCTAAAAACATTTTTCTTCGATTCTCCACTTTGATGCAATATAAATGATTTTCATGGCCTGATTCTTGTTTAGGATGGTTTGGGGGATGATTCTGGAGAGTTAGGGGGTATGGGGTAGCCTAGGGAGAGAGATAGGAGGCAGGGTTGGCTGGAGAAGATAACCGGAGCTTGCTCCGGTCACCTGAGTTTGATTAGGGTTGAGTTTCCCAGTTTGAATGTCAGCCTTTGGATCTTGATTAATTAGTGGGATGGACGCTCAGGATTTGTCATTTGCCCTAATCCATAATTAATTAGTTTAATTAGGTTTAATTAATTAAATTTCCTCAGATTAGATCCTGGCCCTTTATTCACGCGCACAGTCAACCCCTTCCCCCCAGGTTCAAATCTCAACCACTGGATCAGCATACTTTCCATTATTTTCATTTTATTGTATTTCTTTTGTCCAATTTATTTAAAATAGAAAAAACCATTGAAAAAATCTCAAACTTTGCATTTTTGTTTCAAATATTTTTCTTAACCTGAAAACATTTTTTATTTTAACTTTTGCATCAAAAAAGTATTTTTAAAATATTTAAATGTTTCATTTAATTAATTAATTGATTTTAATTAATTAAATATGCATTTAGGTTTCTAAAAATCATCAAAAAAACCATGAAGCATTCTTAAACATTTTAAAACTCACCATACAAATTTCGTTTTAGGTTTGATCACATTTTTACAGCTTTCTTTGAATTAGGGTTCTTAAATTTCACATTTTTTAACCCTAACTTGAAAAATTCACTTCTGCCTAACCATGATGAGTTTGAACTTGAGTCTTTTTGAATTATTTCAAATATTACATATAGTTTCTAGGTTATTTATCTCATATTTTTATCTTGTAGTTTCAATTTAATTTGCATTTTCCCTTTAGGAGCCCCCTAAAAACCCTAGTTAACTTAGACATTTCATAACTTTCACTAGGATTGGCTTCTGACCTTCTCCTTTAGGGTGTGATCTTGTATAGGTTTAGGGTTTGTTTGAGCTAAATTTCAAATTTTGTCATGATGTATGCTTCTTTTTTGGTCATATGCATCTCATGTTGCCTTAAAACCCTAATTTTGCATCTTCATTTGCATTTTTCTTTGCATATCATGAACTTGTGAACTTGTCATGCTATTCCATTCTTTTGTATGTCATATTAAACATCTTAAGACATGCTTGAACATTGCTTGATCATTTCTTCATTAATTTGCTATGTTTTGCATCGATTACATTTCATGAACATCCATGTGTTTTCATGCTTCTAAACATGCTTCCATTGCATCTCATCCTTGTATGATCATCCATATGCATCTTGTATGACTTTGTATCATATCATAACACATTTGCATTGCACAATCATTTCTGGTTTTGGTCTTTGCATCTTTATTCATCTCATTTCCTTTGGCTTTATGTCTTATGCATTCATACTAACATTTCAGGAACCTTTGGTAAGTTGTCTGGGAGGTGGATTTGCCTTTACCTCCCACCTCTTCTTTCCTATCATTTGCATATTTATTTGTCTTTGAATTGAACTTGTTTCACTTATGTCTCTCTTGCTCCTTTCTTTTCTCTTAAGTTACTTATCTTCTTCAAGAAGTAAGTAACTTATTCTTCTTCCTCCTCCTCTTTTCATCTGCTTCTTCCATGGTGGCCTTCTTGAAGATCACTTCTCTTAAGCCTCACAAACCATAGGATATCCAAGCATGATAATTTTTAGGGTTGTGTATAGTCCCCCTAGTCTTTTATCTTTGAGTCTCCTTGAGTCTCTCTTCTCATCTCTTAATCAGAGGCTAAACCCTTAATGCTTTAGGACTTTGGAATTAGGGTTATGCATGCATCCTTATCTTAGGATGGACCTTGAAAGTATGAATGTGAGCCAGTTCATCTTACTTGGTTTAAGCCAATTCGATATGGGCAACTGTCATACCCCAAATTTGTCCTACTTGTATACCATCTTATTTTTGTTTAACCTTTATTATAAAAAAAAATCCAAAATATGTTATTTGTTTCCAAGTTCAGGGTTTGTGCAAGGTTTAGTCAGGTTTTAGTAAAAAAAAATCAGGTTTAATATGTGCGGTGTTGTTTTCAGAATTCAGTGCGTGTGTTGGTAAATTTGGTGGCAATTCATCCATATTTCGATTTCATATCCAGTTTTGTTTTTTCTTTTTCATATCACCCAAATTATCCATTTTTTATTATTCATTCACCTTTTTCTTTTTACCCGATTTTATCCAATATCCTTTTTATTTTATCGTTTACCACTTTTATTACAAAAAAAAATATCAAATTCTAATTCCATATCCATTATCAAATATCCTTTTAAAAAAAATCAATTACCAAAAAATCCAAAATATGTATTTATTTTTTTAAAACAAAAAAAATAATTTTTCTTTTTATTTCAATTCCATTTAATATTATCATTAGTTTTTATTTTTATTATTTAGCCCACTATTCAAAAAACCACAAAAAAAATTCATTATTATTAATTATCATTATCATTTTTTTATTATCATTTTTTTCTTTATCACCATTACCATTAATATTACTATTGTCATTTTTATTACTATTATTATTATTATTCATTATTATTATTCCATTTATTATTATTACTTTTATTATTATTATTATTATTATTATTATTATTATTACATATGTTATTATTATTTTTTCACATTGTCACAATTTATGAAACTTCATTCACCGGCCCCACACTAACAGCACAACTCGCAATACACGCACATGATAACATTCAGCCTCCCATGAAAATTTTCACAACTCACACAATCCAACATGGCCCATAATTACCTTCAGTACAATCTTTCATCGCACAAACCATTAAACGCATCAACAAAATCATACCTACAAATTCCTCATATTCTTATCCTCAAGTTTCACATAAAATTCTCAATCTACCCTTTGATTTCTGCTGTATATATAGACCCTTCTCCTCACTATTTTAACAAATTTGGGAAACCAATTACACCCTGTATAAATTTTTACAAACCAAACTTCAAAAAATTAAAAAAAAAATCACACCAAGCAATACTAAAAAAACCAGAATAAACTTCTCTTTCACTTTCATTGAAAAACTTGGAAAAAAAACCAAATAAACACTCTCTTCTCAATCACACCTCTCTTCATATTCTTTAAATAATCACCCTTCTCAAAACACCCTCAAAGTCGTGAATAACCTTCAAATTCACCTCTCCTCAACGTACACAACGAAACACAAACCGAGAAACCAAACAGAAACCTGAAAACAAAACCAACAAAAACTGAGAGAGAACCAAAAAACAGATTCGGAGAAGAGAAACAAACAGAGAAACAGGCAGGGTGCTTGCTCTGATGCCAATTGAAATTCTGGCAACAAATATAATATTTTGAATAGGATGTTACGACACTAATATCTGACAGATTAAAAAGAACAAGGTAAATAAACAAATCAACTATAAACAACACAAGCAATTGTTAACCCAATTCAGTGCAAACACACCTACTCTGTGGGCTACCAAGCTAGGAAAGAAATCCACTATTATTAGTATCAATTCAAAGTTAAACCACTCAGTTTACCCTCTTCACTTAATACCTACCAATGCAATTTCTATCTAAGAACTCTTAGATAAGAGACACCTCTCACTCCCCCTCAATCACAACAGTGATAACAAAACTAACAATCAAGAAGAAGAAGACACACTTCAAAGACAATCCTTGACCTTGCTTAAAAGCTCCAGTCAAGTAGAAAACATTATTGCTTAAAAGCTTTGAGTGGACAACATATAACTCAATAAAACCTAGTCCAATACAACCATCAACATGATAATTGTTTGGCTCACAAGAAAACTAAACACACGTAAAACTATAATGATCTTCAATCCTAATTTTTTGTATCTTCAAATAGAGTATAGCAGCCTTTAAGTAGAGTCTGAAACGTGGGCATGGTCCTTCTGCACAAGGAATCAGTTTTGATCAAATAAAATTAATTCCTAAAATAAAGGAATAAATAATATAATCATCTAAACTATTCTTTGAATATCACTCCATGTTGAATCACAACTTTCTAAGAATAGCACCTGGAACTTCTCAACAAAACACAAATGAATACCAAAATATGCACGCATAAAATAAGGATTCAATTAGGTCTTCAGCCCAGCCAGAGATATCATGACATCAATCTTGACATCCTGATAAAACAGTAGCACATTTAAACTTTCACACCTGCAGATTGCTTAAATAACATGTCATAACATCAAACATGACATTAGAGAGCAGAACATGTTTTACCATAAAATACTGCCAATCTACAATATCGACAATTATGCATCACCTACCTCATACGTATCATTTACATACATAAACAAATCAACTTTTCATATCCCCAACATTTTAATTTACATCTCTTTGCATAAGCATTTGCATCGTATTTCCATCATAATGGAATACCATTTCAAATCAAACATACATACATGTATAAGTCAGGATCCAAGATCAATCGAACATTCTAGGCTGATCCTCAGCAAGTCCAGTGGGTATTCCCCATGGAAATTTTCTCTTCAACCTTTTATTGATCAAGTTATTCTCCTCAGCAAGTTCAGTGGACGTCCCCCATTGGATTGTTTTCTTCAACCTTCTTTTGACCTCCCCAAGCAATCTTACTCATTATACCAATACTCCTTGTAATACCCATATATAAAAGACATATGTCAAAGCATATTTTTCATATATAAAAAAATATCAAGTTTGGTACTAAAATACACAAGTTCTTAGCAACACATTGCATAAGTATAGCCACTATAACATAAGGTACTAAAACAAGGCTATAAATTATACAAGATGTTCAAAAGAATACAAAAGTCTAAGAACTAGATCCGAAGATCTCAAAAGTCCACAGCAGAAGACAAAGTCATCAAACAAGTAAAGATAATCAAATAGCCTTATCTTTACCCTTTTCGGAACCTAAGGTACCTGAAATGACAACATCAACATGGGGTGAGATAAATATCTCAGTGAGTTCCCTATCTTAGAGTTCTCTCGGCTCTAAGGGTTTATCCCAAATAAATCTCACAAGTTTCCACAAACCATCTCACACAAGGACCGATAATAAAGGGGAACTAAGCTCCACACATGATCCCAGTATAATAATAAGAGAAACATCTACCTTAAGTCCTTATGGATGTTTCACGTGAGACTAAGGACAACCCACCTCAAGGCATACTAAAGACTTTACGGAGGGTTTAACATAACACTCTCTTCAATCTTTACGGATGCTTCCCGTGGGACTAAAGGTAACCCACCTCAAGACTTACTCAAGATTAACACATAATTAGTATAGCACTCGCCTTAAGTCTTTATGGATGCTTCACGTGGGACTAAGGGCAACCCACCTCAAGGATTACTCAAGACCTTATGGAAGACTTGTGACATACACTCATCAAACCACAATCCGCATTTAAACAACCGGTACCTCAAGTCCTTACGGACGCTCTTACGAAACACAAGGTAACTGCGAAGAGACTTAATCAAGACTTTACGGAGGACCTTAAAACAATACATAATTCATGATTCACTTTAGCTTAAGGGAGACCTAGACACCTCATAAGTCGCACCTTCTTTATTTCCATTAACTCATACTTTCCAAATTTTAACAAGGTTTTGGTCATTTGAAAAATTCAGATAAAATAACATCTTTTTGGCATCATCAATTTATAAATATTTTTAGCTTCAATTCGATAGGTGGAACACTAAAATCGGATGCCCAGATCAAAATTTATGAATAAAAGACAAAATTGAAACTTCCAGGTCTCACTGAGCGAGCGTTTAGCTCGCTGAGCGAGGAACCTCCTGTATTTCTCGCTGAGCGAGCTATACCAGATCAGCAAACTCAGCTTATAGGAAACAAATCATTCCAAGCCAAAAATCACGCAAAACACCAACCAACATAGTAAACAACACTAAACATACGCATAGGCATAATGTGAGCAACATAGTTAGGTTTAATCGAGTTTTTAACCGTTTAAATCATTTGTTTCAAGATTTCTACCAAAAACCCTAAACTCATAAACTTCAAAACTCAACCAAAGACTAAAACAAAAGTATCTAACTATGAATCCATCTCGAGAGATGAAGATTGACGGAAGAAATGAGTCGATTCGACGGAAGGATTATTGAGAATGATGAATTTGAAGCTTTAGGGTTTTCTCTCCTTCTTCTTGTCTTCTCCTCTTCTTTTCCTTTTTCCCTTTTTCTTCTTTTTCTTACCAACCACTCTTTTCTCTATTTTTTCCTTCTATATAAACAAATATATAAAAACTTAATTTCTTACCAATGGGTCCAAAATAGAGAGTATCCAAAAATGTCTCTTAATCCTTAATTTAAATAAAACCTCGGCATAAATAATATCAGTTATCCAACTTAAATTTCCATTTACTCTAAATGGTTTTTCATTAAAATTTCTTAGAATAAACCGGAAATCTTATTGGTATTAAATAATATTATTCGGAGAGTTAACTAAATTATGGGGTGTTACATTCTCCCCCCCCCCCCCCCTTAAATAGAAATTCGTCCTCGAATATAAAAGATTACCTGAAAATATGCGGATACAACTCCCGCATCTCTGATTCCAATTCCCACGTAGCATCTCCTGGATGTGTCATATCCCATTGTACTTTAACAAGTGGGGTCTCTTTATTTCTTAGCACCTTCGTTTCTCTTCCAACAACACGGTTCGGTTGGGGTTCAAAAGTTAAATTTGTTTCTATCTCGATAGAATCTGGAAGAATAGGATGAAGAGGCCCATGAACGAACCTACGAAGTTGAGATACATGGAAAACATCATGAATTTCCGACAGAGAATGGTAAGGCTAATCTATAAGCAACTTCGCCAATCCTTTCTAAGATCTGATACGGTCCTACGTATCTCGAACTTAGCTTGCGCGACTTGAACGGTCCTTTCAACCTCAATCTCGGAGTAACTTTCAAGTGGACATGATCACCTTCCTCAAAAACCAAAGGTCTCCTTCAGTTGTCAGCATAACTCTTTTGACGATCTTGGGCTTGTTTGATTTTCTCTTGAATCATTTGAATCTTTTCCGTAGTCTCTTGAATAACTTCGGGTCCCAAAATTTTGTCTTCGCCCACTTTTGACCAACACAATGGGGTTCTACATTTTCTTCCATACAATGCCTCATATGGAGCCATACCAATGCTCGCATGGTAACTATTGTTGTAGGAGAACTCGATCAAAGGTAAAATTTCTTTCCAACTTCATTCACTTTCCAACACGCACGCTTTTAGCATGTCTTCCATCATTTGGATTGTACGCTCCGTCTGACCATCCGTTTGAGGATGATTAGAAGTACTCAAACGTAAATTCGTACCCATGTCTTGTTGGAGCACTTTCCAAAACCTCGAAGTAAACTCCGGATCCCTATCCGACACAATGTTAGACGGTACACCGTGCAACCTTACAATCTCAGAAATAAACAACCTTGCAAGATGACTTGTCTTGTACGTAGTCTTAACGACTAAGAAATGCGCATATTTCATTAGTCGATCCATAATTACCCAAATAGAATCATAACCACCTTGAGTACTTGGTAACCCCACTGCAAAATCCATAGAGATACTATCCCACTTCCAAACTGGGACATCCAAAGGTTGTTACAACCCACCTGGTCTTTGGTTCTCGATCTTCACTTGTTGGCACACCGCACATTTGGACACGAACACCGTGACATCCTTTTTCATACCAGACCACCAATACTCTTTCTTCAAATCTTGATACATCTTCGAAGAACCCGGATGTATCATAAAAGTACCTTTATGATCTTCCTCCAAAATCTTTCTCTTTAATACATCATTGCTCGGAATGCAAATCCTTTGGTTAAATAGGACGACCCCGTCCAACGCCCTTAAAAATCCTGGTTGGAGTAGCATCTCTTGCAACTTCTCGTCTAGAACTTGTGCTTGTAGAATCTCATTCCTCAAGGTAGAATCAATATTTAGATTTCCCATCATCACACTGTTCGGAGTCCATACAAATTGTAGATTAAGATCTCGAAACTTTTCCAGCAATGCATATTCTAACATCATCAATGTGGCACCATGAATCACCTTCCGGCTTAAAGCATCTGCCACCTTGTTCGCTTTACCCGGATGGTACTTCAAATCCAAATCATAATCCTTCAAATATTCCATCCACCTTCTTTTCTCATATTTAATTTCTTCTGATCAAAGAGATACTTCAAACTCTTATGGTCGCTAAACATCTCAAAATGCACACCATACAGGTAATGCCTCCACACCTTTAGAGTAAAAACCATGACCGCTAGATCCAAATAATGAGTTGGATAATTCTTCTCATGAACTTTTAATTGTCGAGAAGCATACGCCACAACTTGACCTTCTTGCATAAGAACACCTCCTAACCCCATCTTGGAAGCATCGCAAAACACTTCATAAGATTTATCAGGATCGGGAATAACCAACACCGGAGCAGTAGTCAATCTTTCTTTCAAATACCTGAAACTTTGCTCACAACCAGAATCCCATTCGTAAGCAAAATCCTTTCTAGTAAGCTTAGTCAATGGCAATGCGAACTGAGAAAAACCTTTAATGAACCTTCTGTAGTAACCAGCCAAGCCTAAGAAACTTCTCACTTCTGAATCATTCCTCAGTCTCTCCCAATTAATCACAGCCTCGATCTTTGACGGATCCACCGCTACACCTCCCTAAGATATAACATGTCCAAGAAACTTAACTTCCGACATCCAAAACTCACACTTACTAAACTTAGAAAAAAATGGCTTCTCTTGAAGTATCGTTAGAACATTTCTTAGGTGTTCTCCATGCTCTTGGGGAGTATGCGAATAAATAAGAATGTCATCAATAAATATCACTACAAACTGATCCAAGTAAGCTTGAAATATTCGGTTCATGTAGTCCATGAAGACAGCTGGAGCATTCGTCACACCGAAAGGCATCACTAGGAATTCATAATGATCATAACAGGTTCGGAACGCGGTCTTTGGCACATCTAAACTCTTCACACGGATTTGGTGATAACCCGATCTCAAATCAATCTTCGAGAACACACAAGCTCCTTTCAATTGATCTAAGAGATCGTCTATCCTTGGCAAAGGATACTTATTCTTGATAGTAACATTTTTTAACTTATGGTAATCAATACACATCTGCATACCACCTTCCTTCTTCTTTACCAACAAAACAGGAGCTCCACACGGTGAACCATTTTATTCCGTGCAATCCCGTGTAAATTATTTTTTACCCCTCTCCCATTTCATGTATGCAATTTACTTTTTCCGCGTTTATCACTTCGATTGCTAGGAGCACCCTTAAGGACTAGTTTAGATCTCGCTTTAGTTTGTGGACCCTTGGTCCAACACCAAGTCGTTTTACTCGCACACTTGCACTTTATTTTTTGGTTATGGTTTCGTTTGGTAGGAGCACCCCTAGGGACTAGGATTCGTTTCCACCTAACCATGTGAACCGAGCGCATTGTACCTTGCTAACAAACCAACAAATAAACCTCGATTGCATTTACCAGTAAGTCGAGTGCTTTGCGCATCGCCATCAAACCTAAATAATCAAAATGTCTCTGTTAGACCCAAACCCTTGATCCAACGTCAAGCAGTCATAGGTAATAAAACACTTTAATAATATGAGAAGAATTACACACCACGAGCCTTAAGTGGTAGAAGGAGGATAATGGGGATCATGTTACTTGCTCCGGTTATTTTTGTCGCGAAACGCTTGGCTTCATGGTTCGGAATAATCACCTCTACCCATAGTCTTTAGTGCAATTCGACTCCTAAATCCTTTTTTCAAAGAAAGGTAATAAAATCAACAACCAGCCAATCGTAGTAGGTTGAACTACAAGGTTCTGACTTTCCCATTGCACAATGGAGTACATAGGCACGAGGATCTCAATCCTTTCCGAGCACCTAAGATCAATCAAACTTATATTTAAACTCTCTTCCCTTAGAAAGTAACTCATTAGGCATAGACATCCTTTCGCATGTGACAAATTAGATGGTTCCCGTTAAGTATAACGGATGTGACGGGTGTTAATACCTTCCCCTTGCATAACCGACTTCCGAACCCAGGAAATGGTTGCAACAACCTTTGTATTAATCCTCCTTTTATATGGGTTTTATCTATATCTTCCCTTTCCCCTTTAGAGAATAAATGAGAATTAGATGGAAACCCTCATGTCTGCCCAACGCACGGTCTTTTATCGCGAGGTCATATTTTTCGGGGGGCGACAGTAATGTCAAAGATCATTCTGTTATTGTAATCATAGAAGATGATTATGGTTTGGAGGGTGATCATGGAGAATATATCTTGTATCACCTTTGGGAACCATATCATGAAGACCCTGGATCTTATTCTGAAGAAGAAAAGGCTTATGAGTCTTTTAGACCTGATATGGAGGTTGCTACCATTATTGAAGATGACGAAGATGAAGAAATTCCCAACTTTGTTACACACTGAGTGAATTTCCAGAACTTTATTTTTGTTGATGTTCCTTCTGTTATTCATTCTTCAAAGTAATTTGTTTTATTTTCTTTCAAAAAAATCCTTTCACTCTACCCAAGGTGAAATTGATGTTTGTCGGGCTTTGTTTTAAACTTTTATCATCATCAATAAAATGTTATTTTGTTATTTCCATATTTGTTTTTTGTTTTTGCTTTATTCTGAAAAATGATAACATAAAGAACCTTTAAAAAAATAAATAATCACTTTTTATCTCCATGATGTTTTCACTCTTATTCATACTCTAAAATCAAAATAAATCATTATGCAGATTGATTGTTAAACCCATTGAAATCAATGATCCTATGGCCACTCCCAACTTTGAATTTCCTGTGTTTGAAGTTGAGGAAGAGGATGTTGAAGAGATTCCTGGTGATATTTCCCAATTGCTTGAGCACGAGGAGAAGGTCATTTAGCCTCATGAAGAGTTATTAGAGATGGTCAACTTGGGTTCTGAAGATGATAAGAAAGAAATCAAGATTGGGGCATTGTTTGGTTCAAATGTTAAGAAGAGGTTGGTAGACCTTCTTAGAGAGTATTTTGTTATGTTTGATTGGTATTATCAAGACATGCCAGGTCTTGATACTAATATTGTGGAGCATAGATTGTCGTTGAAGCCTGATTGTCCACCTGTGAAGCAAAAGTTGAGAAGAACTCATCCTGATATGGAAGTATAGATTAAAGAAGAGGTTCAGAAGCAGATTAATGCAGGTTTTCTTATGACATCTGATTATCCTCAATGGCTTGCCAATATTGTGCATGTTCCAAAGAAATACGGAAAAGTACAAATGTGTGTTGATTACAAAGATTTGAATAAAGCCACTCCAAAAGATGATTTTCTATTACCATACATGTATGTGTTGGCAGATAATACGGTTAAGTTTGATGTGTTTTCCTTTATCGACGGAATTTCCGGTTATAATCAAATAAAGATGGAACTTGAGGACATGGAAAAGATAACATTTATCACACCTTGGGGAACATTCTGCTATAGAGTGATGCCCTTTGGATTGAAGAATGCTGGTGCGACGTACCAAAGAGCTATGACTACTCTTTTCCATGACATGATGCACAAAGAAATTGAGGTATATGTTGATGATATGATCGTTAAGTCAAGGAATGAATAAGATCATGTTGAACATTTGTTGAATTTGTTTCAAAGGTTAAGTAAGTCTAAGCTTCGTTTGAATCCAAATAAGTGCACTTTTGGTGTTCGATCTGGAAATTTTTTGGGTTTCATTGTCAGCCAAAGAGGCATTGAAGTTGATCATGTTATCCGGGGGATGCCTGCACCAAGAATTAAAAAGCAAAAGAGGATTCTTGGGTTGTTTGAATTATATTTCAAGGTTTATCTCTCACATGACTGCCATATGTGCTCCGATTTTCAAGTTGCTTTGAAAAGACCAAAGTTGTGTCTGGACAAATGATTATCTGAAAGCTTTTGAAAGTATCAAAGAGTATCTTCTTGAAACCTCTTATTTTGTCTCCTCTAGTGGAAGGTAGACCATTGATTATGTACTTGACTATGTTGCAAGATTCCATGGGTTGTGTGCTTGGTCAGCAAGATGAATCTGGTAGAAAAGAATATGTCATCTACTATTTGAGTAACAAATTCACTGATTGTGAGTATCGGTACTTCATGCTTGAAAAACTTGTTGTGCCTTAGCTTAGGTTGCAAAGTGTCTTCGCCAGTATATGTTGAATCATACAACTTGGTTGATATCCAAAATGGATCTGATCAAGTATATCTTTAAAAATCATGATTTAACTAGGAGGATTGCTCGTTTGAAAATGTTGTTGTTTGAATACGATAACGAGTACCGAGATCAGAAAGCTATAAAATGAGGTATTTTGGCTAACCATTTGCCACATCAACCGATTGATGATTACCAGTCGATCAAGTTTGATTTCCCAGATAAGAATGTGATGTATTTGAAAATGAAAGATTTTGATGAGCCTTTGATTGAGGAATGGCCTGATCCTGGATCTCGATGGGGTTTATTTTTTGATGGTGATGTGAATTCACATGGAAAATAAATTAGCGAAATGATCATTACTCCTCTTGGTTCGCATGTTCCTTTTGCTGCAAGATTGACTTTCCCATGTACTAATAATGAAGCTGGGTAAGAAGCTTGTATTATGAGTCTCGAAGAAGCTATTGATTTGAGGATCAAAAATCTTGATGTGTATGGAGATTCAACCTTGGTAATTAATCAGATCAAGGGTAAGTGGGTAACTCATCAACCTCACTTGATTCTGTATAGAGATTATACCAGAAGGATATCAACTTTCTCCACAAAAGTTGAGTTTCATTATATGCCTCACGATGAGAATCAGATGGCAGACGCTTTAGCAACTATAGCTTCTATGATAAAAGTGAATCAGTGGAATGAAGTTCCTATGATTAGTGTGATGCGGCTTGAGAGACCATCTCATGTGTTTGTATTTGAAGAAGTCTGTGATGACAAGCCTTGGTATCATGATATTAAATGCTTTTTCCAGAGTCAGGAATACCCACTTGGGGCATCAAGTAAAAATAAGAGGACTTTAAGGAGATTGGCAGGCAATTTCTTCTTGAATGGGACTAATCCTATTAGGGTTCTAATTCTTCCTTAAATGGTTAAGAAGGACTAATCCTATTTTTAATGGACAAGTCCCCCTCAAGTTGTCTTACAAACCATAAAATTCACTTCTTAACCTTACCATTAACTAAAATCCACTTTAATAAAGGCTTTGTTTTGTCATGAGGTTAATCCCTAATCATGGATTAAGTTGAGGTATCTTCATCAGCTTAAATGTTCTCATCTATTATCCTTCTATTAGGATGGTGTAATGAGTCCATTAAATCCCTGATTATGGCTTAAACTCATTACTTAACACTAAACAAAAACTCCAAAAACATCTAAATAATCACAAGTAGGTTAATGATCTTAATCCTACATCATCCTGGTAATTAAGTTTGAGGTGTTTACTTCATACTTAAGGTATTCTCATTATCCCTAATCAGAGGGAGGATATGATGAGTTTACTAACCTTTGGTTTAGGCTTAAGCTCATTAACTTATGACAAACACAAAAAGCAATAAAAGATTGAAAACATCAAAAACAAGCAATAATCGTCTCCTTCGGGATTCTTTTCTCATCATCTTCACTCACAAACGAGAACTCACTTCTTCCGTCTAATGCAAGACAGTTAGCACCTAAGCCAGACAGGTCATAAACTTGAGCCTAGACAAGCAAGCAGTTCATCAGTCATTTTATCTTTCAGTCTCTTTGAGTCGAACTACGGTGTTCTGACTTCCTCATTGCACGCGAGGATACGTAGGCATAACTTAACTGTTATCGAACAAAAGTCTCTGTCTCTTCCCCCCTCTCTTCCACCACTATTCTTTTAAGCCTCATTCCTGAGCATTTTACACTTCACTTTCTTACACTGACACCTGTACATTCTTTTCCAGATTTTGCACACAGATAGCACTGACACTACCCCTTTGAACACAAATCGTTTAAGCGTGGATCTCGTCGAGTACGACAGACAATCTGGGTGCTAATACCCTCCCAGGTTGTAACCAACCCCCTTTCTCAGTTTCTCTAGTTCGCGACCGTCTTATCCATATCTTTCTTAGGTTTATGTAGCATTACCTTTCCTTTGGGATAAAAATGCCTAGCTGGCGACTCTTTTCACCTTCATTTCATTCTCTCTTTCACCGACCGTTCGCGTCTGTACACTAGATGACCCTGGTGTCATTTGGTGGGGGTGACAGCTTGGCGAATCTGCTGGGGACCCTTATACTACAACCAGGGATTCTGGTTCTTTTTGTGGGTTCCTCATAGCGCTTGTTTGATTTGTGTTTACGGGGGCGTTATGTGCTACTTGTGTTTATTTATTTGCTTTATTTATTGCTTTATGTACAGCTTTATTTATTTCTTTCTTTTACAGTCTTTATGCATTTTCATATTGTCATTATCATTATGTTGGATCTGGTTTTCCTTGGTGGGTGGGGTTTCATTGAGTGATTAAGGTCCTATACCTGGGACCTGAGTGACACCTAGGCTAGAGTGGCTTCATATTCTTGCCCATTCCATTTCGGTCTGGTGCGGGAATATGAAACGCGGTTCAGATGTGGGTTTCTTCTTGAGAACTATGTGCTACAGATTTCCTATAGTGCTAGGGCTATCTGGGAAGCCTGCTAAGTCTGGATGACCTTTATATGACCTTCAGAATCTGGGGTGAATTAGAGGAGGATCTTTTATGGTTATTGTAAACACTGTGCCTCCGTGTTAGAAGTGTTTACACTTCTCATAACTGATCCAAGTCTGAGGATCTTTGTTCTAGAACATTACATGTGAGGGGGTTGGGATGTTTACAGGTTTGCAGGAACCCTTGGCCACATCATACCCTGTTACTGTATTGCTTAAGAATGCATCATTTTGGACAGTTCTTGTGATTAACCCTGGACTTGTGACTCTTTATTTGAGTTCCCCACCTGGTTACTGGATTTCTAAGCCTCCATCCAGACTTATGAACATACATGGACTTTTACCAACACAGATAATCAGATCCAGCTCTTGATCACAAACCTTTTGCATATCATTTGCATACATCATCATTGCATCATTTAACATTTGCTTATTTTTTACAAGGTATCCATCTTGTTATCTTTGGCTTGGTTTTGACCCCTTCTGCTGCTCAGACTTCTTCAATTATCTTCTCCAGCACCTTCATCAGTTTGTCAGTGATTCTTCTCCAGCTATCTTTATCAGAGACTCATCTCCAGCATCTCATTCAGTGACCTTCATCAGCAGTTGCTCTCAGCTTCTTCATCAGCATCCATCATCAGCATGGACACTTCAAGAAAGAGCAACATCACATACCATTTCTTTGAGCCCACCCTGACTGGCATCAGGCAGGTCCAATCCCTCATTACATCTGACCATATCCCACTATTCAGAGAGCATTATGGGGGTATATTGGACATGGTCATAGATCTTGATGCATCTCAGAGGAGCATGATCCATACATGCTTGCAGTTTTATGACCCTCCACTCAGATGCTTCACATTTCCTGATTTCCATATAGGACCTTTGCTAGAAGAGTTTTCCTTGTTGATTGGAATTCCTATCAGGAGAGGGATTCCTTTAAACCCAGAGATGATTGCTCCCAGAAATGAAGACATAGCCAGGGCATTGCATTTGGAGCCTTCCCTCATTGATCAGAACATGAAAACCAAAGTTGGGGTTCCAGGCCTTCATCTGGACTTCTTGATCTCTCATGCCACCCTAAAGGCTGCAGTAGGAGAATGGAAGGTTGTCTGTGCACTTTTAGCCCTCATTATATATGGGGTTATTTTGTTTGCAGATGAGCCCAAGTTTGTGAGTAAGAATGCCATCCACCTGTTCTTGTTGAGGAATCCAGTTCCCACATTGCTAGGAGACTTCTACTACTCAGTCCATCAGAGGAATGAAAAGCAAAGAGGAAAACTGGTCAGATACTGTGCTCCTCTGTATTACTCTTGGCTGCTAAGACATTTGCCAAAATCAGATACCTTCTTGAACCCCCATCAGCAGAAGAATTGGGCTATGAGATTCATTTCCTTGACATCAGATGACATCAGATGGTGCACCCAGAGCACCAAAGGCAAGGACATCATTACGAGTTGTGGGCAGTATCCTAATGTGCCTTTGATAGGAGTGAAAGGTTGCATCAATTACAACCCTTTACTGTTTAAAAGACAATTGGGATATGCTTTGGTTCATCCTCCCAGAGGACAAGATTTGGCTAAAACTCTTTATTGTGAGATCCAACTTAACTCTACTATTGTCAGATAAGTTGCATGGGCTTGGGATAACATCCAGACCAAAGGGGCAGCCATCCTTGGAAAGTGCAACAATATTGCTTCAGCACAGTATTCTGATTGGTCCCGCACCAGAGCTCAGATCATCCGGATGCCTTTCACCTTGGAAAATACACCTGGGCATTCTACAGTGCAACCTACAGCAACTGTCAGCATGGAAGAGTTTGAAAAGCTGAAAGAGAGGAACACTCAGCTAGCTGAAGCCTTGAAGAAGACTCTCTGGGAAAGAAATGACTGTCGTCTGGATAATGAGAGATTGGAAAGACTCAGGATTGAGCATCTGACCAAGATTGAAAAGACAAATGACTATATCAGGAAGGCAAGAGCAGGGGAGTTGGTTCTAAAGAATGCTTGTAAGGAAGCAAAGACTCAGAAGGCTAGGGCAGAGCATTATCTAGAGGAAAGCCAGGCTAGGTGGATCAGGATCACTGAAGCCCATGCACAAGAAGACCAAAGGACTCAGGCTAAGATAGAGCAGTTGGAGGCTAGTGAGAAGAAGCATCAGGAGGTTTTGTTGGCAGCTCAGAAAGAGATATCTGAATTGAAACTCCGGGCGGGGTTGAAGAGGTCAAAGGATCAGGATAAGCATAAGAAGATGACCAGTGCCATTGCTACCAGGAATCTCCTCATCAGGACTATTACAGAGCACCCAGTGGGGCCAGTGACTGAGGCCCTCCTGAAGGAAGTCAGGGAGGATGACTTTGGATTGGATGTCTGATCCTTTTGCTTGTATTTCTTTCTTTTGTTGTACTTTTGATCTTGTTGTTGTATTTTGACCCACCATGGGCGTGTATTATAATCAAACTATGTATTTTTTCATCCTTTGTAATATATCAGTTTGTGTTATTTATGGTGGGCTTAATCTCTCAACATCATCAGCATTTCCTCGAGGTCTGGAAAAGTCAAAACCAAAGAACCAAACCGGATACCCTTGGAAGACAAATAAGCATATTGCATTGCATACTAACATTTTCTTTGTTTTGTAGGTCTTTGTTTTTTATTTGATGTTTCTCACTTTGTTGTGGTTTCAGGAAACATTGCTCGTAGACGAGTGTTCCCTGTCAACAGAATACACTGGTACCCAACTCGAAACAACCTTTCGGAACTCCAGATGGATCAGGTACAGCAGGACCTGAATGAAGTAAGGAACCAAATGGCTAATGAGAGGGTGGAGATGAGAAATCAAATGACCCAATTCATGACTGTGATGACTGGCTTAGCTCAGAGTCAGGAAAGACTAAGGGAACTGGTTGAAAGGCAAACTCTTGATGAACATCATCCTGGTACAGGAGGAACCAGTAACAACGATCGCGGGCAGCCTCGCATTGATCCACCAGAGTTTGGGCCTCATATAAACCCAGAGGGTAATGTCATAAGAAATGCCCAAGGAAATACTGCTGGAGGTAGGATCTTGCAAGAAGATCCTCAAGAAGAGCAGTTCACAGTTGTTGGGGCTGGGGATGAAGTTTACGACCGAAGGCTGGATGAGATTGCTGAGAAGCTGAGGTCTTTGGAATCCTAGAATTCCCCAGGCTTTGATGTAATGGACATAGGACTGGTAGAAGGGGTGAGAATTCCTCACAAGTTCAAACCCCCGTATTTTGAAAAGTATAATGGCACCTCCTGCCCACGCACCCACCTTCAGTCATTCTTGGGAAGGTTAAAAGCATACACCATAGATGAAAAGTTATGGATGTTTTACTTCGAGGACAGTCTAATTGGGGCGTCTCGAGAATGGTATTCCCACCTGACTAGAGCCACAGTAAGAAGCTGGAAAGACTTGGCTGAAGCTTTTATCTGTCAGTATCAGTACAACTTAGACATGGCTCCAAACAGGACCCTATTGATGGGGGTGTCTCAATCTTCCCGTGAGAGCTTCAGGGAATATGCCCAAAGGTGGAGGCAACTTGCTGCTGCAGTTCAACCACCCATGTCTGAAAGAGAAATGGCTGACATGTTTATGAACACTCTTCAAGGAACATATATTGACATACTTGCTGCTTTCTCTTCCACCAGTTTTGTTGATGTAGTTATAGCTGGTGAGAGAACTGAGAGTCTTTTGAAGAAGGGAAAGATCTCAGACAACGATGCGAGTTCCAGCAGTACAAGAAAGCCATTTGTTGGGCCCCGGAGATCTGGTGAGACTAACTTAGTTCACATGGGAAGAAGTAGGCCCCAGTACATGCCCAGAACAGTTGCTGCTGTTACTATCCCTGCTCCATCTCCTCAGTATGTTCAACCTCCACAACATTTTCCGCAACAACAATTTCCGCAACAGAGATCTTATAACAATAACAACAACAATCAACAACAACGCCCGTTCCAACAACATCCATCTCAGGTCAACCGTGTAATTGACCCCATTCCTATGCCATATGCCACCCTATTGCCACAACTCCTGAAGCTCAATCTGGTTGAGTTGAGGACATTGGCTCCACATGATCCTCAAAACCTTCCAAGGAACTATGATGTTAATGCTAGGTGTGCTTTCCACTCTAACGCACCTGGCCATTCTACTGAAAAATGCAGAGCTCTACATATGAAGGTTCAGGAACTGGTTGATTCAAAAGCCCTGAACTTTGCACCTCCTCCAAATGTGATGAAGAATCCTATGCTAAGCCACAGTGGCCCAAGGATTAATGTTGTGGAGGATGGTTCACCCACGAGTTTAATAGAAGACATTGCATGTATTCAAACACCTCTGGCCGAGGTTAAAGCCCAGCTTTTAAAGTGACAAGTGTTTTCAGGTTGTGAGGCCTGTTGTGAATCATGCGAACTTTCTGAGAATGGGTGTACCAACTTAAGGAAAGGCATCAATGACTTGATTAAGGAAGGCATTCTGCAAATTTCAACCACAACTTCTACAACACCAACAACCCTTTATCAACAACAAGTTAATCTTCTACAACAACAACAACCATCTGTCCAAGTAAATCTTCTACAAATTCAGCAACCACCTGTCCAAGTGTTTCTCCTACAAATGCAACAACCATTGTTCCATCCGATTCTGCTACAACTTCAGCAACCATCCCATTTGTCACTTCAACATACAAAAATTCGTTTGCACCATCCTCTACAACTTCAACAACCAATAGTGATGTTTCCACTGTCACAATTTACTATGACCCAGCAGCGGTCCCGAGTTCCAAAAACTTTCAACTTCAACAACAGTCTCAACAGTTTCAACCAAGCTTCAGTTCACCTTCACCTACACCCACTAGAGGTCCTGTAACAATCTTTTATGATCCACAGACCATTGTAGTCCCAACAACAGCTGCAGTAAGCCCAGTCACCATCACGGTGCCCGGGCCGATCCCATATGACAAAGACAACGCTATACCATGGCATTATGGTGCTGATCTATACTGCAATGGAGAGAAAGTCCTTCTTGATTCTCCAGTTCTCACTCCCCAAGTGGACAATGTTGGGGGAGGCGGAGGCTTCACCCGAAGCGGACGTCTCTTTGCATCACAAGTCCCTAGAACCAATTCAGAGGCAGAGGCTGCTGCCAGAGCCAAGGGGAAGAGTGTGATACCGGAAGAATTTGTACCCAAGGAAACCCATAAGTCATCCTTCGACCAAGATGTGGATGAGTTTATGAGAATCATCAAAAAAATTGACTATAAAGTTGTGGACCAGCTCCACCAGACTCCTTCAAAGATCTCAATTCTATCATTGTTGTTGTGTTCCGAAGCCCATCGGGATGCACTTCTCAAAGTACCGCACGCTGCATATGTGCCAGAAGAGATCACTGTCAATCAGCTGGAAACAATGGTATCAAATGTCAACACTAGCCATGGGCTAGGTTTTACTGATGCTAATTTGACATCTGAAGGATGTCTCCATAACAAGGATTTGCTTATAACCTTGGAGTGCAAGGGAGCTGTTTATCTCATGTGTTGGTAGACACTGGGTCCTCCCTCAATGTCTTACCCAAGAAGGCCCTTGTCAAGCTTGATCATGATGGGATAGCTCTTAGGCCAAGTAATCTTGTAGTCAGGGCTTTTGATGGCTCTAAAAGGTCTGTGCTGGGAGAGGTGGAGTTGCCAGTGATAATTGGTCCCCAAGTCTTCAAAACCATTTTTTATGTGATGGACATACAGCCTGCTTATAGCTGTCTGCTAGGTCGGCCCTGGATTCACGCCGCGGGTGCAGTAACGTCGACCCTTCACCAGAAACTAAAATATGAATGGGAGGGCCAGATTATCACAATCTGTGGGGAGGAGGATATCTTCGTCAGTCATCTAGCTACTTACAAGTATATTGAGATGGACGGAGAAATTCATGAGACGATGAGCCAAGGGTTTGAGGCCCTAAATGTTAATGAGGCTACTGGAGTTTTGGATGCATCCCAGGAGGACAGAATGGGAACCTCAATCATCTCTTATCAGCAAGCCCTGAAGGTTGTTGAAGAAGGAACTGCTCAAGGCTGGGGCAAGTTGCTGCCAGTGGAAAAGAAGGAAGACAGATTCGGGTTGGGTTACAGACCGATCCGACAAGATCAATCAGAGGCTGCCAAGGAGCCCAAATTTGTCAGTGGGGGATGCTCACCCCAGATGCTGTGAACAATATTGAAGACGAGGAAGAAAACAACCGCAACCTGGAGAACTGGATATGTCCAAGGATCCCGGGGAACCAAGTTTCTAACTGGTCTTCCCAGGAAATTATAAGGGTTACTCCTACAGAGTAATTATTATTTCCTGTCTTTTTAGCATGCATCAAGTCCTGCATCTTGCCCAAGGTGTCAGGACTCATTTTGTAATAGGGCCATGTTGTATTTTGTGCAAATGATTAATCAATGAATATCAGGACATCTTTTGCAAACGAATCTCTTTTTCGCTCACTGTCTTTTCATTTTTTCACTTTTTTACAAAACAATAAAATGGCAATGTTTTCAAAATAAATAACTTCATTTTCACTTTTTTTTCTTTTTTTAAACAAGATTAAAACTGGTCACTAAAATGAACCAATCTCAACCCTTGCAGAGATTATCCTCCAGATTGCACCGACAACAGCACTGCTATGACCTTGACAATCCGATTAATCAAGCTGATGAAGGGGTTGAAGAAGACTATGAGTTACCTGAAGAGTTAGCCAGGTTGTTGAGGCAAGAAGAGAAGGTGATTACTCCTCACGAGGAGGAGGTTGAGACAATTAATCTTGGTACCGGAGAAGACTTGAAAGAAGTGAAGATCGGGGCCAGTTTGCAAGATTCAGTGAAGGAAAAACTTATTGACATGCTTCGAGAATACGCCGACGTATTTTCTTGGTCCTATCAAGACATGTCGGGTCTGGATACCGACATTGTTATGCACAAGCTGCCTTTGAAAGAAGATTGCTCTCCAGTGAAGCAGAAGCTACGCCGTACTCGTCCGGATATGGCCATGAAGATTAAAGAAGAGGTACAAAAACAGTGGGACGCCAGTTTCCTTGCTGTAACTAGTTACCCGCCGTGGGTTGCTAACATTGTACAAGTGCCTAAGAAGGATGGAAAAGTAAGGGTGTGTGTGGATTACCGGGATATGAACAGAACTAGCCCGAAGGATGATTTCCCTTTACCTCACATTGATGTATTGGTCGACAACACAGCTCAGTTCTCGGTGTTTTCCTTCATGGATGGATTTTCAGGGTATAATCAGATCAGAATGTCACCCGAAGATATGGAGAAGACTACCTTCATCACACCTTGGGGCATATTTTGTTACAAGGTAATGCCTTTTGGATTGAAGAATGCCGGTGCAACTTATCAACGGGCTATGGTAACGTTATTCCACGACATGATCCACAAAGAAATTGAATGATATGTGGATGACATGATTGCCAAGTCCCTCACTGAAGAAGAACATCTGGTAAATTTGTTGAAGTTGTTCAAGCGCCTGAGAAAGTATCAGCTGAAGCTAAACCCCAACAAATGCAAATTCGGGGTACGGTCCGGTAAATTGTTGGGATTCATTGTAAGTGAAAAAGGAATTGAAGTTGATCCTGACAAAGTCAAAGCCATTCAGGAAATGCCTGCACCTAGGACTGAAAAAGAAGTTCGGAGATTCTTAGGTAGATTGAACTACATCTCAAGGTTCATATCTCACCTTACTGCAACCTGTGAGCCCCTGTTCAAATTGTTAAGAAAGGAACAAACGGTCAGGTGGAACGAAGATTGTCAGAAGGCTTTTGACAAAATCAAGGAGTACCTACAAGAACCTTCAATCCTTATGCCTCCAGTTGAAGGAAGACCCCTAATAATGTACCTGACAGTATTAGAAGGATCAATGGGGTGTGTGTTGGGCCAGCATGACGAGTCTGGTCGAAAAGTGTATGCAATATACTACCTAAGCAAAAAGTTTACCGACTATGAACAACGTTATTCACTGCTCGAGAAAACTTGTTGTGTTTTAGCGTGGAATGCTCGCCGACTAAGACAGTATATGTTGACCCGCACTACTTTATTGATCTCAAAGATGGATCCAGTCAAGTACATATTTGAGAAGCCAGCACTCACCAGAAGGGTTGCAAGATGGCAAATAATTCTGACAGAGTATGACATTCAGTATACATCTCAAAAGGCCATCAAAGGCAGTGTACTGTCTGACTATCTAGCTGAGCAACCCATTGATGATTACCGACCAATGAGATTTGGCTTTCCTGATGAAGACATCATGTTCCTAAAAGCAAAAGATCATGAAGAACCTGTTCACACTGAAGGGCCTGACCCAGAAGAAGAGTGGACAATGATGATTGATGGGGTTGTCAATATGAATGGTCGCGGAGTTGGTGCAGTTCTCGTCACACCTAAAGGAGTTCATATGCCTTTCTCGGCGAAACTCACATTTTTATGCACTAACAACGAAGCTGAATACGAAGCCTGTATCATGGGTCTTGAGGAAGCCATTGACCTCAGGATCAAGACATTAACTGTATTCGGAGATTCAGCTTTGGTAATCAATCAGACCAACGGCAAATGGTACACTCATCAAGAGAATCTAATTCCATACCGAGACTATACGAGAAGATTACTGACTTTCTTCACAACAGTCAAACTTGAGTATATCCCTCGGGACGAATATCAATTCGCAGAGGCTTTAGCTACCATTTCCTCCATGATCAAGGTTCAAACTGCCAATTTTATGCCTCGGATTTCTGTATCCAGACTAGACCGACCGGCATACGTATTCTCTGTGGACATTGCTAAAGATGACAAGCCTTGGTTCCATGACATCAAAAGCTTCTTAGAGGATTAAACATACCCACCTGGGGCATCATCCAATGAGAAGAAGACATTAAGAAGGTTGGCTGGTAGTTTCTTCCCGAATGCTGATGGTTCATTATACAAAAGAAACTTTGACATGGTGCTTCTCAGATGTGTTGACAAGAAAGAAGCAGAATTGTTGATGCACGAGGTGCATGAAGGATCTTTTGGTACCCATGATGGAGGACATGCAATGGCTAAGAAATTGTTAAGGTCAGGTTACTATTGGATCATAATGGATGCAGACTGTTGTGCCTATTCCAGAAAGTGCCATAAATGCCAGATTTATGCAGACAAAGTGCATGTGCCTCCAAATCCTTTGAACGTGATGTCTTCACCTTGGCCCTTTGCCATGTGGGGCATTGACATGATTGGAAAGATCGAACCAACTGCCTCAAATGGCCACAGATTCATCCTAGTAGCCATTGATTACTTCACCAAATGGGTTGAAGCAGCTTCGTATGCAAACGTCACCAGACAAGTGGTAGCCAGATTCCTGAAAAGAGACACCATCTGTCGATATGGAGTGCCCGAGCGAATCATTACTGATAATGGTTCCAATTTGAACAGCAAAATGATGGCAGAACTGTGTCGGGACTTCAAGATCCAACATCACAACTCTTCTCCTTACAGGCCAAAGATGAATGGCATTGTTGAGGCAGCTAACAAGAATATCAAGAAGATTGTGCAGAAGATGGTGGTTACATACAAAGACTGGCATGAAATGCTACCATTTGCCTTGCATGGGTATCGTACCTCAATCAGAACATCCACTAGGGCAACACCGTATCAACTTGTGTATGGTATGGAATTTGTCCTACCTGTTGAAGTTGAATTACCCTCCTTATGGGTATTGATGGATGTAAATTTGGATGAAGCAGAATGGGTCTGTTCTCGGTACAATCAACTGAATTTGATCGAAGAAAAGAGATTAACTGCAATCTGTCATGGGCATCTATATCAGAAAAGAATGAAGAAAGCATTCGATCAGAAACTCAGGCTTCGGGAATACCAAGTAGGAGATCTTATGCGGAAAAGACTCCTTCCTCCTCATACAGACCACATGGGCAAATGGACTTCGAATTATGATGGTCCATTCATAGTAAAGAAAGTTTTCTCGGGAGGAGCACTGATGCTCACTACTATGGATGGTGAAGATTTCTTATCCCCTGTGAATTCAGATGCAGTTAAAAAATACTTCGCATAAAATGACCCGCTGGACATAAAAACAGAATGTAAAGTCCAGGCAAAAATAGGGCATCCCGGCCAGTCAAAAACAGAATAAAAGACTCGGGCAAAAATAAGGGAAAATTGAAAAAATGTACACCCGCTGAGTTGAAAAGCCGCATTGGACAGCTCAGGCAAAAATGGGTATCTCGGTGGATTGAAAACCCGAAAGGGCGATCCACGCAAAATAAGGGAATAAGCGAACAACTGTATTCTGAATTAGTTTGTATCATTCTCAACATGGCAAGCTTCGAAAGGTTAAAGCATCAGTCAGAATCAACCTTCTTCAGAAAGCAAGATGAGAAGAACGTCAAGGTCATACGGGTCATAGCAAAGGGAAACTCACCGAAGCGTCATCAACATTGCCAACACTTTTACTTTTTCTCAATTCGTAACAATCTCCTCATTCCAGGGGATCTGTCTCCTTGACTGTGTTTGCCAATTCAGGGCACCCAGATTAATAAAATCAGATTTCGGTCACACTTTGTCTTGTACATTTTTGTTTCGTTTGCAAAATGTCCGGTATCCATGATATAATATTTACATAAAACAGATGTGCCTCTTTAATAAATGCTTGCAGGGAATGTATTTGCTCTCAGGAATATCTAACTCCTATGACGGGATTCGGTAAAGGATACCTCGGGATACTCGTACGTTTCTTTGTCTTAACAGGTTGCAGGTATTCAAATACGCAACATGGGGCATGCCAAGCACCTTTCCCCAAGCACATCTTCTCAAGCAGCATCTAGAATACTTTTCCCAGCATAGTGCCAAATTTCTCATCCTCAGCAAAGGTGAAGGGAACCATCTCCCCACAGAGCTCCACCCTCCCCATAGAAGAGCAATGTCTGAATTTTCACACAACAAAGTGACAAAAGCTTCCTCATCCCCAGTTGGGTTTCCCAGTATAAGGATAGGTCTAATAGTGATCTACTCCCCCCAAGAAGAACCATATATCTTATCGGATCTACCAATGATCTCATCCCCAGCTGGGATATCACTTCAAGCAGATCAACCAGAGATCTTCGTCGCAGCTGGATCCGAATCCCGGATCGGTGTCGTGTGTATAATCATAGAATTCGCATCATATTTCGCCACAAAGCGTAGCATTCCGGCTAATACAGAGCATTACGGAAAAAATCAAACATATTGCATGATCACAAGTCAGGTTCAAACCAATCACCTGGAAATACCAACAATACATTATCAGCAATATACAGAATACATCCCTTGCACATAAAAGCCAAAGCGCCCCCTTTGCACTCTCAAATACAGATACATGTTCCTTTTGACACTCGTCTGTGTCATCATTCCCCAAGTAAAGTCGCCAGAACACTTTCTACATACAAGATACTTGCCCACAACATGTTCTTCTCGACACTCGTTCGTGTCACCCCAATTTCCCCAACAGAAAGTCAAAGCGTCCCCTTTGCACTCACAGATACATGTCATATATACTCTTTCGACACCCGTCCATGTCATATCATTCCCCTGAAGATGTAAACCACATACAGAAGCCTATACACACTTTCTTGACACCCGTCCGTGTCACCGCTCCCCAGCATGGTTGCCCAAAAGACTTGTTGCAAACCAAACACTTGTCTATTATATACTCCTTTCAACACCCGCCCGTGTCATCCTATCCCCACAGGTTGCCAGAATACCCTTTTACACTCATAACTTATACATTTTCTGACACCCGTCCGTGTCACACCTCTCCCCAGCAAGTTGAACATTCGTCCGTGTCTGGCTCATACTTCACAATATTTGTTTTTACTTGTACAGATACTCGTCCGTATCTTGTATATACATTGATTCCCCACAGATTTGACACTCGTCCGTGTTCTTTGTTAACTAGTTGGTACTCGTCCGTATCATCATCTCTGAACATGTGTCAGTGTTTGTTTCTACCGATACTCGTCTGTATCATAGTCTTAAGGATGCTCGTCCGCATTTTTAATCCATACACAGCGTCAAAACACTTATACCTTTTATTTCATGGATATAAACACTCGTCCGTGTTTACTATTCCCCGGTAAGTCCCCAACAAAGCCACTTTTCTTTTATCTGACATTTGTCCTATGTCATGATACTTTCGGCAGCCGTACCCTGCCAGGTGATCGTCCTTCACCTTTGGATGACCGTCCCTCATCCTTTCCCCAACGGAGTCTCCATTATTGGAACCCTTTTCTATCCGACATTCGTCCTATGTCGTGATATTTAGCAGCCGTCCCCTGCTAGGTGATCGTCCTTCACCTTTTTGATGATCGTCCTTCATCATTTTATCCGATGGTCGTCCCCATCGTTGATCTTGTTATCTGACATTCGTCATATGTCATGATAAACCCCGAGAGCAGCCGTACCCTGCTAGGTGATCGTCCTTCACCTTTTGATGATCGTCCATCATCATTTTATCCGATAGCCATCCCCATCGTCGACCTTTCCTATCCGACATTCGTCCTATGTCGTGATAAAGAGCAGTCGTCCCCTGCTAGGTGACCGTCCTTCACCTTTGATTACCGTCCCTCATCATTTATTTCATTTATTCTTTGAACTGATGGCTGTCCCCATCGTTGTTTACCTTACTTTGCAAACCTGATGGTCATCCCCATCATTAACTTTACCTTTAATCCCCATAGAACCTTGTTACTTTACTTGATGGCCGTCCCCATCACGATTTCTTTATTTCCCTAGCTTGTCGGTCGTCCCCGTCATTGCTTTAATCACCACTTTTTCCCCAGCAGTCGTCCTCTGCTCGATGGTCGTCCTCCATCACCCGCACTTTACCAACATAATATACTTTCTTTTACAATTTATATCCCTTTTCTTCTTCTCCCCAGTGAGTGTAAATTCCGGACTGTCTTTGGTATTCAACCACAAGTTATCTTGTTTGTCTGTTAAGTCAGGCGCTTACATCCTGCACAGCTAACTCATGTTTGAATAGGGGAAGCTGTAAACACCCCAAATTTTCCCTCACTAAGTTCACACCATGGCTTGTGATCTTTCATATTTGCATTAGTTTAATCATATCATCTTATATTGCATTTTTGCTTCACGGCATAGTTCAAATTCATCTGCACCTAGGGTTTGTGATCTGAGCAATCCAAAGATCCATCTGAGCCACTCCAAAGGTCTTCAATCATTACAAGAGGGTCCATGTATG
Source organism: Lathyrus aphaca (assembly GCA_963966055.1). Lineage (NCBI taxonomy): Eukaryota > Viridiplantae > Streptophyta > Magnoliopsida > Fabales > Fabaceae > Lathyrus > Lathyrus aphaca. The sequence goes on from OZ014519.1 coordinate 149,931,154, forward strand.
TTCAAACATCATTTTATATCCCTCAAAGATCAAGGAAGTCAAAGAATCACAAGAACTTGAAAAGCATGGAAGCTGAGCTAGGGTTTCACTACACAGATGACCTGAAATTAGGGTTTTGGTTTTAGAGGCCATAACTCCAATTTTTTGGTCATTCTTGTTTAAAATGGTCTCAATATGTTATAAGGATCATGTGTACCAAGTTTTATGAAGAAATTCATTATGGAAGCCACCTGTTCACTGGGCAACTTCTTGAGCAAGTCAGAGCAAAATCAGGGCATCTGAAGCCCCCATCAATGGAACCAAAGTGGATTTTTAATCAAATTGAAGTTATATGATCTTTATTTGATCATTGAAGTGCTTGTAAGTTCACAAAATTGAATAAATTTGAGCTAAACCAAAAGTTGCCAAAAATGGAAATGACTTGTAATGTAAACTTTCCATTTTGGGAAAGTTTTTCAACCTCCTCTTTCTCAACCAAAAATGCTTCAAATGAAAAATTGTTGGTCATGAAAGTTGTAGATTGGATCATTCCCTTTTCAAAAAGTACAAGAACAAGTTCTAATTCATTATGGAACTCAAGTTATGGCTTTTCAAAGTTGGCAAAAATCACATAATTTTCAAGAATGCACCAAAGAGGGATTTTTGCAAAACCACTTGCTAATTCATTTTGTGACTTCAAACACACTTCTAATCATCATACCAACATAGCACATTGCCTAAAAGTCAGAATTGGCCCAAGAATTTCAAGTTTTCATGCCTTGCCCATGAAGAAATTACAAAGGGGCCAAACTTTCTCAAAATTGCAAAATGACATAGAACCTTTCATACACTTGTTGAATTGCCTCAAAACCAGTTCTATGGACCTCCTTGATCTCAGCTGCACCAAGACAAGCCAAAAAATCCAGCTGCACAAGAGCCCATACCTCAAGTACACATGTTGGTGACTTTTTGCAACTTTCCCCATACCAATCACCATAGGCCACAACCACTTCTCTGGCCTATCACTACTTGTTATGTGGATCACACACAAGCCATAAGATACAACATTGCAAGCTGAAACCTCAGATTTCCCAAGTTCTCAAAAATCATCCCTCTGAAAGCTCCTTCGAAACTCTCTTCTCACTCACTCAATCTTCAAACTTTTTCCACCATTCATCTCAAAATCACCTATAGAACACAAAGCAATCATTAAAACAGCCAAAGACCTTCCATAGACAAAACACGATTCTTGGCCAGTTGAAGTGCAATCACACAAACCAGCCAAAACAAACTCCTTCCAAGCCTCAAAGCTTCTTCAGGAAGATCATTGGAGTAAGTTTGCACAAGAGAAGTGGCCAGAAAACTCCAAACTGAGGAAGCTCAAGCTCAGATAACTTCTTCAAACTTTTTTCCAGAAGTGCTATTTTAAGTGTTTAGATTGTTCTTTATGCTTTGCTGATCACCATGATATATTTACTTTTGAGAATGGTTGAAGAATAATCTTGTATGCGTGTTCTGAAAGTTTTGCCATTTTTGATTTTCTCTTCGAATCTTGTGATTTAGCCATTAGAAATTTGTTTTGAGAGTGGATTTGAGTTCAGGGAGATGAGAGGAGTTGATCTGGAGCTTTAGAGCTCCAGAAATGACCTAGGGGTGAAGTTTGGGGTTTGCTCAGGGAGAAGCTGGCCGAAGAAGATGACCGGAGGTCTTCTCCGGCCACCTGAAAGTGATTAAGTTGTTTAATTAGGGTTAGGGCAAAATTTAAATGTAGGCCGTTTGATCTTAGTTTCCCGTGTGTGATAAACGATCAGGATCATTTCATTAACTTTTAATCTAGATTAATTTATTAATTAATTAAGTTTAACTGGATTTGAATTATAGCCATTAGATTGCGCGCCAGGTCAAACCAAATCTCCTCAGAATCAATCTAAACCATTGGATGCGCATACTTTTGTTTTATTTCATTTTAATTTTATTTTTTCTTGTTTGTTTTGCATATTTTATTTAAAATAGCTAGAAAATCCCAAAAAATATTTTCTTCTACGTTTTGCATCCAAATAATTTTCTTCACCCAAAAATATTTTTATTTTTATTTTTTGCATTAAAAAATAATTTTTAAAACATTTAAATGTTTATTTTAATTAATTAATGAAAATTAATTAATTAAAATACCATTTAGGTTTCTAAAATCACGGTCTTACATTTCCATCTACTATCCTCTTGACGCATCTCAAGAAAACTTCAAGTCTCATTCCACTTAATTCATCAAAATAACACTCCAATTATCTAGAGTTCGACTATGAGTCTCCATATTACTATTCAATCCAAACGCAACTTCATGCTATCATCCATAAATCCATCTAATATTCTTATATATGAATCTTATCGACAAAACAAATAATCCACAAGCACTTGGCTTGACTTCAACCAATTCAACGTACATACTATACCAGTTGGCATGACACATCTATCCATCAATTATGATTCCATCTACTATCAACAATAGATTAAGGGTGATAAGTCTCTCAATTTGTCAATAGACATTCGAAAACCATAATGGTGGCATAAATCATCATTACCCAACACAATAATGTACTTCAACTTGTGCCCAAAGTGCATAAGCATAAAGCTCCGCCAATTCTCTAAGGCTTGCCAACGTCTTCTCAGTCTCCTTAATTCCGACTTTATCAATTATACCAAAACATCCAAAATCCAATACACAATATCTTATACACGCTCGTAGCATAACACAACTTTAAATATTCTTCTAACATCGGAGTTACTACAACATCGAGTACAATCCAATTGGGTTTACTCCAATTACAACTTTCCTCCAAGTTAAAATTAACAACATTAATCAAACATTCGTCTTCCTCTCAACATTACCATCATCTAACATCGACATTTTAACCATCCTCATTCGACATAAATCGCATCTCTATACATTATCCGATACTTCTGTATCCTTTCTAATACCAACATTTTATTCCTTATCAATATTTCGCACTCGTCTTCATCCTTCCAAATTTTCAGCAATAATCTCTCAACTTCGAACACAATTATCTCTGCCAATAAAGACTTCCTAACCAGAAAATTATATTCCAAAATGAAGATAATTTTGTGCAGATTCCAGAACTTCAAGAATCGTTAAAATCTGAGTTACGAGTAAACATTTATGCCGCTTTTACTGACAGCTCCTCCAAAATTCCAAAAATTTAAATTTGAGATTGATGAACATAAGTCCATCTCTCTCCCTCTTGCTTCCAAGATCTACCAAAAAAATTTGCTTTTCATCCCACTACGATAATTGTTCGACTTTAATCCAATTATACTCAAGGCATAAAAAACCTACCGACTTAATCCATCAACTTATCATTTCTATTGGGATAATTCCTTATTCTCAATCGATTCCTCATCCACATTTTACGCACCTCTTAACCTCGACTGATACGAATTCATGAGTCCAAACTCTCATCGGTCCGCAAATTGCTCCAACAACCTTGCACTCTTGCAATCAACATCAAATTGAATCAACTTCCACATACCAACAACACATTCGAGAGACAAGCCTCTCCCCCACTTGATTCCAAACCAACACCTGCAGACAAAGACTATAAACCAATAAATAAGAACCGACAGTGTTCCACACACATGTCGCGCACTAAGGACTAAACGACATTAGATAACATTGGTCGGACGGACCGACTTACTATGATACCACTAATGTTACACCCCATTTCTACTCGACGATTATATTGAAAATCGGATTATTAAAATTCAACAAACAAGTACACAAATAGGATGCTACATTTCTCAACATATAAAAACTTCATTTAATTTCATGAAAATTGATACATAACACCTTTGGTTCGGAAGAAACTAAAACAACAACTTTATTTCATTTATGAAACCAAACAACTTTTACAACTACGCAACGGATTCTCAAATTATTCAACTAAATAAGTACAACATCTTTTTCAACTTAACAACTTAGTAACAACATACTTCTAATGCAAACAACTTGGAACAACAACAACTAGATCAAATACAACATTAAAGCAATTAAGCATTCATCCCCACGAGTGTTACGTATCAGGGCATCGACACCGACTCGTACTAATGAAGATAACCATCTTCCTGCAATCTACATGCACGTTACCAACATAGGGAAACATTCAAAAGAAGGGGTGAGATATCGATAGTTATAAACGATATATGATAAATAATACACAGACAAGGATCATACACATTATCACCGCTTCACTCTAATAACAACAACTTAACAACCACCCACCTTTTATCAACTTACTTTACAAAATTATAATATCCACCAACATTTACTACATAAACCACATAATCATATATCCAACATGAACGACTTAATTAACCTAATCAACGCGAACTACTTAATCAACTTGAACAACATGAACAACTTAATCAACTTGAACCACATAAACAACTTATCAACTTGAACAACATAAACAACTTATCATCTTGAACAACATAAATAACTTATCAACTTGAATAACATAAACAACTTATTAACTTGAACAACATAAACAACATAACCGACATAAATAATGCAACACAGATGAGACTCAACTATGCAAATGCATGTGGTACCATTGGAGTAAAACTCCCAACTTAGAATATAACAGGTTATCGAGGTATCTGCAAGGTATAAGCCTTCAACTTAAATTTTTTGCCAAGTTACCGAGGCATCAAGGCATAATCCTTCAACTTTCAACTTAGTGCCAATCCAGGCCAACATGGTGTGAGCAACGACTCCGACATAATATGCAAATGTACTATATGACATGTACGACTTCACAACGCAAACAACATCAGTAGCACAAATAACTTAGACGACATGAACGACTTAAAATCAACATTGACTTATAAAGCCTCTAACATGAACAACTTATAAATTTCTCCGAAAACCAGAACAACTTACCAATTTCAGCTAGTACCTACAACTCGACTTTCCAACATCATTACAACAAAACAACACAACAACAATCAACTAATAAGATACCCGATTTACCCCGACGATTTTCGTTAAATTCCGGGAAACTAAGTTTTTCGCCTAATTCGGCTAAATCAACTAAAAATTGCACTATTATACACTATGTTATTAACACAAGTTTATTATTAAATTCTGTTAATTTTATGCTTCCTGATAAAATGCTCTAATCATAATTTACAACCATCTGTCATGAGTTCTCATAACTCTACTACTGTCCAAAAATCATCCAAACATGCTACTTAGTTATTCTGAAACATCTATCAAAACTTGGTTATCTAATGCAATCCTACTGTCATGGAAATTCACAAGTTCATTTTTCTGTCAAAACTCAGAAAGCACTGTTGCTGCAAAACCATTTAATCTGCTATTTTATCTCCATGCTACATCGTTTTTTTACTTAACATCAAAATTTTGGTTTTAATAAAATTCTAATTCATTTACTGGATATATCATGAACATACTGAGTATTATTTAAATTTTTCAAAAGAGTTTCATTTAAACTACATAAAACCTAATGAATTTAATTAAATAATTAAAGTATAAAACAAACTAAAGGATCCCCCTTCTACAGGGTGGCTTGTGCCACCCTTCCTAGGGTCCACCATGGCTTGTGCCACATTCCACTTCTCACATACAGTGGCTTGCGCCGCCCTTCATACACACACACACACACACACAGGTGGCTTGCACCACCTACATATGTGGCTCCACCATCTATTTCTCCATTCTGGGTGGCCTGCGCCACCCATATCTCTGTAAATTGGGGGGTTTCGTCCCAAAACTCAAATATTTCCAGAAATTGTTTATTTACAGCAATTCCGTAAAAATTCTTTCAGCAACAAAATTTCATCAAATCGGTAAATTCACATTTTATACATAATCGATCAACAAAACTTCAACAACAATACAATATCAAAATCAACATAACTCGACATCAACATCTAATAAAACACAATATATACAACTACCTAAACCTAGTATCATTTATTATACCTAGTTATAAAGAGAGAACCCCACCCTTACCTTAATCGATGGCCGCTCGAATCTCCGATCGACTCTTTTCTACTATTGATATGTGGTAAGATTTCCTCACTCTAATTAGCTCATTTTAATTAAGTAGTCTCATAATTATAAATGGATCGCATGCATACTCATATGACATATCACAAATACATAATCATAACTCAGTCAAATATCATAGATAAAGAGCTTTCTATCGATATAAAGAACGCTTCAATCAGACACCCGAATCAAAAGTTATGGATTTTTTAAGAAAGAAAAATTATTTGAAACATTGCCAGGGGCGCCCGTCGATCAACATTTCTCCCGACGAAGCCCTCTAAGCCTGCTGCTTCACCTGACGATCGCAGCGGCGCAAGCTCAATCTCAGAAAAATTACAACACATAAACTTTTCTCTCATTGCCTCCTAGTTCTTCCCAGCGGAATCAGAGAGCATCATATTCAGACCGACATCCTCGTCTTAGAGAGTCTTTAAGGCCTTGAGATGAGCCTCGGTCTTTGTTGTGAATTGGATACCTTAGAAACAAAGTATAATAAGTTTCTTTGTGATCAAGAAACCCACAAGGGTTATGGTTTAGGTTAACCAAGGATAAAAGGATTGGTTATAAATTGTTATTCTTTCCTCTCTCTTAAAACAAGATTACAAGTATACAAGAATAAAAATTACCTCTCTCACTTTTGAATTAGGTTTTTATCTTCCTATTTTCCCTTATTCAAAATATGAGAGACTAGTATGCTATTTATAATAAAACTAACATACTAACCTAATGGGCTTTTTAACAATTACCCATTACAAGCTAACTTAGTGTACAAGCTAACTTAAACAATTGGATCCATAACACAAGGCCCAATTAAACAATAACATGTGAGTAGACTTCGACGCATGTTATTCGTACTAGGGTTTATTCCAATATTCCACAGTCTCTAGTATAAATGTTTTCTAATCCTTCTTTGCCTGATGGGTATTCTCTAGAGCAACATTGGAGGAATCCTAATAATGCTTCTCCTCCATTCTGAGAGTGGCCTTAAGGTCAGTCACTCAGGAAACCAGAGTAGAAGGGGAACCATGGGACTTCACATCCTCTCAAAGAAATTGAGCATGCTCGGCCTTCTTCTGCAATTCAATTAGATCCTTTTGAAGGGCGGAGTACTTATGTTGCATAGCCTCACACCTCCCCTTCCAAGTGTCTTTTTATTTATAGGGATTATGGAAAACCAAGACATCTCATCAGCCAACGACAACTATAGAAATTAAGGAAGAATTCGGATACATGCTATGGGTGATCTTAGAGACAAGATCCATCTTTTTCTCGATAGAGAGATTTTGGATGCAACACGGTTCCACCGTTGACACAACATCGGTAGATTCATCAAGATTACATGCAAGTTGGGAGTTAATATGTTTGGCATCCGCATGAAGGTTCTCATTGTCCCTTAAGATTCTTCCTTAGAGAGACAAGTTTTTTGGATAACCCTCTTCCTGGGGAGAATGTTGGTTTTCATTTCGAGCCTTCTTTGTAGAAACTAGAGACAAAAACATCTCCTCAACAATTATAGTGGCTGCAATGATAACCAATTGGTTGACCTTATGGATAGTGGTAGTAGTCTTAGTGGTGGAGATGGGAGCAATAAACATGGAAGGATTTGTCCTCTCAAGGGAGGTTATCACTACCTAGTCAGAGGGACCAGTATGTAGACCTTGAGAATTGGCAAGATCATAAAGCATCTTCAGGTTATCAATCTTATCTGCAAAATAAATTGCTAATTTCAAAAGAAAAATGAAAACTTTAGGACTCTATCCTCACCAAATATCTCTTTCCTCTTCTCATGTTTGATCATAGAAATAATTGTGCAAGTATCAATCTTCCTTTTTCTCACCTCGGCAGGAGACACCTCACTGCAACCAAACCCTTCCTTCAGCCGGTGGAACCAAGATTATAATGCCTATTTCATTTCCACCTCTTTCAGAGAGATAAATCCAAGTTTGGTACGATATGAGTGGGCATAATTTAGGAATGAACTTCTATAAAAGCGAGAAGACTTAGCAAGAGAGTAACACATAGAGAGATGGGTCTCTAACATAATAAGATTCACTAGTAAAAAGTTCCCCAGGAAATCATCCCAGTCCCGGGCGACTGGGTTAAACCAAGGATTGTCTGGATAGAAACTGATGTGCCCTTTATTTTGGCCAAATGCAAGAGCCACCCATTCTAAAGAATCGCAAACCATGATAAATGCAGTCTCTATGTTATTCTAGTACTCAAAACATAAGGTTTACCCATTAGTCTTGCATCACCCTAGTCGATCTTATTTATGTTTGTCCGACTTCAAAGATTCAAATGGGCCTTCATATCATTGTCGCAAGGATCACAATTATTGGTCTTCGGGAAAATCTAGATAAATATTTAAGAGCGTTCTCTCCTTTACTAGTTGGCTTGTATTTATTTCTCAATTAAGATAAGAGAGGGCATCAGGACCTCAACAAGATTTACCCATCCTCCGACTTCTGATAAAAGGGCATCAGGACCTTAGCTTAATTTACCTCTCCCCAGATACCTTTTTTGAATCATAATTTTCAGATACAGAAATGACTTTTGGTTCCATGAGATGCGATTATGATCAAGATGAGGAAAGTGAGAATTAGGGGAAGTACCCATTCTCAAGGCAGATGAAGTTTCACCCTCAGATTTGCTCACTAGATTAGTCGTACTATCTTTCATCCTAACTAGAAAGCATGAAATAATTGAAGATAAAACATTGATTTTAGGATGGTACTTGGTTATGTGAGGTTAATAAAGCCAAATAATTGAAGAAATCAAATATTTTGACCATAGAACTATAATCATTATGGTTAACTCTCTAAGAAAGTGGCAGAAGTGTATGTAAATGAGCTTGAATGTCAAAGATTGTGAAAAGTTTCCAAAACACTCAACTTCTCCTATTTAAAGGTGAAGACTATTGGACTATCAAAATCAACTTAAGAAAATAGTAATGAAATCAACGACTATATTCCTCATTGGGATACATGCAAACAAGAGTACACTCAAGTGTAATATAAGTTGCACCATTCCCGAACTTGTCACGCTAACACACATGTTAGAAGATGGCACTACTACAAAACGCGCAAACAACAGCGCCAGGTTTATGACAGATTCATATACACCGTTGTAATAGGTTAAAATTTTCGCAACTGGTTTATAACACCAGATTTAACGAAAGATGGCTTAAAAATCGTTGTAATACAACCATATTTAATGACGGTTGTCTTAAACACCATTGTAATACATGATGTGGAACATGCATTGATTCCCAACAACTACATTTTTTTTCTCCATATTTTTACATTTTAAACATATATTTTATTTCATTTTTTAGTTTTACAAGGACTTTAACCTCAAAACACAAAGTTCATCTTTGTTTTTCTATTTTTAAGTGAAAGAGACTTTAACCTCAAAATTCAAATTCATCTTGTTATTTCATTTTTTAGTGTTATTACCCTTAAAACTCAAAACTTCATTTAAAAAAGTGAAAGAGATGAGTATATGTAAAAGAAAACTTCATTAAAATTCCAGAAAAGAAAAGTATATTGATAATCATATATTACATATATTTATCAAATGTCTGAGCCCATAGCAACAAATACATCTTTATAATATGGGATTCTCTCCTTACTACCCTCATCAGAATCATAAAATAAAAGTCCTCATCTGCTTCTTTTTGTTTTTCTTCTTCTTGGCCTTCCTCACCCTTAACGTATCACTGACATCCAATGATCCAGATTGTTAGACCTCCTCATTTGGCCCCTGACGTTGTTCATTTATGACCTCATTGGTGATGTTTCTGTTAGCAACATTCTCATTTGTAGAACTCATTTTTATGAAGAATATATTATGAAGAAATGTAAAATTGTCTATATATAGATGAAGTTGAAGATGAAAAGTCTGATAGTTTGATGTTTGCAATGATGATAAATTGTAATGGTTGATATTCTCGAACGATATTTTTGAAAAACAGAAAAAATAATTAATCATTATTATACTTGGAATGAGCATTTCTCTCTTTCGGGAAGAGAAAAGGTTGTAATATTACAATGGTTTCTTATTATAACTGTTGTAATATATTATGTTAAATTGAAAAAAATATTGTTGTCAGGAGTCGAACCTCGTACTAAATAAAAGGGGTATCGCTACAGTTTATATGATTAATTGTTGTGATATATTTATAATAAATATATACTTATCATTACGGTTATTTTTTATAACCGTTGTGAAATATTTACCCATAAAAGCAAATTAACTTTCCCTTATTGACCTAGCGTTGTTTCCTTCACAGCAAAATTCTAACACCCATTAATGTATTCTTTTTCTTTCATCTATTGTTAGATATTTCTCATTATCTCTTTTGTTGTATATTTTTTATTATTCTTCTTCTTCCATCTTTGGCAACAAACTTCATCTAGTTTTAGAAATAATGAAAATAAATATAAGAAGATGAAGCTTTTGTTTAAGTTTCTTCCTTCTTGTATTTCTTCTTCATTACTTTACAAACTAGAGATGAACATGGTGATGATGCTGGAGGTAGAAAGTGTAATGTACATATTGTTTGTGTAGCTATGTAAAATAAGGTGTTCTTTAACTTTAATCTTCTTGTTATATAGTTCTCGTTATCTCGTTTTCTTCATATTGTTTTTGTTAATTGTTCTCATTTTTGCATATCCGTATTCAATGCATTAACAAAGACCATACTTTGGCTACGGAACATATTTTTTGTGTAGTAATGAAAAAAAGTATAAGAAGTATGAAGCTATGATGGAAACTTCACCCATCTTATAATTTTTCTTCATTACTTCCTCAACAATATGATTTTCATACTCAGGATGCTTCACAAGCTAGATGAACTTCATTATAATGGTACATATGGAAATAATGTATCTTGTTTTGTTACAATCCCAATTAGTTTACAGTCCCACTTCTTAGGGGATTTGTTTCAACTTTTGCTAGTTTTGAATACTAACTAAATTCCTTTTATTTGAAATAGATGAAGCTTTATAATAAAGATGATACATGGTGATGGTGATGGTGGTAGCCAGTGTATAGTATGAGTTGATAAGGTACATGTATATATGAAATCATTTTGATATTGTATATGAAATTTAGTTTATTATATACTATGTATATTGTTTGTTTCACTATTCTATTATTGAAAATGCAATCATTTTAATTGACATAGAAACTTATAATCTGAAAATTAAGATGTATTTAAAAACCAACCTATATCAATCAATGTTTTCCGAATTCACTATGCCAAACAAGACCTTAGACAGTATTTTTTTGGCCTTAGACAGCGCTTTAAAGCACTGTCTAAACCTCCGCTGCTAAAGGTTTAGACAACGCTTTTTTAAATCTTAAAAGCGCTGTCTAAGAGCTGTCTAAGGTACCCTTAGACAGCGCTTTTAGGAATACCTTAGACAACGCTTTTGGTGAAAGCGCTGTCTAATCCCCTCCTATTTTAATTTTTTTAGGTATACCTTAGACAGCGCTTTTCAAAAGCGTTGTCTAAGCCCCCCCCCCCCCCCTTAGACAGCGCTTTTGCCAAAAGCGCTTTCTAAGACCCCCCTTAGACAGCGCTTTTGCCAAAAGCGTTGTCTAAGGTATACGAAAATTTTTGCAGCTTTTGTTTTAAACCACATTTTTTCCAGGTTTATAAACCAGAATTTCTACCTGTTTTCAACCAAATTTTGGCAGACAAATATCACATTTTATATATGCCATTTCAAACCATTTTGGCCTTTTTTCTACCAATTTTTGGCTAACAAATATATATATACCAATTCAAACCAATTTTGCCTTAAATGTATCAAAATATATACAAATTTATGTACACATTTACAAGTCATTACATATATTACAAATATACAATATAATTACACAAATTTATGTACAAATTTACAAGTCATGTACAATATACTACAAATTTACAAGTCATTACTTAAAACATTGAGCTCTATCATGAATTGACACCATTCCTCTTTGATTTCGTCCACTTGATCCTTTGTATAAAATGCACACTTGAATTCATCAAAGTACTACATAATAATATAACATAGTTTGAATTAATTTCAACTATTTAATTATATGAGATATGTGTAAATATAAAAATAACTCATAAGTTAGAAATACATACATCGGTGGGAATCTCTAATCGGCCCAAAACAAGAGTATCTCGCATAAACCTCAACATGAAATACCCGTAATCTATTTGATTACGTTGTTGAGGACACTACATATGGAAAAAAAATATGGATAAATCCTAAGTTTTATCAAGTGTCATCACTAATATAATAAAAAATGTGATAATTAAAAATATACCGCCACTTGAATCCATGTAATGGAGTTGGCACCCCTCCTTGAGGTTTGGATATCTCGTTGGGCCCAAAAAGCTTGTAGGATGCTAATAAAATAAAAATGAAGCAATTAGAACAATTCACATAAACTAAGAAAAATTTTGAACATTCTCACTTACGTGTCAATTATGACCTTCATATCCGGGTATGTTGTCCAATCATTTCCTAACGAGTCAAGATAATACACGATTTCTCGGATAGGATTGATTGCGAGCAACAACCAATGTCCACTGTAATGATTAAGAAAATGTTAGATGTTAACTTGGAAAAAAATTATAATAGATGAATTTAGAATGAAATTCTAACCCGGTATTAAACGGTATAAAAAACAACTTCTCTGCATCTTTATTGTCCATGAGGATCCGAAGAACGTACTCCATCACGGTATCCGGTCTACTTAAGATTAAACTTAAGTTGACGGTCGCGGGTGCTAAGAATCCGAATGACACATCCAAACCATTGGGGCGCATCAATTTGTCATCACACAATCTTTTTTATTGCTTTCCAACATTATATCACCAGAACCATAGTACTCTGAATAAATAACCATTTAATCTCAAAATACTGATATTTCCCTAAATAACATAGCATGAAAAATCAGAACAACTGTTAAGAAACAAAAATCATAAATAAAGGATTTGAGATACTTCACTCTAGTAACACATTATTGACTCTACAAGCATCAAATGTAAAACTCAAATCCATGATAATACTACTGAAACCGAAGAAATGAAGAAATGAAGAAATGAAGAACATACCGCAAGGAAGAACAGTAGAAACGAAAAACGAAGTCAACACCCAAATGTCGAGACACGTACGATTCTTCAAACACGTTCAATGACTGAAACCGAAGGATGACAGTGTATTCAAGTTCGCTGTAATGGGTTTCGCTGTTAGGGTTTGTTCGCAGGAGGGAAAACAAAAGAACAGACAACGAAAATAGAAGTCTGAAATTTAATTTTAATTAGACCTTAGACAGCGCTTTTGTGGAAAGCGCTTCCTAAGGTATGCCTTAGACAGCGCTTTCCAAAAGCGCTTTCTAAACCCCCCCCCCCTTAGACAGCGCTTTTGGTTTTAATTTTTTTTTTAATTTAAAGACTTTAAACAGCGCTTTATCAAAAGCGCTGACTAAGGTCTATATTTAAAAGCGCTTTCTAAAAGCGCTGTCTAAGGGGGGGTCTTAGACATCGCTTTTAGAAAGCGTTGTCTAAGACCCCCCCTTGGACAGCGCTTTCATTATTTTTTTGGAACATTTTTCGTGTTTTATTTTAATTTTAACCTTAGACAGCACTTTCTTTTAAAAGCGCTGTCTAAGATGCGCTGTTAAAAGTCATTTTTGGCGTAGTGATTGCTTGCATCTCATTCTGCACATTTTATGTTCCTTAGCCAATATATGGTTCAATGGTTTGTTTGCTTCAATTCATCGATATCTACTATTCTACTTTACCCCCATCGTCGTCAATTATCAACGTGATTGTTATGATCATGATTGTTATGATGATAAGTCATCATAACAATCACGATGGTAAGCAGCGATGATGAGGTAAACCATAGTAAAAGATATCGATTTATTGAAGGAAACTGACCATTGAACCATATTTGTGCTAAGGAACATAAAAAATGCACGATGAGGCATGCAATTTGGAAAACAGTCGTGTGTTTAAGTTGGTTTTCAAGAATAGTTTAATTTTCATATTATATAGTTCTTTACCAATTTTGATGGTTGTATTTCTTTAATTAGATGTATGGTCAAACAAGCAATATACATTGGTATATAATAAACTAAGGGTACGTTCCACAACAGTTGAAACTCATAACTGTTGTGATATTCAGTATATAATACAACGTTGTTATACATAATCGTTGTAATATACCGCGCGCTTTTCAGAATACAACGACGGTCTCAGGTTCGTGATTATAAGTAGTGTGCTTACAACAACACTCTACATAACAACGTTTACGCACGTGTTATTATATATTTTTCTCAATCATTATTAAATGTTTTTTCCATAGTAGTGAGGCGATAAAATATCTCAATGATAAAAATGCATTTAATGCACTTGTTCCTCATAGCTTTTTCAACTAACTCCAAATAATTCGAGTCTAGCTCTCCTTAGACAATGTTTCGGAGGCCAGCCAAAATGCTAAAGACAATATTTTCCATTAAGAAAAAATTTTAAAAAAAATAACTAATTTTCTATATTAGAAAATATCTCATGAAAAGTTAGTTTTGGTCTAACTAACCTGTAATTTCTTTTCTTCTCCATTGTGTGATATCTCCCTATAAGTTATTGCATAGATATTGATCTTTCCAAACTTGAAAAAATCAACTATTTTTTCTTGCATTTCTTAGTTCACTTGCTCAAATCTCAAAATATTATATTTAACATTCTTTAGCATAGTTAACAGATTCAAAGTTGACAGACAACAAATTTCTTTGATATACTTGAAGAAAAATAAGTTATTAAAATCAGTGTCAAATACACCAAATTATAAGGAAAATAACTATGCACCCCTCTAATACTATGATTATTGATGTGATTTAACATTGATTCATTGCACACACAAATACATGGTATCCTATACCCACTACACGTGTAATGTTTTTCTTAATTAATCATGAATCACTAGTAACATAAAGTGTTGAGGATTTAGTCTCATTCATTGATGGTGGCAACACATTACATCTCTCTTCTATTCCCAACTTGAATTTTGAAATAACATTTTCAATTATGGATGGTGGACCTACATGCCCAACAAGACATAAATTAATGTTTTGTCATGTATAATATAGAACAAACAAAAAGTTATTTTGCAAATTTATTTATTTTTCCACGTTTGTTTGATGAGATAGGATATAGGCCCATTTATTATAGCTTTAAAAAAATGACTTTTTATTTTTATTTTTAAAAATGAATTTTGTAAAATTGATTTTCAAAATATTATAAATTTTTTTATATTCAATTTTCCTAAATAGTAAAAATAATCTTGACATCGTACAACATAAACATATATTATTAATGACTAAAAAATAATCGAAATCCTAATTTTTGAAAAAGGTTGTATTTCAAAAATAATTTTTATAAAAATCTATTTGAAATAACTTCAAAATTAAGTGATTTTTTGAAATTTATATATTCAATTTTTTTTTTCAATAAAATGATAAAATATCTAAATAACATTTTAAAAATAACTATTCAAATCAAATTTTCATTTGAAACTTTTATAAAATATTTTTTTGTGAAAAAAATTTCATAAAATTTTATTACAGTATAAAAATCATTTTTAAAGAAAATCAAAACAAACAGAACCATATTCGTTTTCGTTAGGTACATGCCCAAACTAACACTATTTCAACATGTGAGAAGTTAAACATTGTTGTAAAGTACCTATCAAATGTTCATTTCAATGTGAATAATTAAATGGAACAACACTCTAATGTTTTCATTGAATTTTAGTTTCTTTATATCTTCAATGTGAGGAGGAAATACATAGAACAAGTCATAAATTTTCACTGGCTCTATCCGTTTCGGTTAATATTAATAAGCTGGACATTAGTTAGGTATGCATTATATATATATATATATATATATATATATATATATATATATATATATATATATATATATATATATATATATATATATATATATATGTTTTTATTTAATTATTTAAGTGTTAGAAATTTTTTCTAAAGTTTATTTGAATTTACATATTACTTATGTTTTCGGAAAGTCGTTGTTTTTTTAACAAATTTTTAGGATGATATATAAGTTTATTTAATACGTTAAAGTCTGATTAAAGATTATTCAAATATACAGTGAGCGTTAGTTAGTTAGAGTGAATGATAAAATTTGTTTTTTAAGAATTAGATTCAAGTTTATTTAATAAAAAAGAGATGAAAATTTAAATAAATTATGTTTATAAGTATTTATATGCAACAAATCTCTAGAATATAATGAACTTTTCAATAAGAGTTTCTACTTTAAAAAATGTGATTTTATTTTTAATTTTTTAAAAGTTATTTTAGTGAAAACATATTTAATACTAGCTTTTTATTTCAATCAATTTTTAAACTATTGTCATACAAAACAATCTTCAAATTTACAAGAAATATTTAAAAATATATATTTTAAAACTATTCAAACTACTTTTTAAAGTTTTTAATAAAAACTATATGCCAATATATAAGTTATATTAAAAAAAACTATCCTAAAACCACATTTGAATCTCCATTTTTATTGAATAAACATTTGAAGTCACATTTATTAGTCATGCATGAATCACATGTTTTGTCAAAGATGACAAACTTCAACTTGAAGCATTAATAGAGACTAATACAAACATTCAAGAAACAAATATTAAATAATAAAAATATTCCAAGAGCCATATGCATGGTGGATAAATATGGTTTTCTTATTTTGTTTGATAGCTCCTCGTACCTGTGAAATCTATAGGTCAAAGATTGTTCCTTGAATGCTATTTATTATTCAAATTTAATTTTTATTTACCAATCAAAGTGTGTGTAAAGAACATGAGATCATACATTTGTATTTGGTTAGTTGTTTATTTCAATTAGCCATAGTCCCCAATAAAATAAATGTTTGGTAGATATTTGAACAGTTTAAAATATGTGACCTATGTTATGGGACTCTGGTATATAGAATATAGACTCTAGTAGTATATGATAATATGATAATAGCATTGGATTTGATTTTATCCCAAATCTAGATTATATTAAATTTTTATCATGGTTTCTAATATTTATTTTTAATATAATTGTGTAATAGCAGCAATAAAGAAAATCAATCTTGGTTTTGGCTATAGTGGGTCTCTTCTTTTTGCTCCAAAGGGGACAAACCCAAGAAAATAGAACCTAGCTAGCTAGAACCATTGCAAGAAAGCAATACAGGTAAAATATGCTATAAGAAAGATAATTAGGAAATCTAGAAGAAATAAAAAAATGTTAGAAGTCATGGGCATAGTAATTTTAATATTTTGATAAAGCACTTGCCACTTGATTGTTATTTCTCTAGACTTTCACACAATTTGAGGGAGTGAAGATTCTGAAAATTCTTCATATGATCTCTACTTAAGTTAGATTAGATCACAATCTTTAGAATCAATGTATCTGATGTGAATGTATTTTTATATTGTTTTAAAGTTTTACTTTTCTTAATCTAACAAGTTTTTTTATAGTATTAGAATTTTGGATAGATGCAATGAAAACATTGAAGTGTTGTTCCATGTAATTACTCACATTGAAATGAACAGTGATGAGTTCAAATCACTACTATAAAATTAGTACAAAACTTTCATCTTAACTAATAAAAAATCGAGGAGATATATTTTGGGAACGCCATTTTTTATTTTACAGGAAAATATATATATACATTCTATTTTCTCGATTTAAAAAAAAATGAATATAGTATAAGGGAGTTTGCTTTGAATCATAATATTACATTTTATGTTATTTTATAATGGTTTAGTTAGTATTTTCTAGTTGACGTCTTTTCAACTTTCATTATTTTGCGAAAATACTTCAGAGAACTAGATTCTAACTTTTCATTTACCTATCAATGCTCTAATTTCATATCGTCATTCTCTTCGCAAAAATCCTAGGCGATTTTTATCGTCACTCATCAAAACTCTGTCAACAGTTGACAATATTCATCGACACTCAAACATCATAACTCAATTTTTATTGTTGAACTTTCATCATCGCGTTTGAGGTATGTTTGTTCTTCTTTATCACGCTTGATGTTTATATCACTGAAATGGATTTAGTACCACCGAAATGTACCATAGTTTTTTTTTATCATTTGTTTTTCCACTTTGATCATTTGTTTCGGCACCTATTGAACCAATGTCTTCTATGAGTGAGACTTGCATTTGTTTTTCACTCAAATTTTGTTAGTTAGTATGTTTCTACGTGTTGTTTATCACTGAAATGATATTAGTTAGTATGTTTCTACGTGTTGTTTGATTCATGTTGATGTCTTTGATATTTTTCTTTATTTAGATAGTTATGGCTGATTCGACAAACATCTCTACTACAACCTCTGTTAATATAAAACATAAAAGAAAAATTAGAGGTTTCACAGTGTATATCAAAGTATAAAAACACACGAAAATCGTGTTTACTACCCGGTTACAGATAATTTTGCAACCGACAATGCTTATGGTGAACATGCAAAGGATTTTAGGGGTTACATTGCATTACAAGATAAAAGTAAAGTGAGTATTTTGATATTTAGTTGACACAAAGTTGTCGGAGAATTGAAAAATATCTTATGGATCGATATTACGGTATTTATTTTGAATTTTATGATTTATTTTACAAGTATAAATGATCATTTATTTTTGTTTAGTACTAATAACAACTATATTGTGTAAACATATTAGGTGTTATTGTTAGTCCAAAGGATAGTATAGTGAAAAAGAAATGGCTTGCATATGCTGGTGAGGATTTGATGGGGTTTAAGACACAACTCATCCATAATTATATTCATCATCCAAGTGATCAAGCTAAGCCTCCATAATGTATCCATTCATTGATCAGGAAAAAAAGGAAAGGATAATAGATATAAAAATATCTATCCACGTGCATTATCTCGTGGAGGATATAAAAACTTGAATAGAAGATGATTGAAGACAAAAGAAAACAACAGGAACCGGAGCTGAGAGATTTTATAAGCTTTGGTCGCATTTCATCTCCACCATCAAGTCATGAGAAATGGAAAAGGGCATGTCAAATAAAAGGCAAAGAGTTCACATCAGAGACTACACGCGAAGTGGGTCAAAAGATTGTAAATAGATACTTTTTTCAACAATGTTTATTTTAGTTAAATAAATTTGGTAAAGATAAATTTTTATATGAGTTGTTGGATGTACTGGTTGAATAATCTAAAGTCGACCTCTTCCTTTCACAAGATCATCGTGACATCTTGCTAGAAGTGATTGGAAAATGAGCATCTTGGGTGTGCCTATAGTCTTGGAAGAGGTTTTAACTTAAAGTCACATTTTGGACCATATTAATTCTCTAGAGAAGTAAACCGTATGAGAGAGATTGAAGAGATAGTTGTTGTAAATGGTTGAGGAATGGGAAAAATGGATTCATGAGGAGATGGAGAAGGTGTTGCAGCAGATGCAGGAGAGTTTCTAGAAGGGGGAAAAGGAGCGAGCAAGGTTGACCAAGGATCACCTAAAGAAGTCGAATGAGGAATAGCTTGAGAAGATGTCCGAGAAGTGTATCCACTGTGCACTTGATGTATAACTATAAGGTTAAAAAAATTGTGTTGTATGTTATTGTTATTATTCTTTGCATATAATAACTTTTGAATTGTATTTCTATTTTTTTATGATGCATAAATTGAATTCATTGGGTCTATTCAATCAAACAATTTCAAGTGATTAGTTGTACATTCATGATAAAATTATGGATGGTAAAAGCACAAAAGAAAATTGTTTTTCCACCAGAAAAATATTAAAACCACACCGCCGCAACTAGATAACACTAAGATACTTTCAGTGATATTAAATATTATTCTAGACATCTGCGAGAATATTAAATTAAGTCATGATCCATATCAGTTTTACGTACTTCCTAATACTTATATTATGGAATTTTTGAAGGCGAATGAATGTATAGACAATACCATATTACAACTGTGGGCTCGTAAGTATAACTTTTACGTTGATTTCTAATTATATTCATATGTTTCTTACTTTGACATAAAGATCTTACTCTTACATATTATTGCATGATATGTATGTTAAAAGAAATTTAAGAAAATATCGTTTCATAGATCCAACATACATTATTCTTTATGGTGGTACTGTAGCAAACAATATCATAGTTTACATACAAGACAAGTTGTTGAAAGAGAACAAAGAATATTATTTGACCCCGTTTTACCACGTGTAAGTATATATTAATTTGTATTTTTATTTATAAGTTAATTTTATACATATTATTAATTATTCTTCATGTCTATGAAGTAATCATTGATAACTAAGTATTATATGTTCGATGCAAAATGATTTTGTTATGTTTTGCTCGTTGAACAGAAACCTTAATGAAGTTATGATTAACGTTTTGAGTGGGTAAGTGGTATTATTTTTAATATTTAAATTGTATCTTTATTTTTTAATATTTTGTATTCACGTTTAATTTTAATCGACATGTGTATAGTGATGGAGGGATACAATGCAATAAAATATAATGTACATGGTAGAAGTCCAAGGTTCCATTACCCAAAATTAAGTATATTACTTGTGCTTTTTGGCATTCTTTTATTTGTGTGTATTAGTGATTTAAATATTTGAAAATTATTTCTAGGTGCGGAAAAAACTTGACTATTATTCTTGTGGATACTACGTTATTAAACATATGTTTGATATTGTCTCCGGGGGCATTACAAATGGATGGACTAAGCTTAAGGTATTAACTTAATCTATATACATGCAATTTATGTATGTTTCTTAAGTTAACGTTGTTGTTGTTATTTTATCATATTTTAAATTTTCTTCTAATTATAAGAGTATAGCGATAAATTACCATTCTCACAAGAAGATATAGATGGCATCTTATCATGTTAGACCGATGTCTTCTTATCTCGTTATGAACCTCAACAACGATAGTTTTTCTTGGTTGTTATAAGCTTAATTAGAATAAATAATGTAAAAAATATTTATACATTAAAAAGCATAGAGACAATATTATAAGAACTACTAATATATTAGAAAAATAGTTTGGAAACTGCAACAACTTCATGATATACAATAAGTACAATATATGAACAAGTAAAAAAAGTGATAGTTAGAAAAAGAAAGTGAAATAACAATAAATTTTAAGAAAGTGATATAGAAATAACATTTTGATATTAGTGATTGTGTACCAATTAAATGTTGTGAAAATCTTATTTAAATACAATATTTGTTGTTGAATTTAAACATTGTTTATGTTTGTCATGAACTAAGATTTTTAATCCTTTTTTGCTTTTTCTCTTGAAAATGTAACATATACCATGACTAAGAACCTCTTTTTCCAAATATAAACCAACTTAGTCTAACGATTATCCTTGAGACTTGTTAATGGTCATAGCAAAAGAGACAATAATAATAAAATATCTTTTACAAGTTTTAATGGCCACGATGATTAGAAATAGGGTATATACATCCTTGAAATATAAATGATATTCCCAACATTACATAACTCATGTGATTGATCCAAATTCCTCAACAACATAATAGTTGTGTCTATTTTCAACTTGATTGAATGACTAGGCAAGTCAAAAGTTTTCAATCAACTAAAAATTCATGAGTTATGTGATCTAAAGTATCAAAGTCATTTGCTTCAGATCTTTTAATTGATTTAGAACTTAGATGTTCCTTTTCGTCTTCTATAGAACAATAAAAAGTTAATAAAAAAATATTACAAACTTTTTTAACAAAATTGATAGAATAATGGTTCAGAAGTTTATTAAGAACTGCTTGATATAAGCTTTACGACATAATCATTAATATCATCTACTAGCTGAATAGTGGAAGTTAAGATTGTTCTACTTAAAAGATAATGAGAATCTTTGTAGTTATTAAGAAAATCGAGAAATGTACTTGTAACAATAGATTCAATTAGGTCATTGAAGTTAGATGATAGAACCTCTTTGGGAATTATAATTTTGGCATATCCATCATTTAACTATGATATTTTTCAATCACATGGTGTTTAGTATTCATTCTGTAAACTTTTGGATTTTCTCTATTGATGGTGTAGTTGTACCACTTTGTAGCCACGCCTTTTTTTATAAGTCTTAATACTTTACAATGATCCCAAATATATGAAGTATTTATTGTTGCATGAACAATGTATACTACCCCTTAATATAATAGCGAGAATCTATCTAAAATCACCACCAAAGTATTTATTGTTGGATGATGGCCTTGAGCGTGGCCTCCGACTTCAGATGACGCGGAGATGCGGTAAAGTGTCGTTTGAACGCAGACCTCAGGTTCATCCACAAGGTGATGGATTTTGGAGCCAAGTATTTGTACCATACCATGGTGCCCTTTCTTAGTGTCATGGAGAATAGTATGCATTTGATGGCGCCCCAACGTTACGATAGTTGAGCATGGCATTTATATTTTCAATGTGGTCATCCGGGTCGGTGGTTCTGTCGTATGTTGAGAGGTTCAGGGGTTTCTCCATGCCTGCGGGGAGCTGGGTCTCCATGATGGCCTGAAATAGCAGGCAACAGGGGTCCTCCTCGTCGCTTCTCAGAGGTGACAGAGGATCATCCCTAGGGCTTCTGCTGCGGCGGGGGATCCTCTAGGTCATATAGTGGGTTGTTGGGGGCGCTCATTGGCCTTATTCTTCTTTGGGTCTGGGGAGCATCGTCCCCTATGCAGAGGGGAACGATCGCGCTTCTTGGCTGCCGCAAGTTGAGTCCTATCAATGTGAGGTCTGCGTCCTTGGTTGCGGGGCGACGGGCTACGCGACATTTATGTATTCCTTGTATAGGGGGACCGTGAGCATCAAGGTCTCTGCTGAGGAGAGTCGGTGTAGTGGCAGGTTTCCAGCAGGGAAATTCTCTTGTTCTATTAGAGCAACATGAGGTTTGACCGGTTGAGGGCGTGAACCATGACTATTAATGTCGGGTCCCCCTCCACGGGCACAAAAATGGGCTCGAAGGCAGCGTGAGCTATATGCTGCTGGGCAGACCCATTGGCAAAGGGTTTGGGAGATGGAGTGAAAGTCTTCCCATATCTAGAGTCGGCCTCATGGCCGACGTGGAGGTTGTCGTTGCCACTGGTGGAGTAGTTGATGAGAACTATGTTATGGTTGTCATCGTGCTCTCTAATCATGATGGTCGATTGATGAAGGATTGAAGCTTTGGTTTTTTGTTTCAAGAAAGACGGGGGAGCAATGATATTCCCACAGAGGGCACCATTGATCTCACCTGATCATAATGGACCTTCTGGACTAGTATAACTTTAATAGTTGGAGAAGAGAAGGACTTCCAGGATCTGCAAAGAAGCAGGGAATACCTCGCACGTGGTCTTCATCCTGGTCCATCTGCCCCTTGAATATAAGAAGTGTGAAACTATCACGGGGGAGGCAGTTGATTGAGTGTACCTGAAGGGCACGTAGGGAAGTGTTCCACATACCCGTCAGCCTTTGGGCCTAGGTGGGTTCTTGCCCACTGGATCTGGTCGTGCCCGACGTTCCTAGCAAAAGGCCCAGTCCAGAACATACATCACTCAAAATTCAAAAGTACACTCACAAGTGATAGTTAGAAAAGCAAATTAAATAACAATAAATTTTAAGAAAATGATGAAGAGACGAAAAAAAACAAGAAAGTGGGGTTTTCAAAAAATAAAGGCAATAAACACAACGAATATATCCTGGTTCGTTTAAATTCAAACTACATCCAGTTCACCCTCCAAGGTGATTTTGTCTCTCTCATAAGAGGTCTTAATCCACTAATCAATATTTGATTACAAACACAAAGACCTACTGTCAATGTCTTCTTGAGTCTACTGACTAAGACTTTAGTCACTCAAGGAAAAACTGTTATTTTGGATTACAATGTGTATGATCTTGCTTCTAGAAAGCTATTATCACAACTGTGATATTTTTACACAAAATTAATACAAATGAGAGTGAAGAAAAAATAGGAGTGTTTGAATATGCACGCAAAAGTTCGTCCATTTTTCTTCCAAGTAACTCCTTTATATAGATAGATATTTGAACCGTTGGAGATACCTAAAATTATTTTTGGATGATGATAAATTTCTTTGAAGAGTTTCCAAATATAGATATTTTTGTCTGATTGCCGTTAAATCTTTGATACTCAATTAATGAGGTTGATTCTGAAATCAGATTTTGCGTTGAATGGGAATATCGGAGTTTGATCAAAGGAGCAGCTTGTGCTAAGCGTGATACACAGTCAAATCATCCATATAGACTTTGTGAATATTCTTTGTTGTAGAACTTCTATCATATGTGAAGAACTTCTTGTTGTTGCTTCAGAACTTCTATCATATGTGAATAACTTCTTGTTGTTGCGTCAGAACTTCTATCATATGTGAAGAACTTCTTGTTGTTGCGTCAAAACTTCTATAATATGTGAAGAACTTCTTACTTTATATTAGTATTTCCTGCACATTAAAATAAATAATTTTAAGGAGCATATTTTGTTCTTTTTAAAATAAAGTAATGTTTGTTATCATCAAAACTAATTAGAGAGAGTAGAATCAATTATTGTTCTAACAATCTCCCCCTTTTTTATGATGACAAAACTCTTATATTTTGATGTATTTAAGTAAGAACAAAAGGTAGTGAGACTCCCTCTGAGTTATAAAGTTCCTTGAATATGTTCCTTCAGAGTTTTTGGTTGAAAGTTCTTATGGGAAAAAATCCCCCTGAGTTAGAGCCTTTTCCTGTTTACTTATCATCATATTAAAATTGTCAGAGTATTAGAATGTTTGAGACTTAGTCTTGGCGAGGTTTTATTAATCAAAATATTTTACGTTCTCTCCCTTTTTGTCATGAATCAAAAAGAAAAAAAATCAGAGTAAGGAATAACACATATAATTAGAACATGGAAGCTTTCATTTAAAATAATCAGGATAACACAAAAGCAACTTATGAAAAGAAAAGATAACAAACAACAAAAACAAAAACTAAGGTTGTGGAGGAGGAGGAAGTATTGTGAACAGTGCCTTCAGAAGACTTTTGATCTGAGTAGTGGATTCCACTTGCTGGCCAATCATATCCTTAAGTTCTGCATTGGTTTCATTTTGTTTGTCCAGCCTGTTCTTAACAATTTCATTCTCTTTCTTCAACTCTTCCAGAGTTTTCAGCAGAAGAGAGGATGAAGTTGTGTCATCAATAGAAGGTACAATTTTTTTCAGAACGTGTTGGAGGAGTTTCTATTGGAGATGTTGCAACATCTTTGCCTTTGTCTTTTGAAACACCCATGGCCTGAAGTTCAGAAGAAGAGTCCTTTGGTTCTGTCCAAGGAGTATCGTCCCGAAGATGGAGACTTTTCTTCTCCCAATAGCTAAGAACTTCTTCTTTGAAGATATTCAGCTTATCACAGAAGTTCTGCTGAGCTATGTCATAGCAGAGATCCTTTAGCTTCTTAGATTTTATATTGAACCATTTTCTGAACTGAGTCCATTGATGGGCAGATGCTGCAAGATTCAGATTTTTTGTATAAGAAATCTCCAGAGAATTCACCCAATCTTTCATTTCTGCTTCAAAAGCTAGCAGTAAAGTACCAACATCTGATTTGATAGGTTTAGGTTTGGGTTTTGGTATGGCTATTTTCTGGGAAGTTAAAATGAGTTTATCCAGAGCTTCTAGGTCGATGACAATTCTAAGAGGGTCTTCTGGTTCATTTGCGGGAGTTGGAGTGTCTGGAATTGTAATGAATGTAGGGGATTTTTGTATTGTGGAATTATAGGAGGAAAGGGAATATTCTGGTGTAGGTATGTCAAAGATGAGTAGAGGTTGAGAGGAGTTAAAGGGGAAGGTGATGCCAGGGATGGCTGGTGTGGTGGTAGAAGGTGGATTAAGGGTGTTTGATTGAGAAGTTTTGAAGTAGGGTTGAAACTGATCAATATTAGAAAGAACTTATTGAAGTTCTGGTTGGTTTTCAACAAACAGTGTGGAATTTGGGTCAGAAGGAGAATTTGTGTCAATGGGAATGTTAAAGTCTTCAAGATTTTGGGGGAATGATGTTCATAAGGTTTGGGAGAAGATGGAATGTTTTCAGGTTGATGGTTTTCTCTAGTTTCCTTAACGTTGTTCTTCAGATGATTTAACGGGCTATAAGCTATATTAAATTTCTTGTTGGTTGAGATAAAGTAGAGAAGGTATTGTTGATCAATGTTGATGTAATCTAGAGAACTTGTGGGTTTTCTGTGACTGATACAACCTAGAATGATCTTGGCACAGATTCTCTGACGATCTTTGAAATCCTTGATTTTATTTGAATGTTGCCCAAAAGTAAAAATCTCTCTAGAGATTGTTGTTAGGTCATAATTTTTCTCCATGTCACTGCACTTAATCCCATTTCCATCAGATTTAATGAGTTTTCCGATAAGATCTTCAGTGATGGTGATCTTCTTCCCCATGACGTAAGACGTAACCTGGTTGTTTGATGATGTAGCAAAAATCCAAAATTCTTTGACCAGTTTAGGGAAAATAGGACCCATGAGACGATCAAAGTACTTTTTCCATCATTGAAATTTAACTTCAGGTGTGAGATCATAATTGTTCTCCTTCATACTATCAAAATCCACAAACAGTTCACAGATAACTTCTAGATTTTCAAACGGAGTAAGAAGAGTTCTGATAGGAGTGACATGAGTTTCTTCACATGCTTGACTTGAAGAAGTTTGAACTTATTGAGAAGATTAAGAAGCTTGAGATTTTTTAGAAGATGAGGCCACTGTTCACAAGAAGGTTTTGTTGCAAAAACACAAAAAGCAAGAGAAAGCAAAGAGAGCAAGAAAGGAGTGAAAGTGAAAGTGAGAATGTGAAATTGTTTGTGAAGTGAGAATGAGCACACACACACACACACACATACACACACACACACACACACACACACACACATATATATATATATATACACACACACACACACACACAGATATATATATATATATATATATATATATATATATATATATATATATATAGAGAGAGAGAGAGAGAGAGAGAGAGAGAAAGAGAGAGAGAGAGAGTTTTCAACGAATATAAAACATAATTAATGAGAAATTAAAACACAAACAAAATGATTAAAGGCATTAATGATTTATGACAAAGGAGATGGTGTAAAATATTTTTGAACAGTTATCGATGTGACTAACGCCTTCACTTTGTCAACTCAAATGTTTCAGTTTCTCAGAGTTTGAACACGTATTTGGCCTCAGAGGAAACCTAGAGCTTAGGTTGACACCTGTTGATGTTATGAACTGCATGTTTTGTCCTTTCTCAGAGTTTGAACATGTATTCAGCCTCAGAGGACACATGGAGCTTAATGTCTCTCTCGGAATTTTCATCCTAGTACAAAGGCGAAAGTGGCACGGAAAAGAAACAGAGTCACCAACCAGACATTTTTATCCCAAGGAAAGGGAAAGGTAATGTTGCAAAAACCGAAGGGAAAAGAAAGAACAAGGTCTTGCAAACCAAAGAGACTGGGTTCGGGAGTCGGTTACAAACTGGGAAGGTATTAGAACCCCAGATCGTCTGTCGTACCCGATAGGATCCACTTTTTCTTGAATTGTTTCAAAGGGTATAAACATTTGCTTCATTTTCTACTGAACTGGGAAAAAGGAACGGGAAAAATGTTGGGAAAATAAAGAATTGTGCTCGAATGGGCCATACCCCACTGCCTACGTATCTAATGGGAAATGAAAATCAGATTCATCGTAGTTCCCCTAACTAGGGAGGAATTTTATTTGTTGGTGTTTTTTATGATTAAACTGCCTATGTCAATGCTCAGGTGTTGTAGGCTCGTCTAGTACGAGTGTGTTTAACGTCTTGAAAAAAACAAGTCGAAGCGAGTTCTTTCATTAAGAGTGAAGGATATTGGAAGAGAATTCCCACAGGAAAGACGCTTATTGTTGGTTTGGAGCTTTTAGAAGCTTTTTATTTAAATTTGCATGAGAAAGTGTATTCAAGTCCCTTTCCTTGGAGTGTGTACTTCTTACATCACTCCAAGATGGAATGAGGAAGAAGCACACCCAAGTAAGGATAAGACCCCCAAGACCTGGTTCCAAAGATTAGGGCTTAAATACACAAGCCCGTTGTACTTATTAAGTGTTTTTGTATTTTGAAGTGAATAAGTGCTTTTTAGGATTTTCTTTGTGAGAATAATTTCAAGTTTAGACTTGTACATCATGCTAGACAAGTTCACATTACCCTAAGATAGGATAAATGCAAATGTCCCATGGAATAAGTCCATAACACAAGAAGTCACTTCAACCTTTATTAGGTATTTTTGAGTTGTTTTGAGATGAAAGAGGAGAAGACTCAAGTTGAGAAAGGGAAAACTCTAAGGGAAACTAAGACTCACCCTATGTTATTATGCAATGGAGATCCTAAGGTTAGTGAGGTTTGAGGAACTCTAAACCTAAAAGAAAAGAATATAAGAACAAGTTCTAACTCACTTCAAAGATTGAAGATGAGATTAGAACTCAAAGGGATGAAGAGAAAGTGAAGTGTTAAAGAAGCATAACATGATTTTCACAATAACAAAGGAGAAAGCTATTAAGATAAAAGGGATAAGAGGTATGAGTATAGATAAATTACCCACATACTCAATTACTTATCATAGCCCCTACACAAAAAGTTAGTGTTACAATAATTGGCATATTGAAAACAAAATCAAAACATAAAGACAATTAAGCACTACATACACCCTATAGTAAAACTAGGACTCAAAATAAGACCTAAGTCTAAAGGTGAAGGTGCATAAATGTTATATGACTTCTAAAGTAAGAACCCACTCCTTAAGATAACTCTCTAAGTCTAAGAAACATAACACTAGCTAGCTAAACCCAAACTAAGCCTTAAACCCTAAGAAAGTTCTAAGAGAAGTAAGTATGGGAAGAACGGATGAATATGCAAGATGAACATGTATTAATGTTTCATGAAATACCAAATTCAGTGGCATAAACTCTTAATGTATGTCCTATGATTCCTATTAATGTACATACAATCCATATTGAGAAGCATTTGAGTGATTGAGGGATTAAGATGGAGATGAAGTAAGCATACAACCATGTAAGCATGAACACAAGTTAAGATGCAAGTCAAATGACCCAAAAGTGACCTAATATGATGCAAGTCGGTAACACATGATGAGAATGACATGTTAAATATGAATACATATCCAAGTTTCATTCACATGTCACACAAGTTCAAACAATTCAAAAAAGATACAAAAGTTATCATATAGTACAAAAGTATGTCATACTTGAGATGAATGGCCAATAATGAAACATGTCATGTAAGTATGAATGGTTATGCATGAAGTTAGAGGTATATATGATAAATAATGCAAATGAGATGATTGGCGTGAAAGTATTAGAGGCATACAACTTAGTGTAAGAAGTATGAGTTGAGGTATGTGGAAGTATTAGGTAACAAATGTTCAAGAGATGCATCACACAAGCCAAAAGGCAATCCTAAGTCTAATGAACCTGTAATTGATCATACAAGACTTATAATATCCTAATAAAACAAGGAAAACACTCACAAGTGACTTATAATGATGGCATAAGTGCCCACAACCAATTAGGGTTAGAAGTTCTTAAGGAAATTCATGGAAAAGTTACTTCATTTACAAGTAATCAAACATGCATCAAACAACCTTTAAAAATTGTCAAATTAAACCTAAAATGGCCTAATTCAAGGACTAAAAATAGGTTAAAGGCTCTTGCATAAATTCACAATGGAACTAATTCAATTAATTGTTCAAAGCTCAAGTAGGTCAAATTTAATGATGCATAAATATGAAGGTAGAACCTTAACAAGAAATGTTTCTAAAAATTAGAAAAAATATGAATTAGGTACCTTTGGATGTCCTATACACATATACCAAATACCAAGTCAAAAATCAGAATCAAGCTAAGCCAATTAAAATGAAGGTGAACATGTATCATGAAGTATGGTTCTTTAAAAAGAAATTCAAAGAAAACTATGAAATTAATCCAAAAAATAATGAAAATAAGAATTAAAAAATTCTAAAAATTACTTAAATGTATTTAGATACTTCTTGAATTTATTTGAAATTTTTAGGCATGATTTGATATTTAATAAAAGAAAATCAAACTATATGAAAAAAATAAATGAAAATGAAGGAAAAGATATCAAGGGTGCTACACCAGCAAAAACGTAGTTCAAAATGGCCCTTGGCCTTGAAGCTAGGGTGAAAAAGTAAGGGAGAGCCCATTCCAATGCGTTGAAGGCTTATAGTTCTATGGTGGACTCTCAGTCAACAAGGTTGACTCTCTGATGGCCTTAGGATCTAGTCAACCAAATAAATTGAAAAATGTAGGGTTCATATGAAATGTACATGCTATGATGATGTGGATCACGCATACAAGACTAAGTCAATGTCAACCTTATGAAACTTAGAGGGACGTGAGATGTGTGTGACTTCATTAATATGTTGGCGTGCTATTATCCTTATGATGAAAAATGATCAACAATTGCGTTATGTTCTAGTGATAAAAACCCTAACCTAAACCCTCACCGGCCAGAGAAGATTTCGGTCATCTTCTCCGACCATCCTCCGGTGGAAGAAATTTACAGGTGCACTAAAACTCATGATTCATACATCAATTGAAAGCTAAAGTCTAGGAGAATACGAATTTGGACTCAAAAAACAAGTAGCACACACACACACACAAATATTCGATAGCAAACATCTTGCCTTAGGTTTTCAGATCTAAGCCTCTATAGGCCTATCAACTAGCCAGATCATTCAATATGTTTATATTAAGCTCAAATCAATTAAACAAGCTTGAATCAATTGAAATCGCACAGAGTAGTTTGAGGTTCAAACCTGAAATAAAACCTTCTTCAAGGTCAAAGAAAACCAAAGAGGAGGATCCTTAGCCCCTTGAACTTTAAATAGAGCTAAATAAAAGCTATGAGACTTTGGTTCTTGATGAAAATAGAAGAAAATTTTAGTTTGCACTTGAGGCCATACTTGAAGATTTGATCTTCTACTAGCTTTATCTTGTCCAGAGTGTTTGATGATGAAGAAATGATGAAGATGATGATGAAAACTATGAAGCTTTTGCACAAAAATTAGAGAGCAAAGCAGGGGAATTTTTGAGAATTTGGGAGTGAATTTGATAGAATGATCAAAGACTGAATGCAAAATCTGTTAGAAATGAATTTATACCAATGGTTAACTATTAACCACCTTGATTAACAATTAGAACCACAGTTTGTTAAGGGTGAAGTGATAAAAATGCAGGTGAAGTTAGAATCGAGCTAACTCGGGTTATGGCAATGTGTTCATGTGTGAAGGAGGTTGTGAATTTTATGGTGAGGCCTCAAAGATGGATGGTAATGATGTATGCCTGGCTCGGCTAAAGTATACTCACAAACTTCTTCTTTTGAAAACCTTTAACATATGTATCAAAGTGTGTGAAGGTGTATGGGATTGTAATTCTTGCTTAGCCAAATGAAACAAACTTAATTTATGGATGAGAGTGTAATTCCATGATGAATTTGAGAGATCTTGTGCTCAAATGAAAAAGGACATATTAGAGAACAAGTTTGACGTTTGATTCAAGATGAAATGATGTCTTGAAATGCCTCAAAAGTGGCAATGAACATGATCATATGTGACTGCATATGGGCCTGATGAGGTAGGCGCATTTTGGGGAAAGAGGCTTACAAGCATGATCAGCCTTGGATATTGGGTTTGACCTCTCATATCTTCCAATTTATTGATCAAATGAAATATTTCTAAGCATCAAAGTGGTAGAGGACATGCCAATGAACAACTTTGATGTTCAAAATAAACTTCATTTGAGGATTTCTTGATGGATTTATTCAGCTCGAAATTTGGCACACAACTTGTTTGGTTAATTGCCTGGCCTCTGGCACGCCCATGACCTGGCTTCTAGGCAAAGTTGCCCTAGTTTTGTCAAACTTTGATTGATCATATCTCACTCAATTTTGATCCAATGAAGGTGTTATTGCTACAGATTTGAAGCTTAAGATGTGATATTTAATTGGCTCAACTTAGGCCTGAATTTTGAAGCCTTAATCTTGAAGAAAGAAGCCTTGCAAGTAGGTGCAAAAATGGCCTAAAGGTGCCATAAATAGAAACCCTAAGTTTCTATTTTAGGCAGATTTGTGATTTCTTGATTCTTCCATGATTCTCTTGATTTTTCTTGATCAAATTTCACCCATTGGACATATTTAATGCTTGGATCATGATTTTGACCTCAAAAAGTCAAGAGTTGACGTTTTCCTCTACACAATTGACTTTTCCCCCAATTTCTTGATTTTCAAGTAACTGATCAATTGGAGACCTTCTGAAATGATTCAATGGACAATATTTCATATCTAGATAATTTACATCACGTGGAAAACATTGGAATCAAGTTTGAACCAAAATTTCATTAAGAATCCCTTTGAATCAGAAACCCTAATTTTGGTCCTTTTTGTTAGGAGATGTTGCACTACTTGAACTTCTTGATTGATCCACCTCTTCTAATGGCTTGAAGATTCAATTAAGATCATGTAGACCATAAGAGACCCTTGGGCTTGTTGGGAGACACTTGACTCTCATTCTTTGACTTTGCATGACCATAACGTTGCCAATCAACTGATCACACACCCTAGGCGTCAACCAATGAAGTATGCTTTCTTTCTTCTGATTTTAATGCAATGCAGATGTATGAGAATGGTATGCCAAATATTTTAAAAATGAGAGGGAAAATTTTAGGGTGTTACAAATAGGTTGACAATTTTTGATGTTATGAACTGTATGTTCTATCCTTTAAATGAAAGGTTCTCAGATACGAACTTTCAGGTCTTTCTGGATAGATTCTGATACAATTCGCTTTCTTACTTCAGAAGAAACATTAGTCAGAAGTTCAAAATAAGAGAAGTTCTGAGAGTTAAATATATAGAAATAACATATTCATTATGGACATAATTCAATAATAAGGTGTTTAAGAATGAAATTAAACCTATCTTCAGCAATGGGTTTTGTGAAAACATCAGCCCATTGATGGTCTATGTCTATGAATTTTAAAGATAAGATTCCCTTCTGAGTATAGTCCCTAATGAAATGATGTTTAATTATGTTTAGCTCTAGAATGTAAAATATGATTTTTAGAAAGACAAATAGAAGAAGTATTATCACAGAGGTTATGGATGTTACTCTCATAAATATTGAAATCCTCAAGCTAATTCTTCATCCAGAGCATATGAGTACTGCATCCAGATGCTACTATGTATTCAGTTTCAACAATTGAAAGTGCAATTGTAGACTGTCTTTTGCTAGGCCAAGAGATTCAGTTGTCTCCTAGAAATTGACAGCTTCCAGAACTACTTTTTCTTTCTGTTCTGTCTCCAGCAAAGTCAACATTGCAGTACCCTACTCTCTGGATTTTCTATAGCAAAGACCAATATTAGTAGTACTTGTCAGATACCTAAAAATTCTCTTAATTGTTGTTAAGTGAGATTCTCTAGGATCTGATTGGAATCTAGCACAGAGGCAAACATTATATAGAATATCAGGTCTTGAGGCAATTAAGTATAGGAGAGAGCCAATCATACCTTTATAGATCTTCTGATCTACTTTCTTACTTACCTCTTCCTTTTCCAGAATACATGTAGGATGCATTGGAGTTTTGGATGATTTACTTTCTGACATATCAAATTTCTTCAGAAGTTCTTTAACATATTTGTTTTGATATATGTAGGTTCTTTTTGATGTTTGATTGATTTGGATTCCCAGAAAGAACTTGAGTTCTCCCATTAAGCTCATTTCAAATTCTGCATGCATAGTCTAAGCGAATTCTTTTCATAGAGAGCTTTTAGTAGATGCAAAAATTATATCATCTACGTAAATTTGACAAATTAAAATATTGTTTTTAAATGTTTTACAGAAAAGAGTTGTGTCCACCTTCCCTATGGTAAAGTTATTTTCTAAGAGAAAATTACTTAGTCTTTCATACCAAGCTCTGGGAGCTTGTTCCAGACCATATACCAATTTCTTAAGTTTATAAACATATTTTGGATGTTTTGGGTTTTCAAAACCAGGGGGTTGATTCACATAAACTTATTCATCATTGTAACCATTTAAAAACACACTTTTGACATCCATCTGATAGAGAGTGAAGTCATTATTTACAGGAAAAGAAATTAAAATTCGGATAGATTCTAACCTTGCGACTGGTGCAAAAGTTTCTGTATAATCTATTCCCTTTTCCTGACTATAGGCTTGTGCAACCACTCGTGCTGTATTTTTTACAACTTCTCCCTTTTCATTCAGCTTGTTTCTAAAGACCCATTTGGTTCCAATGATGTTGAATCCTTTGGGTTTAGGAACTAGATCCCATACATTATTTCTAGTGAATTGATTTAGTTCTTCCTACATTGCAAGTATTCAATCATTGTCTAAGAGTGCTTCTTCAATAGAAGTGGGTTCAATTAGAGAAACTAATCCCATTTGAGATTCTTTAGAGTTTTTGAATGAAGATCTTGTTCTGATTGGATCATCTTTGTTTCCCAGAATTTTATCTTCTGGATGAGCCAATGTGCTTCTGGATTGTCTTTTTAGAATGGGTTCTTCAAAAGTTGTTGTGGCATTTGTGTTGTCTTTTTCTGTAGATGGTTGTTCTTCAGATGTTATGGTTTTTGTACCTGTAATTTGAACTTCTATATCTGCAAGAGACTCATTCTGCTTTGGCTTTTGGAGGCCAAACTTATCATCAAATCTGACACAAATAGATTCCACCACAATACGTGTTTCTGTGTTATATACTTTGTATCCTTTTGAATGTCTAGAGTATCCTAACATGAAACATTTTTTTGCCTTAGAATCAAACTTGTTCAGAGGATCATTAGTCTTTAGAATAAAACAAGTACATCCAAAAGGATGGAAATAAGAAATGTTGGGCTTTCTGTCCTTCCACAATTCATATGGAGTCTTCTCTAGAATAGGTCTTATAGAGATTTTATTCTAAATATAGCATGTTGTATTAACTGCTTCTGCCCAAAAGTGTTTAGCCATGTTAGTCTAATTGATCATGGCTCTGGCCATCTCTTGTAAAGTTTTGTTCTTTCGTTCTACAACTCCATTTTTTTGTGGAGTTCTAGGACAAGAGAAATCATGAGAGATGCCATTTTCATTAAAAAATAATTCTAGTTTTTTGTTTTTCAAAATCTCCACCATGATCACTTCTGAATTTTACAATTCTAAACTCTTTTTCATTTTGAACTTGTTTGCAGAAGGTAGAAAATACAGAGATTGACTCGTCCTTGTGTCTAAGGAACTTTACCTATATCCATCTATGATCACTAATCCATACTTCTTGCCACTGATTGAGGCAGTTTTCACTGGTCCAAACAAATCAATGTGCAGAAGTTCTAATGGTCTAGAGGTAGAAACAACATTTTTTTGATTTGAAAGCAGGTTTAGAAAACTTGCCTTTCTGACATGCTTCACACAGAGCATCTGAGCTGAAATTCAAATTAGGAAGTCCTCTGACCAGATTGAGTTTGTTAATCTGAGATAATCTTCTCATACTAGCATGCCCCTATCTTTTGTGTCAGTCACATTGCTCTTCATTAACAGACATAAGGCATTTCACATTCTGACTTTTTAGTTCAGAAATTTTTATTTTGTAAATGTTGTTCTTTCTCTTTCCATTAAAAAGATAGTTCTACCTTTCTAACTAACAGCTTTGCAGAACTTTTGATTAAAGATTATATCATAATCGTTATCACTTAATTGACTTACTGATAACAAGTTATGCATTAATCCATCTATTAACAGAACATTAGAAATAGAGGGAAGAGTACCATTACAAATAGTTCCAGAGCCAATAATTTTTCCTTTATGATTACCTCCAAAACCTATGTAGCCTCCAGCCTTAAGCTCAAGACTTTGGAACATATGCTTTCTTCCCGTCATGTGTCATGAGCATCCAGAGTCCAGGTACCAAGATTGGTAATTCAATCTTGTTGTTAAATACATCTACAACATAGAGGATTTTTATCTTTGGGTACCCATATTTTTCTAGGTCCTTGTTTGTTAGAGTTTACATAATTCTGATTGAGTTTAGTTTTCTCAATAGAATTTGTAGAATAAGATGATTTACTAGTGTATTTTAAATCATGTTTGTGTCCATATGTGAAGTGAGAGTTTAAAGGTGTGTACTTTATGACCATATCATTAGCTTGTTTAGATTGATGTGGTACTTCTCCTTTAGGTTTAACATATCTTATGCCTCTTCTACCATTTCTTCTAACTCCATAGATCACTGAAGCAATTTTGCTTCTGTTTATGTTTTTAGCTTTTTTTTTTAAAATTGTGATCATATTGTTGTATGATGCTATCAGAGCTAGGTAGAACTTCTGAGTCAGATTCTTTCTGAGCTTTATGTTTTTCATAAGAGTTTTCAAGTTTTGAAATGATTTCCTTTAGCTCATATTTTTTAGCTTTTAGTTTCCTAGTTTCTTCAGATTCAGATACTAGACAATGTTTCAGTTTTTTGTATTTGAATTGAAGTTTCTGATATTTTTCAAGAATTTCTAAGAGGTTATCTTCTAATTGAGATCTAGATAGTTTAGAGAATACCTCTTATGTTTCTGAGATTGATCCAGATTCTGATGAGTTGGTATCATCTGATATGTTGGCCATTATAGCAATGTTAGCATGTTCATTTTCTAATTCTGATTCAGCTTTAGAAGATTTTGAGTCATCCCAAGTGACCATAAGACTTTTCTTGTTGTCTTTGTTGAGTTTCTTCTTAGGCTTTTCTTTCTGTAGTTTAGGACAGACACTTTTGTAATGTCCAGGTTCCTAGCATTCATAGTATACTACTTTTTTGCTTCTTGACTTCTTGTAACCAGAGGATGATTCGGAGTGATTGCTTAATCTTCTAGGATTTCTGAATTTCTTTTGTCTGTGCTTCTAGAGTTGTTGACCCTTTCTGAAAGGAGTTATAATTCGTCTTCTTCTGATGAGCCACCAGAGCTTTCTTCTTCTACCTGAAAATATTTAGATTCAGATTTGTTAGATTTAAGAGCATCAGACTTACCTTTTTTCTGAGGTTCATCTTCTTCAAGCTCTATCTCGTGACTTCTCAGAGAGCTGATCAATTCTTTAAGAGATATTTTATTCAGATTCTTTGATAGCTTTAGAGCAGTGACCATGGGTCTCCATGCCTTTGGCAAGCTTCTGATTATCTTTTGCACATGATCTGCTGTTGAGTATCCTTTGTCCAGAACTTTTAATCCAGCAACCAAAATTTGAAACCTTGAGAACATTTTCTCAATTGTTTCATCTTCTTCCATTTTGAATGCTTCATACTTCTGAATGAGTGCCAAAACTTTAGTCTCCTTGACTTGAGTGTTTCCTTCATGCGTCATTCTCAGAGAGTCAAACATATGTTTGGCAAATTCTCTTTGTGTGATCTTCTCATACTCTGTGTGTGAGATGACACTCAAAAGAATTGTTCTGGCCTTGTGATGATTTCTGAACTCTTTCTTTTGTTGGGTTGTCATATTTTTTTCTTTCAATCTTCTAACCGTTTTCCCCAACTGGATGAGGGTAACAATCAGGTACCATATCCCAGAGGTCTCCATCACGAGCCAGAAAGAAACTTTCCAGAACATCCTTCTAGTTGTCAAAGTTCTCACCATCGAACACTGGAGGTTTGCCATTGATCTTATCATTCTGATTGTCGTTGTTGTTATGGAGTTGTTTCGTCATAGTGTTTTTCTTGAAGATCTTTTTCTGACACGGTTAAGTGTTAGCATCCAAAACCAAGTGCTCTGATACCAATTGAAGGGACGAAAAACACAAGAAATGGGGGATTTGAATTGGGGTTTTCAAAAAATAAAGGCAAAAACACAATAAAATTATCCTGGTTCGTTTGAACTCAAACTACATTCAGTCCACCCTCCAAGGTGATTTTTCCTCTCTCAGATGAGGTCTTAATCCACTAATTAATATTTGATTACAAACACAAATACCTATTATCAATGTCTTCTTGAGTCTACTGACTAAGACTTTAGTCACTCAAGGAAAAATAATTATTTTGGATTACAATGTGTATGATTTTGCTTCTAGAAAGCTATTATCACAGCTGTGATATTTTTACACAAAATTAATACAAATGAGAGTGAATAAAAAATAGGAGTGTTTGAATATGCGCGCAAGAGGTCATCCATTTTTCTTCCAAGTAACTCCTTTATATAGATAGATATTTGACCGTTGGAGACACCTAAAATTATTTTTGGATGATGATAAATGTCTTTGAAGAGTTTTCAAATATAGAGATTTTTGTTTGATAGCCGTTAAATCTTTGATACTCAATTAATGAGGTTGATTTTGAAATCAAAGTTTGCATTGAATGTGAATATTAGAGTTTGATCAAAGGAGCAACTTGTGTTAAGCGTGATACACAGTCATATCATCCATATAGACTTTGTGAATATTCTTTGTTGTAAAACTTATATCATATGTGAAGAACTTGTTGTTGCGTCAGAACTTCTATCAAATGTGAAGAACTTCTTGTTGTTGCGTCAGAACTTCTATCATATGTGAAAAACTTCTTACTTTATATCAGAACTTACTGCACATTAAAATAAATAATTTTAAGGAGCATATTTTGTTCTTTTTGAAATAAAGTAACGTTGTTATCATCAAAACTAATTAGAGAGAGTAAAATCAATTCTTGTTCTAACAAATGATATAGACATAACATTTTGATATTAGTTATATTTGTACCTATTAAATGTTGTGAATAAACTTCTTTGAATATAACATTTGTTTTTGTAGCTAAATAATGTTTATGTTTGTCATGAATTAAGATTTTCATTCATTTTTTGCTATTTATCCTTGAAATTGCAACATATAGTTGACCATGACTAAAAATCTCTTTTGGTAAATATAAACCAATATAGTCTAATGATTTTCTTTGAGACTTGTTAATGGTCGTAGGAAAAGAGACAATAATAAGAAATTGTCTTATTACGAGCATGAATGACCATGGTGATTGGAAAATGGATATATACATCCTTAACATATAAATGATATTTTTGTCTGAATTTTTTTTTGTTTCAATGACAAGATTAGAAAGTCGTGTAAATATTAGTGTTGTACCATTACATAACTAATGAGATTGATCCAAATTCCTCAACAACATGATAGTTATGTCTATTTTCAACTTGATTGAATGATTAGGCAAGGAATAAATTTTTAAACAACTTAAAAATTAAGGAGTTACGAGTTCAAAAGCATCAAAATTATTTTCTTCAAATTTTTTAATTGATCCAAAACATAGATAATATTACTTTTCATCTTCTATAGAATAATATAAAGTTATTTACAAATTTGTACAAATTTTTTAAATAAAATTGATAGTAAAGTAGTTAGGGAGTTTATTAAGAAGGACTTGATATAAACTTTGTGACATATTCATTAATATCATCTACTATCTAAATAGTGTAAATCAAGGCCGCTCTATTTTAAAAATAATGAGAATCTTTGTAGTTGTTAAGAATATAAGGATATGTACTTATAACAATGGATTTAATTGGATCATAGAAGTTAGATGTTAGAAACTCTTTGGGAATTGTAATTTCAGCATATCCATCATTTGACTTTGATATTTTTCAATCACCAATATTTACTATCCATTTTGAAATTTTTTGGATTTTCTCGATTGATAGAGTAGTGTATAGCCGCACATTCTTTATAAGTCTTAAAATTTTGTAATGATCACAAATTTATATGAAATATTTATTGTTACATGGACAATATCAAATATACTATCCCTCGATATAATATCACCACCAAACACAATCAATATTTTACATATCAATTCTAAAAACAGGTTAAATCTAATATTAAAACCTAATACTATGTTATCAGAACTTATTTATTCGATGTCATCTATCATTTATATCAACACGCCAAATATAATAATGTTGAATATGAATGAATGTATTGAGAAAAAGTTCAACATATTCAACTGAAAAATGAGATATAACCATAATTATAGTTTATAAAAAATGACATACATTATCTTACATCTTACATGTTAGTTTCCTATCTCAATTTGATGTCACTATATTTTTGAAATAATTTAAGATCTATTAGATCATTTACTATCAAATTTCTCGATATTGAGTCATTCTGTTCACACTATAGCTAAATATTTGGCCTTTAGCTTGACATAGCATGTTAAGAGTTTAGATGACATAGGACTAGAAAATGACATTATAACTGAACAAAATCTTCAACTTATTTTAAGTAGATTTTTCAAAACCAATTAAGCTCAATTAAAAAACCCTATTAGTCCCGCAAAACCAATCACCCATTTAATGACAAGGCATGATTTACAACCTCACCACACATAATCTTTTAAATTCCATTAGAATCTTTTTGTCAGTGTCTTTCTTGTAAAATGTGGTTGGTGTATACCAAATAATTCCTTACATCAATTATTTCCTTCATAGAAAGATCTAATAATTGAATATATATATATATATATATATATATATATATATATATATATATATATATATATATATATATATATATATATATTCTATAACATAACCCCTTCCATGAAGCCTATAGCTAGCCATAATTAAATTAAAATAATTATCAACTAGTAGTTAACTGGATTCTCTTGCGTGTGCATGGCATACAATTGTTTTCTTCCCATTTTCTTGTAAAATGCATGTCAGGTGCTTTTAAAAATTTAATATTTAAATTGTCACTAGCATAGAAGAATTAATAAAAAAATAATTAGGTATAGTTCAACCAATAATAATTTATTAAAATAATACGAAACCCAACTTTAGCATGGAATCTATAATCTTTATTATGTTTGGTTCAGAACATGATGAATATGAAGAAAAAAAATCATAGTAATTCAAAGTGACTTTATCTGTAGAAAAAAGACAGACACATATGTTTCTTGGGTTATGGTTTGGTTCTATGTTGATTGATTACGTGTTTGGAATATAAAGAGAGTATATCTAAGAAAATCTTTGGGCAAAGGAAAATCTGTTGTGATGTATCTTTCTCGGTTCCCATTGACATTACATTACATTACCCTTCCATGAACAAGAAAAGTTGAAAGGAACATAGCTTGTTTCATCATAAGTACTCTGGTCCCCAAAACCAAATCTTGCAAGATCCTCTTGATAATTACCCAATTTTGAGGATATTCTAGTTTGGGTAATATATTAATTATTTTGAAATTGTATAGTGTAATGTATATGCATCGATTGATAGAGAAATACCAATACCTACATTTGATTGGTTGAGGGAGGTGTACAAGATTAATTTGACATCTACCTTAAATTAGAGTTTTGGTTCAATTTGACATCCACCTTAAAATTAGGTTTTGATATATAAAAAATGTCAATTGATATGAAATAACCATTAATAGAAAGAATGAACGTGTAGGTTGATTTACTATGAATCTCGTGATGACGATGACGGTACAAATATACAGAAACAGAGTCCTAGAAAACAATCAACAATGCTTCATTGCTCAATAATTAATTAATTAATTAATATGTTTATGTTTCATTTCATTGCTTCACTTCACAGAAGAAATAAATAGTTGATGACGTTTCAAAAAGACGGCCAAATGTATGTAATCTATGATATGCTTGGATCGTATCTTTGAATTTGACATTTACCCATTTCTCTTTTTACACAACGTACAATCATCGGTTTCTCTTTTCTTAGTACACAAGTACGTCTAAGATTTGTTCTCTTTTTTTTTTATACTCACAGTACTTTATTTAATTGTGCTCTTTGAGACACGTGAATTTATAATTGTTGTTGGAAAGATTCTCGAGAATCGATTCAAGAATTGAAAGCCGAAAATAATAAAAATTTATTCGTGGATGAGGTAAATTCAAAGGTAAGAATGCGAGGCGAAAGATTAAGAAGGTGAGTTGGCATAATTTAAAAAAATAAGAAGGGAGAA
Organism: Lathyrus aphaca; assembly: GCA_963966055.1. NCBI lineage: Eukaryota > Viridiplantae > Streptophyta > Magnoliopsida > Fabales > Fabaceae > Lathyrus > Lathyrus aphaca. Next base: position 149,973,328 of record OZ014519.1, read on the forward strand.
ACTTGAATTCTCTGATATAGGACCGGTGGAAATCTATTATAATTTATAGAGAATTTTAATCAATCTCAGATGAATAATATTGTTGCGCAGTGATGATGGAAAGAAAAAATTGAGAAAAGAAAGAAAGAAAAACGATAGAGAAGAAGATGATTTTCTGCAGAGATCTATATGTCCACAATCTGTAGAACTTCTTTGATTCACTTGTAACTGCAAATCTGTAAATACAATATTATGAGTTATCTCTACCTCTATAAAATAAGGATTACTCCCTATTTATAGAATTATGTTAGTTTGCTCTCCAAGCCAAAATTCCAAAACTATAAAAGTCTAAAATTCTTATTTTAGCTAACACTACTAAAATAGCTCTAACTCGAAATTATGTGTTAAACAACCTGCTTCGACACTTCAACACACACACACACACACACACATATACACAAGGCTAATTCGACACTTCCTTGTTCTATCGAGCTACATTACTTCGACACAAGAAATTACAATTTAACATATCACCTAATTCATTGTGTTTAAGCTATCTATATTCATCAATAGACCTTAGCTTCTTGAACACTTCAATATGCAATTCCTTCGTCATGATATCTACAATCTGATTCTCAGTTCTGCAGTGTTCTAAATTCATAATATTCCTTTCTACTACCCGCTCTCGAAGATAATGGAATCTCATTTCGATGTGATTGCTTCGAGCATGTGCTATCAGATTATTCGCCAGATTGATAACTGACATGCTGTCGATCTTCCTGGTAATTGCTCCATGGCTCTTTGTTGTAATCTCTTTGACCAAATTCACCATCCATGTTGCTTGACATGCACAAAGAGAAACAATTATGTATTCTGCTTCGCATGATGACAATGCCACTACTGATTTCTTTCTCGAACTTCAAGCAACTGATGCACCACCTATCATAAACACATAACTAGATGTGAATTTTTTATCCTCAGCATCACTACACCAACATGAGTTAGTTTACTCCACAATTTTGTATTTTTTTTCCTTCATGAGTTGCAAGAAACAAAAATGACATAGCCAATAAATTTAATACTATAATCAACTTTCTTAGTTCCTGTAATTTTTTCTATGGAATCTTATATTTAAGAAAGATGATAGTATTAAAAATTCAATTTACTATTCTTTTCTCTCAATCCATCTTCTTTTCATTTTTTTTTTGAAATAGAATGTTAACTAAAAATAAAGCCCATCCACGATTCTTATCAATTTTACCATGACTAGGTGCTTATATTTTTTCTAACCCACGGGTACAAGTTTTTTTTGCTTTCCCTAATAATTATCCACAAATGTTTTAGTAGTATTATTTCTTACACATTTAACTGATTCCTTTCTTAAATCATCCTTCTAAGCATATATGCATTTCCTATGTAGTTATACTTCTAATTAATTCTAACTTCTCTTGATCAACTTTAACAAATTTACAAGAAGAAAAACTATGGCCGATGTTATGACATTGCGAACCAAAAAGTGGAAATTTTGGATAATCAATGTTAAAAAGAAAAGAAAAAACTTCTCTTTCAACCCATAATTTATGTCTGATTTTAGTAAATAAGTCAATATCAACTAGAATAGTTTAAAGCAATGAAAGTTTTGTACAATTCACTTATACAAAAATGACGTTTAACCTCTTATAAACCTACATCCTAGTAGAAAATATATTGGATGCAAATGGATTTTCAAGATAAAGAAAATCTAAATGGAAGCATAAAGAAGTATAAGGCAAGTCTTGTGGCTAAGGGATTTCACCAACAACAAACTTCTGAATTTCATGAAACCTTCCCACCTATTGTGAAACCTAGCTACCACCATTAGTGTCATCTTGTCTCTAACCTTCACATACAAGTGGACAACTCAAAAGATCGACATCAATAATACTTTCTTGGATGGTGAATTTCAAGAAGAAGTCTATATGTGTAACGCCCCGATTCGATTATTCTATTTTGTTGAGTCTTTTATTTAAATTGAGTAATAATTGTTTCAATTATGAAATTGGTGTGTTTATGTGATATGTTATATTATTTTACCGTTTTGAGAATTTTCGGGTAAAATTAGATTGGAGGGTATTTTAGACATTTGCTAATTAATGATAAGTTAGAAATTAGGTAGAATTATATTTTGTGAGAAAAATGATATTTGATGAGGAAATAGAAAATAGAATAGAAAGTTATAAGTTGTGAAAAAGAGAAAGAAAAGAAAAAGATAGAAATAAATAGAAGAGAAAGAAAAGGAGGAAAAGAGAAAAGAAGAGAAAAGAGGAAAAATTGGAATTCTTCAAGATTGCTCCTAGGAATCGAAACAATCGGATAAGGGTGTGAAATATTGTTATCTTAACCTTGTGTATGATTATGTATGTGTTAGATTAATTGGGTTTTTGTTTTGGAAGAGTTTAGAGAATGTTAGGTTTTAGGGTTTTTGAGGAAAATCTAAGAAATTGGTAGATTAATCGGTTAGAACTTGATATAATCGAAGTATGATAACTAATACATGTTAATGATCATGTTTATGGAGGTTTAGTTGAGTTTTAGAGGTGTTGGGGCTGAGTGCTGCGTAGCTGAGATGTTGCTGAAATCGCATCTCTCGCTCAGCGAGTTTTCCAGAGACTTTCTCGCTCAGCGAGCCTGGGAGTTTTTGGTTTGGTGTTTTTGATTCGTAACTTGAGTTTCGGTTACCCGTTTTTAGTGTTCTTTATATCGATTCAAAGCTAAAAATAGGTAGAAACTAACGATGCTAAAATATGTAGTTTTTAGCCGACTTTTATTCGATTTTTCCGATAAAACGTAATTGTGTTAGTTAAGGAATTGTGGGATTGTTTGTGGTATGGTGGCTGTTTGGAAAATAAATGCATTTCGTGAAGTGAATATGAATGCATGTTGATAGTGAGAGAGTTTGTGGCCATTTGGTGTAATTGATGCGAATGTGTATAGTCTGTTTGTAATTGTATGAGGTGAATGCATAATTATATTGTGAATATGTATGCATTTTCAAGAATGTTGTGTGTCATTTTGCATGTGAAGCATACTGTATGCATTCTTGTGTTGTGGGATTCTATGTGAATCTGTTGTAACATCGTGTGCCCATGTGGGGTGTGAGCGATGATTACAACACGATTGTGTGCCCATGTGGGGTGTGAGCAATCAAATTGTGTGCCCGTGTGGGATGTGAGAAATCCATAAACATTATGTGTCCGTGTGGGGTGTGAGCAATGGGTGATTTATTCACAAATGATTGTGTGCCCGTGTGGGTGTGAGCAATCGGATTGTGTGTCCGTGTGGGATGTGAGCAATCCATAAACATTGTGTGTCCATGTGGGGTGTGAGCAATGGGTGAACATCGTATGCCCGACGGGGAGTTACTTTAGGTAACGAGCGATGATTCCAATAGTTCCTGAGTGAACTTGAGATGATTGAGTCGGTACCGCATTGCATTTGCATAGAGTCGTGAATCAATCTCTATGATTTACATTTATCATCTATAATTGAATATTGGTGAATAAACATGAATAATGTATGTTTATACGGAGTGATAGAAATTGTGAATAAACATGAATGTATATGTTTATGTGAAATGGTGAAATTATGCATGATGAATATGCTTAGTTTGTTTATATACATTGTGATGTATATGTGTGATGAGAAATGAATTGTGGTGAGAAATGTATATGTATATTTTTATGTTAAGATATATAATTATATGCATTGTTATTATGATAATATTTCTCACTCTTCTGCTGTTTTATGATGCTCTATGAGGCATTGCAGAGTAGGTTTGCTGGTTGTCTTTTTGTGAAGCGTGTCTTCATTCTTTTGGTCGGTCGGCTCTGATATGTAGCACCGGGTAGCTAGGGTCGGCTTGATGCCTTTTGTGATGCATGTGTGTATGTATCTGGGTGATGAATGTTTTATGTAAACATGAATAATTGGTGAATCAAACTTGATTATATATATATAATGTTTGATGTTGATTAATGTTTAGTTTCCTCTATTATTTTTAATGTTGAGATATGGGTGTAAGGATTAAATCCTTCTATTGCAAGTTACCCCAATGTTGCATATCGTTATATGAGTAGGTGTTGGATGTTTTAACTTCACGGATAATGTGGCATGCCTCTTTTATACCATGTTCCAATTATACTCTGATGGAATTTTAATATATACCTAATTGATTAATTGATTATTTGGGGGTATAGAAAAGGGGTGTTACATTAAGTGGTATCAGAGCCAGTGTCGATTCAGTTGTGTCTGTCTTGTTGTTGTGATGATTGAACTTTTGTTTAATCTTGTTGTTGTCTTTGGGAATAATCAGAATATGGCTGGTAAAAACGACAATGTGATGGTTGCTGCTTTGGAAGCAATGGCTAGGGCGGTGTAGGGTGCGCCGAATGTGAATGCTAATGATGAGTTCAGGAAGAATCAACCACCGGTCTTCAAAGGAAGATTTGATCCCGATGGTGCTCAGAATTGGTTGAAAGATATTGAAAGAATCTTCAGAGTCATGGACTATGTTGAAGAGAGTAAGGTGAGACTTGGCTCTCACATGCTGAAGGAAGAAGCCGACGATTGGTGGGTCGGTAGAAGTCAAGCTCTTGAGGAAGAAGATGGAGAGATAACTTGGGATGTTTTTCGTGTTGAGTTCTTGGGGAAGTATTACCCTAAGAGTGTGAAAGGGAAGAAAGGGATGGAATTCCTTGAACTGAAACAAGGTAGTATGTCCGTGGTGGAATATACTACGAAGTTTGTGGAGTTGGTTCAGTTTCATCCTCATTATGCTGCTACTGCGGCTGAGTTCTCGAAGTGTATTAAGTATGAGAATGGTTTGCGTCTTAAGATTAAGAAAGTTGTGGGACATCAAAGAATAAGAAGGTTTTCGGATTTGACGGAATGTTGTCGAATTTTTTAGGAAGATAGCAAAGCTCGTTCTACACATTACAAGAGTTTGAATGAGAGGAAAGGAAAGCAACAAGCTAGAAGTGGACCTTATGTGACACCCGCTGATAAGGGCAAGCATATGGGAAACTTTGATAAGAGATCTGGTGGAGGGTGTTCTGGTCCCGTTAAGTGTTACAAGTGTGGTGATTTGGGTCATAAGTCCTTTGAGTATGGGAAGAACATAGTGAAATGTTCTAACTGTGGAGGTCTTGGACATGCTACTACCGAGTGTAGAAGGAATGTTGTGAAGTGTTTCAATTATGGAGAAGTGGGTCACATTAGTACGAAGTGTACTAAGCCGAAGCAAGCTCAAGCAGGCGGAAAGGTGTTTGCATTAGCAGGGAAGGACACTACTAGTGCAGACCGTTTGATTAAAGGTACATGTTTTATTAATAGTACGCCTTTAGTTACTATTATTGATACGGGAGCGACTCATTCGTTTATTTCTCTTGAGTGCGCCAAGCGTTTGAATTTTTTTATGTCTTCTTGGAGTGGTGAGATGGTTATTGAGACTCCTGCTTCAGGGTCGATAACTACTTCTTTGGTGTGTGTAAGTTGTTCTTTGACCATGTATGGTAAACATTTTGTTATGGATTTAGTTTTTTTGCCGTTGGAGGGTTTGAACGTAATCTTGGGTATGAACTGGTTTCAATTTAATCGAGTTCATATAGATTGCTATCATAAGTTAGTAAGGTTTACTTCTTTGGATGATGATGAAGATGAGAGTTTCCTATCTACGAAAGAGTTAAAGAAACTTTTAGTGGACGAAGCTCAATTGTTTGGTTTGTTTGCATCATTGTCAGTGGAGAGTGAAGTGGAGCTCAGTGGGTTCCCAGTGGTGTGTAATTTTCCAGAAGTGTTTCCGGAGGATATTAAGGATGTACCACCAAAAGGAGAAGTTGAGTTTTCTATTGATCTAGTTCCGGGTACTATACCGATTTCGATGGCACCGTATCGTATGTCAGCTTCATAATTGGTAGAGTTGAAGAAGAAATTGAATGACTTGTTGGACAAGAGATTTGTTAGGCCGAGTGTTTCTCTTTGGGGTGCTCCGATATTGTTGGTAAAGAAGAAAGATGGAAGTATGCGGTTATGCATTGATTATCGACAGTTGAACAAGGTGACAATTAAGAACAAGTATCCGCTTCCAAGGATCGATGATTTGATGGACCAATTGGTTGGTGCACGCGTTTTCAGTAAGATTGATTTGAGATCAGGATATCACCAGATTCGTGGGAAAGAAGAGGATATTCAGAAGACGGCTTTTAGGACACGATATGGTCATTATGAGTATTTCGTGATGCCATTCGGAGTTTCTAATGCGTCGGGTGTGTTTATGAAATACATGAACCGTATTTTTCATGAACAGTTGAATATTTTTATGGTTGTGTTCATCGATGACATTTTGATTTATTCTAAGTCTCAAGAAGAGCATGAAGAGCATTTAAGGATTGTGTTACAGATTTTGAAAGAGGAACAATTGTATGCTAAGTTGTCAAAGTGTGAGTTTTGGTTGTCGGAAGTAAGTTTTCTTGGACATGTTATTTCCGATGGTGGTATTAGTGTTGATCCATCCAAGATTGATGCGGTAATGCAATGAGAAGTTCCTAGATCGGTTACGGAGATTCGAAGCTTTTTAGGCTTGGCGGGTTATTATCGGAGGTTTATTGAGGGATTTTCAAAGTTGACACTTTCATTAACGCAATTGACTTGTAAGGGAAAGGCTTTCATTTTGGATATTCATTGTGAAGAGAGTTTCAATGAACTTAATAGGAGGTTGACAATGGCTCCGATCTTGATTTTGCCAAATCCGACGAAACCATTTGTGGTGTTTTATGATGCTTCATTGTTTGGGTTAAGTGGTATTTTGATACAAGATGGAAAAGTTGTGGCTTATGCTTCAAGACAATTGAGAGTACATGAAAAAAACTACCCTACGCATGATTTGGAATTAGCGGCCGTGGTGTTTGTTTTGAAAATTTGGAGGCATTATCTTTATTGTGCAAGATTTGAGGTTTTTAGTGACCACATGAGTTTGAAGTATTTATTTGATCAAAAGGAATTGAACATGAGACAAAGAAGGTGGTTAGAGCTTTTGAAAGATTATGATTTTGGTTTGAATTACCATCCGGGTAAGGAAAATGTGGTAGCTGATGCCTTAAGTCGCAAGTTGTTACATATATCCGCATTAATGATAAGAGAATGGGAACTCTTGGAGGATTTCAGAGACTTGAGTTTGGTTTGTGAAATAACGCCGAGAAGTGTGAGACTTGGTATGCTACATGTTACGAATGATTTTCTTACAACCGTTTGTGAAAAGAAAAAGTTGGATTTGAAGTTTGTTGATTTGATGATGAATGAGAATGAGTATTTCAAGGTTGATAATTTTGGAGTTTTGAGATTCCGTGGTCGTATTTGTATTCCCGATGATGTGGAGTTGAAAAAGATGATATTGGAAGAGGGACACCGAAGTAACTTAAGTATTCATTCGGGAGTGAATAAGATGTATCAAGATTTGAATAAGGTCTTTTGGTGGTCCGGATTGAAGGGAGATGTAGCTCATTTTGTGTATGCATGTTTGACTTATCAGAAGTCTAAGGTAGAACATCAGAAGCCTAGTGGTTTGACACAACCGTTGGATATTCTGGAATGGAAATGGGATAGTATATCGATGGATTTTGTCATGGGATTGCCGAATACGCAAAGAGGTCATAATGCTATTTGGGTGATTTTTGATAGGCTTACTAAATCTGCTCACTTTATTCTGATTGATATTAGTTATCCTTTGGAGAAGTTAGCCGGGATTTATGTTTCTGTGGTTGTGAAGTTGCATGGAGCTCCTAAGAGTATTGTATCATATAGAGATCCTAGATTTATATCGAGGTTTTGGGAGAGTTTACAAAAGGCTTTGGGTTCTAAGCTAAGATTGAGTTCGGCTTACCATAGTGAAATGGTGAAATTGTGCATGATGAATATGCTTGGTTTGTTTATATACATTGTGATGTATATGTGTGATGAGAAATGAATTGTGGTGAGAAATATATATATATATATATATATATATATATATATATATATATATATATATATATATATATATATGTATATTTTTATGTTAAGATATATAATTATATGCATTGTTATTATGATAATATTTCTCACCCTTCTGCTGTTTTATGATGCTCTATGAGGCATTGCAGAGTAGGTTTGCTGGTTGTCTTTTTGTGAAGCGTGTCTTCATTCTTTTGGTCGGTCGGCTCTGATATGTAGCACCGGGTAGTTAGGATCGGCTTGATGCCTTTTTGTGATGCATTTGTGTATGTATATGGGTGATGAATGTTTTATGTAAACATGAATATTTGGTGAATCAAACTTGATTATATATATATATATATATATATATATATATATATATATATATATATATATATATATATATATATATATATATATATATATATAATGTTTGATGTTGATTAATGTTTAGTTTTCACTGTTATTTTTAATGTTGAGATATGGGTGTAAGGATTAAATCCTTATGTTGCAAGTTACCCCAATGTTGCATATTGTTATATGAGCAGGTGTTGAATGTTTTAATTTCACGGATAATGTGGCATGCCTCTTTTATACCATGTTTCAATTATACTCTGATGGAATTTTAATATATACCTAATTGATTAATTGATTATTTGGGGGTATAGAAAGGGGATGTTACAATATGCAACAACCACTTGATTTTGTGAATTCCAACTCAGCTCATATGTGCAAATTAAAGAAGACACTTTATGGTCTAAAGAAGACCCCAAATACATGTTATGAGAAGCTACATCTAATTATACTTCAATTTGCCTTCTCATCTAGTAAGTGTGATCATTCACTTTTTTGTCTAGAAGCATTAAGATATCACACTATATGTACTTATTATGTTGATGATGTTCACTTAACTAATATATTTTCCAAATAGATTCATGACTTGATAATCAAAGTCCCTAATAAGTTTGTATAGAAAAAGTTGGAAACACCTAAATATTTTCTTGGTATTGAGGTGCACTATCAATCAAATGTATCAATGCTTCAGACACAAACAAAATATACCAAAGATATACTATCTAAAGTTAAAATGGTTGGTGCTAATGGTGACAACAGTCGTATGTCAAAATATTGCAATTTTAAAAAGCATGAAATTGACACAATGCCAAATCCATAACCGTACATGTCAACAATTGGAGCTCTACAATATGTTACACTAATTGGATCCGATATTTCCTTATGTGTAAATAAGGCACCAGTACAAAAAGTATATACAACAACGCCCATCTTTCCTGAAGGACCGTGGTGACATCTATCTCTAAACTCATGCGCCAATATTTTTATTTATTTTTTAGTTAAAAATTATTAACATATTACCACTATTAGTTAGTCTATCTGTGGTGATATAATCAACATTTCATGGGTTCGAATCTCAGTGTCAACAAATAATTTATTTCTTTAACATTTTAGTTGTGCCTTTCTTTTTTATTTATTTTTAAATTAAAAATGTGATATCATTACGGTTGTTTAAATCAACTGTTGTGATATATTTTTCATTTTGTTTTAAAAATTTTAAAGGTTTAAAACTGACGTTTCCTTATAAAATTTCATTAAGTAAATTATATATCACCACAGTTGTTGTAAGTGACGGTGGTGGTATCTCTTATTCATTTTCAAGTAACACATCTAACTATATTGTCTCTTCATTTGCCATTTTTTCCATTGAGAAACTAAATAATAAGATTTCAACTCTAACATTCATCTTTCAGCGTTCATCGATCATTAACGAAACGACACACAATTTTAACCCTAACATTAGTTGTTCATCATTCATTTTTGATTTAAACTGAATGCATCAACCATATCTTTATCTTCGACGTTCTTCGTTGCCATTTTGCTCATGAATCGTTGAGGAGGAAGACAATACCATCATGTTTGCTCAAGAACTATCATCACATTTACTTATTCATCACGAAGAATCTCACAACATAATCTCCTTTACTTATTCATCACGTTTTCGATTCATACTTTTTCCCCATGCATCTACAATAACTTTAGTTGCCATTGTTGTTATGTTGTTGACGTTGAATGTTTAGGGTTGTCGTTGTTGAATGTGTATGATCACATTTGATTAATATTTTTTTGTTGTTATTGTTATTTGATGAATGTGTATTAGAGACATTTGTTTAATCTTGTTTTGTTGTTGTTGTTGTTGTGTTTTGTTTTCTTGTTGTTGAATGTGTATGATCGCATTTGATTAATATTTTTGTTGTTATTGTTGTTATTTTTTTGAATGTGTATTAGAGATAATTGTTTAATCATTTGTTGTTGTTGTGTGTTGTTTTGTTGTTGTTGAATGTGTATGGTCATATTTAATTAATATTTTATTGTTGATGTTGTTGTTATTTGTTGAATGTGTAGAGACGTTTGTTTAATCTTGTGTTGTTGTTGTTGTTTGTTGAATGTGTATTATCAAATTTGTCTGGTTAAGATTGATTCAATATTTTATTGTTGTTTTTAACCATATAGATGTCGTCTTCTTCATCTTCTAGCGACGAAACTCGTACAAATGTTTCTCAAGATGGAAGGAAAAGAAAACAAAGAGGTGCCACAATGATCGCTCGACTAAAAAAAGTCCACAACTTTGCTTGCAAATTTAGGATCACGTTTGATGTGTTTTATGTAGTAGTTGATGGTGATTATTCTTCTAATTTTAAGAGATATGTTGCGTTCCTTGGATGTAGCAAAATCAGTATATTGATAGATGATTGGAAAGAAGCTCCAACGAATGTCAAAGATAACATATGGACAAATGTTACGATATTAATTTTAATTTTCATCTAATTGACATCACTTTCTATAATTTATAATACATACTTATTGATGTAAATGTAGTTGATTTTTGAGTTTACCGATGATTCAAAGTTTTAAAAAAGATTGATCAGTTATGGTGGTACGTGTTGGAGGGGCTTTAAGTCACGGTTCACACGTGACTACATCACGAAGTCTAAGCTTGGTCTTGAGCATCCATGAGTGAGTTATAATTATATTTCGAAGAAGGTTTGAAAAATGTTTGTGAAGTCTCGTCATTCTAACAAATTCATGGTTAGTACTAATCTTATTTTTCTGATAATTTTATACTTATGATTTATAGATACTAATCATGTTTTCACTATGCTTATAACAAACTAAAAGTGAACCAGGAAAATAAAATAAGACAAAAACATATAACCCCATAGATTGTCTTGTAGGGGTTGCAGAAAACTTGAGAAATCAATGATTAATGAAAAAACAACAAATGAGAGATGAGGACTCCATTAGTTGTGATCACAATCCACGTGAAACTCGTTGAAGTGTAGTTAAAAGGATTATAAGATACTTAAGTGGCACTGTAACACATGTTCTAATGCTCTCTCTTTTAAATCCATTTAAAAAATTCTTTCTAAGAGGTTAGAGTGATTTAGATTGGCCAAGTGATCTGGATGATAGAAGATCAATGTCGAGTTCATGTGTTTACTTTAGTCAAAATCTAACTTATTAAAACTCAAAGAAGTGGCTGGATCAATTGTTAAGGTTGAATATAAACTCTAACACACACCATTTCTGAATTGATATAACTTAAGTCACTCTTATTTTAACTACACATCAATTATCTATCTCCAACTTTGATGTGTGATAATCTAAGTGTAACAATGTTGTCACATAAGTCCATACTAAAATCAAACACATTGAATTTGACATTCATTTTATACCTGAAAGAGTGATTGCAAGTAAACTCAATTTTAACATATATTTGGTTCAATTCATATGCAATATGCTCTCACAAAACCTTTACCAACTTTAAAAATAAAGTCCAAACTCAGGGTTGTTTTGTGGGAAAGTATTATAGCAAACAAAATAATGTAATTGTTTTGTTTTGGTATAGTTACTTAGAGTTCAATAGATTTGGTAAAAACAAATAAAAGTATGTAGCTAAATCTATGGTGTGCATAAATAGTTACTCACCATTAATTTGAAAAACAATGAATAAATACTAATAAACATAAAAAGACCTTGTAATATTTACTCTCTCAAGTTTCATAGTATATTTAGGGGTGAAAATATATCAGGTAAATTAACAAGGGTTTAAGGCCTAACCTACATAAGTTAAGGTTAAGGTCATATTAGATTTTTTTTAATAAAAAAAACTTAGGTATTATTATAAATCTACTTAGTTAAATATACTAGGTCGCAAATCATAGAAAAAATCTTATAAGACTATCAGGTCGGCCTATTTATTAAATATGAATGAATTTATTATTTTTATATTGTATTTTATTCTTTATATTAAAATACAAAATTAAAACTTAGTTATATTTAAGAACTTATAGAAAAAAATAAATCCTATGAATAATATTATAAGGTGTTTTCATAAGTTCTCTCAAACAAATTATCTCATAAAATTTATGCTATTAGGCAAACTCAGATAGTTAATGAAAATAAATATTTAGTCTCATTATACTTTTGATTCTCTAGTCTATTTAAACATTTGTTGAATTTTTTATTTACACATATTTAAATGGTATGAACTTTTTATGTAGACTAATAGATCAATCAGGCCTTCGAAAAGGTCAGACGGCCAAAACGTAAGTCTTTGATAGATTATAGGTCAGACTTAGGCTTGAAAATTTTTAACAGGTCAGACTCAAGTTTAACAATGCTTAGCTCAATTCAGCCTATTCTCATTTCTAAGTGTATTCAATAGACTTTTAAAACATGTTAAAACAATTGAAAAAATTTATAACATATATAAAAATAATGTTTATATTTAGAATTAACAACTGTCATAAAATCTTTTCCCCCTGCAAGTTATTATAAAGTCAGCAATTTTCAATTATTAAACCTAAAAGACAAAAGATTCTTCTCTCTCTGAAACAAACACCTATTTCCATCTTTTATCATGCAAAGTCTTCTTCTATTCTATTTATAGCCCCTCTCTCTTTCCTCTTCTCCCACAAACACTTCATCACAAACCAAAAACTCTCTCCTAATTTTCTCTTATATTCATTCTCTCCATAAAAAAAAATGGTTATGAATTACCCTTTTCCAATATACTTCATTCTCTTAATAATAACCATACCACGTTTAATATCCACCGTTGGAAAAACCGAGCAATGGAAATCCTCACTACCAACAGAGCTATCCACAAACACCAACATATCAGAAAAACTCACAAACGATCCAAAAGCCCTTGAAGAAGCTTCAACCGACTACGGCAACCTCGTACACGATTTACCAGCAGCGGTGTTCCGTCCGACAACCGTGAACGACATAGCATCTCTCATTAAACTGTCCTTCAACAGTTCTGTCCCGTTTCGTATCGCAGCGAGAGGACAAGGCCATTCGACGCGCGGACAAGCCATGGCACGTGACGGCGTCGTAGTTGTCATGAAAGGATTAAGAGAACAAGATGGTGATGTGGTTAAGAATAATATAAAAATGAAAAATAATGTTAATGAGGGGATTGAGGTTTTTGGAGATTCTAAGGTTGGATACTATGTTGATGTTGGTGGGGAACAACTCTGGATTGATGTTTTATATGAAACACTTGAATATGGACTTGCACCTGTTTCTTGGACTGATTATCTTTACTTAACTGTTGGTGGAACTCTCTCTAATGCTGGAATTAGTGGACAAACATTTCGTTATGGACCTCAAATTTCTTCTGTTCATCAATTGGATGTTGTTACTGGTATGTATATATATCTAATATTTTTTATATCGCGGAGAAAATGATAATAACTACTAAAAACTCAGACAAACAACCGATAAATCTAGGGTTTCAACCTAACAATATCTGACTTTTGTCGTTTATGTTAGAATTTGCAAACCTATATATAAGTATATTTTATTTGATAATTTGTGATTAGGGTTTTATTATATTGATTATATGTTCTAAGTTTTTTAACAAAAAAATATCAAAAAATGCTGATATCGATGCAATTTATTTTCCGTTTTTGTGATAAAAAATATATTGTAGGATTAATTTATATTGTGAAGACCGCAATCAATGTTGCTACGTTTGTAATGATCGCAATCTCGAAAGCTTTTACCCGATTATAACGTGTCCGCGGTCCGTTATTAAAATCTTGGATGGACCAGTTGTGTCACGATCCATTTGATTTTAGATAAAAAAAAAAAGACAGATAGAAATGGAGAAAATATCGAACTTCCATGTGCATTTTGGCTTTACAATGCACAGTGACATATAAAGAAAAACTTTTCTAGCTTCTTTTTATAAAAAGACATATGTTAAGCTTTAAACAAATAATCTGTTTTAGTTTTAGTATCATAAAGGTTTTCATTAGATTCCATCACTCAAATATTTTTTTGTCTTTTTATTATAAAATTTCTTGACTTGTTTTGGATTTTTTCTTCTTCTTCTTTTAGAATAGTATTACTCCTCTATTTACTATTACTACCAAATTTCGTGGTTGTTAAGAGATTCTTGTTGGGAAATTTCATGTTTTTGAAAAATTCTAAACTATAGACTCAGTTCACATTTGTCGACTTAGTCTACTCCTATTTTTTTTTTCTTTTTATTTTATAGATTTTGGATTTTGTACATTGTTTTGGTCCAAGTCTACCTAGGTCAATTCCTTAACTATAATAACTTCAATTAAAATAATAATATTTCGAATTTTACCCATGTGCTTGTTAAAGAATATGTATGCATGCAAGTATTTTATTGTTTATTATATATTATATTATCATATAAAATTTATATAATATATTTTATTAAAATTGAATTAATTGTATATAATATTTTTTATTTAAATTTAATTAATTGTAAATAGTATATTTTATTTAGTGTGTGTAGGATATATTTATTTTTGGTTAATTCCTATTAAAATAGAGTATTATAAAATTTTTATCAATAATAAAATATTGTTAAATAAAACTTTTAAATATTTTTGTCATGGTTGATCTTTGACAAAATCTGAAGACCCTCTTAAACCCACATACATTCAATACATATAATACATATATGCATAAAAAAATTATATTAAACATACATATATCTCTTTACTATATATGATATTTGATATGTATTTACATGACCATATGATGATACATATTTATAAAATATTGTTTTTAATCAAATAATTAATTTATACATAATAAAGTTTTATTGTATGGTACTTTTTTTTCAGGAAAAGGAGAATTTGTAACATGCTCTAAACAGAAGAATTCAGAATTATTTCATGGTGTCCTTGGGGGTTTAGGACAATTTGGAATAATAACAAAGGCAAGAATTGCTCTAGAGGCAGCACCAAAGAGGGTAAGTACACTTTTAAAAATAGAAAGAAAAAAAAAAAAAAAAAACTAAATATTTTTGTCTTGTTGCTATCTTGTTCTTCCAACCATTCATAAGAATAATCCCAATTCTTCATGTTCTCACATTAATTGTTCAACCATATATCAAAATCAAACTTTACAAGAGCATCTAATAATTGTCCTTGTATAGTATTTTTCTCATCCATGAACAAAAAATACAAAATTTAATATGAAACAATATAGTTATAGCCACATGTATATAGATAATGTGAGATTCATAAGATGGAAAACAATTAAATAGTTGGAGAAAATTTTGAGAAGCACTTTTATAATGATTGTGACTGTAGAGATGAGACCTTATAAGTGATTGTGCCAATAAAAAGGGCCATATAATTACCTTTGTCCTCGTTGTCCTTTGTTTTGTATTCTTTACATGTGCATGACTAGGTTTTTGTTTCCACTATAATGCTTCTAGAATCAATTAAAAGCAAAAAAACAAATCTATAAAAGTCTTTTTTGAAATAATATATAGATATTTTATAATTGATGGTGAGTTTTTATTTGATTGGTTGCAGGTAAAATGGATTAGACTTTTGTATAGTGATTTTTCAGTTTTTACAAAAGATCAAGAAAGTTTAATTTTAAGGAAAAATAGTAAGTTGGATTATTTGGAAGGGATGGTATTGATGAATCAAGGACCCATAAATAATTGGAGATCTTCTTTCTTCCCTTTAACCGACCATAAGAGGATACTTTCCCTAGTTACTCAACATAGGGTCCTCTATTGTTTGGAAATTGCCAAATACTATGATCACCATTCTGAAAACACCATCAACAAGGTACATTTTATTTTTAAATATATATCTTATGAAAAACACAAATTTTTTTCAATTCCCTTGTAATATTAAATGATCCCAACATTTTAACTTTAGCTCAGTTTAATTCAATGATTTAATTTAATCAACGGTTTTATAAATAGTTCTAAGTAGGATTCGAGATGCCTGTTATGTTAATTGTTTACTGTATTAATTAATTTTTTTTTTTTTTTTAGGAGATTCAAACTATGGTCCAAGGGCTAAACTATATCCCTGGATTTTATTATCAAAAAAATGTATCATTTGTTGAGTTCTTGAATAGAGTGAGAAGTGGAGAGTTAAAGCTTCAATCACAAGGATTATGGGATGTTCCTCATCCATGGCTTAACATGTTCATACCAAAATCAAGAATCATGGATTTTAACACAGGTGTTTTCAAGAACATACTTCAAAAAAGAAACATCACCACAGGACCAGTCTTGGTCTATCCAATGAATAGAAACAAGTAAGTTTACTCGTTCTGAACAACATATAATCCAGATACACTGATTATTTAATGAATTTTAAAAGTATATTTTTTCTTATATTATGGATAGAGATAATAAGTAAGAGGAATTTTTTAATTAATTAATAATTTATATATCTTTTCAGGTGGGACAATAAGATGTCAGCAACAATACCAGATGATGAGGATGAAATCTTTTATGCAGTTGGATTCTTGCACTCAAGTGGATTTGATAACTGGAAAGCCTTTGATGCACAAAACATAGAAATCTTGAAATTTTGCAATGATGCTGAAATTAAGTATAAGTTATATCTTCCCCACTACAGCACACAGGAAGAGTGGAGAAACCATTTTGGACCTAAAAAATGGAAAAGTTTTGTACAAAGAAAACATCAGTTTGATCCAAGAATGATTCTATCACCAGGACAAAGAATCTTTAACAATAATTAAAATTATATAATATATATGATGGGACTGCATGCATAGCTGGATGATCTAAATTTTAAACGTTGATGAGAATCATAGCTTTTTTATTTTTTGTACTTTGTAATATTTAATTTTTGGTAGAGGGTGGGGTTATGTGTGCTGCATGATTTTGGCACATATATAAATCAGGTTATTCATACCTTAGATATGTTAGGTTGACAGAATCATTTGTAAAATATGCACATATCTAGCTGTATCTTTTTTCTTTGTCTAATATTAGTACATATTAGTATTCCTCTTATCTTCATTATAATTTTTTTTTCTTTCACTTTGTAGGTGTTATGAATAATCAATGTATTTAGATTATATATTGTTGGATTATTATGAGGAATATTTATATTGGATCAAGAACAATATACGAATGAGAGAGATGTTATGTATTTTCTTAATTTTAAGGTGATAGGAGTATGATTCATCTCATTTATAAAATGTTTAACTTCCATTTTTTTAAGCAATGTGAGATTTTCAACTCGCATTTATACACAACAATCTCTCCCTCAAAAGTTCTTTGATCCACATACACTTGTAAAGCTCTTTCATCCACATACACTTATAGCATTGTTGCAGGCACTACGACGGAACACAACGTCTGACCACCAAATTGTTAGGAAGACTTCTGATACAAGGAATTGATCCTTTAATTGAGCCTTTGACTCTGATACCACAGTTAGGTCATCATAAGGAGCATCCACATCTGGTCAAGAACAACATATAAGTGAGAGACACCACATATTTGCCAAAAACTTTAACGTGATAGGTGTGTGAGTCCTCTCACTTATAAAATGCTCAACTTCCAATTTTTAAAGCAATGTGAGACTTCAAACTCACACTTGTACACAACAATTTATTTAGACTTATAGATGATATAAAATTTCTCATATTTGTAGGAACCTTGAGGATCAACAACAAATATAAAATGACAAATCGAACAAATAAAGGCACAAAAACACTTAATATTTTAACCCCTCAAAACGAGAGTAAAAACCACAATTAGTCCATATCAAAGAAATAACTCTATTATAATCAACTAAGGGTACAAGAGAGTCTTAAAGTGATTCACAAACTAGTGTTAACAACCGCAAATCCCAAAGCAAACTAGCATACAAATAAAAATAAAAGATGAAAATATTACCAAAATCTGCAGCTTTAATGTGAAGCAGATATCTCTCGGCTCAGGTCTTGTTTTGAAATTCTGAACGGTCAAAAGTTAGATACATGTGTTGCGAAACTTCCCTCCATACTTAAGCTCGATCCGACGATTAACAAATCTGAGATCGTCGACTTAGTGAGATTGGTTGTAAAAAAACGAGAATAGGTTTCTCTCTTCTTTGCTCTCTTTTGAATCCTTATTTTCTCTCTATCTCTCTCAATCCTAAATTAATCCTCTGCACTTAAATAAGTGGGACAAATGAACTAATCATTTTTGAGTGTTTCTCCATATTGGAAGGGACCCCAAACTCAACATATATAGATTAAATACATTGATTAATTATTACACTTAACTCCATTCTAATTCTTTTACGAAATCAAATTAAAACTAAACCTAGTATATTATTTGTTGAGATAATTATAAAAGGAAGATCATCATAATCAATTATTGGAACAACAGTCACTTTGTTAAGATGGAAAGAAAGAATTAAGATAAAAGACGAGACTTGTTGATTTGAACTCAAATAGGATATATATATATATATATATATATATATATATATATATATATATATATATATATATATATATATATAAACAAAATCATATTCGGATACCACAATTTAGAATCTGATTACCAATATATGGTATTAGACTACCATGAAACTTGAATTATAAGTTTCATAACACACCATATTAATTACAGTTTTCTAATACCTCCAATCTCCTTAATTTCTTCAATCTATTAAATGTCAGTTATTACACCTTTGGTTAGTAGGTCAGCCACTTGATCTTTACTTTTAAAAGGTTTTAACTAGGGATGGTAAAATTATCCGTATCCGCGAATAAAATTCGTCATGGATATGAGGCGGGTAACTTAATGGATATCCACTGATAAAATAAATGGATATTTAAATATTTGTTTGTTAATGGATATGGATATGAGTTTAATGATATCTGTACCTGCGAATATCCATATCCGTTAATAAATTATAAAAATCATTTAAATATTATTAATTTATTATACCTTATTTTTTTATCTATAAAAAATTAGTCTTCTTATATTTCTTACTTTTTTTGAAATTTTCTTTTAAGAAAACCTTTCACATTTCATTCAAATTCTATTAGTCATTTCATATTTAAACTATTCAATATTTCATACCTCAATTCAACAATTTCACTTTCGAACCAACTAGTGTCGTCATTCCTCTGTCAAACCAATATCTTCTTCCTACTCCTTGATCGTCCACTATTAAATTAAGAGTGAATTATATGAATGTTATATGATAATAACTTTTTGTGTCTTTAAAATAATTTTAAAATAATTTTTTTTAAATAATTAAAATATTATCCATGGATATCTGTAAATATCCGCGGATACCGTTAAACTCACGGATTACACGCTTAACGGATATCTGCATGGATACTGTATGGATATGGATATCATTTTTATCTAACGGGACAAATATGAATATCATAGTATTCGTCTCCATGGATATCCATTTACATCCCTAGTTCCAACTTTGATTTCCCTCAAATAATGAAACCTTATCTCTATGTGCTTACTTCTCCCATGATCAATGAGAGTTTTATCAAGATTAATTGTAGACACATTTTCAATCTTCAATGCCACCTCATCATACTTCTCAAAATAATGTTATTGTATAAATTTCATCAACCAAACAACTTAACAACAATGATGTTGAGTGTACTCAGCCTTACATGATGATAGTGCCACGACTGATTCTTTCCTTAAACACCAAGAAATTGGTGCTTCTTTATGTAGAAAGATGTACACTACCATTGATTTCATATCATCCTTGTCACCACACCAATCAGAGTCAGTGTATCCAAGTAACTTGCATCTTTTTCCTTATCAAGTGTTTGAAACAAGATCCTAAATTCCATTGATCTTTTAATGCACTTAAGGTTCCTTTTGGATATAGCTAAGTGAGAAACTTTTGGTTTCTCCATAAACCTACTCATAATTCCCACAATATATGTTAAATATGCTCTTATATTACACAAGTATCTCAATGATCCAGCCAGCCTTCTATATTGTGTTGGATAATTTCATGTCTCATCCTCTTCTTTTGATAGTTATAGGTTTGTTTACACATATGTTGTGTAGGTATTGTAATGTTCCATCTTAAACTTCTTCATAATTTCAAAAGCATACCTCCTTTGATGCTTAAGCAACCCTTAACTTGTCTTCTGAAATTCAATGCCATGGAAGTATGTAATATGGATAAGATTTATAATTTCAAACTCCTTAATTAGATCACTTATAAACCCTCAAGTGAAATCTTAATTATTTCATGTGATTATCATGTCATCAATATAAAGATAAAGAATTATCACTCCTTTGTTTGCATTTTTATTGATATACACTTCATGTTCATATACACACTTGCTGATGCCTAACTCTTTTAGAAATCTATCAACCTTCTAGTTCCAAGCCCTAGGTTCCTGTTTAGGCCATACAAGGCTTTCCTCAATTTTTATATTTTTTATTCTTGACCTTTGAAACAAAACCCAGAGCATGTGCTACATACAATTCTTCTACTAATGGACCATTCAGGAATGTTGACTTGACATCCATTTGATAGATAGACCAATTATTTTTATTTGCAATTGCAACAACCAGACGAATGGTCTCAATCCTTTCCACAAGTTCAAACACTTTCTCAAAATTTATGCCTTCTCTTTGCAAATATCCATTTGCCACTAATCTAGCCTTGTGTTTGATAATTTCAAATTTGGTATTTGTCTTAACTTTGAACACTTGTTTCACATAAATTGCATTATTCCTTTAAGGTAGATCACCCAACTATCATGTCTTGTTCTTATCATCTTACTCCATATCTTATTTCATTGTATATATCCATTTGGGATCACTTAATGCTTCCTCTGAATTCACAGGCTCAGATTCAGCAGTAAGCATAAAATGGATAAGATCACCATAATCAATTACTTCATTATCAAGAAAGACCTCATAATATTGTAATATATAACACATGTCTCTCTTCCTTGTTTATCTCCTGACATTTTCTTCCTCCTGGTCCCTTCTTGTGGTATCTTTTGATTCTTCAAGTATTTCTTGTATTATAACATGTTTTTAGTATTTAATAACCCCAAGCTTGTATTTGAATACCACATGCTGATAGTTTTTTATTTCATTAAAAATTACCTATCTAATAATCATAGTTTTATTCTTTACCACGTCATAAATATTGTATCCACCTAGTGAGTGATAATTTACAAGTATCATTTGCTCTCATTTATCATCAAGTTTTACTCATAATTGATCAGGGACATGTTTGTAAGGATATGACCCAAACACTTTCAAATGACTTACACTTGGTTTGATTCCTGACTAAGCTTCCTTAGGAGTCATGTTACTTAGCTTCTTTGTTGGACACATATTCAACAAGTATGTGGAACTGGACACAACTTCTCCCCATAATTCTCTTGGCAAATGCTTAACTTTTATCATGCTTCTCACCAAGTTTATGATTGATCTATTTTTCCTCTCAGCAAATCCATTTTGTTGAGGTGTATAGGTTGGCACTATTTCATCGACAACACCTTATTGGTCACAATATTTTCCAAAATCAATTGAAACATATTCAAACTCACTATATTTCGTCAATGTTTTGATGTTGTGACCACTTTGTCTTTCCACTATGGACTTGAACTTTATGAATTCTTCAAATAATTCATATTTACTCTTGATTAAGTATGTCCATATCTTCCTACTAAAATCATCTACAAATGTGACAAAGTATTTGTTCATTCCTATTTAATCCACTTTCATAGAGTCACATACATCATAATACACCACATCAATCCAACACTTGGTATTCCTTCTTGCATTTTTCCTAAAGCTGCCTCTATGTTTCTTAGCATAAACACATTATTCACACACTTCTAATGGTATAGGTATCTTTGGTAAACCTGAAACCATACCATTCCTTGACATAGAATTGAGATATCTAAAATTAAGATGCCTAAGTCTATAATGCCAAATCAATTCCTCTCTACCAGCAGTTATTCCTAAGAACCCATGCTCCATCACATTGAGCCCAATTTTGAAAGTTATATTATTTAACATATGGGCCTTTAGGATCAAATTGCCCATTTGAAACTAGAACTCTTAAAACCTTTTCTTCCATGTGAATCTTCTAATTATTTTCAAGCAATTGGAATATGCTCAAAATATTACACTTGATCTTTGGAATGTATAACACATATGAAATTAAAGAATGCTCATCATTCTTTCTCTTGATTGATACATCGACAATCCTCTTTACTGCTAGAGTATTATCATAAAAAATTTCACCTTTTTCTTCATTGCTTGATTGATCTTTTACAAACCAATCCTCCCTTCTAGTCATGTGAATTGAGCACCCCAAGTCAATGTACCATTGATCATTGTATTCAACATCTTCTCTTGTGGTTACAAGCATATTTTCTTCAATTGGTAATTGAATACAAGATATTGGTATTCAACTACTAGTTACCTATATTCAAATACAACATCCTTCATCAGTAATCACCACCAATAAGGTGTTTTCATCATCATTTTCTTCTCTAACAAGCTTTGCTTCATCGTCTTGTAGATCTTTCTTGTTGTCATAACATTGGTCATCAAATTACCCAAACTTATGACAATTATAGTATTTATCATTTCTCTTATCAAGTTTCTTCTTTCCACCTTTTTCTCTATAGTCTCCACCGCCTATATAACCATTATTTGATCCACCATGATTTTTCCAACCTTAATCATTTTGGGATGTTGCTTTGTTGGGATTTCGAGAATGTCTACCATCATTGTTGTGATATCATCCTTTGCCTCTATTTCCATATCAATTTTAATTTCCTCTCGTGTCTTCATTGAATTGTGCTTGTAGTGCAACCTCCACCTTTGCCTTATCATTTCTTCTTTCGTCCATTCTTTATTCATGTGCTTCAAGAGAGATCTGTAATTCTTACTTGCTCATCTTAGAAAGATATTTAGACTCCTTAATTTACAAAACCACATTATTAAATTTTAATGTTGAAGATCTGAAGACTTTTCCAACCATATTTTGTTCACAGGTTGATTCTCTGCATGTTTTGATTGATTCACCAATCTTTTAATTCTTGTTACATAATAATTATTGCTTTCTTTCTCCTCCGTCTGAATCAACTCCAATTACCTTTTGTGAATTAATAACCTCACCACCTTTTCCTTCTATGCTCTTGTACACAATTTCTCAAGAATTTCCCATGCTTGTTTTGAAGATTCACAATCTCCAAGCTTTTCAATCCATCAACACATTGATGTATTAGATACAAAGATTTGTAATCCTTCGTCTTCTCATTCTTATGAGTAGAACATATTGATAACCAAACATTACCTTCATCTTATTTCACCACTTATCATAATTATTTGCATCAAGAATTATAAGGTTTGTAGGTATTCATTTTGTAACACCCTTTTTACACCACAACAAATTAAAATATATTATTTAAATATATCAGAGTTCAACACAAAAGGGCATCACATATTCAACATGATCATAAATAAACAACATGTATGTGTCATGTCCCGTAACACGGGTTACAAATTCATCATAAATAACACAAATTCCTCAATTCATGGCAGCAGATCAATAATCAACAACTTAAATCATCATAAAAGAAAGGGTACAACTATAATCCCAAAACAACATCATCAAGTGTTATTATTAAAAAAAAAACAAAGTAAACCAAGCGTTCCCCAGTGTTACATGAATCAGAGAAGGACACCGCCTAGACTCTATAAACAATGAGAGACGCACTTCAAGCTACTTCTGAAACTCTGAACTATTCTTGAGAATCTGCAGGATGGCGTAATAGACCATCACGAAAGGCAGGCAGGGTGAGTAATCCATACTCAATATACATAATATAAAGACGGACTTAAAAGACAACATGTAATCATACATCATTTCATCAATTCTCACCCACATACAACATCAACAAGTCACGTCATCATACAACAAATGCAATCATGTTGTGCCACATAGAACGAAATGCAACTTCATAAATGCATGTGGTGCTGATTTTCAACATGTGATGGACACTGGCCATCTACCCTCCACAAGGGAGCACAATATAATGAACAACACCTCAATCCACACAATGGGATTGAAGCCTCAATCAACATAAGGATGCCATGAATGCACGATGCAACAACAATAACATAATCATCTTCATCAACATTTGCATCAGCATTCATCGTTATATATTTACTTCAGTTGTTCACCTTACTAATACTACTTGGCATCCTTTCACATCATAACATCATTTCATCATTATTATTACACATTTAGCCTAACATAGAATGGTAATAACTCCCAGCAACAATACAACAACATAGCACAACAAAACAAAGCATCACAAGTCATCCAACAAAAGAAAATATTTTTCAAAATACTACAGGTCTCGCTAAGCGGGGAGCTAGATCGCTAAGCGAGCAACTCTCTGTTTGTGAACTTTCAAAATACTCACTTGCTCACTAAGCGAGCTCCTGCTTGCTTAGTGAGGAGGAAAATTTCTGCTGAAAACCCTGTGATTTTCTGCTCAACACAGCCACACCCAAAAACCCTCAAAACATCAATTTGCAGCAGAAAACAACAGAAAACGACATTACAACTCATTATCATCATATAATCATCTCTTACAAAATCTAACAACAACTAATCATCATAATCTACCAACAACTTGCCCAACCCTAAGGTTTCCCCTAAAAAAACCTTTTCTCATAAGACAATCTAATATTATGAACATTGAAAGTGAAATACTCCCCATACCTTGATCAATCGAGCTTTCCCTTTCACTTCTTGAGCAAATCCCTCTTTATCTCCTTGTTCTTCAGAGCAAACCTTCACCTTCACCAAAATACAATTATGAGAAGTTTTGATCGTACTCCTCTTTCTCATAAGCTACTCAAAAGACAACCTTACCCCTTAGATCTCCAACTTCTTTTATTTTATTATTTAATAATAATATTTAAATAATACCCACTTATTATCATATCATTATTTTAATAAAATATTTCTTTTCTTAAAATTCCACAAATCCCACAAATTACCACTTATTCATAAATAATTACATAAATAATTAAATTATGAAATTGGGGTGTTATAACTCTCCCCCACTTTAGGAATTTTCGTCCTCGAAAATGTTACCTGAAACGAACAGAGTCGGGTATGACTCCTTCATATGATATTCACGTTCCCAAGTCCAACTTTCACCTGTTGGTCCACCCCACAATACCTTTACTAAGGCTATCTTTTATCCTCTCAACTGCTTCATTTCTCGGCCATCTATCCGCAATGGTAAAGCTTCAACAGTCAGATTATCTCTTACCTGAACGCCGTCCATCTGAATCATATGTGATGGATCACACACATACTTCCTCAACTACGACACATGAAACACGTCATGTAAATTCGCAAGCAATGACGGTAACACAATATGATATGCTACCTCTCTGATCTTTTGTGAAATATGATACGGACCAACAAAATGCAGTGTGATCTTCCTAGACTTCAAGGATCTACCGACACCAGTCATTGGAGTAACTCTCAAGAACACATGATCTCCTTTTTGGAACTCAAGCACTTTTCTTCTCTTATCATGGTAACTTTTCTGTCGAATCTGAGAAGCTTTCATCCTTTCTTGTATCATCTTAATCTTCTCAGTCGTCTCTTCTACAATCTCAGGTCCAAGTTTTGCACTCTCTCCTTATTCATACCAACACAATAGAGTCTGTCATCTTCTTCCATACAACGCCTCATACGGTGCCATTCCAATACTGGCATGATAAATAATATTGTTGGCCAACTCAATCAATGGAGAATGACTATCCCAAGATCCTCTTTGATCCAATACACAAGCCCCCAGCAAGTCCTCTAAAGATTGGATATTCCTCTTTATCTGAGCATTTGTCTGCAGATGATAAGCAAATATCATCCTCAACCTAGTGCCAAATCATCTTGTAAACTCTTTCAAAATCTCGAAGTAAACCGTGGATCTCTATCCGACCCAATACTCGATGGTATCCCATGCAACTTCACAATCTCTTCAATATACAACTTAACTAGCTTTTGCATAGAATGATTAATCTTCATTGGCAAGAAATGGGTTGGCTTAGTCAATCTATCTACGATTAACCAAATAGAATCATTTCCCTTAGAAGTCTTCGAAAAACTTGTCATAAAATCCATGGAAATGCTATCCCACTTCCATTATAGAATATTCAACGGCTGCATCATACCTAATGGTTTCTGATGTTCAATCTTTGACTTCTGACAAGTCAAACATGCATACACAAATTTAGTAACATCCTTCTTCATACCGGGCCACCAAAACAATTGTTGTAGATCATGGTACATCTTTGTAGCACCAGGATGGATACTCAATCAACTTCGATGTCCTTCTTCTAAGATACTCTTCTTAATTTTCGGAACATCAGGAATACACACTCTATCCTGAAATCTGATCACACCATTTTCATCAACTCGGAATTCACCCACGTTTCCTTGGTTAATCAAAGTCAATTGATCAACCAACTTCAAGTTAGATTGTTTTCTTTCACAGATCCTTTCCACAATTTCACTTGTCAAATTCAGTATTCCAAACTTTACACTCTCAGACGTAGCTTCACACAACAAACTCATATCTCAGAACTGTTCAATCATTTCAAGTTCTTTCACCATCAGCATCAACGTATGCAATGTCTTCCTACTCAAAGAATTTGCAACCACATTTTCCTTACCAAGATGGTAATTCAAATCAAAATCGAAGTCTTTCAACAATTCTAACCATCTTCTCTGCCTCATATTTAGTTCCTTCTGATCAAACAAATAATTCAAACTCTTGTGATCACTGAACACTTTGAATTTCAAACCAAAAAGATAATGTCTCCAGATCATCAACACAAACACCACAACTGCTAACTCCAAATCATGCGTATGATAATTCCTTTCATGAACTCTCAATTGTCTTGATGCATAAGCAACCACTTGACCATTTTACATCAAAACTCCTCCAAGTCCCATCTTCAACGCATCACAATACACCTCAAATGACTCATTTGGATTTGACAAGATCAACACGGGAGTAGTTATCAACTTCTTCTTCAACTCTACAAAACTCTTTTCACACGCAACATCCCACACATAATCTTGGCTCTTCTGAGTCATCTGAGTCAAAGGTAGAACCAACTTGGAAAAACCTTCAATAAATTTCCTGTAATAACCTGCTAAACCTAGAAAACTTCTAATCTTAGTAGCAGACTTAGGAGTCTCCCATTGTAACACTGCATCAATCTTCGACGGATCTACAACAATTCTACTATTGGAAATTACATGTCCCATAAAACTTACTTCTTGCAACCAGAACTCACACGTTGACAACTTCGCATACAACTTCGTCTCTCGCAACACTTGCAACACAATCCTCAAATGCCCTGCATGTTCCTCTTGTGTCTTGGAATAAATCAGAATATCGTCAATAAAGACTGCCATAAATTTATCCTAGTACTCATGAAAGATTCTATTCATGTACTCCATGAATAGACCGGGTGCATTGGATACACCGAACGACATCCCTGTATACTCATAATGATCATACCTCGTTCTGAACGTTTCCTTCGGAATATCATCAGACTTAACACGAATTTGATGGTAACCTAACCTTATATCAATCTTGTTGAATACACAAGCTCCCACCAACTGATCCATCAAATTGTCGATTCTCAGAAGTGGATACCTATTCTTGATAGTAACCTTATTCAACTACCGATAATCAAAATAACCTCATGCTACCATCTTTCTTCTTAACCAACAACACTGAAGCACCCCATGGAGAAACACTAGGTCGAACAATTTCTTCTCTAACAACTTTTCTAGTTCCTTATTCAACTCACTCAATTCTAAAGCAGACATCTGATAAGGAGCCATAGACACAAGAGTAGTACCAGGTAATAAATCCACTGCAAACTCAACTTCACACTCTGGAGGTAAATCACTTATATCATCCGAAAATACATCAGGAAACTCTTGAACAACCGGTAATTCAATACTCGAAGTCTTTCCTTCGATTGTAATGATGCAAACATTTCAAACACCCGAGCTTCATCTTCTAGTAATTCATCTACTTGCTTGGCCGTTAAGAACATCAGCTCACCATGATCACCAATTTCAGAAAACTCAACAGTCTTCACATAGCAATTGATATGCACAAAATTGAACTCTAGAAAGTTCATTCCAAGAATAACATCAATTTGGTGTAAAGGCAAGCACACCAGATCCATCAAGAAGTCCTTCTCAAAGATTGTCAAAGGAAACTTCAGACACACAAGTGTTGTAGTAACAAAACCATTAGTTGGCATTTCTATTACCATACTACCTTTCATACTAGACAACTTCAAACTCAACTTATTAGCACATTCAAGAGAAATAAAAGAATTTGTATCACCAATATAAATAATTGCAATCAAATCAAAACCATTAATAAAACATGTACCTCGAATCAGGTTGTCCTTCTTAGGAACTTCAGAACCACTCAAAGCAAACACTCTACCATTGGTATGAGAAGCAGTAGCAGTCTTCTTTGGCTTCTGGAATTGGGTGATGATATGTCCCTGTTCACCACAATTAAAACAAGTTGGTCCTTCGTTTGGACAATCACCAACCCGATGACCTCTCTTGCCACACCTGTAGCATCACACTACTGGATTACTGCACGCATTCAACTTGTTATCAGATTCACCACACTTATGACACTTAGGAGGAATGAAACCTGCTCCCCCACTTGGATTCTTCCCATCTGAAACTTTCTGCTTCACCTTCTCAACTTAAGTCACATAAGGCTTTCCTCTAAATTGGCCTTTCACTTTCTTCTCACTTAGTTGTTTGTAGTGAGCAGATCAAGATCAACTATCTTCATCATAAATTCTACTCTTGTCCACCAATTCAGCATACCCATGGATCTGCTGACATCCAATTCCCTGTTTTATCTCTGGTCTCAGCCCACTCTCAAACTTGAGACACTTCGACAGCTCAGCATCAACACGGTTGTAGTGACGATAATACTTCACCAACTTCTCAAACTTAGCAGCATACTCTACCATTGTTATACGTCTTTGCTTCAACTCAAGGAATTCTATCTCCATCTTACCACGAGCATCTTCCAGAAATACTTTCCCAAAAAATCCCTCTTGAACACTGCCCAGGTCACTACAGTACCAGCATCCTCCAACCGCTGACTGGTATTATCCCACCAGTCTTCAACCTCTTCAGACAACATGTGGGTACCAAATTGTACTTTCTGCGATCCGTACATGCCATCACCCTAAAGATCTTCTCAATTTCATTGAGCCGATTTTATGCATTATGCGGTTCATGGTCACCTTCAAACACTGGCGGACTGTTACTCTGGAACCTTTCCAAAGCACGAAACTCATCCTGTTCATTGTTCCTAGTAGTGGCCTTAGCCAACATCGCAACAACTTCTACAAGAGCATGCGTGTTGTTTCCATCCATTATGCACAACACTCATAACATCAGAAAAGAATAATTGTTAACAAATAACGACCGACATAGACAAAAAAACGACACACGACCAGACAGACCGACCTGCTCCAATACCACTAATGTAACGCCCTTTTTACACCACAACAAATTAAAATATATTATTTAAATATATCAGAGTTCAACACAAAAAGGGAATCACATATTCAACATGATCATCAAATAAATAACATGTATGTGTCTTGTCCCGTAACACGAGTTGCAACTTCATCATAAATAACACAAAGCAAAGCAGCACAACAAAACAAAGCATCACAAATCATCCAACAAAAGAAAATATTTTTCAAAATACTACATGTCTCGCTAAGTGAGGAGCTAGCTCGCTAAGTGAGCAACTCTCTATTTGCGAACTTTCAAAATACTCACTTACTCACTAAGCAATCTCCTGCTTGCTAAGCGGGGAGGAGAATTTCTGCTGAAAACCCTGCGAATTTATGCTCAACACAGTCGCACCCAAAAACCCTCAAAACATCAATTTGTAGCAGAAAACAGCAGAAAACAGCAGAAAACAACATTACAACTCATTATCATCATATAATAATCTCTTACAACATCTAACAACAACTAATCATCATAATCTACTAACAACTTACCGAACCCTAAGGTTTCCCCTCAACCCCCCCCCCATTTCACATAAGACAATCCAATATTATGAACATTGAAAGTGAAATACTCCCCATACCTTGATCAATCGAGCTTTCCCTTTCACTTCTTGAGAAAATCCCTCTTTGTATCCTTATTCTTCATAACAAACCTTCACCTTCACCAAAACACGATTATGAGAAGTTTTGATTGTACTACTCTTTATCATAAACTACTCAAAAGTGAATGGCTCACACACTGTTTTGAAGAGCTGATAGTACAGGGTGGCTACACAAAAGGAGTTGTTTTTACTATATGCGATAGCTAATCACAATCCTTTAAGTGTGGCAGCGTTTGCGGCAGATTACTTGGGACGAGTGGGATGAGCCACATCCGATGGCATATCTGTTGGAGGTATGATTACCCATATAGCTGAACACCTGGGATATAACCAGGATAAACTTGGTGAAACCCCAGTCGCGGGTAAAACCCTCCGGTACATGAACTCATTGGTTCAGTAAGGTATGATCGCCTTAACTAATGGTTATTATTCATTATTATGTTCTGGTCAGTTATTGATGTATCTGCCTAACCCCCATAGTTGTGGGATTGATGATGTGAATACTTGGTGTTATGGAGATGTTGTCCTTAATGTAGTGGACAAGCAGGAGGATGACACTTTTAATGTAGGTACCGAAGTACTCGACAGTTTCTGGACTGAATCGGAACCGCATTAGATGGTTCCCCATCATACTAGCGATCCCAGTATTAGATCCTTCTCTATGACACATGACTGGTGGACTGTGTTAAAAACCGAAATATGCGATATTATAGGGGAACAGACCCGCCAAGGAGATGAGCAGACCCTTTAGGGAAAAAATGGTTGGGGAAATGCATGAATGGATGCAGCAGATGCGGTTGCACTACCCACCTCCTCCTCAGTGAGGCTCTATGAGTCCCCTACTGCATTTAATCTTAAATAGTGAGGTCACTGTTGAGTTCAAGTGTGGGGGTATTTATTTATGTGCTTTATGTTTGCTTTTTCTTATGTTAGTTTTTATTTATTGAGTCTATTTATGTGTTTGTTGTTGGTCGTGTTTGAAAACTTCTGTGATACCTCCCAAATTTGAACTAATAAGAAAAATGAATTGAATCTGTTGACTTGTATTTTTGAGTGAGTGTGGAGAAAGTATATAGAGGTTTAGGGAAAAGGAGCTTTATAAGGAACTTGGAAAAATCTGAAAACTTAGGTATGCCGCAAAAACCCTGAATTCTTTGAGTAAGGAGACGAGTCCGACATGTAGATTTGTGCCATAGTGCTTGAATCTTAGAAGTATTCCCCGAGTAGTTTATTATGACAGTTTGGAAAAATTAATAAGAAATGCGTGTACAAGGTTGGTCGAAAAAAATAATAGAGCAAAGGCACCGAAAAAATGTGAATAAAGGCAATTAGACAACTAGTCCTTCTAAGTTAGGTAACCCTCAGCCGGTTATTCAACTTAACGGCAGTTGAACCTAAAAGTCGCCCCAAAGTGGACAAATAAGCGCCAATGTGCGAGAAAAAATAATGGTTCCTAGGAAAAAATAATGGGCATGTTAGCAAGGCCAGCAGCCTGACACGGTCGCCCGTGTCAGGGCTACTGAAGTGAATTTTTCTAATTTTTTTGGAAGTGTTGATTTGTGGATCATTGGTCATCTGAAAGGTAATTTTGGATATTTCGCATATTTTTAGTGATTTGACTTTATATTACGCTACATTAGGAAGACTTGTTTTTTTAAAGCTAGAATATTGGAATTAGTTTGTATTCTTGAACGGGTTTTTGGAGAACGATGATCCCTCAACAGCGGAAGCAATTGAGGATCCAAGGAATCCAATTCACACTGTAATGGCTTTACTTATTTCTATGTTTTTATCGTTGTTATTATGAACATGAGAGGCTAAACCCTCCAAGACTATGGGGTGTCCCTGAATTCCTATTGTAATGACATTGATCCTTATTTTATAATAATTTCACTGCATTTTCATTATCACTTTGTTGTATGAGTTCGTAATGCAAACCTAAATTGGAAAATAAGGTTTAGATTTATGGTTAACCGTGGGTGGGAATACCCCAGCTAACGCTTTTCATTCAACGATATTTTATTAGATATTGCCAAGGAATTGGGATGCCATAATTTAACCGTAAAACATTTGGTATTCTAAAAGCTTGGTATTCTTCCTATACAACCAAGGAATTGGGGTATAGAGGGAATACTAAAGGGTTTTCTTTAAAGGAATTTTTGAAAACTAATATTGAAATGCGGTAATGATATAGCCTTATGGTGAAATTGCAATTTCTAAGGAAATTTGTCATTATAAGGATTTTCATATACCTTCCCTAGTTTTATTCTCATATTTGTCATCACAACTTATTTCTATTAAGCGATTTTATTTTGATTAGTATAATATCAAAATCAATTAAAAACCAACCCTGAGATCTTTTGTCCAATTGATTTACATAGAACTTATCTATTCTTGCACAGTCCTCAAGAGACCGATGTAACACCCCATTTCTACCCGATTTTAAATATTAAATCAGAGTTATAAAATTCACCAACAAATATGGGATATCACATTTTTCCAACTTTAAAATCAAATACAAACTTCATTAATGGAATTACTTTAAAAAACAACGCAGCGAATCAACAAGTTTCAACTTTAAATAACTTCAATAAATTCAACATCAAAATACTTCAACTTGGTTTTTCTAAACACAAAACAACTGAAACTAGTTCATAAACTTGAACAAAATCCACAAAGACAAAACATGCGTTCATCCCCCCGAAGTGCTACGTATCAAAGCAACAAACACCGACTTGAGAAAACTAGCTACTTGAATCTTGGTTACCTTCACATTACCAACAGAGGGCAACATTCAAACAGAAGGGGTGAGATATCGAATAACATAAACAGGATACAGTAATCATTATGTAAGCAAGATAATCATATAATCACACTATCTCACACAACAAGCAACATCAACTTACAACTTACAACTAACAACTGTTAACAACATAATAAAATGTGACTCAACTTAAATGCATGTGGTATCATTTAGAGTAAACTCCCAACGTGAAACATTGCAAGTTTATCGAGGCATCAACAACTTATTTTCCAATCTAGGCCAACTTGAATTGAGCAATACGCTCCAACTTAAAATTATGCAAATGTGTGCAACTATTATTGGCATACCACAACAACGACATAATCAACAACATAGCAACATAAAAACTTGAACAAATCAGAAACATGAATCAACATTGGTCATAAGACCTGCAACTTAATAATCTTTCCCAAAATCGGGACAACACGACTTATAACAACATTAACACAACTTCAACGTGAAAACGACAATTTACGACTTAATCGATTAGATTTCTAAATTAATTATTTTTAATCTTAATTCTAATATAATCAACTTATTTTATCTCTACTTAAGGTCTCAGATCAAACCGACTCGAAACGGATGCGAAAACAGGACGAATCGCCAAAAACTGCATTTGTTTGCACTCACTCTGCCTATACGTGTAATGCCTATGCCCATACGCGTAATTCCTAAATTGATACGCGTAATGCCTTGCGTAAGGGGACTTGTTACACGTAATTCCCACCTTGTTACGCGTAACACCAGATCTATTACGAATTCCACCAGAATGCATACAATTCCAACTCTACTACGAATTCTCACAACTTCCTCATTCTATTCAATCCTAAATGGTTTCTACATCAATTTTAACCTCAAAAAGCTATGTATCTAATCATCTATCAAGTTATGCGATCGATTTTATGAACTCTAACTTCTTTCTACACGAATTATTGCAACTAATAGCCCAACAACACAGACAACGGAATACATCAACGATTATATCAGCAATACAACAAGAACAACATGTTTTTTCATCAGATATCAACATGAAATCAACGACAACAATCCGTACAGCTATAATACCTCAAAATTTTCCCTCTCATTTCCTCAACATTTTGCATAGCATTTTGCATTCATAAATTCATAAAATAACCAAAAACATTGCATCAAACATTGCATAGCTGAGGCATAGGCATGTGATTAATGATTGGAGCAATTGAAGACTGTACATAAGCAATCAAAGGGCCAAAAAGCTTCCCAACCTTGTGCAAAGGGTTCACAATATCCCACAAGTCTGCACTTGAAGCCACGAGCCATGGAAAGATTCAGAGTTGATCGGAGGAGGCAAGCAGTGCAACATCTCCTGATGAAAGGGCCAAATTAGGGTTTCACTTCTACGGGGCTTCGGCATGAAGTTTTGATTCAAAGTGGATTCCTTTGTCTTATATATGGTGTCAAGTGCCTAGGGTTCAAATCTCGTCCGCAAATTCATTTTGGAAGGGGTTCGACTGGCCGGATGTTTGAAAATC
Organism: Lathyrus aphaca; assembly: GCA_963966055.1. Lineage (NCBI taxonomy): Eukaryota > Viridiplantae > Streptophyta > Magnoliopsida > Fabales > Fabaceae > Lathyrus > Lathyrus aphaca. The sequence continues at coordinate 150,008,227 of OZ014519.1, forward strand.
GAGGAATCGGGGAAAAGGCAACCGAGCTAGGTAAAAAGGGTCGACTCTGGACTTTTAAGATCGAGATCATGAAATTAGGGTTACAATGATCCTATGGTTCAAATTTGGTCAAGAAATGATGGAGGAATCATAAAAAAATCAAAGGGAAACCTCATTTGAAAAGTAGTTGGTTTTGCATTTCCCTCCACTTTTCCTTCCACTTTCTTTCCACACTTCCTTTCATTCTTTCCATCTTGCTTTTCCATTTCAATTCCACTCCATTTCCCTTGGAAACTTCCACCATGTTCTACCATCTTCTAGAGTATTCCAAGGAATATTCCCTTTTCCAACCCTAACCCTAACTAACTACCAAACCTAATTTTGGATCTCAAGCCTAATTTTTGGGCCTCAAACCAAGTTCCATTCCAAACCTAGCTCCTAGCCTAGCCTCTATATATTCCTTAATCACTTCATTGTTGAGGTTTCACACAATTTTCCAATTTTTCACTCTTTGACAATCACTTTTTCTCTCTCACTTTTCCTCCTTTTTTCCCTCCTTTCACTAAAGCTTTTCAAATAAGCTCTTCAGGTTTCACATTGAAACTTGAAGATCTTGAAGCTTATCCTCAACCTCCATTGTTTTTGTGGATTGGAGAAGAAGAAGCTACTGAATTTTGGTGAAGGTTTCGACTTATCGGAAGTGTACGAAGATCCAAACATCAAGAACGCATTTATTTTGCGGTTTATCGGTTTTCTCGGTTTTCTCTTCGATTAAGCTCCGATTCTTGCAACAATTACCGAAGCACTTCTCTGTTTCGTAGGTTGGTGAACTAAATCACTTCTTCTTTAAGTTATTCTCTTCATCTCGCCACTTCGGCATTCTTTAAGCGTTTTTCCTTTTGCTTGCAATCGATGTCATTTTCATTATATTTTGCTTGCATGTTGTGATTTTTGTTGGATTAGGATTTAAGGTGTATATAATCATAGGTTCTATCATGTGAAAATAAGCTCCAATTAAGTAGAAATTAGTGTTAGCATGTTCCTAGATATGTTAGGGGTCATAAGAAGTGGGTTTGTGGCCAAAAGCACTTATTTCAAAGAATTTTTTTCAATTATGTTCAGCGTTAACTGGTTAACGCATTTGGTTAACCGGTTAACGCGTGCGTTTAGCCACAAATTAGTGTTATCCAGGGTCCGTTAACCGGTTAACGCATATGGTTAACCGATTAACGCTGTTGATTTTTGTTTTTTTAGCTTATTTGATTGCTCATTTTTAAGCTCTAGTGCCTCTAATGTTCATACATGTTTAGATAGTGATTTTAGGGAATTTTTGAGTCCATTTCCAGTAGTCCATTCCCCCATTTCGATTCGTTTCGACAGGATTCCGTTCATTTTGCGTATTATGCATTTTTGTGTTTAGTTGTGCATAGCTTGAGTTCTTGCATTTTGTTGCTATGTTTGTGCATCATTAGGTATGTAATAATCATGTTGCATTCTGTTTTTACATGTTTCATATTGCATTAGATCATTTTGCCTTGCATTGTATCAAGAGATAATGCATTTTGCATAATCATATGTATGTGCATTTAGTTGCATTTTGGTGCATGCTTGATCACATCATCCATATCAATTCAATTCTGAATTTTGCATTGAGTTTAGTATGTTTGTTGAACTATCATGTTGCATGTTCATAATCAATAATCATCATGTTCATATGTCATGTTCATATGCATGTTTATGTGTTACATTTTGCATACTTGTTGCATAATCAACCATGTGATGTATTCTTGCATAATCATCAAAAATGTTCATGTTCTTGCATTTATATATGTTGATTTAGGTTCAAATGCATGTTCATGATGAATTGGTATATGTTGTATTGAGTTTGTGTATTAAAATAATAAAAATAATCAATTCTGGATTTTGCATTTCATGGCTGTTTTTGCATATAAGTGCTGTAAAATGTATGCTGTTTGTAGTGCATGCTGTATTTGACTTTCTACACCTACGTTTTTCATGCTGCATGATAGCTGTAGTATGCTGTTTGTGTTATGAATTATTTGCATAGCTGTTTGTGTATTAGGGGCTGTAATAGGTGTTGTTTTTTTGTTTTAGTATTCTTTTAGTTCTCTAGAATTAAGATAGAGTCATAGGATTTTATTGTTGTGTGTTTGCCTTATTTTTTTACTAAAAAATGCAACACTAACCTTTGTTTTGTAGAGGGGAAGATTGAGGTAAGTCTCATTACCTTATCCTTTATTTTATTTTTATGCATTTCTTTTATGCATTTAATTCATTTTTTCTTCCAAATTTGTGTTTGGTAGGGTTCCCCTTTGTTAGGATCAACTTATCTTCCTTAGGAAGTAAGTTGCATCCTTTTTCTTCTTTCTTTTCCTTTTGCTCCTTAGGATTAGAAAACTTCATTAACCATAGGACCCCTTTTGTATATAATAAATAACTTAGGGTTGGTCTTAGTCCCCCTTAGTTTTTGTCCTTTTTCCGATTTGAGTCATTCTTTCTCACCTCACAAAGAAATAATAAAATACATAATAAAGGTTGAACGTTCTTGTAAGACACGAGACTTTGTTGCGGAGTGCTTATGCGCATCCTGTTTCGGGGCGAGGTGTAAGTACTTCCCGCGATGGATAGGTCTTAGTATAAGAATTCTCACAAACAAATTCAAAACATTTCTCATAAAAGACAAAAAAACAAATAACAAGCGACTTTCTCGCGGGAACTTATTTTCTCATCTCATTCATTCTGAACGCGAACTCGCGACGAGTTGTCTCGCATGCAAGACGGTAAACGCACTCGTACCAGACGAGCCAACAACACCTTGTCGCTCCCACCAAAATGACACCTGGTCAGAAGGGGTACAGACGCGAACGGTCGGCGAAAGAGGAGAGAACACACAAGGGTGAACTCAAAAGACAAGAGTCGCCAGCTAGGCATTTTTATCCCGAAGGAAAGGTAATGCTGCATAGACCTAAGAAAAAGATGGATAAGATGGTTGCGAACCAGAGAGACTGAGAAAGGGGGTTGGTTACAACCTGGGAAGGTATTAGCACCCAGATTGTCCGTCGTACTCGACGGGATCCACGCTTAAAAGATTTGTGTTTTAAAGGGGTAGTGTCAGTGCAATTTGTGTACCAAATCTGGAAAAAAATGCAAGTGTCAGTGTAAAAGAAAAGTGATGTGTATAAGAGAAGTGTCAGTGTAAGAATATGAATGAAATGCCCAAGATAAAGAGGCTAAAGAATAATGCTGGAAAGAGGGGGGATATACAGAGACTTTTGTTCGATAACTGTTAAGTTATGCCTACGTATCCTCTCGTGCAATGAGGAAGTCAGAACACCGTAGTTCGACCCAAAGAGACTGAAAGATAAATTGACTTGTGAACTGCTTGCTTGCCTATGCTCAAGTGTATGACCTGTCTGGCTCAGGTGCAAACTGTCTTGCATTAGACGGAAGAAGCAAGTTCTAGTTTGTGAGTGAAGATGATGAGAAAAGAATCCCGGAGGAGACGATTAGTGTTTGTTTTTGTGTTTTCAATCTTTTATTGCTTTTGTGTTTGTCATAAGAAAATGAGCTTAAGTCTAAACCAAAGGTTAGTAAACTCATCACATCCTCCCCCTGATTAGGGGTAATGAGAATACCTTAAGTATGAAGTAAGCACCTCACACTTAATCACCATGATGTAGGATTAAGATCATTAACCTACTTGTGATTATTTAGATGTTTTTGTTGTTTTTGTTTAGTGTTAAGTAATGAGTTTAAGCCATAATCAAGGATTTAACGGACTCATTACACCATCCTAATAGAAGGATAATAGATGAGAACATTTAAGCTGAGGAAGACTCCTCAACTTAATCCATGATTAGGGATTAACCTCATGACAAAACAAAGCCTTTATTAAAGTGGGTTTTAGTTAATGGTAAGATGAAGAAGTGATTTTTATGGTTTGTAAGACAACTTGAGGGGGACTTGTCCATTAACACTAGGGTTAGTCCTTCTTAACCAATTAAGGAAAAATTAGAACCCTAATGCAAGGCCCAAGTTACAAGCTTGATGTCTTAGTGATTATTAAGTGGATTGATTAAAGGATTTAAACACATTAAGGATTTAACACTTAGGATTAAAGTTATACACTCCATCCTAATAGAAGGATGCATGCATAAGCTTAATCACAAAGCCTTAAAGCCTTTAGGGTTTAGTCCCTGATTATGAGACGAGAGGAGAAGACTCAAAGATGACACAAAGGTGAAACTAAATGGGGGACTAATCAAACCCTAATTGTTATCATGCTTGGAGATCCTAGGGTTTATGAGGCTCAAGGGAGAAAGATCTTCAGAGAAACCACCAGGAAGGAACAGATGAAAGGAGAAAGGAAAAGCAAAACAACTTGCTTCACTTAAGAAGACAAGTTGCTTGAAGAAAGAAAGGTAAGAGATGAACATGAATGAGCAAGCTCACTCCAATACACAAGATAAAATGCAGCAAAGATGCAAGAGAGATGAGAAGAGATTGTGAGAAGTGAAGGCAAATTCACTTCTCAAAACAACTTACCACCTGAAAAGTTAGCCAAAAGAAATGAAATGCAATGCAAATGAGATGTAATGTCATGATGCAAACCAAAGTCAGAAGCAATTACATGATGTTAATGATGCTAAGAGATGATACAAACATGAGGCAAGACATGAGGATGATCAAACAAGCATGAGGATGCAAATGAGGCATGCATTGAACCATGAATATACATGAAAAGTTATGAAATACAATGGACATATAACATGGCAAATGAAAGATGCAATGATCAAACATGATTCTAATATGTCTTAAGATGTATCATGAATCATGTGGATGCACAAAATGTCATAGCAAGTCATTGGATGCAAGCAAATGAAAGATGAATGCAAAGGAAGGCACAAATTAGGGTTACATGCATCATGCAAAGCAAAAATCCAAAATCAGAAGCATATGACATGATAAAAATTTGAAAATGCAATCAAAGATACCCTAAACCTATACAAGCTCACTGCCCAAAAGAGGGGACCCAACTCTTAACCTAGTGTAAGTTATGAATTTCCTAAGATTGCTAGGGTTTTGGGGTACCTCATCAAGAAAAATTCTAAACAAATATAAAATATCAGATCAAATCAAATCAAATTTATCCTATAAACTACATGCTATGAAGAGTGCAATGCAAGAAGAATCATCATCCAACTCTCAATAGTTAGGCAAAATGAAATTTTCAAAGGTTGAGCCAAAATATTGCCTTAAAATGAAATTAAATCCAATGAAAATGATCAAAAGGCATCAAGAACAAAAAAGAAATTTGGTTTGAGAGTTGGATAATGTTTCTAAATGTTTCTAAATGCAATGTGAATTTTTTGGTGATTTTTGAATACCTAAATGTATTTTTAATTAGTTAATTCTCATTAATTAATTAAAAATAAACATTTAAATGATTTAAAAATAATTTTCAGTGCAAAAAATAAAAATAAAAATACTTTTGGGTTTTAAAAATTAATGAAATCTTTGACAAAAATTTTCATAATTTTTAAATGATTTTTGCTATTTTAAATAAAATGAAGAAAAGGAATGAAAATAAAAGAAATTAAAATGAATAAAAAGGGAGAGTCAACGCAATCAAGGGCCAACATTCAAACTCAGGGGGGAGGGAAAGACTGCGCGCGCTCATGGACGGTTGAGATCAACTCTGGGATTCAAAATTTGTTAAACCTAATTAGTCTTAATTAAACACGTTTTAGGGCTTTAATGACAAATCCTGGCCACACACACGCGCGGGAGTCAATGGAGGTCAACAAGATCTAAGGTCCAAATTCAAAGTTGATTAATTAATAAGATTAGGGCTAACTAAACTCATGCGACCGGAGATAAGCTCCGGTCGTCTTCTCCGGCCAACCCCCCCCCCCCCCTGAATCACCCAAAACGCATCCCCAAAGACTCCCAAATCTCCAGAATCAAACCTCCATCAATGGGTAACAAGAATCCAGGGTCAAAAACAATTTATATTAAACACACAGTGAGAATCGAAGGAAACAAATTCTAGGGCAAAAGTTTCAGATCAACACCAAATGCTCATTTCTGGCTCATTTTCAAAAATGAATAGATCCCCATGATCAGGGCAACACATAGAACAATATTCTAACAAGAAATTAGAGTTCTGGAAAATTTGTTCATCATGTTACCTGAGGTTGAGCTTTCAATCCAGTAGCTTTCTGCCTGCCTCTTTGCTTTAAAATGGCTCCAATGATACTCTTGATGAAGCTTTGAAGCTTGGTTGGTGTTTAGAGTGACTGATTTGTGAGTTTGAAGAGGTTCTGTTCAGTGAGGGGTGAGAATCGTATTTCAGTTTCAGGGGGTTTCAAGGCAAGGTGAAGGGTCAGGGATGATCAGTGGAGTGTTTTGAGATGGATGGTGGAAGAAATTTGAGGAATGGATGGCTGAGTTAAGTGATTCGATAGAAAATGCAAAAATGGAGGATTTTTGTGAACTATGGCTTATGTGCTACCTCAGGCTCCAAGATGTTATGAAATGGCTTGCTTGAAGTGTGTTTGTAAAGTCTTGATTGGTCAGAATAGTTGGTGTGGCACAGGCTGATTGGTATGGGTGTTTTTGCATAAAGTCCAAGTTAGGTGTACTTGAGGTATGGGAAAGTGTGAGGTTGTGATAGGGGCATGGTTGGGCTCAGCTGAGATCATGGAGTTCTTGTGGACCAGATTTTGTGTGCTGTAACAAGTAGAGGCATGGCTTTATGAGTTTTTGCAAGTTGGTACATCTTTGGCCCCTTTGGAAATTCATGAAGTTCAAGGCACCAAAATGCATAATTCTTGGGCCAATTCTGATTTTTAGAAGTCACATGGGCATGTTGTGAAGAGTTTGTGCACATTTGAAGTTTTTAGAATGCTACATCATACCATTTTGCAAAATGCCTCTTTGGTACAAAACTTGAAATTATGTGATTTTTCCTAACTTTGACAAGCCATAACTTTTGATCCAAAATGAATTAGGACAAGTTCTTGTACTTTTTGAGAATGATCCATTCTACAACTTTCATGACCAAAGTTTTCTCATTTGAAGCATTTTTGAATCAATTTGAGGAGGTTGAAAAACTTTCCCGAAATGGCAAGTTTCCATTACAAGTCATTTTCCCAAAATGGCAACTTTGCAAATGGCTTGAAATTCTTCAATTTTGTGAACTTATAACATCTTCTATGATCAAATAAAGATCATACACAATCAAAATGATGATGAACACCCTTTGGTTAGGTCATTGGGGGCCTCAGATGCCCTGATTTTATGCTGACTTGCTCAAGAAGTCAATTCTTGATCAGATGCCTTCCTTATGGAATTTCTTCATGAAACTTGATATGCATGATCCTTATAACATATAGAGACCAATAGAAACAAGAATGACCAAAAATTTGGAGTTATGGCTTTTGAAACCAAAACCCTAATTCTAGGTCATCTGTGCAGTTAAACCTGGCTCTGCTTCCATGCCTTTCTCAGTTCTTGTGATTCTTTGACTTTCTTGACTTTGTGAGGATACAATATGATGCTTGAACATATATGGACCCCTTTGAAGTGATTGATGACCTTTAGAGTGGCTCAAGTGGCTCTGGGATGGCTCAGATCACAAACCCTAGATGCAGATGACTTAGAAGCAATGCAGTGAATCAAAAGTGCAATATGAGATGCTATGATTGAGCTTATGCATATGAGAAGATCACAAGCCATGGTGTGAATGGGTGAGGGAAAATTTGGGATGTTTACAGCTGCCCCTATTCAAGCATGAGTTAGCTGTGCAGGATGTAAGCGACGGCTTATCATTCAAACAAGATAACTTATGGTTTAATACCAAAGACAGTCCAAAATTTGCACTCACAGAATGAAGAAGAAAAGGGATATAGATTGTAAAGGAAAATAAAGTATAATTATAAAGTGCGGGCGACGGAGGACGACCGTCGAGCAGAGGACAACTGCTGGGGATGGAGCAATGACGGGGACGACCGACATGCTGGGAAAAATGCAGGAAATAAAGCAATGACGGGGACGGCCGACAAGCTGGGGATGTAAGAGATTATGATGGGGGCGGCCATAAAGCTATAAGACTCTCTGGGGATTATAGGTAAATGAAATAAATGATGAGGTACGGTCATCAAAAGGTGAAGGACGATCACCTAGCAGGGGACGACTGCTTTGTTGGGGATAAGATGAGGGACGGTCATCTAAGGTGAAGGACGATCACCTGGCAGGGTACGGCTGCCAGAAGTATCACGACATAGGACGAATGTCGGATAGAAAAGGTCGACGATGGGGACAACCATCGGACAAGCATGATGAAGGACGATCATCAAGAGGTGAAGGACGATCACCTAGCAGGGTACGGCTGCTCTCGGGGTTTATCGTGACATAGGACGAACGTCTGATAACAAGACCAATGGTGGGGACGGCCATCGGACAAAATGATGAAGGACAATCATCAGGAGGTGAAGGAAGATCACCTAGCAGGGGACGGCTGCTAAAACTATCACGACATAGGACGAATGTCGGATAAGAAGGGGTTCTAATGAATAGAGACTCCACTGGGGGTTGATGAAGGACGATCATCAAGAAGGTGAAGGACGATCACCTGGCAGGGTACGGCTGCCGAATGTCAGATAGAAAGGAAATAGTTCAACAAGTTTTGTTGGGGACTTCGCTGGGGAAAAGTAAACACGGACGAGTGTCTACATCCAAGAAATAAGAGGTATAAGTGTTTGGGTACCGTGTATAGATTAAAGATGCGGACTAGCATCCTTAAGACTATGATACGGACGAGTATCGGGTAAAAACAAACGCTCGACGCATGCTCAGAGATAATGATACGGACGAGTATCAACTAGTTAACAAAGAACACGGACGATTATTCGAATCTGAGGGGATACAAGTGGTATATACAAGATACGGACGAGTATCTGTATGAGTAAAAAGATGATGAGCTTGAGTGGTGTACAGACGAGTGTTTAACTTGCTGGGGAGAGTGACACGGACGAGTGTCAAAAAGAGAAAAGTGTAATATAAGCAAGTATATGGTTTACAAAGTATTTAGGTGACTATGCTGGGGAAGGTGACACGGACGGGTGTCAGGGAATTGTATATATTCGTATATGTGAGTGCAGAGGGAACATTTTGGCTTTCTGCTGGGGACATGACACGGACGGGTGTCAGGAAGTATCTTTAGGGAAAGTGCCTTGGCTCTCTGCCGGGGAATCTGGGGATTTTTCTGTATATCGTTGATGGATTGCCAGTATTTACAAGTGTTTGATTCAGAACATGGCTTATGATTATGCAATATGTTTGATTTTTTCCGTAATGCTCCGTATTAGACGGAATGCTACGCTCTGCGGGGAGAATATGATGTGAATGCTACGATTATGCAAAGATACCGATCCGGGATTCGGATCCCGTTGCTGCGAAGATCTCTGGCTGATCTGCTTGAAGTGGATATCCCAGCTGGGGATGAGATCATTAGTAGATCTGGGGGAAATAAATCACTGATAGATCCGTCTTGGTAATGAGGGACCCAGCTGGGGTTTGTAGAAGCTTTCTTCACTCTGTTGTGGTTTCTTCATGCGTTGCTCTTCCGGGTAGAGGTTGACACTCTGTGGGGAGATGGTTCCCTGACGTTTGTACTTGGCTGAGGAGGAATAATAAATGGCAACTCAGCTGGGGAGAAAGCACCTCCGGTGCTAATTGGGAGATAGACTGAGTAGATAATGATTTTCCAGCTTGCTGGGGTGAAGCTTTCGTGCCCCATGTTGTGTTTTGAATGCCTGCAATCCTGTAAAGACAAAGAAGCGCACAAGTATCCCGAGGTATCCCTTATTGGATTTCGTCATAGGAGTTTAAATACTCCTGGGAGTAAGTATATTTCCTGCAAGCACGTATTTTTTAGAAGAGAAGCACCTGTATTTATGCAATCAGTATCTTAAAGACATCGGACATTTTTGCTAATGAAAATAGAATGTATAAGACGAAACATGACTGAAAATCTGATTTTATTAATTTACGCGCCCTGAATTGGCAAGATACAGTCAAAGAAACAGATCCCCTGAAATGAGGAGATCGTTACAAATTGAGAAACAAAAAGGTGCTGGCAATGTTGATGACGCTTCAAGGAGCTTCCCTTTTGCTATGACTCGTATGACATTTGACGTTCTTCTCATCTTGCTTTCTGAAGAAGGTTGATTCTGACCGACGCTCAAACCTTTCGGGACTTGTCAGGTTGTAAGTGATATAGATGAATTCAGAATGCAATTGTTCGCTTATTCCCCTATTTTGCGTGAATCGCCCTTTCGGGTTTTCAATCCACCGGGATACCCATTTTTTGCTGAGTTGTCCAATGCGGCTTTTCAACTCAGCGGGTGTACATTTTTTTTATTTATTTTCCCTTATTTTTGCCCGAGTCGTTTATTCTGTTTTTGACTCGCCGGGATGCCCTATTTTTGCCTGGACTTACATTCTGTTTTTATGTCCAGCGGGTCATTTTTATGCGAAGTATTTTTTAACTGCATCTGAATTCACACGGGACAGGAAGTCTTCACCATCCATAGTACTGAGCATCAGTGCTTCTCCAGAGAAAACTTTCTTTACTACGAATGGTCCTTCATAGTTCGGAGTCCACTTGCCCCTGTGGTCTGTATGAGGAGGGAGGAGTCTTTTCAGCACAAGATCTCCTACTTGGTACTCTCGGAGCCTGACTTTCTGATCGAAGGCTTTCTTCATTCTTTTCTGATACAGCTGCCCATGACAGATTGCAGCCAATCTCTTCTCTTCAATCAGATTCATTTGTTCGTATCGGGACCGGACCCATTCTGCTTCGTTCAGCTTAACATCCATCAGTACCCGCAGAGAGGGTAGTTCCACTTCAACAGGTAGGAATGCCTCCATACCATACACAAGCTGATACGGTGTTGCCCCAGTGGATATTCTGATTGACGTACGGTACCCATGCAAGGCAAATGGTAGCATTTCATGCCAGTCTTTGTAGGTAACCACCATCTTCTGCACAATCTTCTTGATATTCTTATTAGCTGCCTCAACAGCGCCATTCATCTTTGGCCTATAAGGAGAAGAATTGTGGTGTTGGATCTTGAAGTCCTGGCATAGCTCTGCCATCATTTTATTGTTCAAGTTGGAACCATTATCAGTAATGATTCGCTCGGGCACTCCATACCGACAGATGATGTCTCTCTTCAGAAATCGGGCTACCACTTGCCTTGTAACATTTGCATATGAAGCTGCTTCAACCCACTTAGTAAAATAGTCAATGGCAACCAGGATGAATTTGTGGCCATTTGAAGCAGTTAGTTCAATCTTGCCAATCATATCAATGCCCCACATAGCAAAGGGCCAGGGTGAAGACATCACATTCAAAGGATTGGGAGGCACATGCACTTTATCCTCATAAATCTGGCATTTATGGCATTTTCTGGCATAGGCACAACAGTCAGCGTCCATTGTGATCCAGTAATAACCTGATCTTAGTAACTTCTTGGCCATGGCATGCCCTCCTGCATGGGTACCAAAGGATCCTTCGTGCACTTAGTGCATTAACAAGTCTACTTATGTCCTATCAACGCATCTAAGGAGTACCATATCAAAGTTTCTCTTGTACAGGGAACCGTCAGTATTCAGGAAGAAACTACCAGCTAGCCTCCTTAATGTCTTCTTATCATTGGAAGATGCCCCAGGTGGGTATGTTTGATCCTCCAAGAAGCATTTGATATCATGGAACCAAGGCTTAACATCTTTAACGACATCTGCTGAGAACACGTATGCCGGTCTGTCAAGTCTGGACACTGAAATCGGAGGCACAAAGTTGGCAGCTTGAACTTTGATCATGGATGAAATGGTAGCCAGAGCATCTGCGAACTGATTCTCGTCTCGAGGGATATACTCAAGCTTGACTGTTGTGAAGAAAGTCACCAACCTCCTTGTGTAGTCCCGATAAGGTATCAGATGATCTTGGTGGGTGTACCATTTGCCGTTGGTTTGATTGATCACCAGAGCTGAATCTCCGAATACAATTAATGTCTTGATCCTGAGGTCAATGGATTCCTCAAGACCCATAATACAAGCTTTGTATTCAGCTTCGTTGTTAGTGCAGTTGAAGGTGAGCTTTGCCGAGAAAGGAATGTGAACTCCCTCAGGTGTAATGAGTACTGCACCAACACCACGACCATTCATATTAACAGCCCCATCAAACATCATAGTCCATTCTTCTTCCAGGTCAGGCCCTTCAGTGTGAATAGGCTCTTCATGATCTTTTGCTTTTATGAACATGATGTCTTCATCAGGGAAGTCAAATCTCATAGGCTGGTAATCATCAATGGGTTGCTCAGCAAGATAATCAGACAATACACTGCCCTTGATGGCTTTTTGAGATGTGTACTGAATGTCATATTCCGTGAGGATCATTTGCCATCTTGCAACCCGTCCGGTAAGTGCTGGCTTCTCAAAAATGTACTTAACTGGATCCATCTTTGAGATTAATAAAGTAGTGTGGGTCAACATATACTGCCTTAGTCGGCGAGCAGCCCACGCTAAAGCACAGCAAGTTTTCTCGAGCAGTGAATAACGTTGTTCACAGTCGGTAAACTTTTTGCTTAGGTAGTAAATTGCATACTCTTTTCGACCAGACTCGTCATGCTGGCCCAGCACACACCCCATTGACTCTTCTAATACTGTCAAGTACATTATTAGAGGTCTTCCTTCAACTGGAGGCATAAGGATTGGAGGTTCTTGTAAGTATTCCTTAATTTTGTCAAAAGCCCTCTGGCAGTCTTCATTCCACCTGACCGTTTGTTCTTTTCTTAACAGCTTGAACAAAGGCTCACAGGTTGCTGTAAGATGAGATATGAACCGTGAAATGTAGTTCAATCTACCTAGAAAACCTTGAACTTCTTTCTCAGTTTTCGGTGTAGGCATTTCTTGAATGGCTTTGACTTTATCAGGGTCAACTTCAATCCCTTTCTCGCTTACAATAAATCCTAGCAGCTTACCAGATTGCACCCCAAATGTGCATTTGTTGGGGTTTAACTTCAATTGGTACTTCCTCAGACACTTGAATAGCTTCAACAGATTTACCAGGTGGTCTTCTTCTGTGAGGGACTTGGCAATCATGTCATCCACATAACATTCAATTTCTTTATGAATCATGTCATGGAATAATGTTACCATAGCCCGCTGATAAGTGGCACCAGCATTCTTCAGTTCGAATGGCATCACTTTATAACAGAATGTGCCCCAGGGTGTGATGAAAGTTGTCTTCTCCATGTCTTCAGGTGACATCTTGATCTGATTATATCCTGAAAATCCGTCCATGAAGGAAAATACCGAGAACTGAGCCGTATTGTCGACCAATACATTAATGTGAGGTAAAGGGAAGTCATCTTTCGGGCTAGCTCTGTTCAGATCCCGGTAATCCACACACATCCTCACCTTGCCGTCTTTCTTAGGCACAGGTACAATATTAGCAACCCACGGCGGATAGCTAGTCACAGCAAGGAAATCGGCGTCCCACTGTTTTTGTACCTCTTCTTTAATCTTCATTGCCATATCTGGGCGAGTACGGCGCAGCTTTTGTTTTACTGGTGGGCAGTCTTCTTTCAAAGGCAGCTTGTGCATGACAATGTCAGTGTCCAAACCTGGCATATCCTGATAAGACCAAGCGAAAACATCCACATACTCCCGAAGCATATCAATCAGTTGCTCTTTTACTGAGTCTTGTAGGCAGGCCCCAATCTTAACCTCTTTCACATCTTCATCCGTACCAAGATTAACCGTTTCGACCTCCTCCTGATGAGGAGTGATAACCTTCTCCTCTTGCCTTAACAACCTGGCTAGCTCTTCAGGTAGCTCGTAATCTTCTTCAACCCTTTCATCAGCTTGATTGATTGGATGGTCAAAGTCATACAAAGTCATAGCAGTGTTGTTGTTGGTGCAGTCTGAGAGGCACTCTCTGCAAGGGTTTAGATTGTTCATTTTAGTGATCAATTTTAATCTTGTTTAGAAAAAGTGAAATGAAGTTTTCATTTTGGAAAACATTGCCATTTTATTTTTGTACAAAAAAGAAAAAGTGAGCGAAAAAGAGACTCGTTTGCAAAAGATGTCCGATATTCATTGATTAATCCATTTGCACAAAATTACAAGATGGCCCGTTTATAAAATGAGTCTTGACATCTTGGGCAAGATGCAAGACTTGATGCATGCTTTAAAATATAGGAAATAATAATTACTCTGCAGGAGTAACCCTTATAATTTCCTGGGAAGACCAGTTAAGGACTTGGCTCCCCGGGGTCCTTGGACGTATCCAGCTCTCCAGGTTGAAGTCACTTTCAGCCTCGTATCCCACATTATTGATAGCATTTGGGGCTAGCATTCCCCCACTGATGAATTTGGGAGCTTCAGCAGCCTCTTCTTGTGCTTGTCGGGATGGTTTGTAACCCAAACCAAATTTGTCCTTTTTCATCTGAACTTGCAGCAGCTTGCCCCATCCTTGGGAATTCCCGTCTTCAACAACCTTCCGAGCTTGTTTGTATGAGGCTATTGAGGTTCTAGACACTTCAACTGTTGCCTCATTGACATTGAGAGCTTCGAAACCCCGACTCATTGTCTCATGGATATCTTCATCCATCTCAATGTACTTTGTGTAGCCAGGTGGCTGACAAAGATGTCCTCCTTGATGGTTGTTGTTGTTGTAGTAATCTCCACTGGAATGATGTTTGCTGATGTTGTAGGAGAGATGTTTGTTGAAGTTGTAGGAGTGGGAACTGTTGAAGTGATTTCTAGAAGCTGATCCATCTGTAAGCTCGGGAGATTGTTACGGGTTGGATGTTTGTGGATGTGATTGACGGGAAAGACCCTTCTACGATCAATGTTTCCTGAGGTACACAACGAGGTGAGAAACAAACAATAAAACTCCTGTAAAACAAAAGAGATGAGGTTAGCATGCAATGCAGTATGTCTATTTGTTCTTCGAGGGTATCCGGTTTGGTTCTTGGTTTTGACCTTCCATACCCCTTGGAAGAGGTGCAGATGTTGAAAAGAAGAACGGTCAAAACCAAACTAAAGAAGATGTGGATACCTTGTAGAACAGATAGACAAATGTTAAAATGATGCAAAATGATGTATGCAGAATGATATGCAAGGGTTTGTGATCAAGCTGGATCTGAGTATCTGTCTTGATATGAAGCCCATGTATGTTCAAGAAGTCCAGATGGAGGTTCAGAAATCCAGTAACCAAGGTGGGGGACTCAAATAAAGAGTCACATATCCGGGGTTAAATCACAAGAACTGTCCCAAATGAGGTACTCTTAATCAAAATAAGTAACAGGGTATGATGTGGCCAAGGGTACCTGCAAACCTGTAAACAATCCAACCCCCTCGCATGTAGTGTTCTAAAACAAGGATCCTCAGACTTGGATCAGTTATGAGAAGTGTAAACACTTCTAACCCGGAGGTACAGTATTTACAATAACCATAAAAAATCCTCCTCTAATTCACCTCAGCTTCTGAAGGTCATAATAAAGGTAATCCAGACTTAGCAGGCTTCCCAGATAGCCCTAGCACTACAGGAAATCTGTAGCACAGAGTTCTCAAGAAGAAACCCATATCTGAATCGTGTTTCATATTCCCGCACCAGACCGAAATGGAATGGGAAAGAACATGAACCACTCTAGCCTAGGTGTCACTCAGGTCCCAGGTATAGGACCTTAAACTCTCAATGAAACCCCACCCACCAAGACAGAAGAACAGATCCAGCAACGATAATGACAGTATGAAATATGAAAACTGTAAAGGAAAGAAATAAATAAAGTTGTACATAAAGCAATAAATAAAGCAAATAAATAAACACAATTAGCACATAACACCCCAATAAACACAAATCAAACAAGCGCTAGGAGGAACCCACAAAAAAACCAGAAGCCCTGGTTACAGTATAAGGGTCCCCAGCAGAGTCGTCAAGTTGTCGCTCCCACCAAAATGACACCTGGTCAGAAGGGGTACAGACGCGAACGGTCGGCGAAAGAGGAGAGAACACACAAGGGTGAACTCAAAAGACAAGAGTCGCCAGCTAGGCATTTTTATCCCGAAGGAAAGGTAATGCTGCATAGACCTAAGAAAAAGATGGATAAGACGGTTGCGAACCAGAGAGACTGAGAAAGGGGGTTGGTTACAACCTGGGAAGGTATTAGCACCCAGATTGTCCGTCGTACTCGACGGGATCCACGCTTAAAAGATTTGTGTTTTAAAGGGGTAGTGTCAGTGCAATTTGTGTACCAAATCTGGAAAAAAATGCAAGTGTCAGTGTAAAAGAAAAGTGATGTGTATAAGAGAAGTGTCAGTGTAAGAATATGAATGAAATGCCCAAGATAAAGAGGCTAAAGAATAATGCTGGAAAGAGGGGGGATATACAGAGACTTTTGTTCGATAACTGTTAAGTTATGCCTACGTATCCTCTCGTGCAATGAGGAAGTCAGAACACCGTAGTTCGACCCAAAGAGACTGAAAGATAAATTGACTTGTGAACTGCTTGCTTGCCTATGCTCAAGTGTATGACCTGTCTGGCTCAGGTGCAAACTGTCTTGCATTAGACGGAAGAAGCAAGTTCTCGTTTGTGAGTGAAGATGATGAGAAAAGAATCCCGGAGGAGACGATTATTGTTTGTTTTTGTGTTTTCAATCTTTTATTGCTTTTGTGTTTGTCATACGAAAATGAGCTTAAGTCTAAACCAAAGGTTAGTAAACTCATCACATCCTCCCCCTGATTAGGGGTAATGAGAATACCTTAAGTATGAAGTAAGCACCTCACACTTAATCACCATGATGTAGGATTAAGATCATTAACCTACTTGTGATTATTTAGATGTTTTTGTTGTTTTTGTTTAGTGTTAAATAATGAGTTTAAGCCATAATCAAGGATTTAACGGACTCATTACACCATCCTAATAGAAGGATAATAGATGAGAACATTTAAGCTGAGGAAGACTCCTCAACTTAATCCATGATTAGGGATTAACCTCATGACAAAACAAAGCCTTTATTAAAGTGGGTTTTAGTTAATGGTAAGATGAAGAAGTGATTTTTATGGTTTGTAAGACAACTTGAGGGGGACTTGTCCATTAACACTAGGGTTAGTCCTTCTTAACCAATTAAGGAAGAATTAGAACCCTAATGCAAGGCCCAAGTTACAAGCTTGATGTCTTAGTGATTATTAAGTGGATTGATTAAAGGATTTAAACACATTAAGGATTTAACACTTAGGATTAAAGTTATACACTCCATCCTAATAGAAGGATGCAGGCATAAGCTTAATCACAAAGCCTTAAAGCCTTTAGGGTTTAGTCCCTGATTATGAGACGAGAGGAGAAGACTCAAAGATGACACAAAGGTGAAACTAAATGGGGGACTAATCAAACCCTAATTGTTATCATGCTTGGAGATCCTAGGGTTTATGAGGCTCAAGGGAGAAAGATCTTCAGAGAAACCACCAGGAAGGAACAGATGAAAGGAGAAAGGAAAAGCAAAACAACTTGCTTCACTTAAGAAGACAAGTTGCTTGAAGAAAGAAAGGTAAGAGATGAACATGAATGAGCAAGCTCACTCCAATACACAAGATAAAATGCAGCAAAGATGCAAGAGAGATGAGAAGAGATTGTGAGAAGTGAAGGCAAATTCACTTCTCAAAACAACTTACCACCTGAAAAGTTAGCCAAAAGAAATGAAATGCAATGCAAATGAGATGTAATGTCATGATGCAAACCAAAGTAAGAAGCAATTACATGATGTTAATGATGCTAAGAGATGATACAAACATGAGGTAAGACATGAGGATGATCAAACAAGCATGAGGATGCAAATGAGGCATGCATTGAACCATGAATATACATGAAAAGTTATGAAATGCAATGGACATACAACATGGCAAATGAAAGATGCAATGATCAAACATGATTCTAATATGTCTTAAGATGTATCATGAATCATGTGGATGCACAAAATGTCATAGCAAGTCATTGGATGCAAGCAAATGAAAGATGAATGCAAAGGAAGGCACAAATTAGGGTTACATGCATCATGCAAAGCAAAAATCCAAAATCAGAAGCATATGACATGATAAAAATTTTAAAATGCAATCAAAGATACCCTAAACCTATACAAGCTCACTGCCCAAAGGAGGGGACCCTACTTCTAACCTAGTGTAAGTTATGAATTTCCTAAGATTGCTAGGGTTTTGGGGTACCTCATCAAGAAAAATTCTAAACAAATTGAAAATGCCAGATCAAATCAAACCAAATTTATCCTATAAACTACATGCTATGAAGAGTGCAATGCAAGAAGAATCATCATCCAACTCTCAATAGTTAGGCAAAATGAAATTTTCAAAGGTTGAACCAAAATATTGCCTTAAAATGAAATTAAATCCAATGAAAATGATCAAAAGGCATCAAGAACAAATAAGAAATTTGGTTTGAGAGTTGGATAATGTTTCTAAATGCAATGTGAATTTTTTGGTGATTTTTGAATACATAAATGTATTTTTAATTAGTTAATTCTCATTAATTAATTTAAAATAAACATTTAAATGATTTAAAAATAATTTTCAGAGCAAAAAATAAAAATAAAAATAGTTTTGGGTTTTAAAAATTAATGAAATCTTTGACAAATATTTTCATAATTTTTAAATGATTTTTGCTATTTTAAATAAAATGAGGAAAAGGAATGAAAATAAAAGAGATTAAAATGAATAAAAAGGGAGAGTCAACGCAATCAAGGGCCAGCATTCAAACTCAGGGGGGAGGGAAAGACTGCGCGCGCTCATGGACGGTTGAGATCAACTTTGGGATTCAAAATTTGTTAAACCTAATTAGTCTTAATTAAACACGTTTTAGGGCTTTAATGACAAATCCTGGCCACACACACGCGCGGGAGTCAATGGAGGTCAACAAGATCTAAGGTCCAAATTCAAAGTTGATTAATTAATGAGATTAGGGCTAATTAAACTCATGCGACCGGAGATAAGCTCCGGTCGTCTTCTCCGGCCAACTCCCCCCCCCCTTGAATCACCCAAAACGCATCCCCAAAGACTCCCAAATCTCCAGAATCAAACCTCCATCAATGGGTAACAAGAATCCAGGGTCAAAAACAATTTATATTAAACACACAGTGAGAATCGAAGGAAACAAATTCTAGGGCAAAAGTTTTAGATCAACACCAAATGCTCATTTCTGGCTCATTTTCAAAAATGAATAGATCCCCATGATCAGGGCAACACATAGAACAATATTCTAACAAGAAATCAGAGTTCTGGAAAATTTGTTCATCATGTTACCTGAGGTTGAGCTTTCAATCCAGTAGCTTTCTGCCTGCCTCTTTGCTTTAAAATGGCTCCAATGATACTCTTGATGAAGCTTTGAAGCTTGGTTGGTGTTTAGAGTGACTGATTTGTGAGTTTGAAGAGGTTCTGTTCAGTGAGGGGTGAGAATCGTATTTCAGTTTCATGGGGTTTCAAGGCAAGGTGAAGGGTCAGGGATGATCAGTGGAGTGTTTTGAGATGGATGGTGGAAGAAATTTGAGGAATGGATGGCTGAGTTAAGTGATTCGATAGAAAATGCAAAAATGGAGGATTTTAGTGAACTATGGCTTATGTGCTGCCTCAGGCTCCAAGATGTTATGAAATGGCTTGCTTGAAGTGTGTTTGTAAAGTCTTGATTGGTCAAAATAGTTGGTGTGGCACAGGCTGATTGGTATGGGTGTTTTTGCATAAAGTCCAAGTTAGGTGTACTTGAGGTATGGGCAAGTGTGAGGTTGTAATAGGGGCATGGTTGGGCTCAGCTGAGATCATGGAGTTCTTGTGGACCAGATTTTGTGTGCTGTAACAAGTAGAGGCATGGCTTTATGAGTTTTTGCAAGTTGGTACATCTTTGGCCCCTTTGGAAATTCATGAAGTTCAAGGCACCAAAATGCATAATTCTTGGGCCAATTCTGATTTTTAGAAGTCACATGGGCATGTTGTGAAGAGTTTGCGCACATTTGAAGTTTTTAGAATGCTACATCATACCATTTTGCAAAATGCCTCTTTGGTACAAAACTTGAAATTATGTGATTTTTCCCAACTTTGACAAGCCATAACTTTTGATCCAAAATGAATTAGGACAAGTTCTTGTACTTTTTGAAAAGGGAATGATCCATTCTACAACTTTCATGACCAAAGTTTTCTCATTTGAAGCATTTTTGAATCAATTTGAGGAGGTTGAAAAACTTTCCCAAAATGGCAAGTTTCCATTACAAGTCATTTTCCCAAAAAGGCAACTTTGCAAATGGCTTGAAATTCTTCAATTTTGTGAACTTATAACATCTTCTATGATCAAATAAAGATCATACACAATCAGAATGATGATTAACACCCTTTGGTTAGGTCATTGGGGGCCTCAGATGCCCTGATTTTATGTTGACTTGCTCAAGAAGTCAATTCTTGATCAGATGCCTTCCCTATGGAATTTCTTCATGAAACTTGATATGCATGATCCTTATAACATATAGAGACCAATAGAAACAAGAATGACCAAAAAATTTGGAGTTATGGCTTTTGAAACCAAAACCCTAATTCTAGGTCATCTGTGCAGTTAAACCTGACTCTGCTTCCATGTCTTTCTCAGTTCTTGTGATTCTTTGACTTTCTTGACTTTGTGAGGATACAATATGATGCTTGAACATATATGGACCCCTTTGAAGTGATTGATGACCTTCGGAGTGGCTCAAGTGGCTCTGGGATGGCTCAGATCACAAACCCTAGATGCAGATGACTTAGAAGCAATGCAGTGAATCAAAAGTGCAATATGAGATGCTATGATTGAGCTTATGCATATGAGAAGATCACAAGCCATGGTGTGAATGGGTGAGGGCAAATTTGGGGTGTTTACACACCTGAGCATAGACATACGTAGTTCCAGCTGTAAAAAACACAAACAAATAGTTCCCGCCTTAGTTAGGCGAACTACGTCGACTCTGATCCTCATTTTCCCGATGAGGTACGTAGGCAGCGGGGTAGGGCCCGTTCGAGCACATTTTTTAGTTTCCCTACATTTTCCCCATTCTTTCTTTTTGTTCTCTTCTCCAGTTCCTTTCTCATTTCCATTTCATTCCAGTAGCAGTTCATTTTTTCAGCAGCATCTTATTTCTCACCCTTTGAAAAAAGCAAACAATCGTGGATCCCGTCGGGTACGACGGATGATATGGGGTGCTAATACCTTCCCAGGTCGTAACCGACTCCCGAACCCAGATCTTTGGTTCGCAGGACCTTGTCCTTTCCTTCTTCCTCGGGTTTGTGCAGCATTACCTTTCCCGTTCCTTTTGGGATAAAAATGTCTGGCTGGCGACTCTACCTTTTCCGTGCCACTTTTTTCATTTGTACTAGGATGAAAATCCCGGGAGCGACAGCTGGCGACTCTGCTGGGGATCGAACCCAGAATCTCTGGTTTCCCTTGTAGAGTCAATCCTAGCGCCTGTTTGGTTTTGTTCTTTGGGTGTTTATCTATTTGTTGCTGTGTGCTTTTGTTTAGCTTTACTGTTTTTATTTACAGTTTTACTTTACAGCTTTGCTTTACCGCATTTATTTACTATTTTCAGTATTTATTTTCCATGCATCATATTATACTAGACTGTCTGGCTGTGCTGGTTTTCAATTTTTCTGTGGGATGGGAGTTACTGTGAGATAAGCTCAAATACCCGGCTTGAGTGCACTATAGGATTAGCGTGGACATGTTGTACTCGCATGGTTACATGATGAGTGGCGATGTGTTCCACACCCAGGTTGCGACCTTCTTGGAACTATCTTGTGTGGGGGTTTTGCCTCACTTCGGGATACGACCTTGATGGTTATGTGCAGCTGGGGACCGATCATTGAGAACCTTTGTGGAAACAACCCTCTCTAGTGATGACAGTGGCATACCACATTTGTTGGCAAACCCACTCACATCCGAGGGCCCACTGGAAACTCGCATAGGATGGCCTGGTTCTCTCATAGGAATCCAGTTAAAGCAAAATGTTCGTATGACGGTAGTATTGTACCCTTCGGGATGAATGTACTATTGTTTCTCAACTCAGTGCTTGAAGCTGGGGACTTATGAGGGATGCTTGTTTTTCCGGACTCAGTCGAGGCCTCCCTGAATAGTACATAATGCCAAACCGATTCCCTGATTTGGTCATGAGCCATTTCTCGGAAATGGTGAACTTATTATTGCTATTCGGCTTTGAGAGTCCATGATGTTGACCCGAGTAGCACACCCGTGAGATTGGGAGGGTTTACAGGTTTGCAGGAACCTGAAACTTCAACATACCCATGTACGCCAATATACTTCAGTGATATGATCTTGTTCTGTTAATTATGGATTCTGAAGTCATGAACTCCTGATCAGAGATACTTGTGATGATGTTGTGGCCTTGCACATACACTTGATTACCTGATTCACTACACAGACACATCACTGATCACATGCCTGTTGCATACATAACATCATGGCATTTTATCATACATGTTCGGTTATTTCCAAAGATCCCATGTTTGAACCATGTCATTATATGTTCCTATATCCAACTGGAATCAAAGCCGAAGGATCCCTTGGTAATAATCGAACATGGCATTTTTATGCATCCTTACTCTCATTACAGGTGTCCGGGGACAGATTCTCATCCTGATTTGGTTACTCTCCAGAATGGCCAATTTGAATCACAGTCATCAAGAGATGGACATGGAACAATGCCGAGCAGAAATATCTGAAATGAAAATCCGAATGGGACAACTCTCAGAGGACATGCAGACCTTGTGCCATGGCCACATGCTATTGATAGAGAAACTTCACCAACTGAAGAAACAAGAGAACCAGACCAGGGAAGCCCCAAAGCTCTTAGAAGGGCACCATCTCCCTTTTATTGCTGCAGAAGTTGTTGGTTCTCCCAGTTCAGTGGTTTTGTTCCAAGATCAGGAAGCATTTCACGGAAACTCCCCTCAACCTTTGGCCCCTAAGTCTCCCAACTTGCAGACTCTTCCAGTTCATCAAAGGTAAGGTAAAGGCAAAAGTTGCGGACAAACTCCAAAGACGTCTGAAGCCAAGATTGATTTGATTTCGGTTTTATATGCGCAGTTGCTTATTTGTTTGCTCGAGCTTAATCTGGTTGAACTTGTCACCGTGACAGCCACACCCAAAAAGCTTCCTCTAGATTTTGACGCCAGTGCCAGGTGTGTTTTCCATTCTGGGGCACCTGGTCATCATGTAGAAAACTGTACGAGGTTCAAATATCAAGTTCAAGAGCTCATTGATTCAAAGGTAATCGAGTTCGCACCGATCAGTGGGGATGTGTCAAAGGATTTCATATCGATGGAAGGTACTTCTCCTTTTCTTACCACAAGAATTATCCCCAATCAGGGGTGTGTGCCTCCACTATGGGTCTTAAAGACATCGCGCCAGTCACCTCTACCCATTCACCGATCCAACATAAAGAAGAAAGTGCAGAAGAACGTTGGGTGTTCGAATTCATCTCAGCATCAGAACTATCAACAACAGGGGAGACTCAAACTCAAGCAGACTGAAGAAGTGTTTACTCCAAGTCAAGTGTTTTCCCGTTTGCTCGAAAGTTCTTTGATTCAACCAAGGAATGCCTTGCCAATGCCCTACCCCATTCCCCCAGATTACAATATGGATGTTACGTGTGAATTCCACTCCGGAACATTCGGACATACCATCGACAAGTGCAAAGCCTTCAGGCACAATGTCCAATATCTAATTGATTCAGGGATCATTACACCAGAGGGGTACCTCAGGAGCTGAAGCCCCTTGATCTAGCTGGCCCTGCAGACTACACGAAGCTCAAGTCAGGAGACGTAGATTTCTTTGATGCATGTGATTTGCTTTATTGTATTTCGAGATTACCTTCAGAGCTGTTGAAGGAATCTCTTGTTTTTCTATTGTGGATTGTGACATTTTCCTGTATTTCAGTATTATTGGCAAGTGATTGTATACGGTTTCGCACGTTGGTGTATTTTTTGCTTTATGAAAGTTTTCATGTGCCATTGTTTCGACTTTTCGATCCTGACAATTTTATTTTGATATTGAATTCCTGATGCTCAGCACTTTCTCCGCACACACTCACAAAATTTATTTTATGATGTTACACTCCGTGGGGTATCTGTCCCCCAATCTGAATGAAGTAGGATCAGTGACATGGCATTTTCATGCATATCATTTTTGCGTACTAACGAGTTATTTGGATTTCCTAATTTATTTGGCCATTTCAGGAGAAGTATCGGCCATACCAGTACGCCTCCCAAGTCAAATCATGAATATAGTACAAGCTGAGTTGAACGAGTTTCACAATCAGATGGGGGAGTTCATGGCAGCAATGCAGGGTATAGTGCAGGGGCAGCAAGAAATGAGAGCCGCCATGCAGAGGCTTAATCGCCCATAGGATGATCCTCCAATGATTACCTTGGACGCCCAAGGCAATCCGATCAACAACACTGTCATTCCACCTACGGAGAATAGGCCTCCTACTCCTGAAGGCGTAGGTCCAATTCATGTTCGTGTAGCAGACCGACGGGAGGATCAATTTACTTTTCTCAATGAAGATATGAGATTCGGTTCTAGGGCCAATAACCAAGACCTCCAGATGCTAGCCGAGAAGGTAAAGGATCTAGAATGCAAAGATACCCTTGGCATTGATGTTGCTGATATGGGGCTGGTTTCAGGTGTGATCATCCCTCCAAAGTTCAAACCTCCTGTTTTCGACAAGTATAATGGCAGATCTTGCCCGAAAACTCACTTGCGGGCCTTCTATCGCAAAATCACTGCACATACCAAAGATGAGAAGCTTTGGATGTACCAATTCCAGGACAGCCTGTCCGGGGGTTCACTGGAGTGGTACACGAAACTGGAAAAGAACTTTGTCCGTAACTGGAAGGAACTTGGGGAAGCCTTTCTCAAGCAGTACCAGTATAACATTGACATGGCTCCTAGTCGAACCCAGCTTCAGAGCATGTCACAAGAGAACTCTGAGAGCTTTAAGGAGTATGCACAAAGATGGCGCGAGGTCGCAGCCAGAGTACAACCATCATTGCTGGAAAGAGAAATGGTAGACCTATTCATGGATACCCTCCCGGGGCACTTCATAGAAATATTAGCAGGCTATTCAGCTAACGGTTTTTCTGATATCGTCTTGACTGGTGAAAGAATTGAAAACTGGATGAAGCAAGGAAAGATCCAGGGCAACGGTGCCTCTACTTCTGGGACCAAGAAGTCGTTTTCAAATAAGCAAAAGAGACAGTACGAAGAAGCGGGGGCATTTTGTGTTCAGCGAAAGAGGAGAAATCAAGGTTCAAGTTACCAGACAGCATTCGTGATCATCCCAAGTGCCACACGTTCGCAACAGCAAAATCGTCGCCAACGTAATCCTCAACAGGGTCGTCAGCAAAGGAGAGAAAGATTTTTTGACCCTTTGCCAATGTCTCACACTGATCTCCTTCAGCATTTGCTTCATTTGAAGTTGGTTGGGCTTCGCAAGCTATCACCACCTCCTTTTCCACTACCGGATGGATGGGATGCCAATGCCCACTGTGATTTTCATTCTGGGGCGCCAGGGCATCATATTGATAGGTGTAAAGCTTTTCACCACATGGTGCAGGACTTAATCGACTCGAAAGCTATCAACTTTTCTTGATTTGAAGTCTTAAAGCAATAAAGCCAGAAGTATTCCAGATACTCTTATTTGTGGCAATGGTGCGTCTTTTCAGTGCATTTTCATCCCTATTAAGGGGAACTACGTCGCTCTGATTCTTCATTGGTCTTGGGTCAATGGAGATACGTAGGCAGAAGATCGTCAGGTCTTTCTGAGCAAGCTTAGGTGTCAACTTTACTTTTCAGCGTTACTTTGTACAAGGACAGAATAACTAGAAGATAAGAAATGATTGCCGTGTCGGACATGTGACCATTTACCTTAATACTACAAGTCCATAAAGATTTACTAATCATGGGAAGCGCTCAAGACTGATTTAATCCAGAAGGAGTCAAGTCTCCTCAACGATGGTGATGCTCAGTTTCTTTACTGCATTTTCATTTGTAGTTTCTATTGTTTGTTTAAACATTTGTATGCATGCATGAAATTTTTTTTTTTTAATGATGACCATAATAAAATGCACATGTTTTTCTTGAAGTAATGCATTCACATTTAAATTTTGTATGTGCATTGCAATACCAACTGTTGTGCTTAAACTCTATGAAGGAGAATGATGAAATAAAAACGCAAAAATCTCTAATCGTGTGCTTTTGAGAAAGACCTTGTTGACGATGTACATGCATTGTTTCAAATCCTAAACACCGGAGATATAAGGGAGATAGACCCTCGCCAACCCATTTGAGCCTTGAAGTAGGAGTCTATTTTTGCATGAAAAACCCCTTGCATTTAACCCAGGGGCAGGGTAGGCATCAGTTAGTTTGACCGAGCGTTCAAATTTCGAAAAGGAGTGCACATATGAGGATCCATTACCTTTCGTTGTACCAATTCAAGAGGTCCAAAGACCAGAAACCACAATGGTTATCCCAATTCAAGAGGTCCAAAGACCAGAAACCACAATGGTTATCCCAATCAAGAAGTCCAAAGACCAGAAACCACAATGGTTATCCAAGTCAAAAGGTCCAAAGATTGAAAACCACAATGGTTATCCTTCGTCGACCAAAGAATGAGGCAGTCACAACCCTCGCCAAGCAATCAAGGAAAATAGTGTCACGCGACTTGTTCAAAATGCAATAAGAAAAAGAAAAGAAAAAGCCCGCTAAGTCGAAACTTGAAAACAAGTGACTTAGGCAAAAGTTAGGGCATCCCGCTGGACTTCACAATCAAAGATTCACAAGAATCAGTCCAGACAAAAGTTAGAGATAAGCAAGAGAATGCAAAGGAAATAGAAAAAGAGGATTACACAAGAAAAATCCTTAAACAAGAACAAAATCGTGTGGCACTGACACGAAAGACGAAGGGGTGACTGACTCCCAACAACAACCTGATTGGTGCTTAAACCGTTAGTGTAATTGGTTCCTCAACCATCACAAAACCTTTTTGAGGGGTGAGCGCTTGTGAAAGCTAGTTGAACATAGGAATGAAGAACATCATGAAGAGGGGTGGGTACCAATAAACTTTGAGCCTGTATCTTTTGTTTCTATAACCGTGAACCAGGCCACGATACAACCCTCAAAAGTCCTAACTGAAACAGGGTTATTTTTGAGAGTGTGCTACCATGAGACCGTGTTCCTGACTCCTATGAGTTGTGCTAAAAGATATGGGTTGGTGTTGCATATGCATGTTTCTTATATCAAAAATTAATGTCGTATCTTAACCAGTGATTCGCTCACAAAGGTTTGCGACATGTTTTACAGTAAAACTTCAAGATTAACATGTGTGTTGCATTAGAATTTTCATTCTCAAAATAAACATTTTCTGCTTGCATACATTTGTTTGGCATCATAAAAGTTCACATATGGAATCTCAGTCCAGAAGCTTAATCTTGCCAAGTTGAGAAGTCTGAAACTTCTGAAGGACAATCACGTTGAGATGCACTTTTCCAAGAAACTCCATTGAGTAGGAACTTTCCCAACAGTCGCGGTAAGAGCCAACTAATCTGGAGAAATCACGTCGAGCAGTCTCTTCAAATTTCAGCCAAATTGGGGCAATCACTTCGAGATTCAAATCTCTCCAGGAGTATGTAGTATGGATATTTTCTTCAAAGCACAGTTAGTCATAGGTGATCACTTCAAGGCTCGTACTGGGGCAGGCCAACCCAAGAGCATGAGAAGTCACTCTCTCCCGAAGACAGTCAATCAAAGCACCTATCCAAAGTTCAAAATACTGGGGCAGAATATCTCATAGTGATATGAAGTTTTTCATGAATCCTCGCGAGGCAAATTTCTTTCATAGACCATGCAGTCTGGGGCAGTTATTTCGAGATCCGATGAATCTCTTCAAGAGTTTGAAGACACTGAGGCATCTCGTATGCCAGTTTTCTGTAAAATCCTCTTGAGACATTATCTTTTGATAGACCTTAATCTGAGGCGAGTTGAAAATTGCAAAGAACCATTGTTCACTCATGATTAGTTGGCAACCTATCAACCTAGAGGCTAGAAGCAAAGCCATTTTCAGCACAGTACTTCAAGAGTTGTTTCATCTGCGGACTTCATCGATCATAATTCCTTAGCAAGTCTTATTAGACAATCCCTTCTCCAGTAGTGCGGCAAATGGAAGGTTACTTCTTGAGAAGAAGGGTATCATCGTCTCTCATCCCCAGTATGAGATGCCTTACATCTCTCATTCCCAACATGAGAGGATTTATCTCTTATCCCCAGCAAGTGGAAACTTGAGCTCTTATCTTTAGCGGGAAGCTTTATCATTGACATCATCCATAATCCCCAGTAGAGTTGGAAGATGAAATCTCACCCAGCAAGGCAGCAGAAGGCTGGTGTCCTCCCAAGCAGAGACTTCCTTTCAATATAGGGGCCATCCCCAGCAGTGCAAGGAGTTTCTTTCCTCCCCGGCAGGTTGCTACTTCAGTAGTATCATACATCTGTTTCCCCAGCCAAGTCAGAAGGTTTCACTTCCCCAACAGAGTTCAATGGGTAGTGTACCTAGCAAGAAGAGTTCGTCTCCGGCAGGGTCTTGGCGTTCCAATCTCAAAGTCCAATTTATTTTTGGCAGTGGCGGCAGTTCAGAGTCGGTGCATCATTAACAGTTTTCCCGGCAAAGTTGCTTTCCCCCACAGGAATTCATCAAATCAATGCAGTGATCATCATTTCTCCCCAGTCAAGCCACTTAGGATACTTGCAGTCTCCTTTTCAGGAGACCCCTTTTGCATTTGCATTTTCATTTAGTAATCATCATTACATTTTCATCCTCCAAAGCATAGCATTTCCATTGTCATGGAGCATTACGCCATAAATCCAAACATATGCATACCAGCATGGGCCAGTTTTGAGGTATATTACATAAGACCCGTTACATCTCCAATCAGACTGAAGTATTCCCCACAGAATGCAACTTCGTTTCCCAAGGTGGTTATTTCTACCAAGTCTTGTTGTTATCCCCAGTTGAGTCTTGTTTCAGTACAACAATCTCATTTTTTCGCGTCCCTGTTTAAGTACAACAGTCGTGTCTCGGGCTCTCGTTTAAGTACAGTGTTCTCGTTCCTTTCGAGTCTCCATTTAAGTACAATGGTCTCGTCTTTGGGTCTTGTTTCAGTACAACAGTCTCATTTTTTCGCGTCCCCGTTTCAGTACAGCGGTTTCATGTCGGGTTATCATTTAAGTACAATGATCCCGTTCTTTTTGGTCTCGTCTCAGTACGATGATAATGGATCGGTTGATACCATTTCCTAGTTAGATCGGTTGATCTTATTTGAGTTGTAAATCGGTTGATATTACTTCTCTTCGAGCCGTAAATCGGATGACATTACGTTATCGTTTTCCGGGTTATGGATCGGTTGATACCGTTTCCTGGTTGGATCGGTTGATCTCATTTGAGTTATGAATCGATTGATATCATTTCTCTTCGAGCTGTAAATCGGATGATATTACATTCTCGCATTTCCTGGAAATGGATCGGTTGATACCATCTCCATGTTAGATCGGTTGATCTTATTTGAGTTGTAAATCGGTTGATATTACTTCTCTTCGAGTCGTAAATCGGATGATATTACGGTCTCGTTTTCCTAGTTATGGATCGGTTGATACCATTTCCTGGTTGGATCGGTTGATCTTATTTGAGTTACGAATCGGTTGATATCATTTCTCTTAGAGTTGTAAATCGGATGATATTACATTCTCGCTTTCCTGGGTATGGATCGGTTGATACCATCTCCATGATAGATCGGTTGATCTTATTTGAGTCGCAAATCGGTTGATGTTGCGTTAAGTCCTGTTTCGCTAACAGGCACCTTCAGTGGCTTGGTCTTGCCCAGCAGTAGCGTGTTTTCTTTATGGCTTGGTCCTGCCCAACAGTCATATTGATTTAGTTCCATTCCGCTAATGGTCTCTTTAAGTCCTGTTTCGCCAACAGGCACCTTCCGTGGCTTGGTCCTGCCCAGCAGTCGCGTGTTTTCTTTATGGCTTGGTCCTGCCCAGCAGTCATATTGATTGAGTTCAATTCCGCTAATGGTCTCATTAAGTCCTGTTTCTCCAACAGGCACCTTCCGTGGCTTGATCCTGCCCAGCAGTCGCGTGTTTTCTTTATGGCTTGGTCCTACCCAGCAGTCATATTGATTGAGTTCCATTTCGCTAATGGTCTCGTTAAGTCCTGTTTCGCAAACAGACACCTTCTGTGGCTTGGTCCTGCCCAACAGTCGCGTGATTTCTTTATGGCTTGGTCCTGCCCAGCAGTCATATTGATTGAGTTCCATTCCGCTAATGGTCTCGTTAAGTCCTATTTCGCTAAAATACACCTTCCGTGGCTTGGTCCAGCCCAGCAATCGCGTGTTTTCTTTATGGCTTGGTCCTGGCCGGCAGTCATATTGATTGAGTTCCATTCCGCTAATGGTCTCGTTAAGTCCTGTTTCGCCAACAGGCACCTTCCGTGGCCTGGTCTTGCCCAGCAGTCGCGTGTTTTCTTTATGGCTTGGTCCTACCCAGCAGTCATGTTGATTGAGTTCCCTTCCGCTAATGGTCTCGTTAAGTCCTGTTTCGCCAACAAGCACCTTCTGTGGCTTGGTCCTGCCCAGCAGTCGCGTGTTTTCTTTATGGCTTGGTCCTGCCCAACAGTCATATTGATTGAGTTCCATTCCGCTAATGGTCTCGTTAAGTCCTGTTTCGCCAACAGGCACCTTCCGTGGCTTGGTCCTGCCCAACAGTCGCGTGTTTTCTTTATGGCTTGGTCCTGCCCAGCAGTCATATTGATTGAGTTCCATTCCGCTAATGGTCTCGTTAAGTCCTGTTTCGCCAATAGGAACCTTCTGTGGCTTGGTCCTGCCCAGCAGTCGCATGTTTTCTTTATGGCTTGGTCCTGCCCAATAGTCATATTGATCGAGTTCCATTCCGCTAATGATCTCGTTAAGTCCTGTTTCGCCAACAGGCACCTTCCGTGGCTTGGTCCTGCCCAGCAGTCGCTTGTTTTCTTTATGGCTTTGTCCTGCCCAGCATTCATATTGATTGAGTTCCATTCCGCTAATGGTCTCGTTAAATCCTGTTTCGCCAACAGACACCTTCCGTGGCTTGGTCCTGCCCAGCAGTCGCGTGTTTTCTTTATGGCTTAGTCATGCCCAACAGTCATATTGATTGAGTTCCATTCCGCTAATGGTCTCGTTAAGTCCTGTTTCGCCAACAGGCACTTTCCGTAGCTTGGTCCTGCCTAGCAGTCGCGTGTTTTCTTTATGGCTCCTGCCCAGCAGTCATATTGATTGAGTTCCATTCCGCTAATGGTCTCGTTAAGTCCTGTTTTACCAACATGCACCTTCCGTGGCTTGGTCCTGCCCAGCAGTCGCGTGTTTTCTTTGTGGCTTTGTCCTGCCCAGCAGTCACATTGTCGAGCTCCGTTTCGCTAAAGATCTCGTTATGGTTTGTCGCGCTCTGTGTTCAGTGCAGTTTTTTGGCATTGGTGCTATTCCACCTGGTTCTATTTCCGATACCTATTTAGAGGTCAAAAAAAAAGGGGGAGTAAAAGGCAGATGGCATTTCGACTATCCACCGAGTTCAAATTTCCAGGTTTTATTCAAGTATTCAATCACTCCATATCTTGAACGTCTAAAAGCTCTCGCAATTATTCGTTCAGGCCTGCAGATGATTGAATAGGGGCAGCTGTAATACCTCAAAATTTTCCCTCTCATTTCCTCAACATTTTGCATTCATAAAGCTTCCCAATGATTGGAGCAATTGAAGGCTGTACAGAAGCAATCAAAGGGCCACAAAGCTTCCCAACCTTTTGCAAAGGGTTCACAATATCCCACAAGTCTGCACTTGAAGCCACGAGCCATGGAAAGATTCGAATTTGATCGGAGGAGGCAAGTAGTACAACATCTCCTGATGAAAGGGCCAAATTAGGGTTTCACTTCTATGGGGCTTCGGCATGAAGTTTTGATTCAAAGTGGATTCCTTTGTCTTATATATGGTGTCAAGTGCCTAGGGTTCAAATCTCGTCCGCAAATTCATTTTGGAAGGGGTTCGATTGGCCAGATGTTTGAAAATCGCGGAATCGGGGAAAAGGCAACCGAGCTAGGTAAAAAGGGTCGACTCCGGACTTTTAAGATCGAGATCATGAAATTAGGGTTACAATGATCATATGGTTCAAATTTGGTCAAGAAATGATGGAGGAATCATAAAAAAATCAAAGGGAAAAATCATTTGAAAAGTAGTTGGTTTTGCATTTCCCTCCACTTTTCCTTCCACTTTCTTTCCACACTTCCTTTCATTCTTTCCATCTTGCTTTTCCATTTCAATTCCACTCCATTTCCCTTGGAAACTTCCACCATGTTCTACCATCTTCTAGAGTATTCCAAGGAATATTCCCTTTTCCAACCCTAACCCTAACTAACTACCAAACCTAATTTTGGATCCCAAGCCTAATTTTTGGGCCCCAAACCAAGTTCCATTCCAAACCTAGCTCCTAGCCTAGCCTCTATATATTCCTTAATCACTTCATTGTTGAGGGTTCACACAATTTTCCAATTTTTCACTCTTTGACAATCACTTTTTCTCTCTCACTTTTCCTCCTTTTTTCCCTCCTTTCACTAAAGCTTTTCAAATAAGCTCTTCAAGTTTCACATTAAAACTTGAAGATCTTGAAGCTTAGCCTCAACCTCCATTGTTTTTGTGGATTGGATAAGAAGAAGCTACTGAATTTTGGTGAAGGTTTCGACTTATCGGAAGTGTACGAAGATCCAAACATCAAGAACACATTTATTTTGCGATTTATCGGTTTTCTCGGTTTTCTCTTTGATTAAGCTCTGATTCTTGCAACAATTACCGAAGCACTTCTCCGCTTCGTAGGTTGGTGAACTAAATCACTTCTTCTTTAAGTTATTCTCTTCATCTCGCCACTTCGGCATTCTTTAAGCGTTTTTTCATTTTGCTTGCGATCGATGTCATTTTCATTATATGTTGCTTGCATGTTGTGATTTTTGTTGGATTAGGATTTAAGGTGTATATAATCATAGGTTCTATCATGTGTAAATAAGCTCCAATTAAGTAGAAATTAGTGTTAGCATGTTCCTAGATATGTTAGGGGTCATTAGAAGTGGGTTTGTGGCCAAAAGCACTTATTTCAAAGACTTTTTTTCAATTCTGTTCAGCGTTAACTGATTAACGCATTTGGTTAACTGGTTAACATGTGCGTTTAGCCACAAATTAGTGTTGTCCAGGGTCCGTTAACCGGTTAACGCTGTTGATTTTTGGTTTTTTAGCTTATTTGATTGCTCATTATTAAGCTCTAGTGCCTCTAATGTTCATACATGTTTAGGTAGTGATATTAGGGAATTTTTGAGTCCATTTCCAGTAGCCCATTCCCCCATTTCGAGTCGTTTCGACACGATTCCGTTCATTTTGCGTATTATGCATTTTTGTGTTTATTTGTGCATAGCTTGAGTTTTTGCATTTTGTTGCTATGTTTGTGCATCATTAGGTATGTAATAATCATGTTGCATTCTGTTTTTACATGTTTCATATTGCATTAGATCGTTTTGCCTTGCAAGGTATCAAGAGATGTTGCATTTTGCATAATCTCATATGTATGTGCATTTAGTTGCATTTTGTTGCATGCTTGATCATATCATCCATATCAATTCAATTCTGAATTTTGCATTGAGTTTAGTATGTTTGTTGAACTCTCATGTTGCATGTTCATAATCAATAATCATCATGTTCATATGCATGTTTATGTGTTACATTTTGCATACTTGTTGCATAATCAACCATGTGATGTATTCTTGCATAATCATCAAAAATGTTCATGTTCTTGCATTTATATATGTTGATTTAGGTTCAAATGCATGTTCATGATGAATTGGTATATGTTGCATTGAGTTTGTGCATTAAGAAAATAAAAATAATCAATTCTAGATTTTGTATTTCATGGCTGTTTTTGCATATAAGTGATGTAAAATGTATGTTGTTTGTAGTTCATGCTGTATTTGACTTTCTACACCTACTTTTTTCATGCTGCATGATAGCTGTAGTATGATGTTTGTGTTATGCATTGTTTGCATAGCTGTTTGTGTATTAGGGGCTGTGATGGGTGCTGTTTTTTTGTTTTAGTATTCTTTTAGTTCTCTAGAATTAAGATAGAGTCATAGGATTTAATTGTTGTGTGTTTGCCTTATTTTTTTAATAAAAAATGCAACACTAACCTTTGTTTTGTAGAGGGGAAGATTGAGGTAATTCTCCTTACCTTATCCTTTATTTTATTTTTATGCATTTCTTTTATGCATTTAATTCATTTTT
Organism: Lathyrus aphaca; assembly: GCA_963966055.1. NCBI lineage: Eukaryota > Viridiplantae > Streptophyta > Magnoliopsida > Fabales > Fabaceae > Lathyrus > Lathyrus aphaca. Next base: position 150,042,731 of record OZ014519.1, read on the forward strand.
CCTTCCATATTTGTGTTTGGTAGGGTTCCCCTTTGTTAGGATCAACTTATCTTCCTTAGGAAGTAAGTTGCATCCTTTTTCTTCTTTCTTTTCCTTTTGCTCCTTAGGATTAGAAAACTTCATTAACCATAGGACCCCTTTTGTATATAATAAATAACTTAGGGTTGGTCTTAGTCCCCCTTAGTTTTTGTCCTTTTTCCGATTTGAGTCATTCTTTCTCACCTCACAAAGAAATAATAAAATACCTAATAAAGGTTGAACGTTCTTGTACGACACGAGACTTTGTTGCGGAGTGCTTATTGTTGCACCCCAAAATTTGCCCTCACAATACAAGACTTTGTGTTCAAAGAAGGTTCACAAGGTTCACAAGTGTCTCAACATTTCCATAACCTTTCATGAGGTTCATGAAGTCTACAAATTACTTCTTGAAGGTTCACAAGTTCCACAATGCTTACCAAACCTTTCATGAGGTTCATGAAGTCTACAAGTTACTTCTTGAAGGTTCACAAGGTTCACAAGTTTCTCAACATTTACAAGACCTTTCATGAGGTTCATGAAGTCTACAAGTCACTTCTTGAAGGTTCACAAGATTCACAATGGTTACAAAGCTTTCCTGGGGTTCATGAGGTCTACAAAGCCACTTCATGAGGTTCACAAGGTTCACAAGCTTCACAATGCCTCCCATGAGTATCACAAGACACTTTATGAAGATTCACAAGGTTCATAAAGTTCACAATTGGCCATAAGAGTTGACAATTCCCTCAGACAATGCACCTCCTAAGCAGTGCATCCAAAACTAGGGTTTTGACTTATATCAGGCTAAATGGACTTCCAAGACTTCAAGTGAGCTTCATAACATCTTATATGTGTGTAAGAACCTCCATATCAAGTTTCAAGACTTTTCTCAAAAGTTTGCTCAGTCAGATGATCAGTTAAGTCAAAATCAGTCAATGCAGTTAAAAAGTCAAACTGAGGTCAACTGTGGTCAAACCAAAGTCAAACTTCATGATTTTTTGCCAACATCAAGTATATGAAGTAAAATTCATCATTTGATCAAGGGTTGATCATGATTCATCAAGGAGATTCCAGATCATCAATAATCAGGAGTTTCTAAATTAGGGTTTCCTCAGTAAAAGTCAACTGAACTTTGACCAGCCATAACTTTCACATACTTCATCACCAAGTCTCCATCCAAAGCTCATTTTGAAGGAAATTGAATTCTCTACAACTTTGATGTTGCAAGTTAAGCCCAAAAATGCTTCACTTGGAAGATATGAGCTAAGACATTATAGGTCCTTTTGAAAGTCAACAAAAAGTCAACAACTTCAAAAGGGCATAACTTGAGATTGGTAAATGATATGGACCTGAAACCAATGGGGTTGTTTAGAGGACTCTTCAAGCTTTCCAAAATGACCAAGAACACCCTCATACCTTTAAAATTGAGGGAGATGTGCCCTTGCAAAGTTGGGAAATTTTGTGATGGTTTATGTTGAAAATGGAGGTTTAAAACCACTTCTTTCCAAATGGGCTGCCCAAGTTGTGATCCAATCCATACCATATCATCATGCACGACCCAATTGATTAAAAATCATAATTTTTATTATTTTATTTTTATTTATTTTGATTTAATTCATAAAAAAATCATTTTAAATAGATATAAAATATGAAAATATATTTTGGGATGAAGATAATGCTTCTAGAAAGTCTTAATTGGTGATTGAAGTTGAAAGAGGAAGAAATAATGTGATTGATCCAAAGATAGCAAGTCATAATACACAAATATTTGACTTTTAAGACTTGATCAATTTCAATCTTTTTAGATCAAAGTTTCCACATAACTAATCAATGTTTTGACCTAGAATGATTCACATATATATACTAAACACAAACCTAACATTCATGGACGAATTCCAGCAGCCAAAAGGTAAGATCATATTTCAAAAATTCAAGCAAAAAAGTGAAATTCGGATTCCATCTTCCAAGGCTTTAGAAGGTAAACTAAGAACATAGAGATGTTCCTGGGACATTGTTGAAGCGAAATCATCACCCATATGCATCCCATATGCACCCCATTGTTCAACCCGAATGCATTTTATACCTCTTACAAATTTTTTCGGTTTGAACTAATTATGCATTAACAATGAAATCTAATGATGTATTTATGTTTGTAATGATGCATAGATGCTTCCTGGGCAATTGGATTGAAGAATAAGTGCTTAAATCGTAAACGGCCATAGCTAGGGTTCTTGAGTGATTTTTGGGGTTCTTCGATTTAGGACTCCTAAATTAATTTTAAGACCATGGATTGATTGTATGTGACGTGGGGATCATAACCCTATGCTTGATTTAATGAATGGTTGTGTATTCGTGATGATTGAAATTTGCAGGTTTTGAACATAGGAAAATTCGCAGGTAAATTTCCAGCAATTTTCGCAGGAAAAAGTGCAGGTATAAGGAAGAAGATGAAGCTGTTCGCGCGTTTCTGGAAATTTGAATATTGGTTGTAATATTTTATTGTATTGTTTCTGATATTATTCACCAAAACATGTTTGGTCCAGTGGTGGAAGTGGCGCGCGTGTAACCTATGAGACCTGAGTTCGAATCTTGGTTTCATACATTATTTTGTCTATTTTTTCAGGTTAAAGGCAAACTTAATATATTATTATTTCTTGCCATTATACTTTCAGATGGGCTCTTCCAGCCGGGTGGTGATGCGTGCGCTTGTGAATGTAAAGGTCCTGGGTTCAATTCCCACCCCAGGCCTTTTTGTTTCTTTATTTTTCTGGATTTTTCAGGCAAAGCACAAAACAAGTTCTCCTCCCTTCATTGTTGCCTGCATGTGGCCTAGCCTGGTGGTTATTGTTGTTGCTGGCAAGCATACTGACCTGGGTTCAAACCCCAGTCAGGTAAGTTTTCATACTTTTTCTTCTTTTATTTGTTTTAGGTATTATAATATTAAATTAAATATAATTTTATGAATATATGTTTCTAAATAATAAAAATGATAATAAAGCATGTTTGTTTTTTTTTTAATTTCTAAAATATATAAATTTTCATAAATTATGTTTTTGTATCTTGTGATTAAATTGTAATATGTAGATATATATTAAAATAATTTTGTATTATAAATCAAACCCTAAAAATATTTTCTAAAATAAAACCTAATTCTATTTTTTCTAAATAATCTTATTTTCTAATTCTTATGTATGTTTATTTATTTATTTAATATGATTTATGTAAATCTTGTAAATATGATTATTTTTTATGAACATGATATTTAAAACTTATTTTCTTCATAATGTGTAAATATTTTCTAATAATTGTTGATATATATTCATAAATAATTGAATTTTTGTAAATAATTAGAATTTATAATCGTATTATGCTTAAAAAATTTTCTTATACATTTAGAATTAAACTTTGTGTTCATATCATTATAATATTTTTTCTATTTTTATTATTGTTACTAATTATACTATTATTTATTATTATATTATATTTTTATTATTATGTCTCTAACCTTGTTTATTTTTCTAATTATTATTATTATCATTTTATTTTCACTAACCTTATTTTTAATCATATTTATCACTAACCCCTATTATTTATTTATTATTTATTGCTTATTTATTTATATTTTGCTTTATTATTTATTTTTGCTATTTATTTATTATTATAATCATGTAATTGCTTCTTGGTGTAATTTTGTAAATATTTAATTATTTAATTATTGCTATGGTTAGTAATTTAGGGAGTGTAAATATGTATTCTCTTAAAATTAATTCTAGATTACTTTTAAATAAAAGATAAATAATATTGAACACTCACACACGTAAGTCGATTTTTAATCGCCGTCTCACTTTCTAAGGTTATCCCTCAAGTTGCCTAGATCATAAGGTCAAGTGGGGTGTATAAAGCAAGTCCCTTAAAAAAGAAAAATCATCAAGTCCCTCATGGTTGCCTTTACGAATCGAGTCCCTTCGAATAATGATGATAGTCCCTCATGTATGCTTATTACACCCCACAGTTGCCTTCATAAAACCGAATGTCCCTCACATGTCCCTTACATCCAAGGTAATGACTACCTACTCCTTAATAGTAGGGATAGTCTTACCAATTAAAGGATAAAGAACAAGAAAGACTTAAACTTTAGGGTAGGTTCCTCTTATGTACTTGCTCACTTCATTCAAAACTTTTCAAACTTTCCACAATTTCAAACAAATTTTCAAAAACAAGTTTTTACGCATCCGTACATGGATCATTATCAACTATTCTGAAAATTTTCTTATTCACACACTACACTTTCAAAAACAATTCAAAAGTGAGCTAAGTAACTAAGAGCCCATGGATAACCATGGATGTAAAGGGTGTTAACACCTTCCCTTTACATAACCTACCCCCCGGACCCAAAAATATCTCTTAAGGTCTTTCCTGTTCTTTTATACCCTTTCCTTTTGGATAAAATAAAAGTCGGTGGCGACTCTTGCTATCCGCAACATAACTAAAGTCAGTTCTCCCACCGTGTTACAGAACTGGCGACTCTGCTGGGGACTTAATAAAAGAGGGGTACCCTTAGGAATTAAGATCACTTTAAATTGTTTGCCTTGTTTGCTTTATATTACTTGTTGGGGTGCTCTTATGTGTGAAAGGTCCTAACCCGGATCTAATGTACCTTAGGTAAATGGCAATAGACCAAGGAAACTGTACGACGTATATCGATACGGTTGATCTGGTGGCCATAGTTAGTGCGACTTCTTGGTTGGTGCTTATGTTCCTTAAGTCAAGTTGAGGATAATATGAGGCTTCCATATGTTGTCAATGCACTAACTAACTTTTAGAACCCTAGTTAACTCATCTTGGCCTTTAGAAAGTAGTGAGGTAACCGGCTTTGGTGCAGACTGAAGTTGGTTGACACTCGATACTACACTCATTGAGATCTTAAACTTGGAGGGTTTTGGTTGGCAAGCAAGTTGCCTTCTGATCAACCACCCTTGTGAAGGATCAATGATATTGAGATCCCTTAGAACCTGGTTACTTTTGTAGGACAGGATGAACCATCTAACTTCAGGGGAGGGTAATTACCTTTGAACCTCATGCAAGCCTTTAAACCTAGGGCTATGGTGTGATTTGTTTGTGTGTGCCACATGTTTGTGATTGAGCATAACATCATGACATCATCATGCATCATAAGCATAGCATTTTCCCTAACCATTTCAAGGACCAAAGGATTTATCTTTGTTCTTTGTCGCAGGTCATGGCTTCAGCTCGTAGAAACACTATCAGGATCAACTTTGTGGGCATACCTGCTAAGCTTAAAGAGTTGGTTTCTCAAGTGTCTGATCATTCCCAGTTCATCAAGAGGCATGGTCACCTATTGGATCTAGTCACTTCAGGGTTTAATGAAGACATGATGAGTGTCCTGTTTCAGTTCTTTGATCCTAAGCACCATTGCTTCACATTCCCCGACTACCAGCTGGTTCCAACCATGGAGGAATTCTCTAAACTTCTGGGTATACCTGTTCTTGATCAAAGACCATTCACAGGCTTGGAGAAAGAACTTAAACCAGAGGTTATTGCTGCAGCTCTACATCTGAAGAAATCTGATATTGTTCTAGAGACGAGAAGTGGTGTCAAGGGTATTCTTGCCAAGGTATTAGTGGATAAAGCTCAAATGTTCTTGAAGGCCATGAGCTATGATGCTTTTGAGGAGATCTTAGCCTTACTGATATATGGCTTAGTATTGTTCCCCAATCCAGATCAGTTCATAGACGTTCATGCCATTAACATTTTCCTGAGTCACAATCCAGTGCCTACATTGCTTGGAGACATTCTACATTCTCTTCACACCCGTACTACAAGGGCAAGGGGAACTTTGATGTGCTGCATACCTTTGCTATCTAGGTGGTTTATTTCTCACCTTCCTCGCTCAGTAATGAAGAATGAGCAAGGGTTCAGATGGTCCAAAAGGATCATGTCACTTTCTCACTCAGATATCCATTGGTGCTCCAGATCTATGGAGAATGTCACTATCATTGACCGTTGTGGGGAGTTTCCTAATGTGCCACTTCTAGGCATAAGAGGAGGCATCACCTACAACCCCTCTCTAGCTTTACGACAGTTTGGTTACGCTCGGAGTGATGGTCCACATGACATGTTGATTCAGGGCATTGTGTTTGATTACGACAACGATCTTCAGGGTTACCGTCAGAGATTCATACGAGCTTGGGGAAAAGTAAACAGGGTGGACAGCAAGACACTGGAGCCTAAGTATACTATTCCTATGGAGGCTTATCTCAGATGGGTACGATCTCGTGCTCAGACTCTCATGATGCCATATCCTGCCGTCCTACCAGTTACCATGGAACCTGTTGCTGAAGGAGACACAGCTTATACCATCCTTCACCCAGACATGCCTACTGATAAGAAAGACTTGCAGAGATCATGGATCCAACTGAAGGAGAAAAGGGATACTTTCGAGGCTCATTACAAAGCAAGCCAAGCAAGAATCCTAGAGCTAACAAAACAGCTTCACGAGGAACGAAACCTCAACTCATACCTCAATACAAAGAGGAAGCGTCCATGGGAGACTTAAAACCCCACCTTTTGTACTTATTTCATTTCATTTTTGTAAGCCTAAAAGGCAAGACAAGTTATTACTAATAAAAAAGTTACTTTCTTGTTTGTTTAAGCAAATTTAAATCCTGCGGTCCTTGAAAACATTGCATATGCATTCCCATATCATTTCATTGCATCACAGGTTTATAATTGTGCACAGGTTTCTCATCTTCTCGCTGTTTATTTCAGCAATGGCTCTTGAACAATCAGTTAAGGATCTCCAGGCATAGAATGCACAGTTCCAAGAGCTGATCCTGAACCTATCCAAGGGGCAGGATGAATTGAAGACACTGCTGGCCAAGAAGACTAAGAAGACTAGAAGGTCTGCTGGTTTGCTCAACATGGGAAGAAGGTTCAAAGGTCCTGTCAAGACCAAAGAACAGGTTGAAGACTATGAATCTGAGGAATCTGAGAAAGAGGGAGGCAGTCTCCACAACACTATGGGGGACTCTGATTCTGAGGCTAATTACTACCATGAGCCTAATGAAGACAAATTCAAGATGCTGGTGGATAGGATGGATGCTATGGAGTTGCAGAAATCATCTGGGCTGGATTTTGAGGATTTGAGTCTGATATCTGGGGTTGTTATACCCATTGGTTTCAAAGTTCCTACCTTTGTTGTTTATGATGGGGTCTCCTGTCCCAAACTGCATTTGAGGTCTTATGTCAGAAGGATTCAACCTCATACTGCTGACAAGAAGCTGTGGATCCACTTTTTTCAAGAGAGCTTATCTGGAGCTCAGTTGGAGTGGTATTATCAGTTGGAGAGTGTCAACATCAGGGACTGGAATGATCTTGCTGAAGCTTTCTATAAGCAGTATCAATACAATGCTGACTTAGCCCCCACTCGCATGCAGCTTCAGAGCATGTCTATGGGTGCCAAAGAAAGTTTTAAGGAGTATGCTCAGAAATGGAGAGATTTAGCTGGAAGAGTTCAACCCCCTTTGACTGATAGGGAATTGGTTGATATGTTCATGTGTACGTTGAATGGTCCGTTTTACAGTCATCTCATTGGAAGCTCATCATCTGGCTTCACTGAGTTGATCATGACAGGAGAGCGAGTAGAGAATGGTATAAAGAATGGCAAGATCCATGTGGGTGCTTCCTCATCAGGTGCTGCAAAGAAGCCTCCCACTGGGAAGAAAGAATCCAATGCTGTTTATGGTCAACCTGATCGTAACAGGAGGCATCAGTCTGTTAGTGCAGTTCATATTTCAAATCCAACTCCTGCAACAACAGAGCAGCCTCAGGGCAACCGACAGAGGGCCAGAAGACAGTTCACGAAGATCAACATGTCAATGGCTCAGGCATTGCAGCATTTGTTGAAGGCTGAACTTATTACTCTGAAAGAGGCTCCTCAGAATCCCAATGTTACCTCTCCCAGGTACAATCCCAATGCACGATGTGCATATCATTCAAACTGTCAGGGACATGATACTAATAACTGCTGGATCTTGAAGAACAAAATTCAAGATATGATTGATGCTGGAGAAATTGAGTTTGATCCACCAGGTACTCCAAATGTGATTACAGCTCCAATGCCAAATCACGAGAAGACTGTCAATGCCATTGATGAAGATCTACATGTCTATTCAGTTATGGAGTTGACCACACCACTGTCTGTTATCAAAAAGAGGTTAGTACAAGCTGGGATCTTTCCAGGTTGTCGTGAAGATTGTTTGTATTGTACCTATAAGCCGGATAGTTGCTTCATATTGAGAGATGGGATTCAACGTCTCATGGATAAGTATACTATAGTGTTTGAAAGAAGGCCATCTTCTGTAGAAAGTATGGTGGATCATCTGACTCAAGGAAGGAAGATTGAAGAGGTTGATATGGTTGACAAAGTACCGGTAAGAATCACTTCAAAGAAGCCTGTTAAAATTACTCATCAGGGTCCAATCAAAATTACTGCTGAAGGTCCTGTGAAAGTTGTTGCTGAAGCCAGAGTGGCTCCTCTGGTCATTACCACTCCTGGTCCTATCCCCTATACATCTGATAAAGCTGTGCCTTGGCATTATGGGTCTGATGTTTACATCCATGGTGTTAAACAAGAGTCTTTACCTGATGTGCCTGTTGACATTGATAATATTGCTGGATCTAGCAAGATCACTCGTAGTGGAAGAGTTTTCTCTCCTCCAGTTGCTTCTAAGAGTGCAGTTACTCCTGCTGCTACTTCCACCACTGATGCTCGGGGCAAAGGTCCTGTTATTGAGCCTGTATCTACTGATGTGCCAGCTGCTGATGATCTCTCTAAGCAGATGGAAGAAGTATTGAAAATCATTCGCAAGAGTGATTATGACATTGTTGATCAATTGGGGCATACTCCCTCAAAGATTTCTATGTTGTCCTTGTTGCTGTGTTCTGAGGCTCATGCCAAGTCTTTGATCAAGTTTCTGAAGTCTGCTCATGTGCCCAATGCCATTTCTGTTGACCAGTTTGAGAATTGTGTTGCCCACCTGACCTATGATAATGGGTTAGGATTTTTTGATGCTGATTTGACCCCTGCCAAGAGGGATCATAACAGGGCCTTGCATATTTCAATTGAATGCAGGGGCACTACCCTGTCACATGTGCTGATAGACAATGGTTCCTCTCTAAATGTGTTGCCTAAGGAAGTCCTGAACAAGCTGAGTCCTGAAGATGCTGTTCTGAAGCCCAGTAATATTGTGGTGAAGGCTTTTGATGGTTCTAGAAGAGTAGTACATGGGGAAATTGATCTTCCAATCAAAGTTGGCTCTCAGGTTTTTATTGCTACATTTTATGTGATGGATATTCGTCCTTCGTACTCTTGTCTGCTTGGTCGTCCCTGGATCCATGGGGCAGGTGTTGTAACCTCTACATTACACCAAAAGTTGAAATATTCGGTGAATGGAAAGGTTGTTACTGTCTTTGGAGAGGAAGAATACTTTGTCAGCCATGTAAACACTTTCAAGTATCTGGAAGTGGAGGGTGAATACATTGAGACTCCGTGTCAGTCATTTGAAGTGGTTCCCTGGGTTGTTAATGATTGTGTAGCTCCTCCTGCTGTGAAGAAAGTTCCTGTGGTCACCAGAAAACCTCCAACAATGGCAATGGCCTCCCTCAATGATGCTAGAGCTGTGGTGGATGAAGGTGGTTGTACTATTTGGGGTCAGCTTCCTGATATCCCATACAAATCTGACAAGTTTGGTTTGGGTTTCACTGCAGAGTCCCAGAAGGCTGTTCGTCGTGCTCGTGCTGCTCATATCACCAATCAAGGGGTGATTAATGCTGTGGGAGATCAAGATGAAGACTACAACTTGGATGCATGGATTTTTCCTACTGTGGGTGCTGGACTCAATAATTGGAAAGCTGGAGATGTTATCCCTATCTCCTTTAGTCAGGAGTAAATACTATTACTGTGTTGTTGCTTTTTTTTTAAGTGTGTAATTTCTGAACAATTAAAACTTTCAAGCCATGTGCCTTACCCGGGGCACAATGGTGTGCTTGTTATGGGCTGTCATTTCATTTGCATACTTCATTCAATAAAATCAGTGGACGTTTCGTTTTAGTAAATATTGTGTTCCTTGTCTTTCTTTTCTTTTATTTTTACTTTATCAGCTATGTGTTCTTACACACACCCACATCACTAAATGCAGATCCTCATCCACTCTGGATCCTGTTGATAACAGTTCTACTATTGCCAATTATGATTTCGAGAATCCGATCTATCAAACTGAAGACGGAAATGAGGACGATTGTGAAATACTTGTAGAGCTTGCTAGGTTGTTACAACAAGAAGAGAAAGCTATACAGCCACACGAAGAGCCAGTCGAAGTTGTGAATCTGGGAACTGAAGAAAACAGAAAAGAGGTCAAGGTAGGGGCTGATTTAGAGGACAGTGTCAAGAGCAGGTTGATTCAGATGCTACGTGACTATGTGGAGATCTTTGCTTGGTCCTATGAAGATATGCCAGGGTTGGATACAGACATTGTGGTTCACCGTTTACCAGTGAAAGAAGATTGTCGTCCAAAGAAGCAGAAGGTTCGTCGTATGCGTCCTGAAATGTCAGAAAAGATCAAGGCAGAGGTAATGAAACAGTTCAATGCAGGGTTCTTGGCAGTGACTTCCTATCCTCAGTGGGTTGCAAATGTGGTACCAGTTCCTAAGAAAGATGGTAAGGTACGTATGTGTGTGGACTACAGAGATTTGAACAAAGCTAGCCCCAAAGATGACTTTCCACTTCCTCATATTGATATTCTGGTAGACAACACTGCTCAGCATAAGGTATTCTCTTTTATGGATGGTTTCTCTGGTTACAATCAAATCAAGATGGCACCTGAAGATATGGAGAAGACAACATTTGTGACACAGTGGGGCACTTTTTGCTATAAGGTGATGCCATTTGGTTTGAAGAATGCAGGGGCAACATATCAGCGTGCTATGGTGGCTTTGTTTCATGATATGATTCATCATGAGATAGAGGTATATGTGGATGATATGATAGCCAGATCTCAGAATGAAGAGCAACATCTTGATCATCTACACAAGTTGTTTGAGAGGTTGAAGAAATACAAATTGAGGTTGAATCCAAACAAGTGTACTTTTGGAGTTAGATCTGGAAAGCTCCTGGGTTTCATTGTCAATGGAAAAGGTATTGAAGTGGATCCTGCAAAAGTGAAAGCTATACGAGAGATGCCAGCTCCCCGTACTGAGAAGGAGGTTAGAGGTTTCTTGGGACGATTAAACTACATTGCAAGATTTATTTCCCAGTTAACTACCATCTGTGAGCCAATCTTCAAGTTGTTGAAGAAAGATCAGGTGATGGAATGGAATGATGAGTGCCAGACTGCCTTTGATGAAATCAAGAGATACCTGCTAGAACCACCAATTTTGATGCCACCAGTTGATGGAAGACCCTTGATTATGTACTTAACAGTATTAGACAACTCAATGGGGTGTGTGTTGGGGCAACATGACGAGTCTGGTCGAAAAGAGCAGGCAATATACTACCTTAGCAAAAAGTTTACCGACTGTGAAACAAAATACTCACTGCTCGAGAAAACTTGCTGCGCTTTGGCATGGGCTGCTCGCCGACTAAGACAGTATATGTTGACCCATACCACCTTGTTGATTTCGAAGATGGATCCAATCAAGTACATATTTGAGAAACCTGCTCTCTCCGGAAGAATTGCAAGATGGCAAATGATCTTGACAGAATATGATATACAGTATACTACTCAGAAGGCCATTAAGGGAAGTGTTGTTGCTGATCATTTGGCTCATCAAGCAGTGGATGATTATCAGTCAATGAGTTTTGAGTTCCCTGATGAAGACATTATGACTGTTACCAAAGAACCTGGACAATATGACGGACCTGAACAAGGATCCCGATGGACTATGGTTTTTGATGGTGCCTCTAATGCACATGGTAATGGTGTTGGTGTTGTAATTAGTTCCCCTGAAGGTTGTCATACCCCGATTACTGCCAGACTTTGTTTCTATTGTACCAATAACATGGCTGAGTATGAGGCATGTATCATGGGTATTAAAGTTGCTATTGATATGAAGATTCAGTTCCTTGATGTGTATGGAGATTCAGCCCTGGTAGTTAGTCAGATCAAAGGAGATTGGGATACCAAGCATGATAACCTCATTCCTTACAGAGAGCATGTGTTGTCTTTGATCCCACATTTCAAAGAGATTACCTTTGGACATATTCCACGAAGAGAGAATCAGTTGGCAGATGCATTGGCCACCATGGCATCTATGTTTGAGATCAGTTGGGATGATGAAGCTCCCAAGATTACTATTGATAGATTTGAAAAGCCTGCATACTGCAATGAGATTGACACAGAAGGGGCAGAGGAGAAGCCTTGGTTCTATGAAGTGAAAAGATATCTTGAAGCTCAGGAGTTTCCTGAAGGGGCATCTGTCAAAGATAGGAAATTTCTGAGGAGGTTCTCTGCTAAGTTCTTTTTGAGTAATGGGATTCTGTACAAGCGCAATCATGATTCAACTATGCTTCGTTGTGTGGATAAGAAGGAAGCTACAGAAATTATGGAAGAGATGCATGATGGGACCTTTGGCACTCATTCTAGTGGTCATACTATGGCAAAGAAGATTTTGAGAGCAGGTTACTATTGGTCTACCATGGAAGCTGATTGCTATCAACACTCCAGAACATGTCACAAGTGTCAAATTTATGCTGATAAAGTCCATGTACCTCCATCACCATTGAATGTGTTGACTGCTCCTTGGCCCTTTGCCATGTGGGGCATTGATATGATTGGTGAGATCAAGCCTACTGCTTCTAATGGGCATCGTTTCATCCTGGTTGCTATTGATTACTTTACGAAGTGGGTAGAGGCAGCTTCATTTGCATCTGTTACTAAGAATGTTGTGGCTCGGTTCATTAAAAATAACCTCATATGTAGGTATGGCATCCCTGAAAGGATTATCACTGACAATGGCTCTAATCTGAACAACACTATGATTACTGATCTCTGCACGCAGTTAAAAATTAAGCATCACAACTCTTCTCCGTATCGTCCAAAGATGAATGGGGCAGTTGAAGCTGCTAATAAGAACATTAAGAAAATTGTACAGAAGATGACTGTTACTTACAAGGATTGGCATGAAATGTTACCATTTGCTCTTCATGGTTATCGTACTACAATACGTACTTCAACAGGGGCAACCCCATTCTCCTTGGTCTATGGTATGGAGGCAGTTCTGCCCATTGAAGTTCAGATTCCCTCCTTGAGAATTATGAAGGATGCAGGCTTGGATGAAGATGAGTGGATTCAGACTCGACTTGACCAGATAAATTTGATTGATGAGAAGAGGTTAGCAGCAGTTTGTCATGGTCAGATGTACCAGAAGCGAATGATCAAAGCTTTTAACAAGAAGGTTAAGCCAAAGGTATATCAGGCTGGTGACTTGGTAATCAAGCGTATCATATTACCACAGGGTGATCCTAGGGGCAAGTGGACTCCAACATATGAAGGACCATTTGTAGTCAAGACAGTATTCTCAGGAGGTGCCATGATACTTACTACAATGGATGGTGAGGACTTCCCACAGCCCGTAAACGCAGACATAGTTAAAAAATACTACGCATAAAAAGAGACCCGCTAGGTTGACAGGCCTAGGCAAAAATAAGGGCATCCCGGCAAACCAAAAGGGTTTGGGCAAAAATTAGGGATATATATAAAAAGATGTACACCCGGCAAGTCGAAAACCTGAAAAGGCGGCTTGGGCAAAAAAGGGTATCCCGGTGGATTGAAAACCTGAAAGGGCAATCCAGGCAAAAGTTAGGGATTAAAGCGTATGACTATGTCTCGTTTGGATCACCCATGAAACTGCAACCAGCTGTATTACTTACTCAAGCTCGAACAGATAAAGCTCAATCCAATCGTTTCCGTCTCAACAGCAGAGGATGAGATACTTGAAGATAATGGCAATAGTAGAATTGAAACTCAATAGGATTATTTCCCACATAGCTGATTTTCCTTGTTTTGTAAAAACTTTATGACAAAATCCTCTTACTAGGGTTTATGTCTCCTTGTACAAACTTACCCGTGTATGGGTCACTTTTGATATAAATAAATTCCATCTTTTGAATCCAGATTTACTTTTACCCTATTTACATAAGCGAAACGTCCATTGGTTGTGTTTGAATGTATGTATGCTTTTGAATATGATTGATGTTTACCAGAAATGCATGAATGCTTTTAATATGATTAATGTTTACCAGAAATGCATGAAAATGCAGTAATAGTATTTACTAAGGACGAACGAGGGAAGGATTTCAATGAAGCTTCGCCGGTTCATCTTTACAAAACAATCACAAAACCCTCAGTAGGACAAATCCATCTTCATAAAGTCACATCTCTCCTGGAATTTGTGTACATCTCTTTTATCCTCATACGGATATTCGGGAAATTACTTTCCCATAAGGGTACGACGAACGAAGACGGGATGTTGTATCTACCCTACCATCAAACGAAGATGAAGGTTATATATACCTTACTATCCCCAGCAGACGGGAGGTTATATATACCTTACTATCCCCAGCAGACGGGAGGTTATCTATACCCTGTTATCCCCAGCAGACAGAGGGTTATATATTCTTCAACAACGAATCGGGATTTATTTTCTCTGGCCAGCAGTTGTTATACGAAGATATCCAGACGCTTCCGGCAGTATCATATCATACATACATCATTTACATCATACCATAACATACATATCCATAGATACATAATACATCACTTAAGTGCATCATATCATACATGCATACATAATACATAAGCTAATACTATCATACAGAATGCTACCTTGTTTTCAGGTTAATTATCCAACAAACAGACTTACAATCATCAGGATTGCTATATCCTCCTGAAATCATATTATCACCTCAGGGTTGCTTTATCCTCCTGACGACTTATCATTACTTCAAGACTGCTTTAGAGTTATCATTATTGATTACTCTATCCTCCTGAAATTATCACTTCAAGACTGCTATAGAGTTATCATTATTGATTGCTCTATCCTCCTGAAATCATTACTTCAAGACTGCTTTAGAGTTATCATTATTGATTGCTCTATCCTCCTGAAATCATATTATTACTTCAAGACTGCTTTAGGGTTATCATTATTGATTGCTCTATCCTCCTGAAGACGTGCTGTTACAACAGGATTACTCTAGTCTCCTGAAAGCATATCATCAATCTTATAATCTCATCAGGACTGCTCTATCCTCCTGAAGACATGCTGTTACATCAGGATTACTCCAGTCTCCTGAAAGCATATCATCAACCTCTCAAGATTGCTCTATCCTCTTGAAATCTTATTGTTACCTCAGGACTGCTCCAGCCTCCTGATAGCTTCTCATATATCAAGATTGCTTTATCCCCCCTGAAGACATGCTGTTACATCAGGATTACTCCAGTCTCCTGAAAGCATATCATCAATACCTCAGGATTGCTCCAGCCTTCTGACAGCTATCATTATGTCTCCATATTTTGGACTACTTTATCCTCCAATAAATGTATCTGAAGAATTTTCCTCCAAGTGGCATCTTTAAGCCCACTCAAGCATATACAACCAACCATCAATATCACTCTATGCACTGGTGAGTGCAAATTTTTGGGCTTTTGTGTTCAATCCCCTTCAACCTTCCAGGTCATGACTGGAAAATGTACCAATCTAACCCCTCAAGTTTCAGAAAATTGAACAGGGGCAGCTGTTGCACCCCAAAATTTGCCCTCACAATACAAGACTTTGTGTTCAAAGAAGGTTCACAAGGTTCACAAGTGTCTCAACATTTCCATAACCTTTCATGAGGTTCATGAAGTCTACAAATTACTTCTTGAAGGTTCACAAGGTTCACAAGTTCCACAATGCTTACCAAACCTTTCATGAGGTTCATGAAGTCTACAAGTTACTTCTTGAAGGTTCACAAGGTTCACAAGTTTCTCAACATTTACAAGACCTTTCATGAGGTTCATGAAGTCTACAAGTCACTTCTTGAAGGTTCACAAGATTCACAATGATTACAAAGCTTTCCTGGGGTTCATGAGGTCTACAAAGCCACTTCATGAGGTTCACAAGGTTCACACGCTTCACAATGCCTCCCATGAGTATCACAAGACACTTTATGAAGATTCACAAGGTTCATAAAGTTCACAATTGGCCATAAGAGTTGACAATTCCCTCAGACAATGCACTTCCTAAGCAGTGCATCCAAAACTAGGGTTTTGACTTATATCAGGCTAAATGGACTTCCAAGACTTCAAGTGAGCTTCATAACATCTTATATGTGTGTAAGAACCTCCATATCAAGTTTCAAGACTTTTCTCAAAAGTTTGCTCAGTCAGATGATCAGTTAAGTCAAAATCAGTCAATGCAGTTAAAAAGTCAAACTGAGGTCAACTGTGGTCAAACCAAAGTCAAACTTCATGATTTTTTGCCAACATCAAGTATATGAAGTAAAATTCATCATTTGATCAAGGGTTGATCATGATTCATCAAGGAGATTCCAGATCATCAATAATCAGGAGTTTCTAAATTAGGGTTTCCTCAGTAAAAGTCAACTGAACTTTGACCAGCCATAACTTTCACATACTTCATCACCAAGTCTCCATCCAAAGCTCATTTTGAAGGAAATTGAATTCTCTACAACTTTGATTTTGCAAGTTAAGCCCAAAAATGCTTCACTTGGAAGATATGAGCTAAGACATTATAGGTCCTTTTGAAAGTCAACAAAAAGTCAACAACTTCAAAAGGGCATAACTTGAGATTGGTAAATGATATGGACCTGAAACCAATGGGGTTGTTTAGAGGACTCTTCAAGCTTTCCAAAATGACCAAGAACACCCTCATACCTTTAAAATTGAGGGAGATGTGCCCTTGCAAAGTTGGGAAATTTTGTGATGGTTTATGTTGAAAATGGAGGTTTAAAACCACTTCTTTCCAAATGGGCTGCCCAAGTTGTGATCCAATCCATACCATATCATCATGCACGACCCAATTGATTAAAAATCATAATTTTTATTATTTTATTTTTATTTATTTTGATTTAATTCATAAAAAATCATTTTAAATAGATATAAAATATGAAAATATATTTTGGGATGAAGATAATGCTTCTAGAAAGTCTTAATTGGTGATTGAAGTTGAAAGAGGAAGAAATAATGTGATTGATCCAAAGATAGCAAGTCATAATACACAAATATTTGACTTTTAAGACTTGATCAATTTCAATCTTTTTAGATCAAAGTTTCCACATAACTAATCAATGTTTTGACCTAGAATGATTCACATATATATACTAAACACAAACCTAACATTCATGGACGAATTCCAGCAGCCAAAAGGTAAGATCATATTTCAAAAATTCAAGCAAAAAAGTGAAATTCGGATTCCATCTTCCAAGGCTTTAGAAGGTAAACTAAGAACATAGAGATGTTCCTGGGACATTGTTGAAGCGAAATCATCACCCATATGCATCCCATATGCACCCCATTGTTCAACCCGAATACATTTTATACCTCTTACAAATTTTTTCGGTTTGAACTAATTATGCATTAACAATGAAATCTAATGATGTATTTATGTTTGTAATGATGCATAGATGCTTCCTGGGCAATTGGATTGAAGAATAAGTGCTTAAATCGTAAACGGCCATAGCTAGGGTTCTTGAGTGATTTTTGGGGTTCTTCGATTTAGGACTCCTAAATTAATTTTAAGACCATGGATTGATTGTATGTGACGTGGGGATCATAACCCTATGCTTGATTTAATGAATGGTTGTGTATTCGTGATGATTGAAATTTGCAGGTTTTGAACATAGGAAAATTCGCAGGTAAATTTCCAGCAATTTTCGCAGGAAAAAGTGCAGGTATAAGGAAGAAGATGAAGCTGTTCGCGCGTTTCTGGAAATTTGAATATTGGTTGTAATATTTTATTGTATTGTTTCTGATATTATTCACCAAAACATGTTTGGTCCAGTGGTGGAAGTGGCGCGCGTGTAACCTATGAGACCTGAGTTCGAATCTTGGTTTCATACATTATTTTGTCTATTTTTTCAGGTTAAAGGCAAACTTAATATATTATTATTTCTTGCCATTATACTTTCAGATGGGCTCTTCCAGCCGGGTGGTGATGCGTGCGCTTGTGAATGTAAAGGTCCTGGGTTCAATTCCCACCCCAGGCCTTTTTGTTTCTTTATTTTTCTGGATTTTTCAGGCAAAGCACAAAACAAGTTCTCCTCCCTTCATTGTTGCCTGCATGTGGGCTAGCCTGGTGGTTATTGTTGTTGCTGGCAAGCATACTGACCTGGGTTCAAACCCCAGTCAGGTAAGTTTTCATACTTTTTCTTCTTTTATTTGTTTTAGGTATTATAATATTAAATTAAATATAATTTTATGAATATATGTTTCTAAATAATAAAAATGATAATAAAGCATGTTTGTTTTTTTTTTAATTTCTAAAATATATAAATTTTCATAAATTATGTTTTTGTATCTTGTGATTAAATTGTAATATGTAGATATATATTAAAATAATTTTGTATTATAAATCAAACCCTAAAAATATTTTCTAAAATAAAACCTAATTCTATTTTTTCTAAATAATCTTATTTTCTAATTCTTATGTATGTTTATTTATTTATTTAATATGATTTATGTAAATCTTGTAAATATGATTATTTTTTATGAACATGATATTTAAAACTTATTTTCTTCATAATGTGTAAATATTTTCTAATAATTGTTGATATATATTCATAAATAATTGAATTTTTGTAAATAATTAGAATTTATAATCGTATTATGCTTAAAAAATTTTCTTATACATTTAGAATTAAACTTTGTGTTCATATCATTATAATATTTTTTCTATTTTTATTATT
The DNA here is from genome assembly GCA_963966055.1 of Lathyrus aphaca. NCBI lineage: Eukaryota > Viridiplantae > Streptophyta > Magnoliopsida > Fabales > Fabaceae > Lathyrus > Lathyrus aphaca. The sequence goes on from OZ014519.1 coordinate 150,061,728, forward strand.
GTTACTAATTATACTATTATTTATTATTATATTATATTTTTATTATTATGTCTCTAACCTTGTTTATTTTTCTAATTATTATTATTATCATTTTATTTTCACTAACCTTATTTTTAATCATATTTATCACTAACCCCTATTATTTATTTATTATTTATTGCTTATTTATTTATATTTTGCTTTATTATTTATTTTTGCTATTTATTTATTATTATAATCATGTAATTGCTTCTTGGTGTAATTTTGTAAATATTTAATTATTTAATTATTGCTATGGTTAGTAATTTAGGGAGTGTAAATATGTATTCTCTTAAAATTAATTCTAGATTACTTTTAAATAAAAGATAAATAATATTGAACACTCACACACGTAAGTCGATTTTTAATCGCCGTCTCACTTTCTAAGGTTATCCCTCAAGTTGCCTAGATCATAAGGTCAAGTGGGGTGTATAAAGCAAGTCCCTTAAAAAAGAAAAATCATCAAGTCCCTCATGGTTGCCTTTACGAATCGAGTCCCTTCGAATAATGATGATAGTCCCTCATGTATGCTTATTACACCCCACAGTTGCCTTCATAAAACCGAATGTCCCTCACATGTCCCTTACATCCAAGGTAATGACTACCTACTCCTTAATAGTAGGGATAGTCTTACCAATTAAAGGATAAAGAACAAGAAAGACTTAAACTTTAGGGTAGGTTCCTCTTATGTACTTGCTCACTTCATTCAAAACTTTTCAAACTTTCCACAATTTCAAACAAATTTTCAAAAACAAGTTTTTACGCATCCGTACATGGATCATTATCAACTATTCTGAAAATTTTCTTATTCACACACTACACTTTCAAAAACAATTCAAAAGTGAGCTAAGTAACTAAGAGCCCACGGATAACCATGGATGTAAAGGGTGCTAACACCTTCCCTTTACATAACCTACCCCCCGGACCCAAAAATATCTCTTAAGGTCTTTCCTGTTCTTTTATACCCTTTCCTTTTGGATAAAATAAAAGTCGGTGGCGACTCTTGCTATCCGCAACATAACTAAAGTCAGTTCTCCCACCGTGTTACACTTATGCGCGTCCTGTTTCGGGGCGAGGTGTAAGTACTTCCCGCGATGGATAGGTCTTAGTATGAGAATGCTCACAAATAAATTCAAAACATTTCTCATAAAAGACAAAAAAAACAAATAACAATTGACTTTCCCGCGGGAACTTCTTTTCTCATCTCATTCATTCTGAACGCGAACTCGCGACGACTTGTCTCGCATGCAAGACGGTAAACGCACTCGTACCAGACGAGCCTGCAACACCTGAGCTTAGACATACGCAGTTCCAGCTGTAAAAAACACAAACAAATAGTTCCTGCCTTAGTTAGGCGAACTACGTCGACTCTGATCCTCATTTTCCTGATGAGGTACGTAGGCAGCGGGGTAGGGCCCGTTCGAGCACATTCTTTATTTTCCCTACATTTTCCCCATTCTTTCTTTTTGTTCTCTTCTCCAGTTCCTTTCTCATTTCCATTTCATTCCAGTAGCAGTTCATTTTTTCAGCAAACAAGCGTGGATCCCGTCGGGTACGACGGATGATCTGGGGTGCTAATACCTTCCCATGTCGTAACCGACTCCCGAACCCAGATCTTTGGTTCGTAGGACCTTGTCCTTTCCTTCTTCCTCAGGTTTGTGCAGCATTACCTTTCCCGTTCCTTTCGGGATAAAAATGTCTGGTTGGCGACTCTACCTTTTCCGCGCCACTTTCGCGTTTGTACTAGGATGAAAATCCCGGGAGCGACAACAACACAACAACGAAATTACACGAAAAACCCAACCTACATTCGATCATTTAGTCCCGGCTATGTAATTTGAACCCCACCCTTACCTTGGACTGAAGGCAACATGAATTCACCGTAAAATCTCTACGAAAATCCTCAACCTAGCCTCTTCTTGATCTCCCTATAATACTTATTCTTCTCTTTTACAAATATTATGATTAACTCTAATTCGTTCTTTTGTCTAATTCTACTAAATTATCACTAATCAACCTATTTACTAATGAGCCTAACTTAGCACCCCCAACTTTACTACTATCACACCAAAACTAAAACCAACTTAATATTATATCAATAACACTTATTTTATTTATTTCTGACTTAATTAATCTGACTTAATCAACTTAAACAACTCAAACACAACTTAGTCTGCAACACAAAAATCAATTTAAACATCTTTTATCCACTTATCAACACAAACGACGCGATATACCAACTCTAACAACTTAACGACACAAATGATTAAACAATACTCAACAACAATAAATCAGGAAAATACGCGATAATATTTAATTAAATCAATTAATTAAATACGGGTGTTATAACTCTCCACCATTTAGAATATTTTCGTCCTCGAAAATCTTACATTGCTCAAACATTTCAGGATACGATTCATGCATCTTACTTTCAAATTCCCAAGTTATACTTTCTCCGGCAGTGCCCAACCAAACAAGTTTCATTAAAGCAATCTCTTTGCCTCTTAAGGTCTTCATTTCACGACCCTCAATTCGTATTGGAATAGTGTCCACCGTGAGATTATCTCGTACTTTCACATCATCCATACTAATCACATGAGAAGGATCTGAAATATACTTCCGGAGTTGCGACACGTGAAACACATCATGCAAATTTAATAAGTTTGGCGGTAAAGCCACTCTATAAGCAACATTTCCAACTCTATCCGAAATCTGATATGGACCAATAAAACAAGGAGTAAGCTTCTTAGATTTACACGCTCTCCTAACACCCGTTACAAGATTAACTCTTAAAAATACATGATCACCAGCTTGGAATTCTAAATTTTTCCTTCGCTTATCAAGATAACTCTTCAGCCGACTTTGAGAAGCCTTCATCTTATCTCGGATCAACTTCACCTTCTTGGTAGTCTCTCGAACTATCTCTGGTCCAAGCACTACGCTTTCACTAGATTCATACCAACACAACAAAGTCCTACATCTCCAACCATACAACGCCTCAAAAGGTGTCATTCCAATACTATAATGATAACTTTTATTATGCGTGAACTCGATCAATGGGAGATACGTATCCCACGAACCTCCTTTCTCAAGCACACAAGCTCTCAACAAATCCTCCAATGACAAAATCATCCTCTCAGTTTGACCATTTGTCTGAGGATAATACGCTGAACTCAACCTCAACTTAGAACCCAATGCTTCTTGCAGACTCTTCCAAAACTCCGACGTAAACCTCAGATCTCAATCTGACACGATACACAAAGGAACACCATGCAACTTCACAATCACTCTAATATATATCTCAGCCAACTTCGATACTAGAAAATTGATGTTAATAGGAATAAAATGAGTCGACTTTGTAAGCCTATCAACAATCACCCAAATTGAATCATGTCCTCTTGAAGTATTAGGCAATCCCGTTACAAAGTCCATAGAAATCCTATCCCATTTCCATTCTGGAATTTCTAACGGTTGCATCAAACTAGTAGGCTTCTGATGTTCAACTTTGGACTTCTAACAAACCAAACAAGCATACACAAAATATGCTACATCACACTTCATCCTAGGCCACCAAAACAACTTCTTCAAATCTTGATACATCTTAGTCGCTCTTGGATGAATACACAAATTAATTCTATGACTTCCCTCAAGAATCATTCTTTTCATATCAGCAGCATCAGGTATATAAATCATATCCTGAAATCTCAAAACACCATGCTCATCCAACTTAAAACCATTCTTCTAGGATTCACCACAATAAACTATTATATCCACTAGTTTCACAACCAATTTATGAGTTTCTCTAATATTGTCCAGAAAATTATTATTAATATTTAGCATACCCAACATGACACTCTTCGCCATCACTTTGCAAACCAAACTCATATCTCGAAATTGCTCAATCAACTCTAACTCCTTAACCATCATTGTTGACATATGTAACGTCTTCCGACTCAAAGCATCTGCTACAACATTAGCTTTACCCGGATGGTAATTCAAACCAAAATCGTAATCTTTCAACAGTTTTAACCATCTTCATTGCATCATATTTAACTCTTTCTGATCAAACAGATACTTTGAACTCTTATGGTCACTAAATACTTCAAATCTAGAACCATAAAGATAATGCCTCCAGATCTTTAATACAAAAACAATTGCAGCAAGTTCCATATCATGTGTAGGATAGTTCTTTTCATGAACCCTCAATTGTCTTGACAAATAAGCAATCACCTTACCATTATGCATAAGAGCACCTCCTAAACCCATCAACAAAGCATCATAATACACAACAAATGGTTCCTCTGAATTTAGTACAGTCAACACTGGAGCCAACGTCAACCTCTTCTTCAACTCTACAAAACTCTCTTCACATTGGACGTCCCAAACAAAAGCCTTACTCTTACAAGTCAACCGATTCAATGGAAGTTCCAACTTAGAAAATCCTTCAATGAACCTTCGGTAATAACCGGCCAATCCTAAGAAACTTCGAATCTCAGTAGCTAACTTTGGAGTTTCCCATTGCAACACGACATCTATCTTGGAAAGATCCACAACAATACCACTACCTGAAATCACATGACCAAGAAAACTGACTTCCTTCAACCAAAATTCACACTTGGATAGCTTCACATACAACTTATTTTCTTTTAAAACTTCCAACATTGTTCTCAAATGCTCTACATGCTCTTCTTATGACTTAGAATAAACCAAAATATCATCTATAAACACAACCACAAAATGATCCAGATAAGCATGAAAAATATGATTCATGTATTCCATGAATACTCCTCTCGCATTAGTCACACCAAAAGGCATCACTGAATACTCGTAATGTCCATACCGTATTCTGAACTCCGTCTTCTGAATATCCTCATAATTCACCTTAATCTGATGATAGCCCGATCTAAAATCGATTTTGCTAAACATACGAGCACAAACCAACTGATCCATCAAATCATCTATTCTTGGTAACGGATACTTGTTCTTAATCATCACCTTGTTCAACTGTCTATAATCCATGCAACGCCTCATACTTCCATCTTTCTTCTTAACTAGCAACATTGGAGCTCCCCACGATGATACACTTAGTCTTACAAACTTTTTCTAAAGCAACTCTTCCATATGCTTCTTTAATTCATCCAACTTAGACGCAGACATCTTGTACAGTGCCATAGAAACAGGCCTAGTACCAGGTACAAGGTCAATCACAAACTCAACTTCTCTCTCATGTGGCACATCAGAAATTTCATCAAGAAAAACCTCCAGAAATTCATTCACCACTTGCAATTCTTTGATCTTAGCTTTACCCTCTACTGACAATGATGCCATCAATGTAAACATTCGGGCTTCTTCTTTCATCAACTTCTGCAACTCTCTAAACGACAACCATCCAACTCCTTCCTCTTCTGGAGTAGAAAACCTCACCGACTTACAAAAACAATTAATATGAACATATTTATACTCTAACCAGTTCATACCGAGGATTACATTCATCCCAATCAACGGTAAACACACCAGATCAACATAAAATTCTCTATTAAAGATAGACAACAGACAACTCAAACACACCAAAGAAGTAGTCATCGATCCCTTAGCTGGAATCTCTATGACCATTCCTCATTTTATCTCATACAACTTAAGACCCAGCCTCTTAACACAATCAACAACAATAAAACAATGTGTAACACCCATGTCAACAATAGTAATTAAAGGAATACTATTAATGAAACATGTACCTCTGACGAGCTTATCCTCATTAGATGTCTGAGTCCTAGCTAAAGTGAACACTTTTCCTCTTGACTTGGCTTTCTTCGGCTTCTGGCAATGACTACCAATATTCTCTTCTTCACCATAGTTAAAACATATCATCTCTTTGTGTGTGAAATCAGATATCACATGCCCAACTTTCCCACAATAGAAACAATGCTTCACTTCAGAAGTGCACACATTACTCTTGTGTCCAACTTGTCCACACTTGAAGCAAACAATACCAGCACGAGCATCTCCCCCACTAGTTCTCTGACCCGAAGCAACTTTCTACTTACCCTTAGCAGCTGAAGATCATAAGGCTTTCCAGGGTTTTGTTGATTCTTGCCCCTTCGATCAGTAACAATCTTGTAGTGAGCATCGTTATCTTCCTCGAAGATCTTGCAACTATCAACCAGATCAGTAAAAACACGAATCTTCTAATATCCTACCGCTTTCTTAATCTCTAAAATTCCTCTTCTGAATATCCTCATCTTTCACTTTAATATGATGATAGCCCGACCTCAAATCAATATTGCTAAACACATGAGAACCTACTAATTGATCCATCAAATCATCTATTCTCGGAAGCGGATACTTGTTCTCAATTGTCATTTTATTCAATTGTCTGTAATCAACACAAAGCCTCATACTTCCATTTGTCTTCTTTACTTACAACATTGGACCTCCCCACGGCGATACACTTGGTCTCACAAACTTATTTTCAAGTAAATCCTCTAATTGCTTCTTTAATTCTGACAATTCAGATGCAAACATTCTATATGGTGCCATAGACACAGGTCTAGTACCAGGTATAAGATCAATCACAAATTCAACTTCTCTCTCTGGCGGCACATCAGGAATTTCATCAAGGAAAACTTCAGGAAATTCACGCACCATTTGAAACTCCTTTATTTTAGTTTTCCTCTCAATAGACAACGACGCCATCAATGAAAAAAATCTGAGCTTCTTCTTTCACCAACTGTTGTAGCTGCCTAAAAGACAACAAACCAACTTCCTCCTCTTCAGGAATAGAAAACCTCACTGACTTGCTATAACAATTGATATGAAGATGGTTATATTCCAACCAGTTCAATCCTAAGATTACATCCATCTCAGTTAACGGAAAACACACCAAATCAACAACAAAGTCCCTATCAAAGATAGATAAAGGACACTTTAAACACACAAGAGAAGTAGTCACCAATCCCTTAGCCAAAATCTCGACGAACAATTCTCTATTCATAGCAGATAACATAAAACCCAATCTTTTAACATAATCAGCAACAATAAAGCAATGAGTAACACCAATATCAATAATAGTAATTAAAGGAGTATTATTAATGAAACATGTACCACTGATGAGTATGTCCTCACTAGATGTCAGAGTCCCATCCAACGCGAACACTTTTCCATTTGAACCTTCTTTGGTTTCTGACACTGACTACCAATGTGTTCTTCTTCACCATAGTTGAAACAAATCATCTCTTTATGCTTACATTCAGATATTGCATGCCTAGTCTTACCACAACGGAAACACCTTTTTACCTCAATAGTACACACATTAATCTTATGACCAGATTTCCCATATTTGAAATAAACCACACCAGCAGGAGCATCTTCCCCACCATTCCTCTTATCATTAGCCACTTTTTGTTTGCCTTTACCAACTGGAGTATCATAAGGCTTGCCACGACTCTGTTGGTGCTTTCTTTTCCTCTCATTAATAATCTTATAATGAGCATTATTATCCTCTTCATAAATTCTACAAATATCAACCAAATCAGAGAAGACACAAATCTTTTGAAATCCAACTGCCTTCTTGATCTCTGGACGCAAGCCATTCTCAAACTTGATGCATTTTGAAAATTCAGCATTCCCCTAATTATAGTGTGGATAAAATTTAGCCAACTCAACAAACTTTGCAACATAATCTGTAATCGACATGTTTCCTTGCTTCAGCTCAAGAAACTCAATTTCCTTCTTACCATGAACATACTCTAGATAATACTTCCTCATAAATTCCCTATGGAACACAACCTAAGTGATCTCTTCACCTGCCGCTTCCAACGTCTGACGAGTCTCTAGCCACCAGTCATCAGCTTCGACTGCTAGCATATGAGTCCTATACCGAACCTTCAGCGCTGGAGTGAAATCCATCACACGAAAGATTATCTCAATCTATTTCAACCATTCCAACGTTGCATCAGGGTCATACTTACCCTTGAAGGTAGGCAGATTCTCCCTCTAAAAAGTCGCCAAACTACGAGATCCAGCAATCTCGTCAGTGTTCGGTAAATTCTGCACAGCTTGAGTTATTTCTTGCAAATCAACAGCCATTGCAACATCGTTCCTTCCAGCCATCTCAACTTATCACTACAACACAAACAAAGGTTAGACTAGTTAACAATACTCGATTGTTAAACACACTACGACTTGACAACTTGGCCGGATGGACCGGCCTGCTCTGATACCACTAATGTAACATCATATTTCTACCCTGACAAATATTATAAAATCAAAGTTACAAAAATTCCAACAAAACAAATGAAATGCTACACTTTCAACTTAAACAACGACATTCAATCACCTGCTTAGTCTTTAAATTTAAAACAACTTCCATTACTACACAGCGAATTCACAAAATTCAACTTGAAATAACATAACTCATGTCAAACTCAAAACAACTTTAAAACAACTAGTCTTTGATAAAAACAATGTAAAATTCAGCAAAATAATGAAAACCAATAATAAAGAAAATATGAATTTATCCCCCCAGGTGCTATGTATCAGAGTGACAACACTGACTCGAACTAATGAATGTAAGCAACTTTACTCTGGATTACCTGCATGTTACCAACAGAGGGTAACATTCAAACAGAAGAGGTGAGATATAGAACTATATAATTGAATTTATGATAAATAACATATTATATCAAAATATATAAAATTACCATTTCTCAACTTACAAGCAACAATATTCAACACAAGATAGAACACGACAACATAATTATGCAACTTTGAAATGCGACTTATAATATGCGTATGCATGTGGTACCATTGGAGCAGAACTCCCATCTTAAAAATTTGCCACTTAATAGAGGCATCAACAAGGCATAAGCCTTCAACTTAAATTTTTCCAATCCAGAACAATTTTCCGAGCAACAACTCCAACTTGATATGCTATGTATGCGACTCATCATGAATGTCAAATAACAACAATAATAATCACATAACAACACAACAACAATTCAACATTGGCCATAGGCCTACAACTTAAATTCTTGTCATTAATAAGGCAATGCAGCAAAATTCATACCAACAACTTCATAACTTAATCACGACAATATCATAACAACTTATATCATACTCTGTACCAACCAAATTATATCACAAACGTTCCTCGAAACTATTCGGACAATACTAACAAAACCGACTAATTATTCTTCTATTTGATTTATAATATTCCTACTCTGCATTAATATTATTAGGACTATTTTGGTATTGTCATTGAGTAAGTTATGATATTGGTTTCTCATTGTCCTCCTAGATTATTTTCTCATAAATTTGTCACAGTTAGTTTGCATAGCGAAGAGGAAGCGAAGACAGTTCGCGTCACGACCAAAAGCGAAGAAGCGCCGAACTGAAATAGAACCAAAAGTTCCATATTTTGCTTGAAGCGACTGGAGGCGAAGGTACTTTGCGTCGCGACCAAAGGCGAAGTAGAAGCGAACTAAAACAGAAGCAAAATCCCTAGACTTCGCTTGAAGCGACTGGAAGTGAAGTGAGTTCGCTAAGCTTCCCATAGCAAAGTGTCGCGTCATGGCCTCCAAATTTTGTTCGTCTCTATTTCTATTCCACCATATCTTCTCCTTCTTTTCCATCTCAGACCCATTATTCCAATCATCTCAATACACAGTACAGTAACAACATAATAAAATCATACATAAACAACATAGATACTACTAATTCCACAACATTAACTAACTTCGATATCAATCCTAACAATCAACACATAGATATAAGCTATTATATAAACCCAATCCCATGTATTATTCACCAATCACCCAATTATAGAGTCAGAACCCCACCCTCGTTGGATTGAAGGTCAATCTAGTTCTCTGATTGAAGCATTTTCCTTTTTTCCTCTTCTCTCCAACTTCACGTATCTTCTCCCAAAACTTTATTTTCCAGCTTACTGATAACCCACTTCTCTTATATTCTAATTAATCTTATAATTTTAATAATTCTAATGGGCCCAACTCATACACCCTCACTCTTTACTACTTTTATTCACACGTAAGCTCACTAACAATAATAATATCATTCTACTAATAATTCTACAACTTAATCAACTTTATTTTAATTCGACTAACCACAACACAACTTAAATAAACTTGTCTACAACTTCGACAATTAAATCAAACAACATAACACGAGGATAATTAATTAAATAATTAAGTAAATAAATAGGACGTTACATTACCTCACTATATCACATCCTCGCGTCACCCCACCGCCACCGCCTCCTCCTCCAATACATCACCCTGAGGACCAACAACGCATCTAGATAGTTATCGTGATTACGAATGAGCTCATGAGTTTGGTAAATCCAAATGGTAACATTTCTGCTGGATTAGCTTGGATAGCACACATAGCCCGTGGTGGCCCTATTTAGATATTTTGTATTATATGTATATTACCCATACATCGTTCTTTTAACATTATATTATTCAAATATCTTCATTACATTGCAGTGATCTTCCTTAAACACCTTAAACGTACAACACTTAATATTATAACATCTCCATTACAACATGATTAATAAATAAGAAAATCCTAAAGACTACTAGAGAATTCAGGACGTTTCAGCATCTCCATTATGTCATCAACGAATCTTGCCAGCTTCGCATCAAACTCGATTGAACCCTTTGTTAGCCTACAACAAAAGGATCGCCACATTTCTTTGGCGTATTCGTCAATCTTCAACTTAATAAGGTTATATTTCACCCTACCGTTTGTATCCTCAAAATCTTCAAGAAACTCGACCTTTCTCACATTTCTATTGTCGCCATCAGGCAACAATTCATTCAACTTCACTACCAGGGCGACAAAAGAGGTGGTGTCATAAGGGAGCTTGAACTCTACAGGACGAGAACTTCATTGAAGTAAACTTTTGTCTTAATAAAAAATTGAGGAAGAGACATTTTTTCATATGTGTTTATCAACATGAGCAGATCCCTATTTATACAACTGTGAGAGAATTCTGGACCATACAAATTGTCGGTGCAATCACAGCTGCACAAAACTGTTGGCAAAATCATGATCGTCTAAAAAAATCCTAAAAATATAACTACCGGAAATTTCATATATAATGAAAGTTTTCAATAACATGTAAATTTCATATTTCCAGAAGCTTATGTAACACACCTGATATTTTAAAATTTCCGATATAATAAAAATTTCAAATCAACTACCAAAAATTTAGTTTAATACCAAATTATTTTTCTTTTGCCTATTAAATATTTGGTCCAGAGATATAGAGTTTTTTCACTCAATTTTGCCATTATACAAAAAATGGGGGTGACATGTTTAATTTGAGAGTGGCAAGTAAATTTCTCGTGTTATCTGTATATCGTTTCCAATTCAATCTGTACTACATCTCAATCCAAAATTAAAAAACATTAGACAAACAACATGTTCGATACAATTAGTACAAATCAAACACCACCTATAGAAAGTAAACACATAACATATAAAATTCGAATATCATGAATGCAACAGAATATTTAACTAAACTAAATCTAATGTCGGAATAAGAATAAACTTTTTCTTTTGTTGTTTGAGACATAAACCTATGAGTGCTTTTGTTGTCACAAAGTATAAAGCAACAAGTTCTATACTAATCAAAATATTCATTTAAACTAAAGCAAACCTAGGGTTTCATTTTTTTGCCATAATATATATGTTAAATATCTAACCAGGATTTGCTAATAAGTCACTATGATCTTCACATATCCATAAAGTGAAACATTTCTTTTTCACTTTTATGTTAGCATAATGTGCTTTACGGCCTCCAAAGATGTATACCTAAGATTATTTAATTAAAAGTGGTGATAATTATTATATACAACAAGCTATGTAACACTTAATTCCATCTTACATGCAACAAGGAGACAAGAAAAGTTAATATTCTCATCATTTTGTTGAACTTTTTTCTGCATACAGAATAGAACTTCATCATTATACATTTGGTATATGTTTAATTGATGTGGGAAATCAAGGACAAGATCCAAATATTTATTACACACGGTTACCTTATTCTATAATTTTTTTGGTTCTAATTTAAGTTTTTTTTTTTTTTTGCGAATTTTCTTTTTGGTGTAAACCTAATTTCTCTAAATAATATTGTTGAATTTTAATATGGTCGGCTTTGGGTCAGGGCAAGCAGATCCACGGTCCAGAACCTCAAAAAATTGAGAGAAAGTGAAAATTTTATAATAAATAATAATTAATAAATATTGTATTTGCTAAAAATGTATCACACTTGCAGCATAGCTAGTGGTTAGATATCTGGATTGTGAGTGACTTGTTCTGATTTTGATTATAGGTGACCATAGATTGAATAATTTTGTTTTACTAAGATGTTTATTCAACATTATTCAATTTTATATTTTTGTTTTATTATCCAATTTTATATTCTTGTCTTAGCCAAAATGACAAGTATATTTAATATATATTTAAAAAGATCAATTATTTAGTAAATTAATTATTATTAAATTTATATAATAAAATATAATATATTATTATTTATGTTTGTTTCTATTATTTTTTATTTTATTTTATAAAATAAATTATTATTAAAATATATTTTATAATAATAAATTAAAACTTAAAAAATTTAGTATTATTTTTTATTAAGTCAACATGATTAAATAGATAGTAATTAAATTATTAAAATTATTTTTTTTAAACAACTTGATTAAAATTAATCTAAGTTGATATAGTATTTATAAAATTTTATAATTTTTTTATAATTAGTTTAACTTCCTTTATATTTATTTATATATCAAACCTAATAAAATTTTGAGGTTTTTTATGTTATGTTTAAAGTTTTGAGACTCTATCGAAATACTTACAAATATTTTTTAATTTATAATGTTGTTTATAATTTTTAAAATTTTTTTTCTTATTTTTTGGTACAATTTTGAAAATATTTATAATTAAATATTTAAAAATTCTTCATAGAACCATATAATTTAGACAAAATATTGTTTTTTATCCATTAACTATGTCTTCTCTTTGAGTCTGATACATTGACTTTTTCCTTTTTCTCTTTCTCTCTGAAACAAAAAGAGAAAGTAAAACCTAAAAAAGAAAATAAAAATTCAAAATTAATTGCTCAACTTTTTTAATTAAGATTCAATTTTTATTATTTGCTCAGGGTCTTTAAAAAGTCGGGACCGACCCTAAATTTTAATGTTATTGAATTTTTATTAAATGAGTCATCGTGATATCCACTCATATTAAACACACATCAATCAATAAAATATATAATTAATTATACAATTAAAACTATAATTAATCTAATTATTTAATGTGATCATTAGTTAATGTCTCTAATAGATAAATAGGTAATATAATTAAACAAATTTTTATAATGATTGGAATATAAAAGTCAGATTTTTTTTAAAATAACTTAGTTTATTAAAAATAATACTGAAATAAGATAGTTTTTGGAATAAATACGAAATTGACGTAATTTGAATTGCATTCGCCAATTGGAATGGCGAATGCTTGAAAATTTTATTAAAATCCACACACATTCGCCAATTGGTATGACTAATGTGTGTAACCCATTTTTTTCAAGTGCACAGATTCGCCAACTCATATGGCGAAGTAGCATAATTTTTTAAAAAAAATTAACATACATTCGTCAATTCAATTGGCTACCCAGTTTCTTTTTTTTTTTTAATTTTTGCACCAAGTATATATATATATATATATATATATATATATATATATATATATATATATATATATATATATATATATATATATATATATATATTGTCAATCATTTTACTTATTATTGATAATTTAATAAATGAAATTAAAAAAATTCAACAAAGAAAAATATAATAGAAAAGTATTATTGATAATTCAAAAGTGGGTATTACAAATGATTAATTTCTTGCCCGATCTAGTTGTCCCCCAGTTCCACATCCATGTGGATGACCCCGCCTTCGAACTCTACCACTAGGTTGTTGAGGTGCCTCTTGTCTTTGCGTGTTTGGTGGAGGAGGTTGTGAGGATCCCTGAGTATTTGTTATGTTTGCAACCATTTATCCCCAATAACCCGGTGGGTTACTGCCAAAGGCGTTGACGTAACTTAGTTGAGTGCCCATGTTTTCAAATTTGGGTCGTATTGGTTGGGTTGGGTTGGATTGGGTTGGGTGAGGACGATATAATTGACCGAATGAGGATATAGCCTCGTTTTGAGAACAATACAAGGGTGGGGGGCTATGGTAGGCTTGGGTGGAGTTTAAGGAGTTGAAGAATTTATCGGGGGTATATTGGTGTGGGTTAGACTCTTGTTGTTGTGATTGGGTGTGTGACAAGAATGGGTTACTGGTTTGGAAGAATGGTCGATGGCTGTTTGAAGTTGATGGTTGGAATTGGGTGGGTAGGTCATAGTTTGGGGTTGGTGGTTGGGCGTATCCTGCGGCATGCGAGCGTGGGTCAAGCAAGTATGGGTTATCAGACACCCACTATTGCGTTGTAACTGACCTAAACCAAACCAAATATTCTCTAGTTGGTCTAACATTTTGCAAGACTAGGTCGTTTAGGACATGTTGGCGGCGATCTCTCCATTGTTGACGCAACTCCCTATCAAAGTATTTTCAATCATCCATATTCCACTGGACATCAACTCTTTTTAAATGTCATTCTCCCAAACATGTCGGAGGGCCCGAAATATTTTGTTGCATTCCGAACTGCATTTTCACCCGGTCAGTCTGGTGCATTTCAATTGTAGTGAACCGAATGATTGGTGTTTTTCTTGTCCATATTTCAACATCTTCGGGGTTAGGTTCATGATCCAGGCCTAGATATGGCCGCCAAATAAATTGCATTAAAAAGAAAATAATTTTTTTAGTTGAGGGGAAGGATGCTAATCTATAAGAAAAATTATAGTAGTTTAGTTCACAATACCTGGTGGACACCCACGTGGTCTAACAAATTGTGATAGACAACTATAGAACTTCTTGGATTCCTATTGTAATCCATCCCAAGATCGGACCAGCTAACAGAAAAGATTTTAAAAAAATTAGTTACAATAATCGTAGAATATTTAAAATTTAATATCACCAACAAAATTATAATAGGACACTTACAGGTTGGCGTAGGGGAACGAGCTTGGATTCATGTTGTGTGGGCGCGAGCATCGGTAGTCTTGACCACCCTCATGTTTGTAACAAAAAAGCACAACCAAAAAATATACAAGTATCATTTGCTGCATTTTTACAAAGGCTACTATACAAATGGGTCAAAACAAATGAACCCCAACTATATGTGTTTACCTTGTTGATGTTTCGCAACATCATTAAATACATTATATTAATTGTGTTACCAGTACCGTCAGGAAATAAAAAATGCCCAAATAAAATCATAATATAACACCTAGTCTTAATAATCTTTTCATACTCAATTGATTCGTCGTTTAGTGTTATACTAGCATAATGGACTCTAAGGACTCCTAGATTAATCGCTTGACCCCTGTTACGAGTATTTGATGGTTCCTCCTCGTCAATTAGAGGGGCATCCAACAATTCCTCTATTATTCTGACATCTTGGTTGACCTTACCGAAAACAGCTTTACCAGTTACACGTAAACCCAACAGCATGTAAATATCTGAGTATTACCATGCATTCACCAAATGGTAGGTGAAAAGTGTGTGTCTTTGGTATCCATCTCTCTAGTAATGCCAAAAAAAAATCGTGTCTACCGAATTGTTGTTTACCTTTACTGCATCACCAAATCTGCATGAACGTAAATACGGTTCTATGATTGGATCATATGGTACGTAGTCATGCACCCGACAACAAAATCTTTTTACATTCTGTAGACACAAATGATATAAATTAAAATGAATAAAAGAATATATATATATATATATATATATATATATATATATATATATATATATATATATATATTTATATCATTTTAATATATATATATATATATATATATATATATATATATATATATATATATACACACACACACACACACACACACTTAAAATAACCTAGAAATGATATAAATTAAAAATAATTGTAGCAAAAAAAACTTACAAATGTAGCAATATTTTTTATTGTTCCTCTATGTTGATCACCCATTGTTAATAGAGCCATTGAAGTTATGAAATTATCTAGAATCTTTGAGTGTTATTTTATTAAAGGATGATTAAGAAAAAGGATTGGCGAATGTATTTATAGGGTAGAAAAAAAACTAATCAGCCATATGATATGGCGAATAAGTTAAATTAACCTAGGTGCATTCGCCAATCAGATTGGTGAATGGGTGTAAATGAGATGTCTTAAATCCTGATTGGTTCAAATGATATGGTGAGGATTATGAAACTGAATTCTGATTGGCGAATGAGGTGAAATGAGGATCACAAGGACACATGCACTCTTTCTCTTTCACATGTTCACATGCATTCAAATTCAAATGGAATCTTGACCACATGGGAAACCTATATGGCAGGTTATGTTCATACATGGAATCTGAATCTTGTAAGTAAAGGCAAGGCATCACATAATCAGGGAATCACACAGATGGTGAAACAACTTTATAGGTTTGACTATATTCGCCATATTGATTGGCGAAGGCATGTAATTGGGAGGCTTGATTCTCCAATTGGATTGGCAAAAGAGTTTTATAATTAAAACCCTAATCTAATCAGATTGGCGAATGAGTGTATGTTATGTGTACGAAATAAAACCCAACACCCCACATGTGTCTTATAGTTTCATATAGTTTACAGGTTACATGCATGTCTCTTCTAGGTTATGTGGTCACAATGTTTAACTGCAATAAAGGATATTTCAATATTGATGAGATAATGGATCACCACGAAGGGAGACCAAGGGGATCCTATCGGGTAGAACTTGATAACAAATGGTGTGACTGCGGAAAATTTCAAACCTTTCGTACGCCTTGCTCCTATGTCATAGCTACATGTTCAAAGGTTCAGCTGGATCCATCAAACTTATTGTCTGCTGTTTACCAAGTGAAAAATATTTGCAATGTCTATAACAAAAGCTTTCTGGTTGTTGCAAATGAGGACTACTCGCCTACATACAACAAGGAAATAGTCTGGCACAATAAAAATATGCAAAGAAAGAAAAAGGGAAGTCCTAACAGCGCACGTATTCGAACAGAAATGGATACAACGAACAAAATGGTGAGTCTATGTAGTTCATGTCGTCAACCCGGGCACAATCGTAAGAAATGTCCCAATGTTGGACCAAGCACAAAGACATAATTTAAATCAATGTAATTGTATCTCTTTATAACAGAAGCATCGTTCATTTCAGTCATATCATTAAATTCTTACAACTTCTTAAACTTAAACAACTCAACAACAAGACAATATCATCTGGGCTATTACAAGAACATACATAAATAAAACAAGAACATACATAACACAAAGAAAATAACAGGAACATACATAAATAAAACAACTAAAACCTTTAACATATCTAGGCTATTACAACCATTAAGACAACTTCATTTAGACCTAACATCATCATAAGGACACCCGCATCATTGACCACCTTTCTCCACTTCATCACGCCTGACTCCACAACCCGCTTCTCAATTTTCCTGATCTTTTCTTTATGCTCGATTTCTCCTTCTAATCAGCAGTTCAATTCCCTATGAAAATGTTCCAAAGTCTGCGTATTCCAGAAAAACATCTTCAAAGGAGGCTTTATTAGTGAGAAAAATACCCGAGCATTTTTCTTCAAAATATCAAATTTTGGAAGCGGTTCTTCTAATGCTGATTTTGATGATGATGATGGTGGTGGTGGTGGTGGTGGTGGACGAGGCGCAGACATGTTATGACGAGAAAAAGAAAGAAATAACAAATGAGAATGAGAGGGAGGGATTGAAAGTAATGAATGAGAGGAAGGGATTAGAAGGAATGAATGAGATATTGGTTTAGACGAGCACTTATGTATTTATAGAGAAATAAAAAAAATAGACCTAGTAGCCATGCGAATTGGCGACAACATGATATTATTTTCAACTCATTCGCCATCTCAATTGGCGAATGAGTGTAACATAAATTATAAAAATTTCCTCAACACACATTCGCCATCTCAAATGGCGAAACTGTGGAAAAAAAATGAATTTGTTACCATTCGCCAATTCATTGGACGAACATATACATAAACTACGTCAGATTGATAATTTGTATGAGTACTATGTTATTTTGGAAATTAATTTATTAAACTATGTTATTAAAAAAAAACAAATCTAAAAATAAATCAAATAGTTAATAAATTATTCAAACATATATAACAAAGATATGATTGATATATTAATATCTTAAAATGTTTTGTTTATATATGGGGTAAAGGTTAAGGTTTGAATGTTTATTACATTGATATTTTCAACGCTATGCATATTCCTCAATAAATAGTAACAAAAATCATTCTCAAACAAGTGGAATTCTATTATAGACCAATAATATTAATCTGTATGACTCGTACTTGATAGAAAATATAAGTGTGAGTGATTATATTTTAAATAGACGATATAGTGATTTGGGTGTCAAAGTATCATTGAATCTAGAATGCTACTCTCTTTCTCTCTCTCAAATGTATTTTTTTTATCATTATATATATATATATATATATATATATATATATATATTAATTATGAGGTATTTTGGAACAAACTCTAATCTCGGCAGGGATAACTTCATGTTTCAACAGAAATTGTGCATGTTGTAGTCGAAATCTGATCAAGATTGTAGGAGTCAAATATTGTGTGTTGTAGTTGAAACATGTTCTAGCATACAATTCTATAAGTTAATGTGTTGCTTAAGTTAGCTTGTAACTTATAAATAAGTTGTTCTCTCTCAGGTTGTTGAGAGAGGATTAACAATTGGTTGTTATTATTCACTTGTAACTTATTGCTGCGATTGAAAAAATGAATAGAAAGACATTTTTAACAATTCTTGTTGTTGTCCTTCCCTCATCTCTCTCTTTCGTAAAACTAAAAGGAATTCTTTTTTTTCAAGATATTCAATATTTCTCATAATTTTTAGGCTTAATTCATCCTTTTGTCCCTTAACTTAATTTTTTGTTTCTATTTAGTCCCACAATTCAAAAACGTTACATTGTAGTCCTTTTATTTAACCTCCGTTAGAGTATTTAATCCTTTCTGTTAAGTTTAAGTGAAAAAGGTTAACAATGGGTGATGTGCCATTGTCTTAAACTGATGTGGCATTTGTTTTAATAATTTGATTTATTTTTCAATATATGAATAATTTTAAGATCTATGTGATGACTCAGTGACCATTAATCGGTCTTAATTATTTCTTCACCACTAACTTTGATTCTTCAACAACCATGAAACGAACTCGATCTCAAACCAAATCCAATTCCAACCCCAACAACGATCCAGAACCCCCAATCAAAACCCTAATCTCTTCAATAATCCCATTCCCCGTAAAAAAAATCCCCAAACTCACCATAAAAAACAAACAACCACATCTTCATCTCCCTACACCACCACCACCACCAATCGCAAAACCATTATCATCACACGGCGAACTCCAATCCACTATCAACCACCTTTGCTCCGCCGACCCACTCCTATCAACCCTCATCAACACTTTACCTTCCCCACAATTCTCAACCAACACCGCACCCTTCTTTTCTCTCATAAAAAATATTATCTCCCAACAACTCTCCAACAAATCCGCATCCTCAATCAAAAACCATTCCATCTCTCTCTTTCAGAACCAATACCCAATCCTCCCTGATGTTGTTTATCCTTTTCCCCAAATGCGTTAATGGGTTTCTTTCTGATTCATCAATTCTCAAAATGGACGATGAAACCCTGTACGAGAAATTAACGTCGGTTAAAGGAATTGGACCTTGGTCGGTTCATATGTTTATGATTTTCACACTTCATCGTCCTGATGTTTTTCCAGTTGGGGATCTTGTTGTGAGGAGATGTGTGGAAAAGTTGTATGGTCTTACGGGTTTGTCTTCACCTTCACATATGGAGGTTTTATGTCGTAAATGGAAGCCTTATAGGTCGGTTGGATCTTGGTATATGTATAGGTTTGTGGAAGCTAAATGCGTTTTGCCAAATCCCACTACCATGTTGTGTTAACCATTTGTTAGCCTAGTTAATCTTAATGTTTTTGTATGCAATGTTGGTTTCATCAGGACGATTGAAAGGAAGAGAAAGAGAGAGGTTATTGGGATAAAACATTTATTTGCTGCAAAAAGAATAAACATGAACATATAATAATGGAATGTCCACTATCTAAATTAATGTCAATGAAAATTCTTGAAGTTGTTGGACTTGGATGATAAACATATAGAGAGGGGTAGCTCTTAAGATGATAAAAACATTAATTTTAAGAAATATTTGGGTGACTCATATGTAAACATCAATTAAATAAAGTCATCCTACACACATGTGATGAGTCAGTGACCACATGGCACGCCACTGTGACAGACCCTAATAGTAAAACACAACAATCAATGGAATGAACTAAAATTATTAACGGAAGCTATGTTATGCGACTAATATGACACGTTTTTTTTTATTGTGGGACTAAAACAAAACTCAAAATTATTTTACGGGACTTGTGGAGTAATTATGCCTAATTTTTATTTATTCCTGATGAGGCGTTGTCACAATATATTAAATAATTAATATATATTATTTATATATATATATATATATATATATATATATATATATATATATATATATATATATATATATATATATATATAGTTTAATTATTCTAAAAACTTATAAAAAATATATATTTTTTAGGGTTAAATATGTTTTTAGTCCCTATAAATATATTAATTTTGTATCAATAGAGGGACTAAAACTGCATGCAAAAATAATTTTATTGGGACTAAAACTCGATATTTTTTTAATAGGGACTAAAAATCAAAATTGAAAAAATTATAAGGACCATAAACATATTTAACCTTTTTTTTATATAATGATGATGGAGAAAAAGTAGGCATTAATAAAAGCAATACTAATACCTTAAAAATAGTTGCTCAAATTATGAAAAACATCTAATCATTAACCAAATCTTACTTATTTGTCCCTTTCCGCGTACCATAAAATTTGTTGCGACATCATACTATTTAATAAAATATTTACCTATAATTTGTTATCATTTAATTGTTGTGCTAAAAATTACACCTTAAAAAAACGTAGGAATTCTATTCACAAAAATCCTCTATAGTAATATATATGTTTTTATTATGAGAGGTGAGATGAACAAAAGATATGGTTAACCCCTATTGAGGTGACTATAGAGGTGAGATGGCCAAAATATCCTTTGTAGGAAGTCTATTCACAAAAATCCTCCAACAAAAAGCTTTTATCTTAAAAGGCACCTCCATACTCCAAATTAAAGCCAGAGCCTTATCTTTCCTATTGAAAGGACCAAAAAGGATGTTGAAAGAAGCATAAAAATTATAACAAGAAGCTACCGTAAACTTACCGTTGAATTCAAGAACCCAATCTATTTATTTATTGTTTAATTAGCTCTAATAGATTTGTGTGGGAGAATTTTGTCAAATGTGAGATTGTTTCTTATATTTGGATCTTCTAAAATAGCTAGCCAGATAAACGTGACTAGTTTTTTTTTAATTATATTAAAAAACTCAACATAATAGTTAAGTTGCAATAAAAAATATTCATTGATATATTAAAACTAAACTTTTATAAATGAAAATAAATTTTTTAAAATCAAACCAAACACGAAATCAATCCAAATTATTAAAGAGAATATTGTATTTCTAATTTTATCTTAAATTATACCAATATAGATTGAGAATTTCTTAACACATCCCATAGATTTCTTAGACACTTATGAATTTTCAAAAATAACCCCTGTTTCTGGATATGCAAATTAGGAAGCACCTTCTTTTTTTCTCAACATTAATTTTTTCCGGATCTACAAATCAGGACCCCACATTTACAAAACAAATTGTTTCCTGATGTGTACATCCAGAAACAATTTAACTTCCACACCACCTGTGTCATGTTTATCTGCATAGATTATGAAATTCCCGTCGATCCCTCATTAATGTTTCTTGATGAACCAACTTCAGACCTTGATTCTACGTCGGCAAACAAACTCCTTCTCACCCTTCAGAGATTTGCCAATGTATCAGATTGTAACATGTTTTGATAACTGTGATTTTGATAACATGTTTTAAAAATATGCTGAAAAATACTTTTAAATTATCCTTAGGCTAGAAGAACTACAATCACAACAATTCATCAACCATCGAGTAGGATCTTTCACATGTTTGACAAACTTCTTTTGATATCAGAAGGCCATCATGTTTATTATGGGAAGGCTAGAGAGACAACTGAGTACTTTTCATCATTGAGATTCATCCCAGAAATACTGATGAATCCAGCAGATACTGATAAACATGACACATTAGTTAAATTGTTTCCGGATGTACATATCCAGAAACAATTTTTGTAAATTTGGGGTCCTGGTTTGCAGATCCAGAAAAAATCAACATTGAGAAAAAAAAGGTGCTTCCTGATTTGCATATCTAGAAACATGGGATATTTTTGGATACACACTAGGTGTCTAAGAAATCTACGGGGTCTATTAAGAAACTCTCTATAGATTTCCCCTTTTTTCACAAAACAAATTTCTTTCCTACGATATACGCAAAAAATATCAATCTTGGAACTCCACAAAGATACCTTTAATATTGAATGCACCATCATATAAGTAGTCTGATTGTTCTGATACATCGTGCCTAAGTGCTCAAGTGCCACCTACAAGTCATCACTAGCGCCACTATGTCCATGCCCTCGGACCCAGTCTAAGAGTTGGAGTTGGTGTTTTTGGTGATAACATCGACGATGGGTGTATGGAGGAGACATGTGGCATAATGCTTAGGACCACCACACTTGTCCATGTGACACTTTATCCTCTTTTGTTCTTTTGTTGAGTGAATATTCATAACTCTTTATAAGGACTTTGAAATTGAGTGAAACTTTCTATGTGTGACTATTTCTCATTCATTTATTATCATTTATTCACTTCCAATTTTCTTTTCATTCCTACGTATCCTCATAATGCAATGAGGAAATCAGAGCTTCGTAGTTCAAAGGAAAAATATATAAAAAATGTTCACCAAGATTTTGCAATCATGTGCCTATGTATCCTCATAGTGCAATGAGGAAATCAAAGCTTCGTAATTCGTGAAACTAAGGGTGTGTTGGTTGTTTAGGGAACAATTATAATCATATCTAAGAAGTGTGTGGATGTTGGCTGACTTGATCCTCGTTTGGATGCTCTGAGCTTTTAGACTGACTACTAAGGAACAAATTAGTTCTTTTCTAAAAATAAGAGTTATTTTGCACAAAAAAATATTAGTGTCAAAATAAAAAGAAGAGTTGCTTGAATAAGAAAAGAGCTTTTCCAGAGTATGAGGCTCCATAGAGCAAAAGGAAAACTAAAAGGTTGCCATATCGTGAAGCTCCACAGGACAAGATATGAAGGTTATTATTGATTCAAAAATGGCCATTTGACCATGAGGTGCTTAATCCATTGGAGGTATGGAGGTCAAATAAGGTTTTTTTGTCCAAGGAGAGAGTGTATTGCTTATGAAGCAGTGTTGGTGTGTTCTCTGTTGAATGTGTGGAAGAAGACTGTTCAATTATTTTATTTGAATTGCACTAAAGTATATGAATAGAGGTGAATACTTTAGGAAACTGGATCATTTGTTTCGTACCCAAAGCTATTCAAAATGAGGATAAAAATTATACCTCTTATTCATTCTCTATTACTTAAGACTCGTGACACATAATTTGAATCGTAATTGACAAGTGTAGAATATTATTTTTGTCATTTATGCTTGAATAGTGCTCCAATCTTGTGGTTCATAGTCTTTAACGCTTTGCATGAGAAGCTTGGCTTGAACTTGTCCTTGAGCTTGTCCTGATTCGGCATACCTCAAGTCCTCGTCACCAACAATGGGACACAATTCACTGACAGAAGGTTCCAAGATTTCGCCGCCAACCTAGGCACAAAACAACATTTCACGTTCGTTAAACACCCCTAGACTAACGACCAAGCAGAAGCGGCCAACATAATAATCTTAAGGGATCTGAAATGAAGATTAGGTGAAGCGAAGAAAGCTTGGGTCGAAGAGTTATATAGCATACTCAGGGCCTACTGCACAACCCATCACTCAAAAACCGGGGAAACCCTGTTCCGGCTGACATACGGGACTGAGGCAGTCATCCCAGTGGAAATTAAAGAACCCTCAAGGCGGAAAAAATGGCCCTTAGACGAGGAACTAGATGATGAAGCCCTCCGAGTAGAACTCAACCTCGTCGAGGAAATACGATCCGAGGCGGCTCTTCGAGAGGTTTCCCTGGGAAAAAAAGTGACTTTGCGTCACAACACAAGGGTCATTAAATGGGAATTACAGGTTGACAACCTCGTCCTTCGGCAGAATCAGAAGAATCCATGAGAAGGCAAGCTGGCCTTGATCTGGGAAGGCTCGTACCGCGTCCAAGCCAAGACGGACAACAGAGCTTACTACCTCGAAAACCTACAAAGTGAAGAACTTGCTCGACCATGGAACTCCGAAAAACTTAAGCAATATTATAGCTAAACAACCCGCACAATCACGCCCCGAACAAGCGTAACAACGCGGCCATATGAGCATGGAAGGTACGACCATGACTCTTCGTCTCAATCAGAAGGGCTCATATTCTGGGGAGACGGATATAACCCTTCCTCAACAAAGGATACCTCAAACAAACTCCACTATCACAGTACCACGCTGGCAGGAAACCCAACTCATGATGGGAAGGTCCAAGCCGCAGGATCAGGACCCCGATCAGGGTCCTTGTCCCGCTACCCCGCAGAAGTAAAACTCGCAACCTTGGTGGTTCCCTAAACCGAAAAGTCCAACAGGTCGAGCAACAAAGGTACAAAAATAAACTTAACAATACAAAATAGAAAATTTCATTTCATTTAATTATCCGACCAAAAGCTGGTCGGCTCTGAAAGTACAAAAAGAAGGGATTGCACCTGCAGTTACAAAAAAGGGACTACACCCAAGTACAAACAAACAATGACACGCATGCCGACAAACAATAATGGGACACAAGCCAACAAATCCAATGGCGCGCTGGCGGGGAAACTATTCCTCCTTGTCCTCTTCTTCATCCTCCTCAGCTGAATCCCTGATGAGGTAGACGTTTTTTCTCTTAACCATGTCTTAGTTGAAGGCAGTCCCCTTGGTCACGAGCTCTACCCCAAGACTGATGAGTCAAAGCTTCTCCACGACGTTATCAAATCCCAACTTTAGGGGCTACACACAAACACTCTCAAGCTCCTGAATCTGGGAAATTAAGTCAGCCCGAGTCCTCAGGGCTTTGTCTTCCTCGCCTTCCTGCTCCGTAAGGGCAACCAGGCGCTCCAGCTCTGCCACCCTCTTCCAGAGAGGCTTGACCTCCTCGATGGCCTCGTCGAACTCAACCTCTTTGTCTTTCAAGTTATTGTTCTTGTCAACCAGAGCATCCCGTTCGAGCCTAACCTCCCCCAGCTTGATCATTAACTCCTTTTGGAGCTTGTGGCGCTCCTTATACTCCAAGAGGTCACTCTTGAGCTTCTCCTTCTTAATACTCACCGACTTTAGCTTCTCTTTAATGACCTCCAACTTAGACATCGAGGTAGTGTTTTTAGACAGAACCAAGGCTTTCTCCGTGACCCTGATCACGACAGCAATGTCTTGGGACAAGTTTGCCTGTCTGGTTGCCTTGTCCAGCCCCATGATTGATTTAGCTTTAACATTCGATACTCCCACAGAGCCTTCCTCGCTAAAACGCTCCCATTGAATATGACAAGAGGGATAAAGATACATCCTAGGGTTCTCGGGAAGACCCACACCCGCGGAAACACCAGTCGGCGAGCCTTCATCACTCTGGCGTTTGGTAGGAGGAGTCACATGTTTAGAAGGCGAGCTGACAGGCGTCCCTGTGGCTGGAGGAAAACGAGGAGAAGGAGTAGGAGTCGCCTAACCACCGACCACATTCTCGGAAATCACTTGGCCAACACGACCCTTAGAAGCCTTGTTGGAAGCTTTGTTTGTCTCCTTGTTTGACAACTTCAACATACGCTCCTCGAGGTTCGGCATGGCAACTGCAAGCAAAACACAAAAGAATAGGTCAGTCATTAAGTAAAAGATGTCTACGAAAGAGAGATGCCGAACACATCCTACCTAAGAGTTGAATGGACTCCTTGTATGTTTTACACTCAAGCACTGCCTTAACGTTGATAGGTGAGCATCGTAGATAGGCTCCCCAGTTTCCAACAAGACAGACCTATCCACTCGTAGAGAAGGGGTCAAAATCATAAAAAAGCCCACCAACTTCTGGTGGGCATCTGTGTCCCCGGGCCCCAAATTCACGGGCTTCAAAAGGAATTGATTGGTGGAGCGGTTGTAGTGAGCCCGTTACCACTCGAGCGGGATGTTCGAAATTAGATGCTCCACGCCTTAGGCATCTCGATGTTCAACGTAGATACCATACAAAGCCCACAGGGTGAGAGGCTTCACAATGTACCACGTCTCCTTAAAGTTCCAGAAAGAATCGACGTAAGTCTTAAACATCCTCATCGGCTACTTAAACGAAACCCAATTGTTTCTCCCATGGACGATCGACCGTTACAAATGAAAGACCCAAAAAAGAGGGGTAGCCTATAGCCGATCTCGAGATACTGGAACACCAATTCGAACACCCAAATGAACCCAATAATATTTGGATGTATTTGGGAGGGGTCTAAGTCGATCCATCTGAAGAAGCCCGCCTAGAAGCTGGAGAAAGGGAGACGGAGCCCAAAGAACGAGCAAACTCATTGTTCGGGGCTAGGAGCATAACATTCCCAATTCTGGGGAGCCCCTAGAACTAAATCATCCACGAAGGTATGTGTGAAGCGAGGGTTTTCCACAAAGCGAGAACCCGTTTCCAGCGGCTCCTGCCCGACCCATGACAAGTCGGGCGCATCGTAAGTAGCAGGTATGTTTTCATCCACCTCGTACTCATCTGACTCATGCTCGTCCACCTCTTCTTCATCCACCTTTATGTCCACTTCATCCACAGAGATATCCTCGATCATTCCTTGCGGGTCCATCTTACCTGAAAAGCAGAGGAAACTGGTGAATTCGACATCACATTAAATCCACCCTTCCACCGCAGTTCAAGTGAAAGTGCGAGGACTGGAGTCGGGGAAAGAAACACTCGACGCATTCATCTGAAAACCAAGGGATGCCCGAGACATTCATCTAAAATTCATAAGAATGCCCAGGACATTCATCACAAATTCATATGGTGCCCGAGACATTCATCAGAAATCCTTTAATTGGCACCTGAGGAGGGTCCTCCTCGACAATTTTCAAGGAATTCCCTTCGGGAAATTGGTATGTTGCCCGACAGATTCATGCAAAGGTTCATATGAATACGCCGAGGAGGGGCCTCTTCAGCTGCTCTGGTGGAAAACCACCAAGAAGAAATCAAAGAAAATCTACCATTACTGAGAAAAGAGAAGAATCTTACTTGACATGTACGACGGCGAGGAAAATGTTGTGGTTGTTGTGACGGCGGAATAGCGTTTTCCGGTGAAGAAGAACTTCAGACGATCCTCTGGGGAGAGTTGAAAAAGTGAAAAGAGAGAAGTAATGGGAAGTACCACCACCAACTCTTTTATATACGCCCATACGGGGAAACACGTCTAGGCCATCATTGCCTAGGCTTCCTAGATTCCCCTAGGTAGTCATAAGCTTAATGCATCTTCACGCGTAAAATGAAGAGGCTGGCATTAAATGCCATGATGACACAAAATGAAGGGACAAACACGTCATCCTTGAGATCTCCAAAAGTCACAAGACTGCGCCCTTTCAAGCACCGGGCACGTTACCCTCCTCGACATCCTGAATCGCCAAGGAAACCTCATGTGCCCGCCATGGTCAAACTGCGACCAAGGCTAACATCGAGCACACAATCTTCCCCGACAGGCTAAAACGCCAAGGGAAGCCTCGCATGCTCACCTTCTCAAACAACAACTCTAAGTAGCCTCGAGCAAGTGTTTTCCTTGACATCTACCATTCATTCCCAAAATCATCAAACCATTTGCCCGACAAAATCTATACTTAAGTCATCACTCTACACCGGAGTTGTGACTTAGGGAGCTCTTGTTCTGGACTGGGTCGGACGCCATGCATGTCGGGCACGACCCTGTCCGTCGGGCACATGCTCAATGCCCAATACATGAGGATATAAGGAGAGCACCTCCCCCACGTGCTCCACACCTTCCATCAACTGCCCCCACAATAATCTCCTAGTCTTGCATAGCAGTTGGACTAGGGGCAAGACCACGTGCTAGGTCTTATTTCCTCCTCCGCAAAGCTTGATAGTTTCTCCTTGAGCCTAACTGATCCAGCTCATGAGAAGAATCTTGGTCCAGCGCTGGGGGCACACTATAAATACCCTATTTCACTAGAGGGTAAGGTATTATATTCTTTACTACTTTCTGCACTTACTCACTCCATAATTTTCTCTCACTTTGACATCGGAGTATCTTGCAGGTACGCTCCCCCCATTTTCTCCACAGTAGAAGCTGGTCACCACTAGAAGGTTCCTCCTGATCAGGTCAGATCAAAAATTAATCTAAAATTAACATTTATATTATTATTTTCTAATTTCTAAAATGAATTAACAAATCAAAATTTAAAATCTATGCATATTTTCAAAGCTATTTTTCATGTAAGAGAAAATGAGATGGATTAAAAAGAAAACAGAGAAATAATTAAAAACAAACAAAATGAAAAGAGATAAAAAGAAAATAAAAAGGAAAGAAAAAGAGATAAAAAGAAAATAAAAAGGAAAGGAAAAGATGCAAGGGGGTGCATGTTGCTTGAGTGTGTAAGTAGAAAATCTGTGTTTGTCCATGATAGCACAAGCCCAAAGCCAAGAATGAGGTTCAACAGGGGGTGTGCTGGACTATGTTAGGGTGAAAGTAGCAGTTAAATTTGGGCTTGTGGCCTTGGGTCCATATATCATGAAATGATATCAGCAACAAACACAAAGCCTGCTTCATTCACCCTTCACAAGATTCAAACGTCCCTGATCCATCAGAACGATGTGGCGACCGCGGCTGAATTCTACCGTCCCTGATCCACCAGAACGTGGTGGCGATCGCACGAACCCTCTCACTCATTTTGAAATCGCTAACCGCTTCCACGAATTTCAATCGTGAATCTGCAATCGAAGCTCAAAGTATGGCGTGCCCTAGGTTCTAAATCGATCAAGACAATGTTCTAAACACTAAATTGGAACGACGACGAGATGAAGGACGCGTTCAGAAGCGATGGACATTAATAATTAAGCAAAAGATAACCAAAACACGTATCGATGAGGAGCTCCGATGCAGTGGCTCGACGGAGGCAATTTCACATGTACCTCGTTTCCTCTCTTCTCCGTTCTTCTTCCACTTCTCCTACAATCTTTAGTCTGTAGGCTGCAATTTGTTGATTGTTAATGACTATGCTGGTTGCAGATTGTTGGTGGATTAAGTAGAATAGGAATGGAGATTGATTGAAATGTGACTGAATGAAAATTTGTAACTGAATTGTGATGAAGTGTAATATGTGAGTAGAGAAATTCGGAGAAATTGAATGAGAGTGAGAGAGATTATTTGGAGTGATTTTGAGATTGTGATTGGTGAAGAATGATTTTGCAGTGAAAGCTGAATATATAGAGGTTTGGAAATGTAACTCGGTTAGTTTCAGTTAGCCTCTCACAGTGTGAATCAGTTAGCTGTCAAAACTCTGTTAAATCTCAGTTAGTTAGTTAGGAATCTATCTGTTAGGGTTAGGTATGGTCTGTTAAGTGCAGTTATGATTCAGTTGAGATGCTATGAGTTCTGTTATTTGTATTGCACTTTACTTGGTGAAAAATCAATGGAGTTAGTTGTTAATTAGTGAAAAATTAGCTTGGATGAATTTGAAATACTAGTAACTTGATTGCAGTTAACAAGCTAAGTTAGTTTTGAATTATGTTGATTGTGATGATGTTTGTTGTTGTATGATTAACGGATGCTTGGACTGTTAAAAAAAAGAAAAGAAATGAAGTTACTATGTTAGAAAGGATTAGTTTAATGTGTTAGTTATGCATTTGGTGTTATAGTTGGATGTAAATTGAAGAAATTGAATTGATTTTATATGAACTGATCTTGTTAGTTAAGGTGGTTATGCATGCTTCCATAGATGTCAATAAGAAAAAGGTTAAGGCGTCTAATGTGATTGGCTTTGATGAATATTGTGTTGTTTTCGTCTGATGCAGGGTTCGTACTAAATTGGTGGGGTGACCTTAGTTTGGAACAAAATGGCATGGCATGGAAGTAAGTTACCTAAGCATATCCTTGAATCAAAATGTGGTGACTTGTTTGAAGACATGAACCAACATTCAGAGTTACATGGTTCATGAAGGCAAAATCATGGCATGGTGGAAGGACAAGGACACCTTGAAAAGGGAAGACCAAAGTGGATTTAGGGATTAGGTTTAGAAAGTTGACCAAAAAGTCAATAAATCAACTATAGGTCAAAAAATATGGTTTTGTATGTATTTTGATGATGCAATGATTGATGACTTGTAATGAAATTGGTCTCTCTTGATAGGCGGCGTGGCTTGTTTCTTGAGAAACAATGATTTCCAATTTAAAATGCTTGAACTTGAATTTAGAATATGAATGAATCTTGAAATGAACTATCATGCCTTTAAATCAAATTGAGTCAAAGCCCATAATAGTTGCCAAGTAAACTTATTTGAAAATGGTGTTTTAAAAATCGGACCGGTCGAACCGGGAACCGGTCAGGTAATCGGTCTGGTTTACATGTTGGATTGTTTATGTCATTGAACCGATGCAAATCTAGAAAATTGAAAAAAAAAATTGACGGTTTTTATAAACGGGTGGTTTTATTGCATTTTTTTTAAAATAATTTTTTTTAATTATTTTAATTGGAAAATTAAAATTAAAAATTAAATAATGAAATAAAATTTAAAAATAAAAATAAAATATAAAATGAAATAAAAATTAAAACAAAGTAATGATATCATTGACGAGGAAACTGTTGCAGATGCGGTTGATTTCACTGCAGATTATTTTAATATTAAAGAAGGAGATCCCAACATTGAAATAATATTTCCTCCCTTGAACTAAATTTGATACACATTGATGTTATTTTGTTATCAACTATTTAATTAAATTATGTTGCAATTAGACTTTGTAATTTTATACTATTTTGTTATGTGTGATACATTTGTTTAAAACTTGAATATATGATATGATATCTTAAAAAAAAGTAAGTGTTAGTTATATTTTGTTGAGACTAAATCATCTAGTTCGACCTGTTTTATACCTATATAGTTTTGTTATAAAGATCGATCTATTCAACCGAGTTATCCGGTTTAATTGGGTTTGATCATGCGGTTCGACCAGTGACCCAGTGATTCGACCAATAAACCAGTGACCCAGTACCCTCATCGGTTTGATGATCGGTCCGATTTTTAAAACACTGTTCGAAGAAGTTTGACCAAGATCAAAACCTAAGAATACCCTCCCAATCTCAATGTTCTGATGTAGTCTAACTAGCCAATAGATCACAACCTAAGGATTAGGGTTCCATAATATGAGACCCATAAAGAATGAACCCACCGCCATTTTTGTTCCCATGAACCACAATGTCAAGATGAAGGATAAAGATTATAAGCTTGCAAATCATAATTTAGTGTCTTGTGTCTTAAACAACAAGAAACCATTGAATCAAAGATGTTAATTGAAATATGCAATTGATAATCAATGGGTTGTGATGGATGATTAGGGCATGTGGTCATGCAATGAGCAGTAAGCCAGCCACAATTGAAAAAAGGAGGGAAAATTTTGGGGTATGAAAGCTACCATTGTTGGAACCCTTATTCAAAGAGTTTTAATCTCATACCTCTCGAGGTAGTCTTTACCAAGTCTCTGGTTAGTGACTTAGTAAACGAATAAGCTAAATTATAGCTTATATATATATATATATATATATATATATATATATATATATATATATATATATATATATACATATATATATATATATATATATATATATATCAATGAAATGAACTCATCCTTAATCAATTTTCTCACAAAAGTATGTCTAAGACCTATGTGCCTAGACTTTCCATTGTATACTTCAATGAATTCTCTTGCTAGGGTGGCTTGGTTATCACAATGTATAAACACTTTTGAAACATTTTCTTTAACCAACAGAACTTCCAACAAGGTCTCTCAACCATTATGCTTCTTGACCAACGCAAGTAAGAGCCACAAACTCTGATTCCATGATTGAAAAAGTAATACATGTTTATTTCTTGCTCTTCCAAGAAATCACACCTCCATCTAATGTAAATATCCACTCAATTGTAGATTTATGATCTCCAACACTCGATATCTAACTCGTATCGGTATATCCTTCTAGTATGGTGGGAAATCTACCATAATGAAGGCCAAGATTTTTTGTATTTAAGAGGTAATCGAATATCCTGGTTATGGTCTTCTAATGTTCACCATTTGGATTGCTAGTAAATCTACTCATCATACTAATTGAAAATGTTATGTCTGGTCTGGTGCATTGTATTAAATACATTAGACATCCAACTGCACTTGTATATTCCAATTGAGCTACAATTCTTCCATTGTTCTTTTGAAGTTGACACTAGGATCAAATGAAGTGTTTACTTCCTTAAAGTTCAGGTGTTTGAACTTACCCAACATTTTCTCAATATAATGTATTTGACTAAGTTCATAACCCCCACTATTTTATTTTACTTTGATCCCTAAAATAGTATCGACTAGTCCAAGATCTTTCATCTTGAATGTGGAAGTCAGAAATTTCTTTGTTTCTAAAATTTCATCCATATCATTGTTAATGATCAATATATCATTAACATATAGACACAAAAATATTACAATGTTTCCATGCACCTTTGTGTATAAACATTTGTCACAAGAATTTGGAGTAAATCCATTTGAAAGTATGACAAAGTCAAATTTTTTATTCCATTGTTTTGGTGCCTATTTTAAACCATATAATGATTTGACAGGTTTTCATACTTTTTGTTCATTTCCAAGAAGCACGCAACCTTCTGGTTGTTCCATGTAGATTTCCTCATCGAGATCTCCATTTAAGAATGTTATTTTAACATCCATTTGATCAACTATAAGGTCATTCATAGAGGCTAATGCAAACAATACTCTTATTGTCGTCGTCCTTGCTACTGGTGCATATGTGTCGAAATAATCAACATCTTTTTTTGTTTGAATCCTTTTGCAACTAATCTAGCCTTGTAAGTATTTAATGCACCATCATTATGATATTTATTTCTTAAAACCCATTTACATCCAATGGGCCTTGAACCCTATGAAAGATCGACAAGTTCCCAAGTATGGTTTGAAATGATCGAATCCATTTAGTCTTGGATAAAATATTTCCAAAAAGAAGAGCCTCTTGAACGCACTTCCATTTCTTTATAGGTTTTAGGATCATCTTCTAATTGGAGAATAATATGGATCTTATGGACATTATTTCTAGAAATTTCCTTCAACTAGATAAATGGAAATGAGTTTAGAAACCATTTCATTTGGACCTAGAACTTTATATTTTAAGGCTCATTTTTTACCCTAGGCTTAGGTTGTGTTTCAGCAATCTGCGAGATACTTTCGGGTTGTACTTCAACAATTTGTGTATACTGCCATATTCTTCACAATATGCATCAAATTCCGTAAAACGTTTCCACCGCCCCTATCACTTCTAAGGATTTTGATACTTCTACTTAATTGATTTTCTACTTTCTCTTTATAGATTTTAAAGGCATTAAATGTAATAACCTGTATTTAATTAATGCTCTGGATAATATTAATTAAGATCAATAGGGCTCCGGTATGCTCTGAGAGTTTTCAAGTAAAATAATTAGAGCAATCGACGAACTCAAATTAATTAGTTAATATCATCTAACTCATAGGTTTTATTAATTAAGTGCGTCAGAGACATTTTTGGATACCCTCAATTGTGAACTAGTTAGTGTTGTTAACCAAAAGACATTCTTAATCTATATCATTTCATTACTTCACAACTTCTAAAAATAGAAACAAGTTATGAGAAGAGGAAAAAAACTAGAGAGAGTGGATGAAAAGAAAAGAAGAAGAATGGGAAAACCCTAGAAGTGGAAAACCATAGATCATCACTTCTTCTTCATCAATATTCACCATATTCATCAAACTCCTCATCGATTGCTAGGTGGGTTCTAGTTAGACACTTTTATTTTAGAATTTTGGAGTTCTAGAGCTAGGTTTAATATTGTGAGAAAATGAGTAATTTCACCAAATCAAAGAATCTAACAAATGAAATGCAATATAAATTGTGTAGCATGATCATTATATGTGTGGAATCATCTGTTGATAACTGTTATAAGGTTTAGTTTGGTTTTGAATGAGTTTGAGATGGAAAGGTGTCAATAAAAGCAAGTATTTTTGCTTCTGCGTTCAAAGTAACCGGTTACCCTTTGAAAAATTGGGGTTTTGCGCAGAAAATGAACTAAGTAACTGGTTACCCTCTGGGTAGTAACCGGTTACCGAAGGTGTCTCTAAATCTCATTTAGATACTGAAAGTTAAGAAAAAACACTGAGTAACCGGTTACCCTCTGGATAGTAACAGGTTACCACTCTAAGTTTTCCATAAATATTATTTTTTTCTAAATTTCATAACTTTTTACTCGGGTGTCCGATCAAAATGTTCTTGGTATCATTGGAAAGTTATGATAATGTATTATCCAATGAAAAGTGAAAATATTCGGTTACCCTCTGGATAGTAACAGGTTACCACTCTAAGTTTTCCATAAATATTATTTTTTTCTAAATTTCATAACTTTTTACTCGGGTGTCCGATCAAAATGTTCTTGGTATCATTGGAAAGTTATAACAATGTATTATCCAATGAAAAGTGAAAATATTGATAATAGTATGAAATTATTTTATTTATCATATTTGAATGATTTAAATGATTATATATTTGTGTTAGTTCATATGAATATGCATGCTATCTAATAATAATCATGAGACTACTTAATTAAATGAGTTAAGTAGAGTGAGGATGACTTACCCTATTATCAATAGTAGATCCTAGTTGTGACTAGGAATTTGATATAAACTAGATGGCGATGCTCGGACGTTCGATGCTTAGAAAAGTATCTTAGTCAAGTAATGGTCTAGTGTGTTTTATTGTGGAAAAGACATTGCGACCTTAGGAATGTTGTGTGCATTCCCATTTGAGTGAAATCACGTAATTGGAACCATTTTATCTGAGAATTTCGTTTCATGAGCCAAGGGCTCCTCTAGAATGTATGCATGCAGTACTTGGTAGGTTTGATTCCCGTGTGTAGTATGAATGATGCCTACGGGTAGATATTTGTGGTGGTTTATGGCCCACGTAAAGTGATGATTGTAAGGTTAATCTCCATTCAATACGAATCCATTTCATATGTCCAGTAAATACCAGGATCTGTGACTCGTGCTGTCTTCTAGGCGTAGAAGAGGAAGGGAATAGGGGATACCTCATTGGTTTCCGGATTAGTGATACTTTTCAAGTTAGTGAATTTAAGACATGTTTCCCTATGAGTGTGAGATTGTGAAATCAAGGTCTAGGCTTTCCCCCGAATTGAGTAGGATTCTTATAGAGCCTTGTAGAGCCGAGAGAATCCATAAGATAGGGAACTCACTAAGATGTTGATATCTCACCCCCAATATTGTTGTTTCTTTTCAAGTTATGTTTGCAGGCTTGATTTACAAGTGGAGCTACGCTCTGGATGTTTCAAGAGAAGCATAAACTTAGTTTTCTGCTGTGTATTTATCTTTTGTACAATGATGGATATTATATTGATATTAGTATTTTATTTTTGTACAATTTCCATGTCTTGTACCGTAGTTTTATTATGTTTTAGTATTGGCCAAGAATGTGAATTTTGCTATTAGGAACTTATGATGGTGTCAGTACCAAATAAACACTTGTATGATATTATTCTAGATATATATTATATGGGGCGTTACAGTTGGTATCAGAGCAGGTTGTATCCTCAACCAAGCCTTGAAACATCATAACTAAATCTTTCCGGCCTCTTAAGTGTATCTTGCCAGCATGACTCTTAATATCATACTATGTAGTATTGGATCTGATCAACCTAATACTACGTATGTGATAGGTAGAATCATGGTTGAGCGACCACGAGGATTCCAAAGTGTTGTCGTAACTTGTGTTATGAAAGTGGACTCAAGCCAAGAGTTATTAGAAGGGAGTTTTGGTCGGGTCAGTTGAGGTCTTCTTAAGAATTGTACTTTCTGTAGCATGGAGTTGCAGAGTAGCGTGTTATTCAAGAAATCCTTTCGAATGGATAGAGTCCGAAAGGTAAAGATATCTATTGGATGAGTGGTCAAGGTATCAAAGGATATGTAAAGTCACTAGTAAATCTGGATTGACCACTGGTATGGACAAGAATCTTAAGTAATCTCATTTCCATGAAAAGGGAAGATGTTTTGTGGAACATGTGACATAAAGTCCGGGAGTGAGAAAATTGTTAGTGTTTCAGTTCTAAGGTCACTATGGAATCTTAGATGAACGAGAGTACTTCAAGGAATATATTCAGATAATACCTTATGGATGGATATAAGTTACAAATTAAGGACGTTCGTTTCCTTATGGGGACCTTAAGTAGTAGTGAAGCGTGAAGGGAAACACAAGGATGTGATTACACATTTCAAGTAAGACAAGTAGACCCCAGACGAAGAGTTGGAGCTTAGTGTTGTATAATTGGTTATGACTGAAGAGACAAATTTTAGTATGATACATCAGGATGTTGTATTCAGTAAGAGATTATTTTGAAAATGTTAAATCACCCAAGGAACAATATAAGGCGTTATGTCAAAGAAAGAATTCATTTCATTTAGTAGCAGATAGTATTGTGATGAATACCGGATAAAGTTGTGTTAAGTGATAGAGTAAACACCTCAGATTCAGGAGAACTCTAGTAAGATGAATTTATGGTTGGGTATGAGAGGATTACCATAGAAGGTGATGTGAATAATGTATGGAAAACAATGTTAACATTGTGATGCGAGAAAGTGATAACAAGATGTACTTTGGATGAGTATGTGATAGAGTAATTGTGGTGCTATTTTAACTAAATTAAGCGAGCATAACCCGTGATGGTTCAATCGTGAGGATTCTAATAGTACGATATGGAATAGGAGGAGTTACACTTTGGTATTTAGAAATATATAGTAGTAGCACCGTGATCACAAGTGTGGGTGGTGGATTATTAGCAATAAGATGGATGTTGAGTAATGTACCTTGTTGAGTAATAAGTATGGTATTTTAAGTAGTAAGATTGCAGTAAAATGATGAGAAGCAACCGAAGGTTGTTATAGATCAAGTGTAAACGTGGAACGGTTTATGCCGAAAGGTTTTGTAGATAGTTGATGAGAACTATTGGTTATGAGAATTTCATTGAGTGACTTTGATATAAATATGGTATTTGGATAGTGGAGGATAAAGACTCCCAATTGATGTATACATAGAGATAACAAGGTTTTTCAGGAGGATGCTTTACCTCAATTTCTGAGTGTTGGAAATTTTTTGTAATTATGGAAGATCAGATTAGTAGAAATCTACTTTTGTTGAATCAAAGAAACCATTGGATCAAAGATGTTAATTGAAAGATGCAGTTGATAATCAATGAGTTGTGATGGATGATTAGGGCATGTGGATATGGATGTAAATGGATATCCATGGGACGAATAATATGATATTTGTGTCTTCCCCGTTGGATAAATATGATATTCATATCCACCCCATATCCGTGTGGGTATCTGCTTCGCGGATAATCCATGGATTTTAAGGTTTTTGTGAATATTTACATATATCCATGGATAACATTTTTTTCTAATTTTTTATTTATCTTTTTGTTCAACTTTATTTAGAGATACAAAGAAGTTATTTTCACCTAACATCCATATAAATCTCTCTTATTTTAACAACAAATTGGTATCACAT
Source organism: Lathyrus aphaca (assembly GCA_963966055.1). Taxonomy (NCBI): domain Eukaryota; kingdom Viridiplantae; phylum Streptophyta; class Magnoliopsida; order Fabales; family Fabaceae; genus Lathyrus; species Lathyrus aphaca. The sequence continues at coordinate 150,099,969 of OZ014519.1, forward strand.
TAATTTCCTTCATTTTTAACAAAATATAATATTCATACATTTATTTTTAACAAAAAATGAAAGATATTGTAATTGTGAGTTATGGTGAAAAAGCGGACGACAAAGGAGTTGAAAGGAAGGCATCAGTTGGACAGGAAAAATGGTTGGTTGAACAGTGGAATTGAATTGTTGAATTTAGATATAAAGTAAACAAGAAGCTTAAATATCAAATGACCGATATGATTTGTATGAAATGTAAAAGGTTTTCTTCAAAGAAAACTTCAAATGTATGAAATAGTTTTTTAGAAGATGAAAAGACAATATAATAAAAAAATATTTAAGTAATTATTATAATTAATTAACAGATACAAATATTCGTAGACATGGATATTATTAAACTCGTATCCATATCCATTACTAAATGTGTATTTAAATATCCATTTATTTTATCCGCAAATATCTATTAAGCTATCTGTCACATATCCGTGACAAATTTTATTTGTGGATATCCGCGGATATGGATGTTTTTGACATCCCTAGATGCAATGAGCAGTAAGCCAGCCACGACTGAAAAAAGGAGGGAAAATTTGAGGTATGAAAGTGTCATACCCTAAATTTGTCCTACTTATAATCGTTTTTTTTGTTTTTTTATTTGTTTGTTATTTCTTATAAAAAAATTAAAATATGTATATATATTGTGTTATTTCTTTTATTTTTTAGTTTTGTTGTCAAGGGGGAAAGATAATTCATGGTTCAACCAGGGTTATCAATATCAAGTTGGATTGAACTCAAGTGTGCCATATTTGAGAGAATTAAGTTACCAAGTTTAGGCCAAGTATCATCAAGTTTAATTTTGGAAGTTAGAATACCATATTCTTTAAATCATGACTATGGGATTGTTCCAAGTTTTATTTCTATTCAATCCAAGGTCCCATTGTGGTGCTAATGTGAACGTGGTATTCATTCTGTCATCAAAGGAATCCGAAAAATTTCATGTTCAAATTATAAAAAAAAAAACAAAGAGGGCAGCAAGTACGAAGCCAACGGATAGACTTCAAGTGTTGGGTAATACAAAATTGTGAGTTATAAACAAGTTGCAAGAGTTCAAGGAAGAAAATTATAAAATTATATAAGCTTGTAAAAAGGAAGATGCAAATTACATGAGAAACCAACAAATTGGATTTCAAGTCTCCCCTATCAGTGTCTTGTGTCCACCTCATTTGCTCAGCCATTGGAACATATGTAATTAAGACAATCAAGTCGTTCACACCAGCAACCACAGTTGTTTTGCAATGGCTTAGTGTGGAGGAAATACTTTGACCGGCGTATTTGGGCCTCTCTGATACCCGTTGTTGGAGGGATTTTTCACACATTTGTAACAGAGATGAGCCGTAATATGTTTGGATTTTGTGCTACCTTACTTTCTTGTTTGGTTACATATACAGAAACCTTCCTTGCGGAATCTTTTCGGCACGGATATAAGTCCAACAGTATAAACACAATTTATTACAAGGCACCTGCAGCAAACACACAAAATGCAACCTGTCAAAACGTCCAGCTAGGAATTAAAGGATCATTTGAAAATTAAAGCCATGAAGGTCATGACAGTACCAGTTATACGGTGTTAAGATGTAGGTTAATTCTCAATACACATAAATGGCAGCACACAAAAATATCACAAAGAAACAGGTACCTCAAGGCGGAAGATGATGAAAGCATACTTATGTGATACTCCTTGACATTTCACGACCTACAAAGAATAGACAGAATCAGTGCTAAATTATAATCTAAAATGCAAGGCATCAAATCATTGACGTCAACGAAACTTGCGGTTACCTCATGACAAACCAAAAGCCATCGCATGTTGTCGCCATTATATGAAAGGAAGGCGCAGTGAGGGTGATAGGTGCAAGTTCTCCCATGACACTGTTTCAGAAACAAAATCCAAGCCATGTGATGATTGTCCATATGAATACCAACTCTCCATGTATCCTTGTTACAATTTAGTTTCTAATTGGCTCTTGTACTAGAGTTCATGCTTGTTTGTTTTCGCACCTGTCTTCTAGAAGCCTAACATCATAGAAAATCATAAACCAAAATCAGAAATGTTCATACAAATACAAGAGCAAGGATGGTCAAAGTAATGGTTTCTTTCCATTTAACATTACCAACAAATAATCAAGAATTTTGTTCCCGTCATCGCGCAAGCCAGACTGCAGCAGGTGCCTTGTTGTTATCCAGAAGAAATGTAGACGAAGAAAATCTATCCCATCGTTATCAACTGATTCATACACCGATAAAGATGCCGATTTCTATGTAATTGTTGAATTTGATAGTTAGCGTAATCACCTCAATTTGGCCGAGGCTGTCGCCACAACTCATGCCCTCACTGTTGTTATCAGCTCCAGTAAAGCTTTCACTAAGATGCAACTTGAAATCGAACTCAAGAACGCCTCTGATACCCTCAAAGCATGGGATACAACCTCTATCTCATTGATAGCGGCATCTGATCTGTTCATGAGATATGTTACAAGAACATCTGCTTTGGAATTTGAAGACTTCAATTCTAGGCTCGCTTGATTGAGCGTGGAGACAAGTTTGGAGAAAGCTCCTATCAAGCTCGCAAGGTTATTAGAATCAAAATACAAGGCCTAGAGTCAAGAGTTACATACCAGAATTATAAGGGAGCCCTGAACCCGGATCTGCATCAGGAACTTTGATCTTCTGAATCTTCTTATCTTGACAGCAATGGAGGTTGATTCATCCAGAGTAACGGATTATGTCAATAGACCCGATAGCTTTGATGTTCCCCAAGTTGGAGAAATAGCCGTGGAGGTTCAGTTATATGAAGAGGCGCTCGCATTTTTCAAGCAGTCCAAACTTCGAGCCAAATATCACGATAATGAAATAAACCTGCAAAGCATCAACATGGGTCATCATTTCAACTTCATGGACAAAACAGCAGATTGAGCATAAAGAGAATTCAAATAGACAAAAGAGTTTAAATAAGCATGTTATGGAACAAGAAGCAATGAAAGAAAGCTCATGTTTGTTATCAGCAAAAAAGACTAAGTCTTGTAGCAGTGAAATAAGGAATTTACAGCAGTAAGAAATATTTACCTCAGTGAAATCTCCAAACTTGCAGGATCACAAGCCAGCTCACCAAGTTGGTCCCCACAACAATTCCACTCAGAAAAACGCACAGCTCACTCTCACACGTACATGATTAAAATTGATAAAACCTGAAAATCCTCACACGTATCAGATATTCAAATATTCAACTATATAAGGATCCAATGATTGGCACAGAAAGAAAAGAAAAAAAACCCTAGTAGAGCGGCCAACACAGAAAACCCTCAATCCGAGAACGATTCAAACCTTCTTCTTTGTAACCACCATAAATCCCTTTCGTGAGCCATCTCCGATCTGAAAACCACCCTCATCCTTTACCACCGCACATGTCTGAATCCGAAAACACCAAACCCACTTTAACCAAAAATCAGAAACAAAGAGATGAAGAAAGCTTGTAAACAAACCTAAATCAAACTAGACCTTGAGACAGAGAGATTATTGCGCAATCCGATGCGAAACCATCACAAACATGTCGCGAGAGAGTGGTTGAGATAAACAAGACCTTGAGAACACGTTGAACCGCGATTGAAACATTCCGCCGTGAAAGAAGGTTTCCGCCATTGTTTATCACGAGGGAGCGCGACGCAGAGGGTTGAGAGAGACGGTTTTCGGACAAATCGCTGCTGCTGAGGGTTCTGAGACTGAATTTTGGGGTTGGTACAGTTTGTACCTTTGCTTTCTCACTCTTTCTTTTTTTCTTATAATAGAAACGTTTTCTTAGTACACGATGGGGAGCTATGAGTTTTTTTTATTATTTATCTATGCTTGTGTGACCTTTTTTTATATAGTTGTTAAATATCCATTATTTTAGATGGTTGACCGATGATGCTGTCATTTGGACGGCTAGGTTTTTGTTAAGTCCTTAGTGGGTTGGTCTGGGCCGTCTCAGTTCAGCCAAGATTATTATTTGTTGGTCTTATTTTCTTTTTCTTAAAAAGATTGACCCATTGATGTGTTCTTAGTTAACTTCTTTCAAAATTTTATCAAATCTTTTAATAAAATTATAAATCACTTTCTTTCTTGCATCTTTTATAAGGGGCCTATGATAAAAAATATGATTTATCGACATTCCATTTCGCGACGTTGTCTAAATCAATTTGAGGCCGACTTTTATCCATTTATTATTTTATCAATTTATTGATTTATTTATAGTTATTATTTGGTCTATGATATTATTATCCAATTTGTGACATTCCACTTTGCGACGTTGTCTAAATTGATATGAGACATTTTCCTATTATTTCTTATGGTTTCTAATTAATTTTAGATCCATTATTATTTATCGACTTTACTATTTAATTTCGGCCAATGAATAAATATTTAAATATTCGATTTCAAATAAATCGACGTTATTTAAATTAAATATGAGGCCAAACTCTTATTTCATTATTATTTCGACTTTATCTTATTCTTATGGTCGATGATATAACAAACGATTTAAATATTCGATTTCAATAAATCGATGTTATTTAAATCAATATGAGACTAATTATTTTTTATCGCATTTCGTTTATTTAAATAATTATTTGATTATAAAAGTAACGCTCAACTTCTCATAGAATGATTCTAACTTTGAATCGATTCTAAGATAGTTAAAGAGCTATATTTTGACGCTTTCGGTTTAATTCGAGCTCCAACGGCTCCGTGTTAGTTTAGGACTAGGATTAGATTCCGCGTATTTAATTAACCCTTAACCTCCATTTTGCATTCACCCTTCGCGATCGCTTTATGCCTCGCAATCGACCTACCAAGATGGTTCTTTTAAATCCAAACCCTTGATCCAACGTCAAGTGGTCTTAGGTAATAAAATACTTTAATGGTATGAGAAAATTGTACGCCACGAGTCTTAAGTGGTAGAAAGGAGGATTACGAGCTCTCGTTATTCGCTCCGATTATTCCGTCGCAAGACGCTTGGTTTGTTGGTTCGGAATAAACTACCCATAGTCTTTAGTGCAATTCGACTCCTAAAGAAATATAATAAAATTTAATTACTTTTCCTCTTTTAGCAAGTAAATTCATTAGGCATAGACATCCTTTCGCGCGTGACAACTTAGAAGGTTCCCATCGAGTACGATGGATGTAGGGGGTGCTAATACCTCCCCCCTGCATAACCGACTTCCGAACCTAGGCAATGGTTCCAACGACTTTGTCTTTATCCTTTCTTCCCGGGTTTTATCTATATTTTCCCTTTCCCTCTTTGGGAATAAATAAAATTAGGTGGCGACTCTCAAGTCGGCCCAGCCGCGACCGTATTCGCGAGGTTCGTATTTTTCGAGGTACGACAGAAAGCTACTGTTGTTGGAACCCTTATTCAAAGAGTTTTAATCTCATACCTCTCGAGGTAGTCTTTACCAAGTCTCTGGTTAGTGACTTAGTAAACGAATCAGCTAAATCATAGCTTGTTTATATATATATATATATATATATATATATATATATATATATATATATATATATATATGTCAATGAAATGAACTCATCCTTAATCAATTTTCTCACAAAAGTATGTCTAAGATCTATGTGCCTAGACTTTCCATTGTATACTTCATAAATTCTCTTGCTAGGGTGGCTTGGCTATCACAATGTATCAACACTTTTGAAACATTTTCTTTAACCAACAGAACTTCCAACAAGGTCTCTCAACCATTCTGCTACTTAACCAGCTCAAGCAAGAGCCACAAACTCTGATTCCATGATCGAAAGAGAAATACATGTTTGTTTCTTGCTCTTCCAAGAAATCACACCTTCATATAATGTAAATATCCACTCAGTTGTAGATTTATGATCTCCAACACTCGATATCTAACTCATATCGATATATCCTTCTAGTATGGCAGGAAATCTACCATAATGAAGGCCAATAATTTTTGTATTTAAGAGGTAACCGACTATCCTGGTTATGGTCTTCTAATGTTCACCATTTGGATTTCTAGTAAATCTACTCATCATACTAATTACAAATGATATGTCCGTTCTGGTGCATTGCATTAAATACATTAGACATCCAACTGCACTTGTATATTCCAATTGAGCTACAATTCTTCCATTGTTCTTTTGAAGTTGACACTAGGATCAAATGAAGTGTTTACTTCCTTAAAGTGCAGGTGTTTGAACTTACCCAACATTTTCTCAATATAATGTGTTTGACTAAGTTCATAAACCCCACTATTTTATTTTACTTTGATACCTAAAATAGTATCTGTCGCTCCCGAGATTTTCATCCTAGTACAAACGCGAAAGTGGCGCGGAAAAGGTAGAGTCACCAGCAATGCATTTTTATCCCGAAGGAGCGGGAAAGGTAATGCTGCACAAACCCGAGGAAGAAGGAAAGGACAAGGTCCCGCGAACCAAAGATCTGGGTCTGGAAGTCGGTTACGAATTGGGAAGGTATTAACACCCCAATCCGTCCGCCGTACCCGACGAGATCCACACTTGTTAATCTGTTTCAAAGGGTGAGAAATAAGATGTTGTTTGAATGAAAGAATGGCTATCTGGAATGGAATGGAAATGAGAAAGGGAATTAGAAAGGAAAATGGAAATAGAGGGGGAAAATGTAGGGAAAATAAAGATTGTGCTCGAATGGGCCCTACCCCACTACCTACGTACCTCATCGGGAAAATGAGGATCAAAGTCGCCGTAGTTCGTCTAACTAAGGCGGGCACTTGCTTGTGTTTTTTAGGATGACGTTGCCATAGCTCTAGCTCAGGTGTTACCGGCTCTGACTCGAGGGTGTTTACCATATCGCTGTTTGAACTGTCGAGGCAAGTCGCATTCGTCCGCAAAGAGTATAAGATGAGAGGAGAAGACATGTTGTCTTGAGTTTATTGTCTTTTAGAAGAAGTATTTTGAATTTATGTTTATTTTATGTACAACACTAAAGACTATGATACATGAGCGAATACTTTCCAACGTCGCCCCCAATGGAACGTTTGTAAAGTACCCTAGAAGAGTGAATGAGACCTTCACTAGTCATTTCCCGTATAGCTTAAGGCTCGTGGCGCATTGTACACATTTTCCTTTATTAAGTATTTTGATTTTTCTTTAAGATGAGAAGTGAGACTCAAGTTTCAAAAGGAAAAATCTAAGGGAGACTATGACTCGAACCCTAAGTAGTTATATTAAAATGAGATCCTACGGTTGGTGGAGCTTGAAAGAATTACTACCTAATTGGATGCAAATCATAAAGAAAGAAATGAGTATGAATAAAGTAATGGAACGAGGTGCTCCTAGATCATGGTTGGTGAGAACGGGCGCAAATCATAAATGAGATGAAACAATGGATCGGGTGGGTCGGTTGCGTGGTGCTGAGACGCACGACTTATGGTGTGCAACATACAAGACTTGCTTTTGGGTGTATTGGAGTGGAACGATGGTAATCGAGGAATCCTAAAGTCACATGAAACTATTTGAAAATTTACTCGACGTTGGATCGAGTACTTCCTTATTTTACTTTTTGAGATTTGGTTTTCTATCGATTTGTTTTATCTTTTCTATCCTAATTATAAGAACTATACAAGCATAAAAGTTCTAAGCTATTACATCACAAAGTACAAACCACAAAAATATAATCGAGGCATAATAAAAATAATCCAAGTCCATAAGCGAATCCTCGAAAAAATACCTTGCACAAAAAGAAGATGTTAGTAAATGAAATGAAGATGCATATGCAACAATATGTCGAAAATGAATTAAGATAACAAAAAGTTGCAAGAATTTTCAAAGCATATAAGGCATAAAACCGAAATAATGGTTAATCGCTTCATGGAAACGCACTTGAACGGTTTCTAAGCCTAAGTCCTAAAACTAGAGGATTTTGCATGATATCAACATTCTAAAATCAGTAGCTAAACCACACTAAGGCCTTCTATTATTCTAAGATCAAGCCTAATTAATCTATGTCCTAATGTACCATAAAATCCTAAGATAAACTAGATGGATTTACAATGGAAAATTATCTAAAGTTAATACACTAAAAAAATAGTAAAAGTCATGGAAAAAATATGAAATTAATTCCCTAAGGTCCCTAACCTGACTATAACATTGTGTTAAAAATATCCTAAAAATTCATAACCTAACTATATCCAATAGTCACTTAAATCTACCTAAGAGCTATTCACAATTTTGCACATACTAAGCTACCAAAACAGTGGATAAAATAGCCTAAAAATATACCAAAAAATATTCCAGGTTATACTATTAGTCTTCTAATCATGGCAAAAAGAATGGGCCAAAAATCCTACAGGAGGTGGGAGAAATAAAATGTACAAAATTATGTGTTCATGAAAGAATTCAATATAAAGCTAATTAAATGGAAAATCTAAATTAAATTGAAAAATACCTAAAATCAAAAAGTAAAAATGTAGAAAATTTCTAAAATAAGTTAAAAGACTACTATAATTTTTGTAGAATTTTATTATGCTTTTTGGTATTTTTTTATGAATTAAAATGGAACAAGTACAAAACAGAAATTTAGAAATAGGAGGGGGTGAAAATGTAGTAATTTATTAGTTAAAAAATGAACTGGGCCTGCATTGGGGGATGCAGATAGCGATTGGAGTTAAGCCCAATTCGCAGAAGCCTGAGTGGTCCATGGTATACCTTCCAGTCAACTTCGTTGACTTGTGGAAGAAACTCCCATCCGTCTGATCAAAATGGAAGATGATCTTAAGGCTATAATTGAAGGAGCACGATTGTTAAGGAGTGTGCCTGTACATTTGATGTGTTTGGTTGTCCTACCGGACGGTGACACTTGTCACCGCCAGAATGGACCGCAGAGGGGGATCTTATCTCCTAATGAAATTGGGCAGTGGATCAATTGTGATTAATGGCCTTAATGATTTTTCAAACGGTGCATTAATCATCTTTATGAGTTTTTCTTAATTTCCAAAACTAACAAAAAAACAACTAATTAAGAAATAATTAAAAAAACTTAAACTCTCAGCCTTCAAAATAAACCCTTCTCTCATCTCGTACGCATTTCCTCTTCACCTCTCACAACTTCACCTTCTCAAGAACAAACCCTAGCCCGCCGCCGCCGGTGGCCTCTATTCTCCGGTGACTTCTCTCCATCTGAAAACGCTAAAGCAAACCTCCACCCTTTTTTATTTCTCATCCCAAATCCACAAGCAACCGAAACTAAATCCTCCCTAAATCTTTCGATCGAAGCTACTCATAAACATAGGAGAACACCAAATCAAAAAACATATCAAAGCTCACATACCTTCAATCGAATTGATGAGCAAAGTTGAAAGCTCGTTGAGATGAATTGTTTCTCGTTGGCGCTTTCAAGTTTCAATTGTCGGAACCCTTGCATTCTAAATCGGAGCGAGATTGCCGTGTCGAACTAAACGTTGCAACTCTTCTGGTGTTGTACTCAATTCACGTTGCTCTTCTATTCTTCTACGATGTGAATCTGCGTTGTTGTTGATTTGTGAGTTCTGAATGTATGAGTTGCTTCTTGATTTTGCAGGTTCTCAAATATTGAATGATGAAGAAACGAGAAAGGGGCGAGTCTTACGGATGCAGATCGAAAGTGATGAAAATGAAAATTGTAGAGAGGATCCAAAGGTTGAGATGTGTGACGAAGTTTCAAAGATTCGGAGCCTACGATGTGAAGTCGTCGCCTTCGGGAATCGAGGTATGCACATATTCGTTTCTTGCTCCGTTTTTCAATCACTTCTTCTATTTCCTGAATTCAATATTGTTATTGCTGCTTCAGTTTTGATGGTGTACGATTATGGTTAGTAGATGACACTTGCAGATATCAGACGAAGCTGATTGTTGATGATGAGGCAACATTGATGGATGCTTCTGATGAGGATGAATGCTTCGACGATGAGACAAGAATAGTACAAAGAGAGTGGTGGCGACGATGACGAATGCTTCGAGTAAGTTTCAATTTCTTTATACCTTTGTTTCTTCGATCCTCAATCCCTTTCTCTTTCTTCTACTCCTGTGATTCAAACTTGTTGCGGGATCGGATTCTTGTGTTCATTTGTTTTGTTGAACTCTGATGTGAATCTTTATGCTATTATTCTTTATCTGAATTTTGTTGTAGGTTTTATCTGGAGATTCAAGATGGAGATTGAGTTGAAGAGAGTTGAAGGGTGATGAAGATGAAGATGACTATGAATGAGATGAAGAAGATTGAAGGGTGTTGAAGATGAAGATGATTATGAATGAAGCCCCCGAAAATTGCAGCAACCCGGTTCTTAAAAAGGAAGATCAAGGGGGCAGTTTAGAGATTTCTCAGGTAGTTTTGGTTATGAATTAGTTATGATTCTGTTAGAGTTAGTTAGTGATTTCGGTTTTTCTGTTATGGATCCTTTCACAATGTGATTTTTTTCCTTATGGATTTTCCTGCTATGAGTTGTTGATTTCGTTGTAAATTTAATCCAGTGCATATTTTCTCTTTGTTTTTTTCTACGTGCCGACAGGATCATGAAATCAAGCTATACGGGAATTGTCCATGCATATCATCCTGTAGCTCTATATGATGTCAATTGGATGTCGATCATGTCTTCTACCAAGTCTTGGAATCGAAAAACGGGTGGAGAGTCCTCAACTCATAATTAAACCAAACAACTCAAAAAAGGTATAACTTCACATTACGTTTCGTTGCTTGTTCAGTTATCCGATTGTCCGCAAATGCGAGCCTTTTATTTACCACTTGTAAACTAAATTCTCGTTCATTTTCTCGGTGCAACATCACCTTCACTATATGAGGTAACTTGGAGAGAAGAGTCGGATTAGATCACTTTCGGTCGTGATGCTTTTATGGAGACCAATGTCAACTCAGTTAACCCTCGCATTCGGCCTAACAAACAGATTTAGTTTTTTCTTCTAAGAAATGAATCATTTTTGTTATTCATTTCTGAGTCCAAAGAGCTTTTTGTAACTGAAAATATTTTGTAGTTTCTTGTTACTGAGATGATAGATAATAACTTCTTCCCTTCTTTTGTGTGTAAAATTCTGTTATTTTAGCTATGGGATTAGCCTGAATATGCACCTGACTTGTTATATTAATGGAAGACTTTTCCTCTGTTAAAAAACTTTGTTACCTTTTATGCTATAAACTGATAGCAAACGGTTAATTTATCAACTTCCATCACACTATTGTAAAGCCACAAGTCAGCTTACTACTTATTCAGTAGCAAAAACCAATTTTCAGAAATAACATGTCTGGCCCTTTATGGGACCATTCTTCCACTTGTATGGTGAACTCACAAATTGGCACAGCCAAGTTTTATCCATCGTGCGGCTGATTTGAAACAAACATATAAAATACTTAGAAAATAGTTTATTGATCTTGAAAAACATGTAATCATTCCCTTTAACGTCTGGCCTAAAAATCGAAGTAATTTCTTAAGACCCTGAGGGGCACCCTTGCAAGAAATAACATAGAAAATTGGAATAATTTCAACCCATGTGGAACTGATAATGACTTCAAAACTATTTCTTAGCGCGTCGAAGAATTTCTCTTGATGATGACCCAACAAGTTTAAGACCAAGTTCAATGTATTTTGAAGTAACCGCATAATTGATGTCGTGATACTAGACTATCTACGCACAACATTCTTCTCAAAGATATATGTTAGACAATAGTGCGGATCTAGAAGGGGGTTGAATAGATTCCTTTTTAAAAATTAACTTTTCAAAATTATGTTGAAAAATTATTGCGGAAGTTTCCCGGAAAATCGTCTAGTTCAAATTAGAAGTCACCGAAGATTGGATATGCGTAAAACCCAATTGGAATGAAATGATGACTAGAAGAATTAATATTGCACAAATGATTCACTTGATAATTCAGCACTTGATAAAACTATTCTTAACATTATTGGAGAAGACATCAAGCACAATTAAATTGATTTTGTGTGATTAGGCTTTTTACCAAACACTTGGAGTGCACACACCAAGGAAAATTTTGTTGTATCAAATAGTGCAGAATTTTACCCACTCTAGTTATCACTTTTGAGTGTAACAATTTATCAAACACTTTGAATGCACTAATTTGATACACCCGAATTTTCAAGCACACAATATCAATATGAATAAAAGTAAAATGCGAGAAATGAAAAGAACACAAGGAATTTGTTGAGGCAGTTCCTTCGTCGTCCTCGCTCGAAGTACTCTGCCCCCAATTCAAAATTGAATTGGGAAATTTTATTAAATCGCAATTGTTTTACAAGAAGAGAAATAAATGAACCAACAAACCAAACCACGTTGAATGTGCTGTCAAATATTCTTCTTGTCCCTTGATCCAAAGTAGAATCAAGTCTTCCACATGTGTCGAGAAAGCCTCCGATTAATTGCTCCCTTCTTGCAAGAATTCACGATTCTCCAAACTTTGAGCACGGCTGAGTTTCTCCCACACTTGTGAACCCACAAAGACCTTCGCAATCCTCCTTCTACCGTGATATGAGAGAACGATCCACTTGATCTTCAATCTACCTCACTCGGCTGAATCTACGAACGATCGATGTGTGCAAAACCCCAAAATCTTCAATGATCTTGGAGGAGAAAACCCTTCGGATTTTTCCAAGGAAAACCCACACACTCTAAACCCAATCTAAAACTCTAATTCACGATTGAACGTTATCTTCGAAACAAACACTGAAATCAAACAAAGATTGTTGTATGTGATTGTTGATTGATGCAAGAATGAAGAAGATGAAGAGAGCTATGTGTATATCTTTCACTTTCCTTGTTCCTACCTTCTCAAATGAAATAATCAGCTATTTATATTGGTTAGAGAAAGAAACATAAGAGAGGGAAAAAATTAAATGAAAAAATGAGTCAGCACAGTAATGAGCCGACTCAAATCATTAAATGAGCCGAATCAAAATAACAGATGAGTCGACCAAAATAAACAGAGAGGCGGCCTGTTGAGACCCGTGGAAAATGAGAAGAAAACACTTCTTGATGAGTCGACTCATGAAGTGTTTTGAGTCGAATCATCCATATTCATGAGTCGACCAAAATTGATGCATCAGGCAACTTATTTGGACCCGTGCATTTGCCACCAATTTAACACTGAATGAGTCGGCTCATTAATGAACTTGAGTCGGCTCATTCAGTTTATTTTTCCAAATATGCCAATCCTTGCTTTTTCATAGAGAACCACTTAAGCTTTCAATCATGCCAAGTTTTTGACACATTAAAATCATGCCATGTCACACAATATCTATTATGGAAATCCCATCCCATGCGAAAAATTCCTACTGCGACGTAGTGTAATGAATCTTAGATGTCTTGAATTGGCCCTGGATAAATGAATGAATAAGCCTTACTTTTGTACTTGTGATTTTTTCTGTCGTCTTCCACATAGATGGACCTTTGACGAACAAAAGATTATGCTTTAAGATCCTTGGGAACAAATCCTTAACTTAATGCACCCCGACTTCGATTCAATTCCTCGATGCAGATCAAACTCGTATACCAAGTAGCAAATAAATAATAATCTTAAACAACACGAATCCTCGAGTCATATCTTATATGATGGCTCACAATTTTATAGCACATCAAACCACAAAAATCACCAATCCTGAACCTGATAATCAAGTGAAAATGATATGAGTGACTGTGAACATGACTTAATGCAATGCATATGAAGAATTGTGAAAATCCCTAATTCCATGCATATGGATGTGAAGCTTAAAGCTAGCTAGTAGTGATAAATAAAAGGGAAAATTTTGGGGTGTTACAGCTGCCCCTATTCAATCACTGTAGACTTGAATGGATGATAGCAGTTGCTTTCAGACGTTTGAGGTATGCAGGGATTGAATACTAGAAACAACCAGAAAATTTGTACTTTGTGGTAGAAGAACAGGGAAATAAACTCGACCGAATGAACTCTGCTTAGATATAATTATGATGGGAAGAATAGTAAATAGGGGATGCCTTTTGAGTGACGTCAGAAAGCTACTGACTTGCCACACTGCGGGTGGACCTTTACCAATTTACAGTTGAATTTCAAGATACTTTGCCACCCTGAGGATGGACTTTCGCCAATCTGCGGTTGGACTTCAGATACTTCGCCATACTGCGGGTGGACTTTGGATGATTTTCCACACTGCGGGTGGACTTTGGATATTCTGCCACATTGCGGGGACTGTTGCTCTCTACGAGAGACTTTTGGAAATTTTGCCACACTACGGGTGGACTTATGGACATCTTACCACACTACAGGGGTTACTGCTCACTACGGGAGACTTCTGCTCACTACAGGAGACTTCTGCCCACCGCGGGAGACTTCTGCTCGCTACAGGAGACCTTTGAAACTTGCCACCCGAAGATGGACTTTGGCCAGTCTGTGGCTGGACTTTTGCTCACTGCAGGAGAATTTTGCCCATTGCAGGGGACTTTAGAAATTTGCCACACTGCGGGTGGACTTCTGCTCACTGCGGGAGACTTTTGCCCACTGCGGGGGACTTTAGAAATTTGTCACACTGTGGGCGGACTTCTGCTCACTGCGGGAGACTTTTGAAATTTGCCACCGGAAGATGGACTTTTGCCAGTATGCGGCTGGACTTTTGCTCACCGCGGGAGACTTTTTCCCACTGCGGGGGACTTCTGCCCACTGCGGGGGACTTTAGAAATTTGCCACACTGCGGTTGGACTTCTGCTCATTGCGGGAGACTTTTGCCCACTGCGGGTGACTTTAGAAATTTTCCACCTGAAGATGGACTTTGGCCAGTCTGCGGCTGGACTTTTGCTCACTGCGGGAGACTTTTGCCCACTGAGGGGGACTTTTGCCCACTGCGGGGGACTTTAAGAATTTGCCACCCGAAGATGGACTTTGGCCAGTCTGTGGCTGGACTTTTGTAAGATATTAAACTTGGATTATGCTGGGTACACATATGTTGGATTACATGGCATGATGCCCCATGACACTGGGGATGTTATGTCTTGAGTATTACCAATGAACTAGTGTGAGTGTAAAGGGAATTCCTGACGCGGAAGTAATAAGTCCCTGCTAACTCTACTGAGAATACAATGATCGCGGATTCGATCTCAAGAAACCCTATGGGGATAACATCTCTGGTTGAAAAGAGTGTGAATAATTCATCTGTCCCGAATTATCACCTTTTCCAAAAATAAATTGGACTTTGGATTTGAGGAACCTGCTTAGGGATACCACAACTACTAGGGATTGAAACTCACCCATAATATTTTGCTGGGGGGAATCGACAACTTTCCGACTTAGCTGGGGAAAGGTCTTGTCAAGGCTCTGTTGAGGAGTTCTCGCCGTCTACCAGAACCTTCTGAACCTATATAGGGAAGAGAACCGATTAGCTGGTTGCCGGAAATACATGAACTCTTGTAAAAAATACTTCAGCGCGGGATGAGAACTCTCTGTTTGGGGATTATTCACTCTTATGGATCTGCTGGGGAAGAGAATGATTTGTCTGAAATCTGCTAGAGGAATAGGAGTTACCTTAGATCTGTTGAGGAAACAAGATCAAGGAAACCTGCTGAAGAAAAAGTTTGGCAACTTTACTGGGGATAAATTCCATCTGTCTGTTGGGGTCAAAATCGAGACACGTCCCGCTGGGGAGGAAAAGAATTCAAGTTGTCTCGTGTTGGGGATCATTTGATTTTGTATGGATTTTACCTCAAGAGGGTTTTACAAAATACTTGGTGTCTTTAAACTCTTAGGTATCGTACCGACTGTATGAATCAGCGTAATAACCTTGCTGGGGAGGTAACCATTGCCAATGCAGATGAGCTTGGAGCTTCAAGAAACACTGAACGAGATAATTGGCTTGACGAGTGACCGCGATATTCTGAACTCCGGGTAAATGCTTCTGATTGTCTGTCTTCGAGAGAGAATGAATCCTCGTGCTATTGGGGTGGCCTGCCCTAGTACGAGTATTTGAATAGTTTTGTACCTGACTGACTAATCTTCGCTCTTGGAGAGATTTGAATCTCAAGGTGATTGCCCCAGTTTGGCTGAATTTTGAAGAGGTGGCTCGACGTAACTGCCCCGGATTGGCTAGCTCTTGACATGACTGGTTGGGAGAGTCCTTACTCAATGGAGCTTTTGCGGAAAAGCGTACCTCGACGTGACCGTCTTTCAGAAGTTTTAAACTTCTCAACTTGGCAAGCTTAAGATTCTGGACTGAATTTCCGCATGCGAACCATTTATGATGCCAAACAAATGTATGCAGGCAAAAAATGTTTATTCTTAGAATGAAAATTCTAATGCAACACACATGTTAATCTTGAAGTATTTATTGAAAAGGTGTCGCAAACCTTTGTGAGCAAATCACTAGTTAAGATACAAAATTATTTTTGAATGAAAGTATGTACATGTAATACCAACAAATGTCTTTTAGCATAACTCATAGGAGTCAGGAACATGGTCTTGTAGTAGTACGCTATCAAATTAACCCTGTTTCAGTTAGGACTTTTGAGGGTTGTATCGTGGCATGGTTCACGGTTATATAAATAAAGGATATAGGCTCGAAATTTATTTGTGCCCACCCACTCTTCGTGATGTTCTCCATTCCTATGTTCAACTAATTTTCACAAGCACTCACCTTTCATAAGGGTTTCGTGTCGGTTGAGGAACCATTGCTGCTATCGGTTCAAGCACCAATCAGGTTGTCGTTGTGAGTCAGCCACCCCTTTGTCTTTCGTGTCTGTGCCATACGACTTTGTTCTTGT
Organism: Lathyrus aphaca; assembly: GCA_963966055.1. Classification (NCBI taxonomy): domain Eukaryota; kingdom Viridiplantae; phylum Streptophyta; class Magnoliopsida; order Fabales; family Fabaceae; genus Lathyrus; species Lathyrus aphaca. Next base: position 150,116,748 of record OZ014519.1, read on the forward strand.
TTGAGGATATTTCTTGTGTAATCCTTTTTGTCTTTCGCTTTTGTGTTATTTTGCTTATCCCTAATTTTTTCCTAGACTGATTCTTGTGAATCTTTGATTGTGAAGTCCAGCGGGATGCCCTAAATTTTTCCTAAGTCGCTTGTTTTTAAGTTTCGACTTAGCGGGCTTTTTCATTTCTTTTTTTTTTCTTTTGAACAAATCGTGTGACACTGTTTGTCTTGATTGCTTCGCGAGGGTTGTGACTGCCTCATTCTTTGGTTGATGAAGGATAACCATTGTGGTTTCCAGTCTTTGGACCTCTTGATTTGGATAACCATTGTGGCTTCTGGTCTTTGGACCTCCTGATTAGCATGATGGAATGTAATGGATCCTCAAATACACTCCTTTATGAAAGCCTGAACGATTGGTCTGACTAGCTGACATCTAGCCTGTCCCTGGGTTACATGTGAGGGGTTTTTTCATGCGAAAGGAAACTCATACTTCAAGGCTCAAAGGGGTTAGCGAGGGTCTATCTCCCTTATATCTCCGGTGTTTAGGGATTTGAAACAAAGCCTGTACATCGTCAACAGGGTCTTATTTGAGAGCACATAATTAGAGATTCTTGCGTTTTTGTTTCGTCATTCTCCTTCATAGAGTTTAAGCACGACAATTGGTATTGCAATGTAAACATGCAAGGTTATAAGTGAATGCGAAGGAATTAATTCAAGAAAAACAAGTGAGTTTTATTATTGCTAACATTCAAAAGCAAACAAATTTCATACATGTAGACAAATGCTTAGCACATAAAAGAAACTACAAATGGAAATGCAGTAAAGAAACTGAATATTGTCGTAGTTGAGGAGGCTTGACTCCGTCTGGACTTGTCAGTCTTGGATACTTTCAGTGATCAATAACTCTTTCCCATACTTGTAATCTTCAAGTTGCAGCCGTATACCCAACCATGGAAATCATACCTCTTCTTCTAGTTATTCTGACTCTGACACGAGACGTCTGAAGGAAAAAATAAAGCCGGGGGAGTAAAGTTGCCCCATAAGGTTGCTCGAAAAGATCTAACGATCTTTTGCCTACATATCTTCATTGACCCATGACCAATGAAGAATCAGAGCGACGTAGTTCCCCTTAATAGGGATGAAAATGAACAATGAAGAAAGGAAAACACATAAATGCCATCATTGAGAGTATTTAAATACTGCTGGCTTTATTTCTTCTGCAAATACCCTTGCAAATCTGGGTGATTAATCTGAAGACTTCAGCTTAACGCGGACCATCTGGTAAAACTACCGTGACACCGGTCCTTTCGTGATTAGGCATTGGATTCTGGAGTACATTTGGGTGAAGAGCGAATTTGATCGCCTTGGAGTCGACTAGGTCCTGTACTTTGTTCTGAAAAGCCCAACATTTCTCAATATTGTGCCCTTGGGCACCTGAATGGAACTCACACCTGGCGTTTGAATCAAAATTTGGTAGTAGATTATCAGCAGAAGGAGCCCTCATGGTACGGAGCTCAACCAGGTTCAATTTCAGCGTCTCTAGAAGCAATACAACATATGGACATGGGATAGGATCAAGTCTGTGGTTCCTCGCTCTTGTTCTTTCCTGAAATGGTCTTTGTGCCTGTTGTTGCTGACCCTGAGATTGTGATTGAACATTTTGTTGTTGATATTGCTTTGAGCGCCTGACATGCCCTTGTAATCTATTACTCATACTCGGCCGAGGAGATAATGAAGGTTGTTGATGTAACCCCTTTGAAGACTTGGTCGTAGAAATGATTCTAGAAGAAGGAAAGTTGAACCCCTCTTTTGTATTCCTGCATGTTTCATCTTGTGGCACTTTCGGCCCGGTCAGTCCACAAGTGATTATGCCTTCATCAATTAAGTCTTGCACTTGATGTTTAAACGCCTTGCAATCATTAACATCATGTCCGAGAGCTCCGGAATGAAAAACACAGTAGGCGTAGGGATTCCAACCTTGGTGAAGTTTACCAGAAGGAGGAGTTAGCTTGCGACACTCAATCAACCCCATTTTGAGCAGTTGTAGGCACAACCCAGCGTAAGACACGGGTACCGGATCAATAACCCTTTCTTGCTCCTGTTGATAACGGGTTGCTACCAATGGAGGAGCTACACACGAAACCTATTGAATTCTTTCTCCTAAAAACCAAGGTGTCGCAGTAGAGGAAGATCCCTGATAAGGAAAGAAAGTGCTCACTTCTTTGGAAACAATTGGTGTAGGATCATTTAGCTCATTTGTATCAAGCAATGTGGAGTTGGTTCCTATCTTAGGCTCTTCCTGACTGCCAAGTGGTGATTGCTGGTGAATAGACTCCAACTGTAGAGGAAAATCACCTAACAAATCTTGATATAGTGGACATCCCAAAGAGATGGGAGAAACATGACCTTCTGTTTGAAAAGCGGACACATGGCTATTTTCCTTTTTCAACATAACATTCATAATTCCCGTAAGCAGTTTCATCTAAGTCTTCATCAAGTTGAATTCTTCTCTCAGTAATTTCTGATCCTGGGACAACGCTTGAATGTCCACTAAAAAATGCCCCAGTTGGGCCTTCATCTCAGTCACCTCCGCTCGGAGTTGTTCCATGCCCATACCCTAACAATCATGATTCAAGTTGGCCATTATGGAAAGAAACCAAGGCAGGATAAGAATCTGTCCCTGAACACCTGTAAAAAATTCAAGGATGTATGCAAATTCCATGTTCAGTTATTTCCAAGGAATCTATCCGTTTTGATCCATGTTTTAATGCAGAAAAAATCTGACGGTTTAATCCAGATATGTGATCCTTAGAAGTAACTGAACATGTATGCTAAAATGCCATGATGTCATGTATGCAACTAGCATGTGATCAGCGATCTGACGCTGGTGTGGATCAGATAACCAAGTGTCGGTGAAGATCATAATATTATTATCTCTGTACAGAAATTCCAGAATTATCAACCAAATATCATATAGGACTGGATCATATCATGGGGTAACACTGGCAAAAGCGGGTATGTTGGAAGTTCAGGGTTCCTGCAAACCTGTAAACCCCTCTCAATCTCACGGGTGTGCTATTACGGGTCAACATCACGGACTCTCAAAGCCGAGTAGCAATAATACATTCACCATTTCCGAGAAATGGATCATGACCAAATCAGGGAATCAATTTGGCATTATGTACTACCCAGGGGTGCCTCAGCTGAGTCCGGGAAAACAAGCATCCCTCATAAGTTCCCGGCTTCAAGCACTGAAGTCGAGAAACAACAGTACAATCATCCTGAAGGATTGATGCGTGTTTTTTGCAAGTGTACGAACACATCAGAGTAATATAAAAGATTGTCGAATCCACAGAGACCAAGTGTCAATCTATCGTACCTGTTGTTATGGTGTGTATCTAAGGCAACTAAATATAAGGGTTTTAAGAAGGGTGCGATGGTAAATAAAATACTAATTTTAAACAATAAACAAAGACAGGTTCGAATGTAATTCACATAATCAATTAATAATCCGGTATTTGTTAATGGAACTACTTATGGGCAATGTTTTCTCCTTTGAAAAGAACTAATTTAACAGGAACTGTCGCTTTCGCGTAGTCAGAACCGAGTTGTACTCTCTAATCAACCCCTCCTATTGTCACGGATAAAAAGGTGCGTACTGTGTTAGAGTAGTAAACCTATTTTTAAGAAATATAGTATCTTAACTAAGTTGAAAAGTATTTTAACCTGGATTTCTTAGCAAAAAGAGGTTCTTACGAACCAGACTCTAAACTTCATAACGCGTCCGAAAATCGTTTTAAAATCTCTTTTCTTTTTAATCTAAAAACTCCTAATGAACTAGACAAAGCGCTTTTGGCTGTTTTTGAAATAGTTAAAAACAATTACTTAAATTGAAAGATAAAATAGCCCTTAAGTGTTTCCACGAACAATTGTACGGATTACTGGTTTAATTACGATCCTTACATTCTAACCTTTATAGATTTAGTTAGACATGATAAAGTAAAAGTTCTTTTTATAATTTTTCATAAAAGTAATTTAGTGCGAGTGCGGAAAGTAAATAAAAGTAAAGCGAGTGCGAGAAATAAACGAAAGTAAAGCGAGTGCGGAAAATAAACGAAAGTAGTGCGAGTGCGGGAAATAAATAAAGTAAAGCAGTGCGAGAAATAAATAAAAGTAAAGCAATGCGGAAAAGTAAAATACGAACTGGAATTAAAATGGCGGCAGGATTAACTTCCTCCCAGAGTGCTCCAAAATCGATCACACAGACAGATACAGACTCGAGCACTCGATTGCAGAAACACCCCGATGTGGAATGATAACTGCTTTAAAACTGATATATGCCTAGAGAATCTAAGTTTGGATGATGAAAAACGAAAATCTAAGGTCCTATTTATAGGAAAACTAAATGCAGGAAAATACCAGGATGCCCCCTCCACTTTTTAGTGGAGGGAAACTGTTTTTGCCTTGTGGCGCCCGCCACAAGGCCATGACGCCCGCCATAGGACTGATATGGGATGAAAGAGTGGGGATCGTGGGTCTTGGCAGTTGTGGAGTGGTCTTGAGACGTGGCCACGTCATGGCAGACCCCATGGCGCCCGCCACGGTGGATGCCGTAAGTGTAAAATGCTGAATTTCTAGGTTTTCGTCCGTTTCCACTCCTTTTTCGCTCCTTTTCTTGATTTAAGCCCCGATTACATAAAAAACCTGAAAACAAAGAAAAACAAAGTAATAACATAACAAAATAACAATAAAAGCTAAGAATGCATGCGAAATCGGAGTCAAAAATACGGTGAAATTTAGTGTGATCAAATTCTCCCACACTTAGACCTTTGCTTGTCCTCAAGCAAACATTAAAGCTCAAGAAAAAAATGGTGTCAACACGTGTCTTCGGGCTAAAGGGCTTCTAAGTTCAAGTCAGGATGCAGTGACAGGTACTAACTAAGTGAACCAAGGGTACCACAATAACACAGACACAAACTTCAATCCTATATTAACCACTCCATGTCATCCCACAATACCTAGGCCTATCTTCTCATCTTTTTGGGTCCTTTTCATTCAGGCGCAATCACATTAAGCCCGTTATTCGTACATGCTTCATAGTAGAGTGACCGGTTAGTGATTTTGATCCATAACATAAGGTTTCTGGAACATAAGCATGTGTAAACCTGTTTTTATTTCGCCTAAATGTAGCTGCGGGGGATCGGATCGTAATCCGCCTTACCAAGTTCAGTGCCAGATACCTCTGAACTAACTAACAATAGGTGACTGTAATTTTCTTTTTGTGGCAAAAAAATTTTTCTTCTCTTTTTTTTTCGGTTTAAATGACTTTGTGAGGGTCACATATCCCAGAGTTTGCCTTTTTTCTTTTTTTATTTAGCACTGGATCATTCACTTATGTTCATCGGCCCCCTACGTAGAGCATGCTTAGGCCGAAGCTGATTGCTAGAATAAACTACTTGGGACAATTTTTTGAATGGTAATAAAGGCCATGGTGTGGGATTTAGGAGTGATTCCTATATTCAAGAGGTCTATGGTGTGTAAACACCCCAAATTTGCCCTCACCCATTCATACCATGGCTTGTGATCTCTTCATATGCATAAGTTCAATCATAGCATCTCATATTGCATATTTGCTTCACTGCATTGGTTCAAAGTCATATGCATCTAGGGTTTGTGATCTGAGCTATCCAAGAGCCACTTGAGCCACTCCAAAGGTCATCAATCACTTCAAAGGGGTCCATGTATGTTCAAGCATCATATTGTGTCCTCACAAAGTCAAGAAAGTCAAAAAATCACAAGAACTGAACAAGGCATGGAAGCAGAGCCAGGTTTTACTGCACAGATGACCTAAAATTAGGGTTTTGGTTTCAAAGGCCATAACTCCAAATTTTTTGGTCATTCTTGTTTCCATTGGTCTCTATATGGTATAGGGATCATGCATATCAATTTTCATGAAGAAATTCCATGGGGAAGTCATCTAATCAAGAGTTGACTTTTTGAGCAAGTCAGTGCAAAATCAGGGCATTTGAGGCCCCCAATGACCCAACCAAAGGTTGTTCATCATAATTTTGATTATGTATGATCTTTATTTGATCATAGAAGATGTTAGAAGTTCACAAAATTGAAGAATTTCAAGCCATTGCAAAGTTGACTTTTTGGGAAAATGACTTGTAATGAAAAATTGCCATTTTGGGAAACTTTTTCAACCCTTGCATTTTGATTCAAAAATGCCTCAAATGAAAAAACTTTGGTCATGAAAGTTGTAGAATGGATCATTCCCTTTTAAAAAAGTACAAGAACTCATTCTAATTCATTTTGGATCAAAAGTTTTGGCTTGTCAAAGTTGGGAAAAATCACATAATTTCAAGTTATGTACCAAAGAGGCATTTTGCAAAATGGTATGATCAAGTGTTCTAAAGGTTTCAAATGTGCACAAACTCATTACAACATGATCATGTGACTTCTAAAAACCAGAATTGGCCCAAGAATTATGCATTTTGATACCTTGAACTTCATGAATTTCCAAAGGGGCCAAACTTTGTGAAAATTGCAAAACATCTCATAAACTTCATTCAACTTGCTGAATCATCTCAAAACTAATTCCATGGACCTCCTTAATCTCAGCTGAGCAAGGACAAGCCAATGAGCTAGCTACACCATTGCCCATACCTCAAGTACACAACTTTTGACTTTTTGGCAAAAACACCCATACCAATCCCACAGTGACACAACAACTCTCTGCCCAATCCAGACCTTACAAACACACTCCAAGGATTCATTTGCATAACACAACTCATGCTGAAACTCTCTCCAAGCCATAGTTCCAATTTTATGCCTCTCTTGCATTTTGCTTCGAAACACACTCCACAAGCATCAAACATTCAAACAAACTTCACAAAACATCTCAGCATGTCTCACTGATAATTTCCCTGCCCTCATTCATCCCTGAAACATCCTCAATCAGAAACACGATCCCCACCCCTCACTGAACAGAACTTCTGCAAACTCACAAACCAACCATTATAAACTCCAGCCAAGCTTCATAACTTCATCAGGAGGACCATTGGGATCATTTTGAGGCAAAGAGGCAAGCAGAAAGCTCTTGGGTTGAAAGCTTCGATTCAGGTAGCCATGGAAATTCATTTTTCCAGAACTCTTATTTCTTGTTTCTAAAATGATCTACATGCTTCCCTGAGTTCACTGAACCTTTTACTTTTGAAAATGATTGAGTTTTGAGGTTGTATGCTTGTTCTGAAACTTTGCCCGTGAAATGCTTTTTTTTTTATTCTTGAATTTGAGTGAAAATAAATGATTTTGATTGCTGGATTCTTGTTTAGAGTGGTCTAATGATTGATTCTGGAGAGATTTGTGAAATTTCATGGCGTATTAAGAGAGATTGAGTGATGACCTTGCCGGAGAAGATGACCGGAACACTGTTCCAGTCATCTGAGAGTAATTAGGGTTTTGGATTAGGGCTTAATTATAATTAGGCCAGTTTGAATTCTGGCCGTCCATTCGCGCGCCAAGTCAATTCCCGCCCCCTGACTTTGAATCTGGACCTTTGGATGATTTGACTTTCCTATTTTCTCATTAAAATCATTTTAAATTCATTTGTTTTGTATTTATTTTGCACGAATTAATTAAAATAGCAAAAAATGTTTTAAAATTATGAAAATTTTTGTCAAGATTTTCATTATTTTTTAGAACACAAAAATATTTTTATTTTTATTTTTTGCATTAAAAATTATTTTTAAATCATTTAAATGTTTATTTTTAATTAATTAATGAGAATTAATTAATTAAAAATACATTTAGGTATTTAAAAATCACAAAAAAATTCACATAGCATTTAGAAACATTTAGAAACATTGTCCAACTCTCAAACCAAATTTCTTTTTTGATCTTAATGCCTTTTGATCATTTTTATTGGAATTAATTTCATTTCAAGGCAATATTTTGTTTCAAACTTCAAAAATTCATTTCTGCCTAACCATTGAGAGTTGGAAGATGATTCTTTTTGCATTGCATCTTGCATATCATGTAGTTTATAAGATAAAATTGGCATGAATTGATCTTGCATTTTAAATTTGTTTAGCATTTTTCTTGGCAAGGTACCTTAAAACCCTAGCAATCTTAGGAAATTCATAACTCTCACTAGGTTAAGAGTTGGATCCCCTCCTTTGGGAAGTGAGTTTGTATAGGTTTAGGGTCCCTTTGTTTGCATTTTCAAATTTTTATCATGTCATTTGCTTCTGGTTTTGGATTTTGCTTTGTGTGTTGATCATAAACCCTAATTTATGCCTTCCTTTGCATTCATCTTCCATTTACTTGCATACCATGACTTGCCATGACATTTTGTGCATTCATTTGATTCATAAAACATCTTAGGACATATTAGAATCATGTTTGATCATTGCATCATTCATTTTCCATGTTGTATGTCATTTGCATTTCATAACTTTTCATGAACTTTCAGGGTTCAATACATGCCTCATTTGCATCTTTATGCTTGCTTGATCATTCTCATGCCTTGCCTCATGTTTGCATCATCTCTTAGAATCATTAACATCATGTATTTTCCTCTGGTTTTGGTTTGCATCATGACATTGCATCTCATTTGCATTGCATTTCATTTCATTTGCTAATTTTTCAGGTGGTAAGTTACTTTGAGAAGTGAATTTGCCTTCACTTCTCACTTCCTCTTTTCATCTCTTTCATATTTCATTTGCTGCATTTTGTATGTGTTTTGGATTGAGCTTGCTCATTCTTGTCCCTCTTACCTTCTTTCCTTAAGCAACTTGACTTCTTGAATGAAGCAAGTTGTTTTGCTTCTCTTTGTTTCTGGATCCTTTCCTCTGCTTCTCTCCTTGGTGGTTCTTTGAAGATCTTTCTCTTAGACCTCACAAATCCTAGGACTTCCAAGCATGACAATAATTAGGTTTTGATTAGTCCCCCATTTAGCTTTTACCTTTGTGTCATCTTTGAGTCTTCTCTTCTCATCTCATAATCAGGGACTAAACCCTAAAGGTTTTAAGGCTTTGTGATTAAGCTTATGCCTGCATCCTTCTATTAGGATGGAGTGTATAACTTTAATCCTAAGTGTTAAACCCTTAATGTGTTTAAATCCTTTAATCAACTCACCTAATAATCATCAAGATATCAAGCTTGTAACTTGGGCCTTGCATTAGGGTTCTAATTCTTCCTTAATTGGTTAAGAAGGACTAACCCTAATGTTAATGGACAAGTCCCCCTCAAGTTGTCTTACAAACCATAAAACTCACTTCTTCATCTTATCATTAACTAAAATCCATCTAATAAAGGCTTTGTTTTGTCATGAGGTTAATCCTTAATCATGGATCAAGTTGAGGAGTCTTTCTCAGCTTAAATGTTCTCATCTATTATCCTTCTATTAGGATGATGTAATGGGTCCATTTAATCCTTGATTATGGCTTAAACTCATTACTTAACACTAAACAAAACAACAAAAACATCTAAATAATCACAAGTAGGTTAATGATCTGAATCCTACATCATGGTGATTAAGTGTGAGATGCTGACTTCACACTTAAAGTATCCTCATTACCCCTAATCAGAGGGAGGATGTGATGAGTTTACTAAATCCATTGGTTTAGGCTTAAGCTCATTTTCTTATGACAAATTTCCAAAAGCAATAAAAGACTGAAAACTAAAAAACAAACAATAATCGTCTCCTCTGGGATTCTTTTCTCATCTCATTCACTCATAAACGAGAACTTGCTTCTTCCGTCTAATGCAAGACAGTTCGCACCTGAGCCAGACAGGTCATACACTTGAGCATAGACAAGTAAGCAGTTCACAAGTCAATTTATCTTTCAGTCTCTTTGAGTCGAACTACGGTGTTCTGACTTCCTCATTGCACGAGAGGATACGTAGGCATAACTTAACAGTTATCGAACAAAAGTCTCTGTACATTCCCCCTCCTTCTAGCATTATTCTTTAAGCCTCATAGTCATGAGCATTTCACTCTTGTTCTTACACTGACACTTCTCATATTACACTTCACTTTCTTTTACATTGACACTTGCATTCTTTTCCAGCCTTGATACACAAATTGCACTGACACTACCCCTTTAAAACACAAATCTTTTAAGCGTGGATCCCGTCGAGTACGACGGACAATCTGGGTGCTAATACCTTCCTAGGTTGTAACCAACCCCCTTTCTCAGTCTCTCTGGTTCGCAACCGTCTTATCCATCTTTTCTTAGGTCTATGCAGCATTACCTTTCCTCCAGGATAAAAATGCCTAGCTGGCGACTCTATTCATTCATCCTCCCTTTTCGCCGACCGTTCGCGTCTGTACCCCTTCTGACCTGTGTGTCATTTGGTGGGAGCGACAGCTTGGCGACTCTGCTGGGGATCCTTATACTATAAGCAGGACTTCTGGTTCTTTTTGTGGGTTCCTCCTAGCGCTTGTTTGATTTGTGTTTACTGGGGTGTTATGTGCTAATTGTGTTTGTATATTTGCTTTATTTACTGCTTTATGTACAGTTATTTACTGCTTTCTTTACAGCTTTATATACATCATACTGTCATACTGTTGTCTGGCTGGATCTGGTTTATTTGTTTTGATGGGTGGGGTTCATTGAGAGTTTAAGTTCCTATACCTGGGACCTGAGTGACACCTAGGCTAGAGTGGTTCATGTTCTTTCCCATTCCATTTCGGTCTGGTGCGGGAATATGAAACACGGTTCAGATGTGGGTTTCTTCTTGAGAACTCTGTGCTACAGATCTCCTGTAGTGCTAGGGCTATCTGGGAAGCCTGCTAAGTCTGGATGACCTTTACTATGACCTTCAGAAACTGAGGTGAATTAGAGGAGGATCTTTTATGGTTATTGTAAACACTGTACCTCCGGGTTAGAAGTGTTTACACTTCTCATAACCGATCCAAGTCTGAGGATCCTTGTTTTAGAACACCACCTGTGAGGGGGTTGGGCTGTTTACAGGTTTGCAGGTACCCTTGACCACAGCATACCCTGATACTTTGTTTTGATTAAGAGTACTCCATTTTGGGACAGTTCTTGTGATTTGAACCCTGGACATGTGACTCTTTATTTGAGTCCCCCACCTTGGTTACTGGACTTCTGAACCTCCATCTGGACTTCTTGAACATACATGGACTTTATATCAAGGCAGTAATCAGATCCAGCTTGATCACAAACCCTTGCATATCATTTGCATACATCATCATTGCATCATTTAACATTTGTTTATTTGTTTTTCAGGTTATCCACATCATATCTGGCTTGGTTTTGACCCCTTCATCTGCATAGACCCTTGTTCATCAGCTATCTGCTTCAGCTATCTTCATTAGGTGTCTGCTTCAGTTGCCTTCATCACCAGCCTCAGCCTATCAGTGGCTCATCCCCAGTATTGGCTTTGATCATCATCAGCACTTGCTTTCAACTCTTCATCAGCAGTCATGGCACCCAAGAAAAGCAACATCTCATATCATTTCTTTGAACCTGTGCTGACTGGCATCAGGCAGGTCCAGACACTTATCACTCCAGACCATATCCCATTATTCAGAGAGCATTATGGAGGTATCCTTGATATGGTTATGGACCTAGACCCTTCTCAGAGGAGTTTGATTCACACTTGCCTACAGTTTTATGACCCTCCTTTGAGATGCTTCACTTTCCAGAACTTTCAGCTGGGACCTCTGCTGGAGGAGTTTTCATCATTGATTGGAGTGTCTGTCAGGGGTGGTGTCCCCTTCAACCCTGAAATGACTTTTCCCAGCAATGAAGAAGTGGCAAAAGCACTGTACCTGGAGCCTATTCTGATTGAGCAGAACATGACAACAAAGGCTGGGATCCATGGCATACACTTAGACTTTCTGACTTCTCAGGCCATCCTGAAGGCCTCTTTGGGGGAATGGAGGGCAGTTTGTGCATTGTTAGCCCTCATTATATATGGGGTTATACTATTTGCAGATGAGCCCAAGTTTATCAGCAAAAATGCCATTCATCTTTTCATTCTGAGGAACCCAGTGCCCACATTGCTGGGAGATTTCTATTATTCTGTTCACCAAAGAAATGAGAAGCAAAGAGGGAGGTTGGTGAGATGCTGTGCTCCCCTGTTCCATACCTGGCTGCTCAAACACTTACCTAGGACTGATGCCTTCCTGAATCCTCACCAACAGAAGAATTGGGCTAAAAGACTTATTGCTTTGACTTCAGATGACATCAGATGGTGTACCCAGAGCACCAAAGGAAGGGACATAATTACTAGCTGTGGGCAGTTCCCCAATGTACCTCTAATAGGAGTGAAGGGTTGCATCAACTACAACCCTTTGCTGTTTAAAAGACAATTGGGCTATGCTTTGGTTCACCCTCCTAGAATGCAAGATTTAGCTGAAACCCTGTATTGTGAGATAAAGCCTAATCTAGCTGTTGTCAGGCAAGCATCCTGGGCTTGGGACAACATCCAGACCAAAGGGATGGCCATTTTTGGGAGATGCAATAATGTGGCTTCAGCTCAGTATTATGAATGGTCCCATGCTAGGGCTCAGATTTCTGGGATGCCTTTCACCATTGAGGATGCACCTGGACCATCCACAGCACCACCTCCAGCCACTGTCAGCCTGGAAGAATTTGAGAAACTGAAGGAGAGGAATGAGAATCTGTCTCAAGCTTTAAAGAGAACCCTCTGGGAGAGGAGTGATGGTCGTCTAGACATTGAGAGGTTGGAAAAGCTTAAGGTGGAGCATCTAGCCAAGATTGAGAAAGCAGAGGACTACATCAAGAAATCAAGAGCTAGAGAGCAGATTTTGAAGAATGCCTGTAAAGAGGCCCAGTTTCAGAAGGCTAGGACTGATCTCTATCTGAAAGAAAGTCAAGCTAGGTGGGTCAGGATCACTAAAGCTCGTACTCAAGAAGATAAGAGAACTCAGGACAGGATTGAGCAGTTGGAGGCCAATGAAAAGAAACAACAGGAGGCTCTGCTAGCAGCCCAGAAGGAGATTTCAGAGTTGAAGCTTAGGGCTGGTGTGAAGAGGTCAAAGGACCAAGACAGGCACAAGAAGCTGACCACTGCTATTGCCACCAGAAACCTTCTTATCAGAAACATCACAGAGCATCCGGCTGGTCTTGTAACTGAAGCACTTTTGAAGGAGGTTAAGGAGGATGAGTTTGGCTTAGATGTTTGACTTCTTTGCTTGTTGTTGTTTCCATTTCATGTACTTTTCCCTTTTTGTTGTATTTTTGACCCTTCATGGGCATATGCTGTAAAAACAGACTATGTATGATCCACCGTTTGTAATATATTTGCTAGTTTGTTTTATTGAGTTTTCTCTCCTTCAAGCAACGTCAGAACATCTTCCTCAAGGTCTGGAAAGGTCAAAACCAAGAGCCAAGCTGGATACCTTGGAAAACAAATAAGCATACTGCATTGCATGCTAACTTCTGTTTTGTTTTGTAGGATTTTGTTTTGTTTGTCACTAACTCTGTTGTGATTCAGGAATTATTGCTCGCCGTCGGGTGTTCCCTCTCAACCGTCCGCACAGGTATCCTACTCGCAACAATCTTCCTGGTATCCAGATGGACCAAGTACAGCAAGATCTGACAGAAGTCAGGACCCAGATGGCTAATGAAAGGCTGGAGATGAGAAACCAAATGACCCAGTTCATGGAAGTAATGAATGGCTTGGCCCAAAGTCAAGAAAGGTTGAGGGCATTGGTAGAGAGACAAAACCCGGAAGAACCCCATCTGGGAATTGGAGGAACAAGTAACAATGAAAGAGGTCAGCCTCATGCTAATCCACCAGTATATGGGCCTCATCTTCATCCAGAAGTCAACATCCCTACTAATGTACAAGGAAATACTACTGGGGGGAGGATTTTACAAGAAGACCCCCAAGAGGAGCAATTCACTGTCATGGGAGCGGGTGATGAAGTTTATGATAGGAGGTTTGATGAAATTGCTGAGAAGTTGAGATCTCTGGAGTCTCAAAATTCCCTGGGTTTTGATGTCATGGATATGGGGTTAGTGGATGGGGTAAGGATTCCCCACAAGTTTAAACCCCCGTGCTTCGAGAAGTACAATGGAACTTTCTGTCCACGAACTCACTTACAGTCCTTCCTGGGAAGACTTAAAGTATACACCATGGATGAAAAACTGTGGATGTTTTATTTTGAAGATAGCTTGACTGGGGCTTCAAGGGAGTGGTAATCACACTTAACTAGAGCTACTATCAGGTGCTGGAAGGACCTAGCTGAGGCCTTCATCAGGCAGTACCAATACAATCTAGACATGGCTCCTAACAGGATCCTTTTGATGGGAATGTCTCAGTCCTCCAGGGAAAGCTTCAGGGAATATGCCCAGAGGTGGAGACAGCTTGCTGCTGCTGTCCAGCCACCCATGTCGGAAAGGGAAATGGCCGACATGTTTATGAATACTCTGCAAGGAACATATATTGATAGGCTAGCTGCCTTTTCTTCCACTAGCTTCGCTGACGTAGTTATAGCTGGAGAAAGAATTGAGAGCCTTCTGAAGATGGGTAAGATTTCTGATAATGGTGCAAGTTCGTCAAGTAATCCTAGGAAGCCTTTTGTGGGACCTAGAAGAACCGGTGAGACAAATGCCATTCATGCCAGCAGGGGCAGACCTCAGTATGTCCACAGATCAGTAGCAGCTGTCACTATTCCAGCTCCGATTCCTCAGCAACCAGCATATCAACAACCACAACAACCTTATTATCAACAGCAAGTTCAGTATCCGCCACAAAGAACCTACAACAACAGTAACAACAATCAGCAGCAAAGACCTTTTCAGCAAAGACCATCACAGGCCAATAGGGTGATTGATCCAATCCCTATGCCTTATGCCGCTTTATTGCTACAACTCCTGAAACTCAACTTGGTTGAATTAAGGACATTGGCACCACCAGATCCCTCCAATCTTCCAAGAAGTTATGATGTCAACGCCAGATGTTCTTTCCATTCCAATGCACCTGGCCACAATACGGAGAAGTGCAGGGCTTTGCAAATGAAGGTACAAGACCTGGTGGATTCTAAAGCCCTCAACTTTGCACCCCGCCAAATGTCAACAAGAATCCCATGCCCAATCATGGAGGACCAAGAATTAATGCCATTGAGGAAGACAAGCCATCTTTCTTAATCACCAGTGTTGGGCAGATTCGGACACCTCTGGTAGAAATTAAAGCTCAGCTCCTAGAATGCAAGATGTTCCCCGGGTGTGAGCTCGGTTGTGGTTATTGCAACGTTTCGGTCAACGAGTGTGATAACTTGAGAAGCGACATAGATGGTCTTATCAAAAGTGGTATACTTCAGATCACAACATCAGCACCCACAAATCCAGCAATCCCTTTGACAACAATTCCTGACTCTTCTACAACTGCAACAACAATCATTCCGACCAATTCATCAATATCATCAACAATGACTTCATCCATCACTTCAACAAGTCAAATG
Source organism: Lathyrus aphaca (assembly GCA_963966055.1). Lineage (NCBI taxonomy): Eukaryota > Viridiplantae > Streptophyta > Magnoliopsida > Fabales > Fabaceae > Lathyrus > Lathyrus aphaca. The sequence goes on from OZ014519.1 coordinate 150,132,207, forward strand.
TCAACAACCATCTCTTCTACAACATCAGCATCCATTTATTCAGCAGGATCTTCTACAACGACAACAGCAATTAATGAAGATATTTCAGCAGTCACTATCTACTATGATCCGTCAAGTGTTCCTCCAAACAACAACTTTCAACAACAAACAGTGGCACCTCCTGCCAGGTCACCAGTCACCATCTACTACGATCCGCACACCATTTCAGTACCCTCCTCTGCAGCAGTCAGTCCAGTTACCATCACGGTGCCTGGACCAGTTCCATATGAAAGCAGCAATGCCATACCTTGGCATTACGACTCTGACCTCTACTGCAACGGGGAGAAAATCACTTTGGATTCTTCAACCTCTTCTCCACAGATTGATAATGTTGGGGGAGGCGGAGGCTTCACCAGAAGCGGACGCCTTTTTGCCTCACAATTGCAAAGACCTAATGCCGAAGCGGAAGCTGCTGCAAAAGCAAAGGGGAAGAATGTGATATCTGAAGAACCAATTATCAAGGAAACTCAGAAGACATCTTTTGAACAAGATGTAGACGAGTTTATGAGGATTATAAAGAGAAGTGATTACAAAGTGGTGGATCAGCTTCATCAGACTCCCTCAAAGATCTCAATATTATCCCTGCTGATGTGTTCCGAAGCTCACAAGAATGCATTATTGAAAGTCCTGCACGCAGCATACGTGCCAGAAGAGATCACTATTAATCAGCTAGAAACCGTGGTGGCAAATGTTAACACCAGTCATGGACTGGGCTTCACCAATGCTGACTTAACGACTGAGGGACGTAACCACAACAAGGCTTTACACATCACTCTAGAATGCAAAGGTGCTGTTCTATCACATGTACTGGTGGACACTGGGTCCTCACTCAATGTTCTGCCAAAGAAAGCCTTAGTGAAGCTTGAGTATGATGGCTTGGCACTGCGTCCAAGTAATTTGGTTGTGAGAGCGTTTGATGGCTCTAAAAGATCAGTGCTTGGGGAGATAGATCTGCCTGTGATGATTGGCCCGCGGACTTTTAAAATTACCTTCTATGTGATGGACATTCAGCCGGCCTACAGCTGTTTGTTGGGTAGACCTTGGATCCATGCCGCTGGCGCTGTTACGTCTACCCTTCACCAGAAGCTGAAATTCGAGTGGGAAGGCCAGATCATCACCATCTGTGGTGAAGAAGATATCTTTGTTAGCCATCTGACTACGTATAAGTATATTGAGATGGATGGAGAAATCCATGAAACTATGAGCCAAGGGTTTGAGGCCCTGAACATAAATGAAGCATCTGCTGTACTAGGAACCTCCATGACATCTTATCAGCAAGCCAGGAAGGTTGTTGAAGAGGGGACTGCCCAAGGCTGGGGCAAGCTGCTGCCCGTAGAGAAGAAGGAGGACAGATTTGGGTTGGGTTACAAACCAACTCAACAAGATCAATCAGAGGCTGCTAAGAAGCCCAATTTTGTCAGCGGGGGGATGCTCACCCCGGATGCAGTGAACAACTTGGAAGATGAGTCGGAAGATGAACGCAACCTGGAGAGCTGGATACGTCCAAGGATCCCGGGGAGCCAAGTCCTTAACCGGTCTTCCCAGGAAATTATAAGGGTTACTCCCGCAGAGTAATTATTATTTCCTGTATTTTTAAGCATGCATCAAGTCTTGCATCTTGCCCAAGATGTCAAGACTCATTTTATAATCGGGCCGTCTTGTAATTTTGTGCAAACAGATCAATCAATGAATATCAGACATCTTTTGCAAATGAGTTTTCTTCTTTTTCACTCACTGTTTTCCATTTTTCTTTTTGTACAAAAATAAAATGGCGATGTTTTTCAAAATGAAAACTTCATTTCACTTTTTCTAAACAAGATTAAAAATTGATCACTAAAATGAACAATCTAAACCCTTGTAGAGAGTGCCTTTCAGACTGCACCGACAACAACACAGCTATGGCTTCGTATGACTTTGACAATCCAATCAATCAAGCTGATGAAGGGGTTGAAGAAGATTATGAGCTTCCTGAAGAGCTAGCCAGGTTGTTAAGGCAAGAGGAGAAGGTTATCACTCCTCATCAGGAGGAGGTCGAAACGGTTAATCTTGGTACGGAAGAAGATGTGAAAGAGGTTAAGATCGGGGTCTGCCTACAAGATTCTGCGAAAGAACAACTGATTGATATGCTTCGAGAGTATGTGGATGTCTTCGCTTGGTCTTATCAGGATATGCCAGGGTTAGACACCGATATTGTCATGCACAAGCTGCCTTTGAAAGAAGACTGCCCGCCGGTAAAACAGAAGTTGCGCCGTACCCGCCCGGATATGGCAATGAAGATAAAGGAAGAGGTGCAAAAGCAGTGGGACGCCGGTTTCCTTGCTGTAACTAGCTATCTGCCGTGGGTTGCCAATATTGTACCTGTGCCTAATAAAGACGGCAAGGTGAGAATGTGTGTAGACTACCGGGATCTGAACAGAGCCAGCCCGAAAGATGATTTCCCACTACCTCACATTGACGTATTGGTGGATAATACGGCTCAGTCCTCGGTATTCTCCTTCATGGACGGATTTTCAGGATATAATCAGATCAAGATGTCACCTGAAGACATGGAGAAGACAACTTTCATCACACCCTGGGGCACGTTCTGTTATAAGGTGATGCCATTCGGACTGAAGAATGCTGGTGCAACTTATCAACGGGCTATGGTAACATTATTCCACGACATGATCCATAAAGAAATTGAATGTTATGTGGATGACATGATTGCCAAGTCCCTCACAGAAGAAGACCACCTGGTGAATCTGCTGAAGTTATTCAAGCGCCTGAGGAAGTACCAACTGAAGTTGAACCCCAACAAGTGCACATTCGGGGTGCGATCCGGTAAGCTGCTGGGATTTATTGTGAGTGAGAAAGGGATTGAAGTTGACCCTGATAAAGTCAAAGCCATTCAAGAAATGCCTGCACCGAAGACAGAAAAAGAAGTTCGAGGGTTTCTAGGTAGATTGAACTACATTTCACGGTTCATATCTCACCTTATAGCAACTTGTGAACCCTTGTTCAAGCTTTTAAGAAAAGAACAAACGGTCAGGTGGAATGAAGATTGCCAGAGGGCTTTTGACAAGATCAAGGAATATTTACAAGAGCCTCCAATCCTTATGCCTCCAGTTGAAGGAAGACCTCTGATAATGTACTTGACAGTATTAGAAGAGTCAATGGGGTGTGTGCTGGGCCAGCATGACGAGTCTGGTCGAAAAGAGTATGCAATTTACTACCTAAGCAAAAAGTTTACCGACTGTGAACAACGTTATTCACTGCTCGAGAAAACTTGCTGTGCTTTAGCGTGGGCTGCTCGCCGACTAAGGCAGTATATGTTGACCCACACTACCTTGTTGATTTCAAAGATGGACCCAGTCAAGTACATTTTTGAGAAGCCGGCGCTTACCGGATGGGTTGCAAGATGGCAAATGATCCTCACAGAATATGACATCCAGTACACATCTCAGAAAGCCATCAAGGGCAGTGTATTGTCTGATTATCTTGCTGAGCAACCTATTGATGATTACCAGCCTATGAGATTTGACTTCCCTGATGAAGACATCATGTTCATAAAAGCAAAAGATCACAAAGAGCCTATTCACACTGAAGGGCCTGATCCAGAAGAAGAATGGACTATGATGTTTGATGGGGCTGTTAATATGAATGGTCGTGGTGTTGGTGCAGTACTCATTACACCTAAGGGAGTTCGCATGCCTTTCTCGGCAAAACTCACCTTCAACTGCACTAACAACGAAGCTGAATACGAAGCCTGCATTATGGGTCTTGAGGAAGCCATTGACCTCAGGATCAAGACTTTGACTGTATTCGGAGAATCAACTCTGGTAATTAATCAAACCAATGGCAAATGGTACACCCACCAGGATCATCTGATACCTTACAGGGATTATACAAGAAGGTTATTGACTTTCTTCACAACGGTCAAGATTGAGTATATCCCTCGAGATGAAAATCAGTTTGCAGATGCTCTGGCTACCATTTCATCCCTGATCAAAGTTCAAGCTGCCAACTTTGTACCTCGGATTTCAGTGTCCAGACTTGACAGACCAGCATACGTGTTCTCAGCAGATGTTGTTAAAGATGATAAGCCTTGGTTCCATGACATTAAGTGCTTCTTGGAGGATCAGACATACCCACCCGGGGCATCTTCCAATAATAAGAAGACATTAAGAAGGCTAGCTGGTAGTTTCTTCCTGAATACTGATGGTTCCCTATACAAGAGAAACTTTGATATGGTACTGCTCAGATGCGTTGATAGAACAAAAGCATACTTGTTGATGCACGAGGTGCATGAAGGATCCTTTGGTACCCATGCGGGAGGGCATGCCATGGCCAAGAAGTTGCTAAGATCAGGTTATTACTGGATCACAATGGATGCTGACTGTTGTGCTTATGCCAGGAAATGCCATAAATGCCAGATTTATGCGGATAAGGTGCATGTGTCTCCCAATCCTCTGAATGTGATGTCTTCACCCTGGCCCTTTTCTATGTGGGGCATTGATATGATTGGCAAGATTGAACCGACTGCTTCAAATGGCCACAGATTCATCCTAGTAGCCATTGACTATTTTACCAAGTGGGTGGAAGCAGCTTCCTATGCAAATGTTACAAGGCAAGTGGTAGCCCGATTTCTAAAGAGAGACATCATCTGTCGGTATGGAGTTCCCGAGCAAATCATTACTGATAATGGTTCCAACTTAAACAACAAAATGATGGCAGAGCTATGCCAGGACTTCAAGATCCAACACCACAATTCTTCTCCTTACAGGCCAAAGATGAATGGCGCTGTTGAGGCAGCTAATAAGAATATCAAGAAGATTGTGCAGAAGATGGTAGTCACCTACAAAGACTGGCATGAAATGCTACCGTTTTCCTTGCATGGGTACCGCACGTCAATCAGAACATCTACTGGGGCAACACCGTATCAACTTGTGTATGGTATGGAGGCAGTCCTACCTGTTGAAGTTGAATTACCATCCCTAAGGGTACTGATGGATGTTAAGCTGAACGAAGCAGAATGGGTCCGATCCTGATACGAACAACTGAGTCTGATTGAAGAGAAGAGATTGGCTGCAATCTGTCATGGGCAGCTGTATCAGAAAAGAATGAAGAAAGCCTTCGATCAGAAAGTTAGGCTCCGAGAGTACCAAGTAGGAGATCTTGTGCTGAAAAGACTCCTCCCTCCTCATACAGACCACAGGGGCAAGTGGACTCCAAACTATGAAGGTCCATTCGTAGTAAAGAAAGTTTTCTCTGGTGGAGCACTGATGCTCAGCACTATGGATGGTGAAGACTTCCCGTCCCCTGTGAATTCAGATGCAGTTAAAAAATACTTCGCATAAAAATGACCCGCTGGACATAAAAACAGAATGTAAGTCCAGGCAAAAATAGGGCATCCCGGCGAGTCAAAAACAGAATAAAAGACTCGGGCAAAAATAAGGGAAATAAATAAATAAAATGTACACCCGCTGAGTTGAAAAGCCGCATTGGACAACTCAGGCAAAAATGGGTATCCCGATGGATTGAAAACCCGAAAGGGCGATCCATGCAAAATAAGGGAATGAGCGAACAACTGCATTCTGAATTCGTCTGTATCACTTACAACTTGGTAAGCTTCGAAAGGATCAAGCTTCTTTCAGAATCGGCCTCCTTCAGAAGGCAAGACGAGAAGAACGTCAAATGTCATACGAGTCATAGCAAAAGGGAAGCTCCTTGAAGCGTCGCCAACATTGCCAACATCTTGTTTCTCAATTTGTAACGATCTCCTCATTCTAGGGGATTTGTTTCTTGGACTGTATCTTGCCAATTCAGGGCACTCGAATTGATAAAATCATATTTTTAGTCACACATTGTCTCGTACTCTTTTATTTGCAAAAATGTCAGATGTCGTTAATATATTGATTGCATAAATACAAGTGCGTCTTTCTAAAACTACATGCTTGCAGGAAATATACTTACTCCCGGGAGTGTCTGAACTCTTATGATGGGATCCAATGAGGGATACCTCGGGATTACTTGTGCGTTTTCTCTGTCTTTTCAGGATTGCAGGCATTCAAAGCACAACATGGGGCATGAAAGCTTCACCCCAGCAAGCTGGCAAACCAGTATCTACTCAGTCTTAGCACCAGAGGTGTTTTCTCCCCAGCTGAGTTGCCATCCATTATTCCTCCTCAGCCAAGTACAAAAGTCAGGGAACCATCTCCCCACATGGTGTCAACCTCTACCCAGAAGAGCAACGCGCGAAGGAATCACAACAGAGTGAAGAAAGCTTCTACAAACCCCAGTTGGGTCCCTCATTAATGAGATAGGTTTATCAGTGACCTATATCCCCAAGCAAAGTCATACATATATCCATACAGATTCCCTGACACCCGTCCGTGTCACCTTCCCCAACATAGCTACCTAAACACTTTGTAAATCATATACTTGTTTATAATATACTTTTTCTGACACTCGTCCGTGTCACTCTCCCCAGCAAGTTAAACATTCCTGTACACCACTCATACTTATTACTCCTGTTCCACTCATACAGATACTCGTCCGTATCTTGTATACAACACTTATGTCTTCTTGAATTTAGGCACTCGTCTGTGTCTACTTTTCCCCAGAAGAGTCCCCACAGAATCGACACTCGTCTATGTTCTTTGTTAACCAGTTGATACTCGTCCATATCATCATCTCTGAACATGTGTCCGTGTTTGCTTCTACTTGATACTCGTCCGTATCTCGGTCTTAAGGATGCTCGTCCGCATCTTTAATCTATACACAATGTCCAAACACTTATACCTTTCATTTCTTGGATGTAGATGCTCGTCCGTGTTTACTTTTCCCCAGCGAAGTCCCCAACAAAGTTTGTTAAACTTTTTCTTTTCTATCTGACATCCGTCCTATGTCATGATACTTTCGGCAGCCGTACCCTTCCAGGTGATCGTCCTTCACCTTCGGATGACCGTCCCTCATCCTTTCCCCAGCGAAGTCTCTATTCATTGGAACCCCCCTTCTATCCGACATTCGTCCTATGTCGTGATTTTCAGCAGCCGTCCCCTGCTAGGTGATCGTCCTTCACCTCTTGATGATCGTCCTTCGTCACTTTATCCGATGGCCGTCCCCGTCGTTGATCTTGTTATCTGACATTCGTCCTATGTCATGATAAACCCTGAGAGCAGCCGTACCCTGCTAGGTAATCGTCCTTCACCTCTTGATGATCGTCCTTCATCATGCTTATCCGATGACCGTCCCCATCGTCGACCTTTTTATCCGACATTCGTCCTATGTCGTGATACCTTTTGGCAGCCGTACCCTGCCAGGTGATCGTCCTTCACCTTAGATGACCGTCCCTCATCTTATCCCCAACAGAGCAGCCGTCCCCTGCTAGGTGATCGTCCTTCACCTTTGATGACCGTACCTCATCATTTATTTCATTTACCTATAATCCCCAGAAAGTCTTATAGCTTTGCTTGATGGCCGTCCCCATCACTATCTCGCATATCCCCAGCTTGTCGGCCGTCCTCGTCACTGCTGTATTTCCCGCATCTCCCCCAGCATGTCGGTCGTCCCCGTCATTGCTTCATCCCCAGCAGTCGTCCTCTGCTCGGCGGTCGTCCTCCGTCACACGCACTTTATAGTTATACTTTATTTTCCCCTTACAATCTATATCCCTTTTCTTCTTCATTCCATGAGTGCAAATTTTGGACTGTCTTTGGTATTCAACCACAAGTTATCTTGTTTGCCTGTTAAGTCGTTGCTTACATCCTGCACAGCTAACTCATGCTTGAATATGGGCAGCTGTAAACACCCCAAATTTGCCCTCACCCATTCATACCATGGCTTGTGATCTCTTCATATGCATAAGTTCAATCATAGCATCTCATATTGCATATTTGCTTCACTGCATTGGTTCAAAGTCATCTGCATCTAGGGTTTATGATCTGAGCTATCCAAGAGCCACTTGAGCCACTCCAAAGGTCATCAATCACTTCAAAGGGGTCCATGTATGTTCAAGCATCATATTGTGTCCTCACAAAGTCAAGAAAGTCAAAAAATCACAAGAACTGAACAAGGCATGGAAGCAGAGCCAAGTTTAACTGCACAAATGACCTAAAATTAGGGTTTTGGTTTCAAAGGCCATAACTCTAAATTTTTTGGTCATTCTTGTTTCCATTGGTCTCTATATGGTATAGGGATCATGCATATCAATTTTCATGAAGAAATTCCATGGGGAAGTCATCTAATCAAGAGTTGACTTTTTGAGCAAGTCAGTGCAAAATCAGGGCATTTGAGGCCCCCAATGACCCAACCAAAGGGTGTTCATCATCATTTTGATTATGTATGATCTTTATTTGATCATAGAAGATGTTAGAAGTTCACAAAATTGAAGAATTTCAAGCCATTGCAAAGTTGACTTTTTGGGAAAATGACTTGTAATGAAAAATTGCCATTTTGGGAAACTTTTTCAACCCTTGCTTTTTGATTCAAAAATGCCTCAAATGAAAAAACTTTGGTCATTAAAGTTGTAGAATGTATCATTACCTTTTCAAAAAGTATAAGAACTCATTCTAATTCATTTTGGATCAAAAGTTATGGCTTGTCAAAGTTGGGAAAAATCACATAATTTCAAGTTATGTACCAAAGAGGCATTTTGCAAAATGGTATGATCAAGTGTTCTAAAGGTTTCAAATGTGCACAAACTCATTACAACATGATCATGTGACTTCTAAAAACCAGAATTGGCCCAAGAATTATGCATTTTGATACCTTGAACTTCATGAATTTCCAAAGGGGCCAAACTTTGTGAAAATTGCAAAACATCTCATAAACTTCATTCAACTTGCTGAATCATCTCAAAACTAATTCCATGGACCTCCTTAATCTCAGCTGATCAAGGACAAGCCAATGAGCTAGCTACACCATTGCCCATACCTCAAGTACACAACTTTTGACTTTTTGGCAAAAACACCCATACCAATCCCACAGTGACACAACAACTCTCTGCCCAATCCAGACCTTACAAACACACTCCAAGGATTCATTTGCATAACACAACTCATGCTGAAACTCTCTCCAAGCCATAGTTCCAAGTTTATGCCTCTCTTGCATTTTGCTTCGAAACACACTCCACAAGCATCAAACATTCAAACAAACTTCACAAAACATCTCAGCATGTCTCACTGATCATTTCCCTGCCCTCATTCATCCCTGAAACATCCTCAATCAGAAACACGATCCCCACCCCTCACTGAACAGAACTTCTGCAAACTCACAAACCAACCATTATAAACTCCAGCCAAGCTTCATAACTTCATGAGGAGGACCATTGGGATCATTTTGAGGCAAAGAGGCAAGCAGAAAGCTCTTGGGTTGAAAGCTTCGATTCAGGTAGCCATGGAAATTCATTTTTCCAGAACTCTTATTTCTTGTTTCTAAAATGATCTACATGCTTCCCTGAGTTCACTGAACCTTTTACTTTTGAAAATGATTGAGTTTTGAGGTTGTATGCTTGTTCTGAAACTTTTCCCGTGAAATGCTTTTTGTTTTGATTCTTGAGTTTGAGTGAAAATAAATGATTTTGATTGCTGGATTCTTGTTTAGAGTGGTCTAATGATTGATTCTGGAGAGATTTGTGAAGTTTCATGGCGTATTAAGAGAGATTGAGTGATGACCTTGCCGGAGAAGATGACCGGAACACTGTTCCGGTCATCTGAGAGTAATTAGGGTTTCAGATTAGGGCTTAATCATAATTAGGCCAGTTTGAATTTTGGCCGTCCATTCGCGCGCCAAGTCAATTCCCGCCCCCTGACTTTGAATCTGGACCTTTGGATGATTTGACTTTCCTATTTTCTCATTAAAATCATTTTAAATTCATTTGTTTTGTATTTATTTTGCACGAATTAATTAAAATAACAAAAAATGTTTTAAAATTATGAAAATTTTTGTCAAGATTTTCATTATTTTTCAGAACACAAAAATATTTTTATTTTTATTTTTTGCATTAAAAATTATTTTTAAATCATTTAAATGTTTATTTTTAATTAATTAATGAGAATTAATTAATTAAAAATACATTTAGGTATTTAAAAATCACAAAAAATTTCACATAGCATTTAGAAACATTTAGAAACATTGTCCAACTCTCAAACCAAATTTATTTTTTGATCTTAATGCCTTTTGATCATTTTTATTGGAATTAATTTCATTTCAAGGCAATATTTTGTTCCAAACTTCAAAAATTCATTTCTGCCTAACCATTGAGAGTTGGAAGATGATTCTTTTTGCATTGCATCTTGAATATCATTTAGTTTATAAGATAAAATTGGCATGAATTGATCTTGCATTTTCAATTTGTTTAGCATTTTTCTTGGCAAGGTACCTTAAAACCCTAGCAATCTTAGGAAATTCATAACTCTCACTAGGTTAAGAGTTGGATCCCCTCCTTTGGGCAGTGAGTTTGTATAGGTTTAGGGTCCCTTTGTTTGCATTTTCAAATTTTTATCATGTCATTTGCTTCTGGTTTTGGATTTTGCTTTGTGTGTTGATCATAAACCCTAATTTATGCCTTCCTTTGCATTCATCTTCCATTTACTTGCATACCATGACTTGCCATGACATTTTGTGCATTCATTTGATTCATAAAACATCTTAGGACATATTAGAATCATGTTTGATCATTGCATCAATCATTTGCCATGCTGTATGTCATTTGCATTTCATAACGTTTCATGAACTTTCAGGGTTCAATACATGCCTCATTTGCATCTTTATGCTTGCTTGATCATTCTCATGCCTTGCCTCATGTTTGCATCATCTCTTAGCATCATTAACATCATGTATTTGCCTCTGGTTTTGGTTTGCATCATGACATTGCATCTCATTCGTATTGCATTTCATTTCTTTTGCTAATTTTTCAGGTGGTAAGTTACTTTGAGAAGTGAATTTGCCTTCACTTCTCACTTCCTCTTTTCATCTCTTTCATATTTCATTTGCTGCATTTTGTATGTGTTTTGGATTGAGCTTGCTCATTCTTGTCCCTCTTACCTTCTTTCCTCAAGCAACTTGACTTCTTGAATGAAGCAAGTTGTTTTGCTTCTCTTTGTTTCTGGATCCTTTCCTCATCTTCTCTCCTTGGTGGTTCTTTGAAGATCTTTCTCTTAGACCTCACAAACCCTAGAACTTCCAAGCATGACAATAATTAGGTTTTGATTAGTCCCCCATTTAGCTTTTACCTTTGTGTCATCTTTGAGTCTTCTCTTCTCATCTCATAATCAGGGACTAAACCCTAAAGGTTTTAAGGCTTTGTGATTAAGCTTATGCCTGCATCCTTCTATTAGGATGGAGTGTATAACTTTAATCCTAAGTGTTAAACCCTTAATGTGTTTAAATCCTTTAATCAACTCACCTAATAATCATCAAGATATCAAGCTTGTAACTTGGGCCTTGCATTAGGGTTCTAATTCTTCCTTAATTGGTTAAGAAGGACTAACCCTAATGTTAATGGACAAGTCCCCCTCAAGTTGTCTTACAAACCATAAAACTCACTTCTTCATCGTATCATTAACTAAAATCCATCTAATAAAGGCTTTGTTTTGTCATGAGGTTAATCCCTAATCATGGATCAAGTTGAGGAGTCTTTCTCAGCTTAAATGTTCTCATCTATTATCCTTCTATTAGGATGATGTAATGGGTCCATTTAATCCTTGATTATGGCTTAAACTCATTACTTAACACTAAACAAAACAACAAAAACATCTAAATAATCACAAGTAGGTTAATGATCTGAATCCTACATCATGGTGATTAAGTGTGAGATGCTGACTTCACACTTAAAGTATCCTCATTACCCCTAATCAGAGGGAGGATGTGATGAGTTTACTAAATCCATTGGTTTAGGCTTAAGCTCATTTTCTTATGACAAATTTCCAAAAGCAATAAAAGACTGAAAACTCAAAAACAAACAATAATCGTCTCCTCCAGGATTCTTTTCTCATCTCATTCACTCATAAACGAGAACTTGCTTCTTCCGTCTAATGCAAGACAGTTCGCACCTGAGCCAGACAGGTCATACACTTGAGCATAGACAAGTAAGCAGTTCACAAGTCAATTTATCTTTCAGTCTCTTTGAGTCGAACTACGGTGTTCTGACTTCCTCATTGCACGAGAGGATACGTAGGCATAACTTAACAGTTATCGAACAAAAGTCTCTGTACATTCCCCCTCCTTCTAGCATTATTCTTTAAGCCTCATAGTCATGAGCATTTCACTCTTGTTCTTACACTGACACTTCTCATATTACACTTCACTTTCTTTTACACTGACACTTGCGTTCTTTTCCAGCCTTGATACACAAATTGCACTGACACTACCCCTTTAAAACACAAATCTTTTAAGCGTGGATCCCGTCGAGTACGACGGACAATCTGGGTGCTAATACCTTACCAGGTTGTAACCAACCCCCTTTCTCAGTCTCTCTGGTTTGCAACCGTCTTATCCATCTTTTCTTAGGTCTATGCAGCATTACCTTTCCTCCGGGATAAAAATGCCTAGCTGGCGACTCTATTCATTCATCCTCCCTTTTCACCGACCGTTCGCGTCTGTACCCCTTCTGACCTGTGTGTCATTTGGTGGGAGCGACATGGTGCTAAAATGGTACTGATGTTTCAAAAAAGTTGACCTAAGTCACCACATCGTAATCTAAACCTGTCTCAAAGCCCAAAAAACATGTGAAACAACATTGTTTTCTTGTTAAAATTTTTCTAGTAAGGCTAAGGAAATGGGGAAAAATGCGGATATACTAAAAATACACTATACTGGTGACTCGTCAGACTCATGCATTATCTAAGAAAATTAAACTAAATAACTTACTGAAAAGGGAAATAACTGAAAGGGAAATGACAGAAAGCAATAAAATCCCCTCCCACACTTAAATCGAACATTGTCCCCAATGTTTCGAAATAAGATAAGGAGGGTAACCTGAAAAAACTACTGTGGAGGAGCACTGGTGCCCTCGCCGTCCTGCTGTGATGGTCTGGAACGACGGGATCTACTGCGATGCTGGTCCCTCCGGTCAAGTCGTGCCGATAAGGCAGCCTGGGCACCTCGGACCTCTCGAAGGTTACCTAAGATGGAACCCTGAGTGGCCTCCATAAGCTGGTAGTGCCGGCGGTTGAATTCTCTCTGACGGTCCTGCTCTAATGTGATATCGTTCAAGGTACGGCAAACGTTGCTGTAAGCACGATCCGAAACCAATCGCGATTGTTGCATGAAGTTCATGTTGTCCGTCAGTTGTTGTGAAATAGTAGAGAGAAGGCCGTCTCGCCTTTCCTCTCTAGCTGTCATATCACGCCACATCTCCTCAGTGACATAGAATCCAGGAGCAGCACCTGCAACAGGGTTAGAGGAAGATGGTGCGGTGTGTGACTGTGAAGGACGATGGGGGGACATGTGAGGTATGAGAGACTGCTCTCTCCGATCGTACTTTTCATCGGTGTCATGTGCCTCCCCATCAGGAATATTAGGAGGAAGTGGACCCAAAACAGGTGGAGCATTCAGATCATAGGTCCAGTTCCTTTCATTACGTACATCAGTACGTCTACTGCAAGGTAAAGCAATAGATGGGATAGCTACCCCATGAACCATTAACTCATAACCACCTTTTCTCCTCGTTCGGCACAATTTCATGTCTTTTAGAAATTTTAAATTAATTGTGCGAGGAGGTAGTGGTTCAAGTGTAGCTATCTCATTGTTCAGGTCAAGAGCCCGAGCAATAGACGTAACAAGCCCTCCAAAAACAATCGGTCATGTTTTATTAGTAAGTAAAGCCATGTGTGCAAGCATAAACGGGACCAGATTGATATGGGTACCAGTGAGGCATCCTTGCAAAAATAGGAGTTCTCTAGCATTTACCTTGTTTGGACTCTCCCGGCCAAAAATAGTACATGCCAAAAGATATCTGAAAACTCTTATGGTCGGGTTATGAATGGTCGACGCAAGTATTCCTTCAAAAGAATTTATTGAAGTACTTGAAAGCCTCTGCCAGAAGGAAAATACCTCGGCCGACCATTCCGCATCCAAAGGTGCCTCACAAATCGCACCTTCCCTATGAGGGATTCCTAACAAGCCTGTTAGTTCGTCGGTACTGAATTCATATTCAATTCCAAACAGTCTAAAATTAACAGTACCGACTGTGCTAGCAGTGTTAGGACTGACAGTGTATATCAATGAACTTAAAAACTCAACTGTCAGCCTCTCATAGGTAGGTTCCTGATTAATAAAAATATTATGCAAGCCTAAAAAATCTAATAAATGGAAAACACTATGATAAAGACCCAAAGCATACAGACAGTTATCATCGACGTACCTAGTCGAGAGAATTTCTCGACTCTGAAGCCTCTGAATAATTTTCCTTTGCCTATCACCCGGTCTTCCATCGCGAAGAAGAAATCCATTGAACTCCATTGTTGTTTCTCCTTAGATGTGAAAAATGGTAGAAAATGGTTTATGAGAGAAATGATAAAGGTTTGATTTTTATGGTTTGTGGTGGATGAAAATGAAAATGGATTTTGGATAGGTTTTATGGATGGTGGGTATTTTGGAAATGGGGGAGCCTTAATGGGGTTCAATGGGGCTTTTGAAACTTGTAAAAATGGGTTTTTGAAGATGGAAGGTGAGAAAATGGTGAAAATGAAGGTTCAGCCCCGTTTTAGGGGAGGACGGCATGGCGCCCGCCATGGGCCTGTGGCGCCCGCCACAAGGCAAATCCCTGATGGGCCTTGATTTTTTTAATCCTCCTTGGGCCCTCTTTGTACTTTCGGTCTTCGGGGGGAGGGGTCTGGATAGCGTTTTCTTCTCTTTTCCAAGGCATGAGGCTTGCATATTTTTTTATGAAGACAAAAATGAAAATATTTTTGTCTTATATTTTTTTTCTTTGCTCGACAAAATAAAATAATTAAAAATCAAAAAGAAAAGAGAAAAATCAACATTAGTGCATAAAATAATATGTATATATAAGATAAACTCAAAGTACATGAAAAAAGAAAATGTAATAGATGCAATAATGTAAGATATGTCTGGAGATGCGAGAAATAAAATAAAGCATGAAAAAAAGAAATTAAATACTAGGGTAATATCTTCAGTGTAGAACGAATCGTGTGGTAGGCTTCTCCTCCTGGTTTGATCCACGAATCTCAGCTATCTCCCTCCGAAGCTCTTCAATCTCCTGATATAGAGCATCGGCCTCTGAGGCATGAGTGAGATCAGAAACCTGAATCTGTAATTCCAAGTCCGCTACTTCCTGCTTGAGCAGGGCAGTCTCCTTACGGAGCTCATAAATCTGAGTTTGTAGATCAGGCGGCTGCATAGACATATTGTTAGACATAACAGTGATTCGGGGAGAAAGAGGTGTAGGAGTGTACTCAGCGGCGGGAGGTGATTTCGGCTCTTCGACAGTCTCTCCATAACCCTCTAGAGCATAACTCCAATTAGCAGGATCATGGACACTGGTCATCAGCGGGTCTGGTAATGTAAAGTAATGTATCACTTCTCCGTCGATCAATAATCTAAAAGTGTTGGGCTCAAAAGAAGCCCTCCTCATCAGTCCTCTGTCAAGACAAAAGTCAACATCCAGGGTGGTGTAGCAGCAGAAGGTCCTGAGGTGCAATAATTTGCGAGACAAACCCAATGCAGTAGTTATCTGTGTAACAATCCCACCGACATGTATAATGCCTACAGATGATCTGGCAACACTAGCAAGGCCCTTCAACAGAAAGTTGCCACAAGCAACTGGGCGAGACTGAGTCGCACAAAACAGTAGGAAAATTTCCTCTTCACTCAGCAGAGTCTCTGTATCTGGCAAACCTAGGAAAGAATGCGCCAGAATCATCTGGAAGTACCTTAACACAGGGTTGTGGATTATCTGAGAAAATTGAGTGGAAGGATCTTGGTTCCCTCCACCTGAGATGTTAGACCAAAACTTTTCCACTTCTCTGCTCAAAAAATACCCCATCGGTGTCTCTGGAATAGCATCAGGAGTAGTCTGGAAACCTAGTAAATCACCAAACTCTTTGTGAGAGAAGGAGTAGTCAATCCCGAACAACCTGAAAACAGCATATCCATCGGGTCCAGCCCAAGGATCATAATGAAACGAGCTGAGGAACTCTAGAGTCAAGTTCCTGTAAGTGTTGTTCCTATCGTCAAACTGGTTCCACTGGAGTTGATGGCATAAGAATCTGACGCTTGGCTCTATCCCCAAGGCATCCATGCAGTCATGGTTAGGGTACCTAGTAGGAGCCATAGGGCATCTCATGTGGACATAGTAACGCTCTCTCTGTGCGTCGTCTCTAAAGGCCACGTGCATGTCATCGGGGTTCTGCATTCTGTACAAGGTTAGCAAACAAGTCCTGAAATCACATAAAACATTAAATCGTTAGTCCTGACATAATAATAAAGTAAACAAATTAAAATAAAGTAAAAATAAAAAAAAGTACTTAAATAAGAAAACCATGGGTTGCCTCCCATGCAGCGCTTGTTTAACGTCATTAGCTCGACGACCGGTTTTTATACATCATTGGAAGGATATGGTGGATCACTCAGAGTATGGCAGGTGTATGTTGTTGGGATGTCACCTCCTTCGTAGGGCTTCAACCTCTGTCCATTGACGATGAACGGTTTACATGTTTGGTTCTTGATTTCAATAGCACCAGATCTCAGGATCTTAGATACTTCGAAAGGGCCAGTACATCTCGAACGAAGCTTCCCTGGAAAAAGTCGTAATCTAGAATCGAACAAGAGAACAAGATCTCCTATTTTGAAGTCTCTTCTTATGATTCTTTTGTCATGCCAAGCTTTTGTTCTTTCTTTGTATATGATGGCATTTTCGTAGGCGGATTGTCTGAGCTCTTCTAATTTGTGGATATCAAGGATACGTTTTTCACCAGCAGTCAAGTAATCCAAATTCAAAGTTTTGATGGCCCAATAGGCCTTATTCTCCAATTCAAAAGGTAAGTGACATGATTTTCCATAGACCAGTTGATAAGGGGTTGTTCCTATAGGGGTTTTGAAAGCGGTTCTATAGGCCCACAATGCTTCTTGAAGTTTCTGCGACCAATCTTTTCTAGATATAGAGACAGTCTTCTCAAGAATTTGTTTGATCTCCCTATTAGATACTTCCACTTGTCCATTGGTCTGTGGGTGGTATGGTGTTGCTACTCTATGCTTAACTCCATACTTGCTTAAAAGTTTATCAAACATTCTCGATATGAAGTGTGATCCTCTATCACTTATGACTAAACGGGGTGTTCCAAACCTGGGAAATATATAGTTTTTGAAAAATTTGATGACTACTCTAGTGTCGTTCGTGGGTGCGGCGATAGCTTCAATCCATTTAGACACGTAGTCAACAGCTACTAAGATGTGCTGATTTCCAAAAGATGGTGGGAACGGTCCCATAAAGTTTATACCCCATATGTCGAAGAGTTCTACTTCTTGGATATTTCTCAGAGGCATTTCATTACGTCTTGAAATATTTCCTATGCGTTGGCATCTGTCACACTTGACAATGAAAGCATGGACATCACGCCACATAGTAGGCCATAATAGGCCAGCTTGAAGAATCTTGGCGTAGGTCTTAGATGTGCTTGCATGTCCACCATAGGGTGCAGAGTGACAATGCTCAATTATATTATGTACCTCTTCTTCTGGAACACAACGGCGAAAAATGCCATCTTTACCTCTCTTGAAAAGAAATGGTTCGTCCCAATAGAAGTTTCTTACATCACTATAGAACTTCTTCTTCCGGTGGTAGTTTAGATCAGGGGGTATGATGTCAGCGGCTAGATAATTAACAAAGTCTGCATATCAAGGTATATTACTTATAGCTAAGGATTTATGAGAATGCTCATGTGGGTCTGGGTTATCATCTTCAATAGTTTCTAGTTGGGCTATCAGTCTATCATAGGCAAAATCGTCATTTATGGGTACTGAGTCAGGTTTCAGGTATTCTAGCCTAGATAGGTGATCAGCTACTACATTATCAGTGCCTTTCTTATCACGAATATCCAAATCAAACTCTTGCAATAATAGAATCCATCGAAGTAACCTAGGTTTGGCATCCTTTTTACTTAGTAAGTAACGAATGGCAGCATAGTCGGTGTAAACTATAATTTTGGCTCCTACTAGATAAGATCTAAATTTGTCTATGGCGAAAACTACAGCTAGGAGCTCTTTTTCGGTTGTTGCGTAGTTTAGCTATGCAGCGTCTAAGGTTCTACTGGCATAATAAATTACGTGTAACTTTTTATCTTTTCTCTGACCTAGAACAGCTCCAACAGCATAGTCACTAGCGTCACACATTATCTCAAATGGTTCCGAACAATCAGGGGGTTTCATTATAGGTGCTGAAATCAGAGCTTGCTTCAATAGATTAAATGCTTCAGTACATTTTTCATCGAAGATGAATTCAGCATCTTTCATTAAAAGACCAGTTAAGGGCTTCGTTATTTTGGAGAAGTCCTTGATAAAACGTCGGTAAAATCCGGCATGTCCAAGAAAACTTCTTATCTCCCTGATAGTCTTCGGCGGTTTTAGATTCTCTATGACTTCTATTTTAGCTTTATCTACCTCTATACCTTTTTCGGAAACTATATGTCCTAAAACAATCCCTTCGGTGACCATGAAATGACATTTTTCCCAATTTAGCACAAGGTTTACCTCCACACATCTTTCCAGGATTTTCTCAAGGTTGATAAGACAATTTTTGAAATCAGATCCACAAACCGAGAAATCGTCCATAAATACTTTCATGATCCCATCTAAATAGTCTGCAAAGATAGATATCATGCAGCGTTAGAAAGTGGCAGGGGCATTACAGAGTCCAAAAGGCATTCTTCTATAGGCAAAAGTTCCAACTGGGCATGTAAAGGTAGTTTTTTCTTGATCTTCGGGGTGAATAGGTATTTGGAAGAATCCTGAATATCCATCTAGGTAACAAAAGTAAGAGTGTCTGGCTAGGCGCTCCAACATTTGGTCTATGAATGGTAATGGGAAATGGTCCTTCCTAGTTGCTTTATTTAATTTTCTATAATCTATGCACATACGCCAACCTCCATCGGTTCTTTTTGCTACAGGTTCGCCCTTCTCGTTTTGCACGACTGTGATGCCCCCCTTTTTAGGTACTACATGCACAGGACTCACCCATTTACTGTCCGAGATCTGATATATTATACCTGCCTCTAGTAACTTAAGAACTTCAGTCTTAACTACAGTACTCATTATAGGATTTATTCTTCGTTGGTGTTCTCTGGAAGGTTTTGAATCTTCTTCAAGCAAAATCCGATGCATGCATACGAATGGGCTTATTCCTTTTAGATCTGAGATCTTATATCCTAAGGCTGAGAGATACCTTCGTAAAACATCTAATAATTCGTTTGTTTCCTCTTGGTTTAAGGTAGCACTAACTATAACTGGACGGTTCATTTCTTTATCGAGAAATTCATATCTCAGGTTCTTAGGCAGTTCCTTAAGTTTTACGGCTGGTTTCATAGGGCAAGGCATAGGATCTGGGGTAAGAGATAAACATTCGTTAAGGTTATCATCAATGTAGGGTTCTTTATAATTGTCATCTTCCAAAATAAGGGTTGATGGCAATTTTATAGATTCAGTTTCTTCTTCTTGTTCTAATTCCCTAATGCATTCTTCAATGATATCTAAGGCATAACAAGCATCTCCTATCACAGGTGCCATAAGAAATTTTGAAAGTATAAATTCTATCTTCTCGTTACCTACCTCGCAGGTTAGTTTCCCTTTTTTTAACAACTATTACGGCTCCAGCAGTCGATAAGAATGGTCTACCTAGGAGGATTGGTATGTCGTCATCTTCTTTAATGTCCATGACAAAAAAATCAGTAGGTATAAACAGCTGACCTATCCTAACAGGGACGTCTTCAAGTATGCCTATAGGGTATTTAACGGATCTATCGGCTAATTGCAGTGACATCTTAGTAGGTTTTAATTCTCCTAAGTTTAATCTCTCACAAACTGCTAAAGGCATTAAGCTCACACTAGCTCCTAAGTCTAGAAAAGCTTTTTCGATGACCTGATTCTCCAGAACACAAGGAATGGAAAAATTTCTGGGATCTTTATCTTTCTTTGCTAACCTATTTTCGGAAATAGAATTACATTCCACGGGTTTCGGATCTTCAAGTCTACGTTTATTTGTAAGTATGTCTTTGAGAAACTTAGCGTAAGAAGGTATTTGGGTGATGGCTTCTGTAAAGGGGATTTCTACGTGACGTTTTTCTATAACCTTGACGAATTTTTGATACTGATTATCGATTTGGGTTTTCTTTAATCTTTGAGGGTATGGTATTGGTGGTTTGTATGGCGGTGGTGGTACATAGGTTTTATTTTTAGGTTCTTCTCCTTTTTCTTGACTTTCCGGGGTTTCAGACTCCTCTGGTTCCTTCTCCTCATTTCTCTCAGAAGTTTCGGGCTCACTTAATCTAGGGTTTAAAGGTTCCTTATAAGCGGTTCCACTTCGTAGAGTAATGGCATTAGCTTTCCCTTTCGGGTTTTGTTGAGGTTGTCCAGGGAACTGTCCTCCAGGTGTAGTCTGAGGGGCTTGGTTTAAAGCTACCTGAGAGATCTGGGTTTCAAGCATCTTATTATGAGTAATAATTTGATCAACCTTGGTTCCTAACTGGGTAATTAGTTCGTTAATATGGATGTTTTGGTTCATGAACTCTTTGTTTTGTTGTGTTTGAGCGGTGATAAAATTTTCCATAATTTTCTCAAGGCTCGGTTTTGGTGGTACAGGTTGCATAGGTTGATTTGTTCTTGGGGCTTGGTAACCTTGTTGTCTCGGAGGTGTGGTATTTTGGATAGGGTTATTATTTTTGTAGGAGAAGTTTGGGTGATTCCTCCATCCAGGGTTATATGTGTTTGAAAATGGGTTCCCTTGGGTGTAGTTCACTTGCTCAGTATTGGTCTCATTCAACAGATTGCATTCGGCGGATTGGTGTCCTTGCGTCCCACATATCTCACAATTCGGCGAAACTGCGGCTACAGTATTCAGAGTTGTACACATATGTTCGACTCTAAGGGCCAATGCGTCCATTTTAGCTTCCATCATGTCCATAGAGCTTAGCTCATGTATTCCTCCTTGGGCTTCCTTCTTTTCCACTGTCGCTCGTTCTACTCCCCATGATTGATGGTTTTGGGCCATATCTTCGATAAGGGCACTAGCTTCAGGGTAAGGTTTGTTCATCAGTGCACCACCAGCGGCAGCGTCGATGGTCATCTTAGTGTTATAATGAAGTCCATTATAGAAGGTTTGAATGATTAGCCAATTCTCTAAGCCATGATGTGGGCATGCTCTTAATAGTTCTTTATATCTCTCCCAGGCTTTGAACAACGACTCTCCTTGGTGTTGGGTAAATCTGGTTATTAGGTTTCGAAGAAGAGCGGTCTTACTTGGGGGAAAATATCTAGCAAGGAAAACTTTCCTAAGGTCATCCCAAGTTGTTATAGAATTGGGTGGAAGGGAATCTAACCAAGATAGAGCTTTATCTCTGAGGGAAAAGGGAAATAATCTTAAGCGTATCGCCTCAGGAGAAGCTCCATTGGTTTTAAAGGTGTCTGCTAACTGAAGAAAGTTTTTTAAATGTTGGTTCGGATTCTCAGTAGCGAGACCTGCGAATTGTCTCTGTTGCACTAATTGCAGCAGAGATGGTTTAAGTTCAAAATTATTGGCTGGGATAGCGGGGTTTACTATACTAGAACTAGGTTCCTCGTTTGATGGTTGGGCGAAGTCCTTAAGAGGTCTTCGGTTTTGATCTTCGGCCATAGCTTTCCTATTCCTATGGAAAAACAAACGTGCGCGAGCGTAACGTTCAGGTTCAGCTAGAGAGTCTACTAAACTTCCGGCACTGCGAGTCTTTCGCATTGACCGGCGGGTAACAACCTTAGTCTAAACGGTATAACTACAGGGTATGAAATTTGACGAAATTGGTCCCCGGCAACGGTGCCAAAAACTTGATGCGTGTTTTTCGCAAGTGTACGAACACGTCAGAGTAATATAAAAGATTGTCGAATCCACATAGACCAAGTGTCAATCTATCGTACCTGTTGTTATGGTGTGTATCTAAGGCAACTAAATATAAGGGTTTTAAGAAGGGTGCGATGGTAAATAAAATAATAATTTTAAACAATAAACAAAGACATGTTCGAATGTAATTCACATAATCAATTGATAATCTGGTATTTGTTAATGGAACTACTTATGGGCAATGTTTTCTCCTTTGAAAAGAACTAATTTAACAGGAACTGTCGCTTTCGCATAGTCAGAACCGAGTTGTACTCTCTAATCAACCCCTCCTATTGTCACGGATAAAAAGGTGCGTACTGCGTTAGAGTAGTAAACCTATTTTTAAGAAATATAGTATCTTAACTAAGTTGAAAAGTATTTTAACCTGGATTTCTTAGCAAAAAGAGGTTCTTACGAACCAGACTCTAAACTTCATAACGCGTCCGAAAATCGTTTTAAAATCTCTTTTCTTTTTAATCTAAAAACTCCTAATGAACTAGACAAAGCGCTTTTGGCTGTTTTTGAAATAGTTAAAAACAATTACTTAAATTGAAAGATAAAATAGCCTTTAAGTGTTTCCACGAACAATTGTACGGATTACTGGTTTAATTACGATCCTTACATTCTAACCTTTATAGATTTAGTTAGACATGATAAAGTAAAAGTTCTTTTTATAATTTTTCATAAAAGTAATTTAGTGCGAGTGCGGAAAGTAAATAAAAGTAAAGCGAGTGCGAGAAATAAACGAAAGTAAAGCGAGTGCGGAAAATAAACGAAAGTAGTGCGAGTGCGGGAAATAAATAAAGTAAAGCAGTGCGAGAAATAAATAAAAGTAAAGCAATGCGGAAAAGTAAAATACGAACTGAAATTAAAATGGCGGTAGGATTAACTTCCTCCCAGAGTGCTCCAAAATCGATCACACAGACAGATACAGACTCGATCACTCGATTGCAGAAACACCCCGATGTGGAATGATAACTGCTTTAAAACTGATGTATGCCTAGATAATCTAAGTTTGGATGATGAAAAACGAAAATCTAAGGTCCTATTTATAGGAAAACTAAATGCAGGAAAAGACCAGGATGCCTCCTCCACTAAAAAGTGGAGGGAAACTGTTTTTGCCTTGTGGCGCCCGCCACAAGGCCATGGCGCCCGCCACAAGGCCATGGCGCCCGCCATAGGACTGATATGGGATGAAAGAGTGGGGATTGTGGGTCTTGGCAGCTGTGGAGTGGTCTTGAGACGTGGCCACGTCATGGCAGACCCCATGGCGCCCGCCACGGTGGATGTCGTAAGTGGAAAATGCTGAATTTCTAGGTTTTCGTCCGTTTCCACTCCTTTTTTGCTCCTTTTCTCGATTTAAGCCCCGATTACATAAAAAACCTGAAAACAAAGAAAAAAAAAGTAATAACATAACAAAATAACAATAAAAGCTAAGAATGCATGCGAAATCGGAGTCAGAAATACGGTGAAATTTAGTGTGATCAAGGGTACAATACTACCGTCATACGACCAGTTGCTTTAACTGGGTTCCTATGAGAGAACAATGTTATCCTATGCAATATCCTAGTGGACCCTCGGGTGCGAATGGGTTTGCCACAAAATGTGGTCTGCCACTGTCACCACTGGAGAGGGTTGTTTCCACTAAGGTCCTCGATGATCGGTTCCCAGTGTTAGTAGCTCAGGTGGGAACATTTTATGGTCTTCATAGGCAGTATAGAACATATCCAGAGAGAGCCTGATCTGGGTGTGAGACTCGTGAAAACTACACGTGCTCAAGACCACGCAAGCCACACGACTGCCCACTCTAAATCCTATGTGTATACTCAAGCCGGGTATTTGGCTTATCTCACAATAATCCCATCCCGCCAAGGAAAACCAGAACAACCAGTACAGTATATGTCAATATATGCAACAGTAAAGTAAAGTGCAAAAAGCTATAAATAAAGCTGTAAAGTAAAGCGATGAACTGTAAATAAAACAGTAAAGCTAAACTAAAGCACAACAACAAATGAATAAATGCCCAAAGAAAACAGAAACAGACAACTGCTAGGATTGACTCTCAAAGGGGGAAACCAGAGATTCTGGGTTCGCTCCCCAACAGAGTCGCCAGCTGTCGCTCCCGGGATTTTCATCCTAGTACAAACGCGAAAGTGGCGTGGAAAAGGTAGAGTCGCCATCCATGCATTTTTATCCCGAAGGAGCGGGAAAGGTAATGTTGCACAAACCTGCGGAAGAAGGAAAGGACAAGGTCCTACGAACCAAAGATCTGGGTCCGGAAGTCGGTTACGAATTGGGAAGGTATTAGCACCCCAATCCGTCCGCCGTACCCGACGGGATCCACGCTTGTTAGTCTGTTTCAAAGGGTGAGAAATAAGATGCCGTTTGAATGAAAGAATGGCTATCTGGAATGGAAATGAGAAAGGGAATTAGAAAGGAAAATGGAAAGAGAGGGGGAAAACATAGGGAAAATAAAGACTATGCTCGAATGGGCCCTACCCCACTGCCTACGTACCTCATCGGGAAAATAAGGATCAGAGTCGTTGTAGTTCGTCTAACTAAGGCGGGCACTTGCTTGTGTTTTTTAGGATGACGTTGCCATATCTCTAGCTCAGGTGTTACCGGCTCTGACTCAAGGGTGTTTACCGTATCGCTGTTTGAACTGTCGAGCCAAGTCGCATTCGTCCGCAAAGAGTATAATATGAGAAGAGAAGACGTGTTGTCTTGGGTTTATTATCTTTTAGAAGAAGTATTTTGACTTTATGTTTATTTTATGTACAACACTAAAGACTATGATACAGGAGCGAATACTTTCCAAGGTCGCCCCCAATGGAACGTTTGTAAAGTACCCTAGAAGAGTGAACTAGACCTTCACTAGTCATTTCCCGTATAGCTTAAGGCTCGTGGCGCATTGTACACATTTTCCTTTATTAAGTATTTTGATTTTTCTTTAAGATGAGTAGTGAGACTCAAGTTGCAAAAGGAAAAATCTAAGGGAGACTATGACTCGAACCCTAAGTAGTTATATTAAAATGAGATCGTACGGTTGGTGGAGCTTGAAAGAAATACTACCTAATTGGATGCAAATCATAAAGAAAGAAACGCGTATGAACAAAGTAATGGAACGAGGTCCTCCTAGGTCATTGTTGGTGAGAACGGGCGCAAATCATAAATGAGATGAAACAATGGATCGGGTGGGTCGGTTGCGTGGTGCTGAGACGCACGACTTATGGTGTGCAACATACAAGGCTTGCTTTTGGGTGTATTGGAGTGGAACGATGGTAATCGAGGAATCCTAAAGTCACATGAAACTTTATTTGAAAATTTACTCGACGTTGGATCGATTACTTCTTTATTTTACTTTTTGAGATTTGGTTTTCTATCGATTCGTTTTATCTTTTCTATCCTAATTATAAGAACTATAAAAGCATTAAAGTTCTAAGTTATTACATCACAAAGTACAAACCACAAAAATATAATCGAGGCATAATAAAAATAATCCAAGTCCATAAGCGAATCCTCGAAAAATACCTTGCACAAAAAGAAGATATTAGTAAATGAAATGAAGATGCATATGCAACAATATGTCGAAAATGAATTAAGATAACAAAAAGTTGCAAGAATTTCCAAAGCATATAAGACATAAAACCGAAATAATGGTTAATCGCTTCATGGAAACGCACTTGAACGGTTTCTAAGCCTAAGTCCTATAACTAGAGGATTTTGCATGATATCAACATTCTAAAATCATTAGATAAACCACACTAAGGCCTTCTATTATTCTAAGATCAATCCTAATTAATCTATGTCCTAATGTACCATAAAATCCTAAGTTAAACTAGATGGATTTACAATGGATAATTGTCTAAAGTTAATACACTAAAAAAATAGTAAAAGTCATGGAAAAAATATGAAATTAATTTCCTAAGGCCCCTAACCTGACTATAACATTGTTTTAAAAAATATCCTAAAAATTCATAACCTAACTATATCCAATAGTCAATTAAATCTACCTAAGAACTATTCATAATTTTGCACAAACTAAGCTACCAAAACAGTGGATAAAATGGCCTAAAAATATACCAAAACATATTCCAGGTTCTACTATTAGTCCTCTAATCCTGGCAAAACGAATGGGTCAAAACTCCTAAAAGAGGTGGGAGAAATAAAATGTACAAAATTATGTGTTCATGAAAGAATTCAATATAAAGCTAATAAAATGGAAAATCTAAATTGAATTGAAAATACCTAAAATCAAAAAGTAAAAATGTAGAAAATTTCTAAAATGAGTTAAAAGACTACTATAATTTTTGTAGAATTTTATTATGCTTTTTGGTATTTTTTTATGAATTAAAATGGAACAAGTACAAAACAAAAATTTAGAAATAGGAGGGGGTGATAATGTAGTAATTTATTAGTTAAAAAATGAACTAGGCCTGCATTGGGGGTGCAGATAGTGATTAGAGTTAAGCCCAATCCGCAGAAGCCTGAGTGGTCCATGGTATACCTTCCAGTCAACTTCGTTGACTTTTGGAAGAAACTCCCATCCGTCTGATCAAAATGGAAGATGATCTTAAGGCTATAATTGAAGGAGCACGATTGTTAAGGAGTGTGCCTGTACATTTGATGTGTTCGGTTGTCCTTCCGGACGGTGACACTTGTCACTGCTAGAATGGACCGCAGAGGGGGATCTTATCTCCTAATGAAATTGGGCAGTGGATCAATTGTGATTAATGGCCTTAATGATTTTTCAAACGGTGCATTAATCATCTTTATGAGTTTTTCTTAATTTCCAAAACTAACAAAAAAACAACTAATTAAGAAATAATTAAAAAAACTTAAACTCTCAGCCTTCAAAACAAACCCTTCTCTCATCCCGTACGCACATCCTCTTCACCTCTCACAACTTCATCTTCTCAAGAACAAACCCTAGCCCGCCGCCGCCGGTGGCCTCTATTCTCCGGTGACTTCTCTCCATCTGAAAACGCTAAAGCAAACCTCCACCCTTTTTTCTTTCTCATCCCAAATCCACAAGCAATCGAAACTAAATCCTCCCTAAATCTTTCGATCGAAGCTACTCATAAACATAGGAGAAAACCAAATCAAAAAACAGATCGAAGCTCACATACCTTCAATCGAATTGATGAGCAAAGTTGAAAGCTCGTTGAGATGAATTGTTTCCCGTTGGCGCTTTCAAGTTTCAATTGTCGGAACCCTTGCATTCTAAATTGGAGCGAGATTGTCGTGTCGAACTAAACGTTGAAACTTTTCTGGTGTTGTACTCAATTCACGTTGCTCTTCTATTCTTCTACGACGTGAATCTGCGTTGTTGTTGATTTGTGAGTTCTGAATGTATGAGTTGCTTCTTGATTTTGCAGGTTCTCGAATATTGAATGATGAAGAAACAAGAAAGGGGAGAGTCTTGCGGATGCAGATCGAAAGTGATGAAAAGGAAAATTGCAGAGAGGATCCGAAGGTTGAGGTGTGTGACAAAGTTTCGAAGATTTAGAGCCTACGATGTGAAGTCGTCGCCTTCGGGAATCGAGGTATGCACAGATTCGTTTCTTGCTCCGTTTTTCAATCACTTCTTTGTCGCTCCCGACAAGTGACACCGGGGTCAGATGAAGGTACAGACGCGAACGGTCGGCGAAGGGAACAGTGAGAACACACAGCCGTGAACTCACTGGAGATGAATAGAGTCGCCAGCTAGGCACTTTTATCCCGGAGGAAAGGTAATGCTGCATAGACCTAGAAAGATACGGATAAGACGGTTTGCGAACCAGAGAGACTGAGAAAGGGGGTTGGTTACAACCTGGGAAGGTATTAGCACCCAGATTGTCCGCCGTACTCGACGGGATCCACGCTTGAAAGATTTGTGTTTTAAAGGGGTAGTGTCAGTGCAATCTGTGTGTAAAATGGCTGGAAAGCAATATGTACAGGTGTCAGTGCAAAGTGCATAAGTGATGTGAAGTATGAAAGTGTCAGTGTAAGAATGAGAATGGATTGCTCATGATAATGAGGCTAAGAGAAAGATGCTGGAAGGAGGGGGAATATACAGAGACTTTTGTTCGATAACTGTTAAGTTATGCCTACGTATCCTCTCGTGCAATGAGGAAGTCAGAACACCGTAGTTCGACCCAAAGAGACTGAAAGGTGAATTGACTTGATGAACTGCTTGCTTGTCAATGCTCAAGTGTATGATCTGTCTGGCACAGATGCTGACTGTCTTGCATTAGACGGAAGAAGCGAGTTCTCGTTTGTGAGTGAGGGTGATGAGAAAAGAATCCCGGAGGAGACGATTATTGTTTGTTTTTGTGTTTTCAGTCTTTTATTTCTTTTTGGAGTTTGTCATAAGATAATGAGCTTAAGCCTAAACCAATGGGTTAGTAAACTCATCACGTCTTCCCTCTGATTAGGGGTAATGAGAATACCTTAAGTGTGAAGTCAGATTCTCACACTTAATCACCTTTGGTGTAGGATTAAGATCATTAACCTACTTGTGATTATTTAGATGTTTTTGATGTTTTTTTGTTTAGTGTTAAGTAATGAGGCTAAGCCATAATCAAGGATTAAACAGACCCATTACACCATCCTAAAAGAAGGATAATAGATGAGAGTGTTTAAGTTGAGGAAAACTCCTCAACTTAATCCATGATTAGGGATTAAACCCATGACAAAACAAGCCTTTGATTAAGTGGATTTTAGATTAATGATATGATGATGAAGTGAGTTTTATGATTTGTAAGACAACTTGAGGGGGACTTGTCCATTAACACTAGGGTTAGTCCTTCTTAACCACTTAAGGAAGAATTAGAACCCTAATGCAAGGCCCAAGTTACAAGTGTGATGTCTTGATATTTATTAAGTGAATTGATTAAGAGATTTAAACACCTTAAGGGTTTAATACTTAGGATTAAAGTTATACACTCCATCCTAAGAGAAGGATGCAGGCATAAGCTTAATCACAAAGTATTAAAGCCTTTAGGGTTTAGTCCCTGATTATGAGGTGAGAAGAAAGGACTCAAAGAGAGACACAAAGGTAAAAACTATGGGGGGAACTAATCAAAACCCTAATTCATTGTCATGCTTGGATGATCCTAAGGTTTGTGAGGTTTGCAAGAACAATCTTCAGAGGAGCCACCAGGAAGCAGATGAACAGGATCAAGAGAAGCAAAGTGACTTGCTTCATTCAAGAAGTCAAGTCACTTGAAGAAAGAAAGTGGGAAGAAGAAGAATGAGCAAGCTCAAACTCAAACACAAATAGAAATGCAGCAATGGATGCAAGAGAGATGAGAAGAAAAGGTATGAGAAGTGAAGGCAAATTCACTTCCCAAGTTCACTTACCACCTGAAATGTTAGAAAGAAATGCAATGCAATGCAAGATGAGATGAAATGATATGATGCAAAGCAAAACCAGAAGTATGTTGATGATGATTATGATGTTATGAGGTGCTGCAAACATGAGGCAAGACAATGGGGATGTTCATACAAGATTATGAATGCAAATGATGCAAGCTAAGGAGCATGAACAAACATGAAATGTTATGAATCATACAAGACAAATGACATGGCAAATATGTAATGCAATGATCAATGATGCTTCCTACATGTCTTAAAATGTCAAATGAATCATAAGCATGCACAAAATGCAAAGATAAGTCATGTTATGCAAGGAAATGCAAGAGGGATGCAAATGAAAGCCCAAATTAGGGTTTATGGATCAAACATCAAACACAAACCAAAAACAGAAGCAAAACCCTAAAGTAAAAATGGAAAATGGTACCCAAGGAAACCCTAGGCCTATAATGAACCACTGCCCAAAGGGGAGCTCTCAACTCTCAATCAAACTCAAGTTATGATTTTTGCAAGTTATTAGGGTTTTTTAGGGTTCTTAACAAAACAAATGCCAAACAATTTGAAAATGCAAGAACAATTCATGGCCTTTTTATCCTTGAAAATACATGTTAAACACAAGACAAAGCAAAAAGAATCAATGTCACAACCTTCACCAATAGGCAGAAATGATTTTTCAAACTTATGATCAAAATAATGCATAAAAATGATTTAATTCAATGAAAAATTCTCAAAATGCATCAAGATCAAAAAAGAAATTTGGTTTGAAGGTTGGACAATGTTTCTAAATGTCTTAGAACATTTCATGAATTTTTTTTGTGATTTTTAAATACCTAAAAGTATTTTTAATAAATTAATTTTCATTAATCAATTAAAAATAATCTTTTAAATATTTAAAAATACTTTTTAATGATAAAAATGAAAAATAAAAATATTTTTGGGTCTTAAAAATTATTGAAACTCATGAGAAAAAGTTTCATAATTTTTAGACATTTTTTACTATTTTTAATAAATGGTGCAAATAAAATGAAAAGAAATTAAAATAAATTGAGAAAAATGGGAAGTATGCTCAATGAAGCGTCCAGATTGAATCTGGGCTTGGGAGGTTTGACCTGGCGCGCATCTGGACGGCCCAGGTTCAAACTTCCCTAAACTCAATTAATCAAATAATTAACATTTAAATAAATACGGATTAGGGCTAATGATCAGATCTCCACCACTCACTGCACGCGGGAAAGGAGAATCGCACGGCCTACATTCAAACTTTCCCCTAAACCCTAATTAACTCATTAATTACTTTCAGGCTGCCGGAGAAGACTTCCGGTCGTCTTCTCCGGCCAGCTCTCACCTGAGAAACTTCAAACTTCCTAAAAACGTAACAAAAATGAAATCTAACAACTGGGAAATGTTCCCCACGTCCTCACGAATCAAACCCCTAACCTAAAACAAATTTATATTTTGTAAACAAGCTGAATCGAAGAAAGAAAGCTCTAGGGCACGCGAGCTTCAGAAGCAAATTAAATGCTCAAATCACAACCATTTCAAAAACTAATGGTACCAGAATGATCAGCAAGGCATGAAGAACAAATTTGTAACAAGAAAAATCATTTCTGGAAAAATAAATTTCAAGCTACCTGAGATTTGAAGCTTTCCACTTGAGGACTTTCTGGCCTTCTCTTTATGTGCAATCTACTCCTTAGAACCCCTTGATGATATTTGAGTGCTCAAAATGAGTTTGAGTTGGCTGGATGATGAGATTCGAATGCTCCTGCTTCAAGCTCAGCCAACAATGGCTATGGTGATTCTGGCTCTTTCAGGTCATGGTGAATGATTGTTTGAGGTCTGAATGATGTATGGAGAAGCTTTGCAAGGTTTGTTTGGCTGTTTGTGAGCTAGGGAAGGAGATTCGAAAGCAACTGCAGAAATGGAGTGAGAAATGGCAGTGGGATCTCTTGGCTGTTTCAGGCTTGTGCTTTGGGTGGTTTGAGGTCTATGGAGCCAGGTGAGATGATTGGTGAAGTTAGCTTGAATGTTTAGTGGCTGTGGAGAAGAATTCGAAGCAAGTTGCAAGATGGGAGGTTTTTGTGAATGTTGTGAATGAGGAAGCTTCAGCCTTGTGTGTTATCATGTTTTGCTTGCAAATTGTTTGTATAAACAATGCTGATTGGCTTCTTGATGTGACTTGTGCTTTTGTGATTGGTAAGTTTGCTTTTGCCAAAAAGTCAACTTTTGTGTAAGTGAGGCATGGCTCAAAGTCTAGGCAAGTACAAGGCATGGGCTGGCGCAGCAAGGATGAGGGAGAGGTCTAGCAAAGCTCAGCAGCCAATGTATCAAGTTGGTGAAGTGATCATGATGGTTTTTGCAAGTTGTGACATTTTGGTTCACATGTGATAAAGTCTTGTTACACAAACCAAACCATGAGCAAAATTGATCCAATTCTGATTTTTAGGACTTATAGAATGTTTGTGTAATGGTTTGAAATGAATTAGAGGTCACATGATCCATTGGTCCAAGATTTTGCAAAGTTTCCAAATGAGGCATGCCTTGAAAATTAATGATTTTAGCCAACTTTGCATGGCCATAACTTTTGATCCAAGAAGAGTTTGATCATGTTCTTGTACTTTTTGAAAAGGGAAAGATGAGATCTACAACTTTCATGACCAAAGTTTTTCCATTTGAAGCATTTTTGGATCATGAATCATGGCTTGAAAAATGACCTAAAATGATGCATTCTTGAAAAGTCAACTATGCCCAAAAAGTCAACATTTTCAAAAACCCTAAATTCTTGATTTCTATGAACTTCAACCTTCTTCCATGATCAAATAAAGATCATATACACTCAAAATGATGAAGATCACCTATTGGTTGGGTCATTGGGGGCCTCAGATGCCCTGATTTTGCACTGACTTGTCTGAAAAGTCAACTCTTGATCAGATGACTTCCCCATGGAATTTCTTCATGAAAATTGATATGCATACTCCCTATACCATATAGAGATCAATGGAAACAAGAATGACCAAAAAATTTGGGGTTATGGCCTCTGAAACCAAAACCCTAATTTTCAGTCAACTGTGCAGTTCAAACTGGCTCTGCATCACCTCAAACCCTAGTTCTTGTGATTCCTCTGCATTTTTGACTTTGAGGAGATGGAATATGATATAAGAACACACATGGACCCCTTTGAGTTGATTGGTGGCCTTTGGAATGGCTCAAGATGCTTTGAGGTTGCTCAGATCACAAACCCTAGGTGCAAATGCCTTAGAAACTATCCAGTGAATCAAAAATGAGATGTGAGATGATATGATTGTGTTTATGCATATGAGAATGATCATAAGCCATGGTGTGAATGGGTGAGGGCAAATTTGGGGTGTTTACAGCTGCCCCTATTCAAACATGAGTTAGCTGTGCAGGATGTAAGCGACGGCTTAACAGGCCAAACAAGATAACTTGTGGTTGAATACCAAAGACAGTCCAAAATTTGCACTCACAGAATGAAAAAGAAAAGGTATGTAGATTGTAAAAGCAAAATAAAGTATATTGTAAAGTATGGGTGACGGAGGACGACCGTCGAGCAGAGGACGACTGCTGGGTAAGGTGGTATGTGAAGTAAAGCGATGACGGGGACGGCCGACATGCTGGTAAAGTGCAGGAAATAAAGCAATGACGGGGACGGCCGACATGCTGGGGATAAAAAGGTAAAGCTAAGACGGGGACGGCCGACTAGCTGGGGAAAATAAAATATCATGATGGGGACGGCCATCAAGATAAAGCTGCAAAATTCTGAGGATTAATGAAACATGACGGGGACGGCCATCAAGTTCATAAAGGTAAAGTAACCAACGATGGGGACGGCCATCGGGCTAAAAGGAAAAGGGACCACGACGGGGACGGCCATCAGGTTAAAGAATGAATGAAATAAACAGATGATGGGGTACGGCCATCAAAGGTGAAGGACGATCACCTAGCAGGGGACGGCTGCTCTATTGGGTATAAAAGAAATATGATGGGGACGGCCATCAAAGGTGGAGGACGACCACCTGGCAGGGTACGGCTGCCGAAAATATCAACGACGGGGACGGCCATCGGATAGAAAAGGTCAACGATGGGGACGGCCATCGGACGAGCAAGATGGAGGACGACCATCAAGAAGTGGAGGACGACCACTCAGCAGGGGACGGCTGCTCACGAGGTTTATCATAACACAGGACGAGTGTTAGATAACCAAAATCAACAATGGGGACGGCCATTGGATAAAGTGATGAAGGACGATCATCAAAAGGTGGAGGACGACCACCTAGCAGGGGACGGCTGCTAAAAACAACGATGGGGACGGCCATCGGATGAGCATGATGGAGGACGACCATCAAGAAGTGGAGGACGACCACTCAGCAGGGTACGGCTGCTCTCAAAGGTGTCATAACACAGGACGAGTGTTAGAAAATTGAAAAATTTGTTGGTGATTTACTGGGGAGTAGTAAACACGGACGAGCGTTTACATCCAAGAAACAAAAGGTATAAGTGTTTGGTATTGTGTATAGATTAAAGACGCGGACGAGCATCCTTAAGACTATGATACGGACGAGTATCATGTAGAAACAAACTGACACATGTTCTGAGATGATGATACGGACGAGTATCAACAAAGAACAAGGACTACTGTCGAATCTGTGGGGATATGAGTGATGGTGTATACAAGATACGGACGAGTATCTGTATAAGCGTACCATGAGTGGTGAGTATTGTATTGATGATGAGTGTTTATCTGCTGGGGAGAGTGACACGGACGAGTGTCAAAAGAGAAAAGTATAATATTAACAAGTATCTGCTATACAAAGTCTAGGCGACTGCGCTGGGGATATGACACAGACGGGTGTCAAAGAAGGTGTATATACAAGTATATGTGAGTGCAAAGAGGATGTCTTTGGCTTTTTGCTGGTGATTTGGCACGGACGGGTGTCAGGGCGTATCTGTAATGAGGGTGATTTTGTTGTAGAGTGTATTCAGGCGACCTTACTGGGGAAAGATGACACGGACGGGTGCCAAAAGGTGCATATACGGGTGTTTGTGAATATGAGGCAACTGCTTTTGCTGGGACTCTGATGGGGATTCTGGGGGAAAGTAATCTGTATCCTGATGAATGGTTACTAGTTACAAGCGTTCAATTCACAACATGACTTATGATTATGCTATGTATTTGATTTTTGCCGTAATGCTCCGTATTAGACGGAATGCTACGCTCTGGGGGGTGAATATGATGCGGATGCCATGATTATGCAAAGGAGCAAAGATCCAGGATTCGGATCCCGTTGCTGCGAAGATCTCTGGTCGATCTGCTTGAAATGGACGTCCCAGCTGGGGGTGAGATCATTGGTAGATCTGATGATGTGTCTGCTTGGGGATATAAGTCACTGATTGACATATCCTTATAAATACGGGACCCAGCTGGGGTTCGTAGAAGCTTTCTTCACTCTGTTGTGACTTCTTCGTGCGTTGCTCTTCTGAATAGAGGCTGGGGAAGGTGTGGGGAGATGATTCCCTGATTTCTGTATTCTGTTGAGGAAGAATGGCAACTCGGCTGGGGAAGTGAGAGGCAACTCAGCTGGGGAGAGCAACAAGAGGCAACTCAGCTGAGGATAGAGCATCTTGGATGCTGAGATTGAGTGTATGCTGATTTGGCAGCTCCGCTGGGGAAATGGGCATCTTCTAGTGCCATGCTGAAGATAGACCGAGTTGATAATGATTCGCCTACTTGCTGAGACGTAACCTGCATGCCCCAGGTTGCGTTCTGGATACCTGCAATCCTGCAAAGATAATGGAACGTACAAAAGGTCCCGAGGTATCCCTTACTGGATTCCGTCATAGGAGTTAAGTACTTTCGAGAATAATCACATTCCCTGTAAGCATGTGTTTTTTTTGTTTTTTTAGAGAACGGCATCTGTACTTATGCAATTGTATTTTTAGAGATATCAGACGACTCTTTGCAAAACATAAATGTAAAACGAAACATGACTGAAAATCTGATTTTATTAATTCGTGTGCCCTGAATTGGCAAAGATACAGTCAAAGAAACATATCTCCTGAAATGAGGAGATTGTTACAAATTGGGAAATAAAGTGCTGGCGGTGTTGACGACGCTTTCAAGGAGCTTCCTCTTCTGCTATGACTCGTATGACAATGACGTTCTTCTCGTCTTGCTTTCTGGAGAGAGTTGATTCTGATTGAAGCTTGATCCTTTGAAGCTTACCAAGTTGTAGGTGATACAGACGAATTCAGAATGCAGTTGTTCGCTTATTCCCTTATTTTGCATGGATCGCCCTTTCGGGTTTTCAATCCATCGGGATACCCATTTTTGCCTGAGCTGTCCAATGCGGCTTTTCAACTCAGCGGGTGTACATCTTTTTTTATTTATTTCCCTTACTTTTGCCCGAGTCTTTTATTCTGTTTTTGACTCGCCGGGATGCCCTATTTTTGCCTGGACTTACATTCTGTTTTTATGTCCAGCGGGTCATTTTATGCGAAGTATTTTTTAACTGCATCTGAATTCACAGGGGACGGGAAGTCTTCACCATCCATGGTGCTGAGCATCAGTGCTCCACCAGAGAAAACTTTCTTTACAACGAATGGTCCTTCGTAATTTGGAGTCCATTTGCCCCTGTAGTCTGTATGAGGAGGGAGGATTCTCTTCAGCACAAGATCCCCTACTTGGTACTCTCGGTGCCTGACTTTCTGATCGAAGGCTTTCTTCATTCTTTTCTGATACAACTGCCCGTGACAGATTGCAGCCAATCTTTTCTCTTCGATCAGACTTAGTTGTTCGTATCGGGACCGAACCCATTCTGCTTCACTCAGTTTAACATCCATCAATACCCGTAAGGAGGGTAATTCAACTTCAACAGGCAGGACTGCTTCCATACCATATACAAGCTGATACGGTGTTGCCCCAGTGGATGTTCTAATTGATGTGCGGTACCCATGCAAGGCAAATGGTAGCATTTCGTGCCAGTCTTTGTATGTGATTACCATCTTCTGCACAATCTTCTTGATATTCTTATTTGCTGCCTCAACAGCGCCGTTCATTTTTGGCCTGTAAGGAGAAGAATTGTGATGCTGGATCTTGAAGTCCCGGCACAGCTCTGCCATCATTTTGTTGTTTAGATTGGAACCATTATCAGTAATGATTCGCTCGGGCACTCCATACCGACAGATGATATCTCTCTTCAGAAATCGGGCTACCACTTGCCTTGTAACATTAGCATATGAGGCTGCTTCAACCCACTTGGTGAAATAGTCAATGGCGACCAAGATGAATCTGTGACCATTTGAAGCAGTTGGCTCAATCTTGCCAATCATATCAATGCCCCACATGGCAAAGGGCCATGGTGAAGACATGATGTTCAAGGGATTGGGAGGCACATGTACCTTATCTGCGTAGATCTGGCATTTATGACATTTTCTGGCGTAGGCACAACAGTCTGCATCCATTGTGATCCAGTAATAGCCTGATCTTAACAACTTTTTAGCCATGGCATGCCCTCCAGCATGGGTACCAAAAGATCCTTCGTGCACTTCATGCATCAACAAATCTGCTTCCGTCTTGTCAACACATCTGAGGAGTACCATGTCAAAGTTCCTCTTGTATAAAGACCCATCAGCATTCAGGAAGAAACTACCAGCGAGCCTTCTCAAGGTCTTCTTATCATTGGAAGATGCCCCAGGTGGGTATGTTTGATCCTCCAAGAAGCATTTAATGTCGTGGAACCAAGGCTTATCATCTTTTACAACATCTGCTGCAAATACATATGCTGGTCTATCAAGTCTAGACACTGAAATCTGAGGTACAAAGTTGGTCGTTTGAACTTTGATCATGGATGAAATGGTAGCAAGAGCATCTGCAAACTGATTCTCGTCGCGAGGGATATACTCAAGCTTGACCGTTGTAAAGAAAGTCAGTAACCTTCTCGTATAATCCCTGTAAGGTATCAGATGATCCTGGTGGGTGTACCATTTCCCGTTGGTTTGATTGACTACCAAAGCTGAATCTCCGAATACGGTCAATGTCTTGATCCTGAGGTTAATGGCTTCCTCAAGACCCATAATGCAAGCTTCGTATTCAGCTTCGTTGTTAGTGCAGTTGAAAGTGAGCTTTGCCGAGAAAGGCATGTGAACTCCTTTAGGTGTAATGAGTACTGCACCAACACCACGGCCATTCATGTTAACAGCCCCATCAAACATCATAGTCCATTCTTCTTCCGGGTCGGGCCCTTCAGTGTGAACAGGCTCTTCATGATCTTTTGCTTTAATGAACATGATGTCTTCATCAGGGAAGTCAAACCTCATTGGCTGGTAGTCATCAATGGGTTGCTCAGCAAGATATTCAGATAGTACACTGCCCTTGATGGCTTTCTGAGATGTGTACTGTATGTCGTATTCTGTGAGAATCATCTGCCATCTTGCAACCCGTCCGGTAAGAGCTGGCTTCTCGAAAATGTACTTAACTGGATCCATTTTTGAGATTAATAAGGTAGTGTGGGTCAACATATACTGTCTCAGTCGGCGAGCAGCCCACGCTAAAGCACAGCAAGTTTTCTCGAGCAGTGAATAACGCTGTTCACAGTCGGTAAACTTTTTGCTTAGGTAGTATATTGCATACTCTTTTCGACCAGACTCGTCATGTTGGCCCAACACACACCCCATTGACTCCTCTAATACTGTCAAGTACATAATCAGAGGTCTTCCTTCAACTGGCGGCATGAGGATTGGAGGTTCTTGCAGATATTCCTTGATCTTGTCAAAGGCCTTCTGGCAATCTTCGTTCCACCTGACCGTCTGTTCCTTTCTTAATAGCTTGAACAAGGGTTCATAGGTTGCTGTGAGGTGAGATATGAACCGTGAGATGTAGTTCAATCGACCTAAGAACCCTCGAACTTCTTTCTCAGTTTTCGGTGCAGGCATTTCTTGTATAGCCTTGACTTTGTCAGGGTCAACCTCAATCCCTTTCTCGCTTACAATAAAGCCCAGCAGCTTACCGGATCGCACCCCGAATGTGCATTTGTTGGGGTTCAGCTTCAATTGATACTTCCTCAGACGCTTGAATAACTTGAGCAGATTTACCAGGTGATCTTCCTCTGTAAGGG
Organism: Lathyrus aphaca; assembly: GCA_963966055.1. Lineage (NCBI taxonomy): Eukaryota > Viridiplantae > Streptophyta > Magnoliopsida > Fabales > Fabaceae > Lathyrus > Lathyrus aphaca. The sequence continues at coordinate 150,170,796 of OZ014519.1, forward strand.
ACTTGGCGATCATATCATCCACATAACACTCGATTTCCTTGTGGATCATATCGTGGAATAATGTCACCATAGCCCGTTGATATGTGGCACCAGCATTCTTCAGTCCGAATGGCATCACTTTGTAACAGAACGTGCCCCAAGGTGTAATGAATGTTGTCTTCTCCATGTCTTCAGGTGACATCTTGATCTGATTATATCCTGAAAATCCATCCATGAAGGAGAATACCGAGAACTGAGCCGTGTTATCCACCAATACATCAATGTGAGGTAATGGGAAGTCATCTTTCGGGCTGGCTCTGTTCAGATCCCGGTAATCAACACACATTCTTACTTTGCCGTCCTTCTTAGGCACAGGTACTATGTTAGCAACCCACGGCGGGTAGCTAGTCACAGCAAGGAACCCGGCGTCCCATTGCTTTTGTACCTCTTCCTTGATTTTCATAGCCATGTCTGGGCGAGTTCGGCGCAGCTTCTGTTTAACTGGTGGGCATTCTTCCCTCAAAGGGAGCTTGTGCATAACTATATCGGTATCCAACCCTGGCATATCTTGATACGACCAAGCAAACACATCAACATACTCTTGAAGCAGACCTATCAGCTGTCTCTTCACTGAGTCTTGCAGGCAGGCCCCGATTTTAACTTCTTTCACATTTTCTTCCGTACCAAGATTGATCACTTCAATCTCCTCCTGGTGAGGAGTAATAACCTTTTCCTCCTGTCTTAACAACCTGTCTAGCTCTTCAGGAAGCTCATATTCTTCATCAACCCCTTCATCAGCTTGATTGATTGGATTGTCAAAGTCATACGATGTCATAGCTGTGCTGTTGTCGGTGCTGTCAGGAAGGCACTCTCTGCAAGGGTTAAGTTGGTTCATTTTAGTGATTGATTTTAATCTTGCTTTAGAAAAAGTGAAACGAAGTTATCATTTTGAAAACACCGCCATTTATTTTTGTACAAAAAGAAAAATGGAAAAACAGTGAGCATAAAAGAAAAAGACTCGTTTGCAAAAAGACGTCTGATATTTCATTAATTTAATCTTGTTTGCACAAAAGTACAGATGGCCCTGGTTACAAAATGAGTCTTGTCATCTTGGGCAAGATGCAAGACTTGGATGCATGCTATATAAAAATACAGGAAATAATAATTACTCTGCTCGAGTAACACTTATAATTTCCTGGGAAGACCAGTTCGAGACACTGCTCCCCGGGATCTTCGGACGAATCCAATTCTCCAGATTGCGCTCCTCTTCCAGCTCGTCTTCCAGACAGTTGATAGCATCGGGGGTAAGCATCCCCCCACTGACAAAACCAGGCTCTCCAGCAGCCTTTGCTTGATGTTGAGTTGGTCTGTAACCCAACCCAAACTTGTCCTTCTTCTCCTCCACAGCTAAAACCTTGCCCCAGCCTTGGGCAGTTCCTTCTTCAACAACCTTCCGGGCTTGTTGGTAAGATGACATTGGAGTACCAGATACAGCAGATGCTTCATTCACATTCAAAGCTTCAAACCCCTGGCTCATTGTTTCATGGATCTCCCCATCCATTTCAATGTACTTATAGGTTGCCAGGTGGCTGACAAAAATGTCCTCCTCCCCACAGATTGTGACAACTTGACCTTCCCACTCAAATTTTAACTTTTGGTGAAGGGTAGACGTTATTGCGCCGGCGGCGTGAATCCAGGGTCTACCCAACAAACAACTGTAGGCGGGCTGAATGTCCATCACATAAAAGATAGTTTTAAAAGTCTGTGGGCCAATTGTCACAGGCAGCTCAATCTCTCCCAGAACCGATCTCTTAGAACCATCAAAGGCTCTTACTACCAGGTTGCTGGGTCTCAATGCCAATCCATCATATTCAAGCTTCACCAGAGCCTTCTTTGGTAAGACATTCAGGGAAGAACCTGTGTCCACCAGCACATGAGAAAGGACAGCTCCTTTGCATTCCAGGGTTATGTGCAAGGCTTTGTTGTGGTTGCGGCCATCCGCTGTCAAGTCCGAGTTGGTAAACCCTAGCCCGTTGCTAGCAGTAACATTTCCAACCACGGTTTCCAATTGGTTGACAGTAATCTCCTCAGGCACGTAAGCTGCGTGCAGGACTTTAAGCAGTGCATTCCGATGGGCTTCGGAGCACATAAGCAGTGAGAGGATGGAGATTTTGGATGGCGTCTGGTGAAGTTGATCCACAATTTTGTAGTCACTCTTTTTGATGATCCGCATAAACTCATCGACTTCCTGATCAAATGGAGTCTTCAGGGCTTCTTTGGCAGCTGGATCTTCCTGCACAGGGCTCTTTCCTTTTGCCTTAGCAGCAGCTTCTGCTTCGGCTGTAGGCTTTTGAATTTGTGGGGCGAAGAGACGTCCGCTTCGGGTGAAGCCTCCGCCTCTCCCCACATTATCTACTTGTGGTGCAGGTGTTGATGTTTCAAGAGTGATTCTTTTCCCTTCACAGTACACGTCAGAGCCATAGTGCCAAGGGATGGCCCTATTGCTTTCATATGGTACTGGTCCAGGCACCGTGACAGTGACTGGACCGATTGCTGCTGCTGAAGGGACTGTTATTGTTTGTGGATCATAAAAGATTGTAACTGGTGCTCTGGTGGGAGCAGCACCTTCTGAATAGTAAGCGGAGTTATTTTCAGGATCATAGAATATGGTAACAGTAGAGACATCTTCATGATTGATTGCTGGTGTTGTAGGAGGTTCTGTTGGAAGGACTGTTGTTGTTGCTGATGGAGAATCGAGATGGAATGAAGCTGAAGTTGTAGCAGGAGAAACTGTTGAAAACTGATCATTTGGGAGGACAGGTGAAGTACTTGTTGATGGTGCTGATGAATTGTCGGGAACAATAGTTGCTGTATTTGTAGGAGTGTCTGAAACCGTTGTTGATGAAGTTGCCGGATTTGTCGGAAATGATGTAGTGATCTGTAGCAGGCCACTCTGAATAAGGCCGTCAATGCCATTCCTTAAATCTTCACACCCATTCCATGAAATATTGCAGTATGGGCACCCTAGTTCACACCCCGGAAATATATTGTTTTCACGGAGTTGAGCTTTGATTTCCACCAATGGTGTCCTGATCTGATCCACACTAGTTATTAAATAAGACGGTTGGTCTTCTTCAATAGCATTAATTCGGGGACCACCATGGTTTGGCATTGGGTTTTTATTGACATTGGGCGGAGGTGCAAAATTCAGAGCCTTGGAATCTACCAAGTCTTGTACCTTCATATGCAGAGCCCTGCATTTTTCTGTACTGTGACCAGGTGCGTTCGAATGGAAAGCACACCTAGCATTGGAGTCATAGTTCCTTGGTAGACTGTTGGGATCCGGAGGTGCCAACGTTCTTAGCTCAACTAGGTTGAGTTTCAGAAGTTGTGGCAGCAAGGCAGCATACGGCATTGGGATCGGGTCGATCACTCTGTTAGCTTGAGATGGCCTTTGTTGGAATGGCCTCGGTTGATTGTTGTTGTTGGAGTTGTTGTTGTTGTAGTTCCTTGGAGGATACTGATTCTGATGATACTGAGGTTGTTGTTGGAAGTTTTGTTGAGGAGGTTGATAGACTGGCTGTGGATGAGCTGGAGCAGGGATGGTGACTGCTGCTATTGACCTTTGAGCATATTGGGGCCTACCCCTGTTGGTGTGAATGGCATTGGTCTCGCCAGTTCTTCTCGGGCCTGCAAAAGGCTTTCTTGTACCACTGGACGAGCTTGCACCGTTGTCTGAGATCTTTCCCATTTTTAACAGGCTTTCAATTCTCTCCCCAGCTATGACAACATCTGCGAAGCTGGTGGAAGAGAAAGCAGCTAACCGGTCAATATAGGTTCCCTGAAGAGTGTTCATAAACATGTCTGCCATTTCCCTTTCAGACATTGGTGGTTGAACGGCAGCAGCCAATTGCCTCCATCTTTGAGCATATTCTCTGAAGCTCTCCCTAGATGACTGTGACATTCCCATTAGGAGGGTCCTGTTGGGTGCCATATCTAGATTATACTGATACTGTCTGATGAAGGCCTCTGCCAGGTCCTTCCAGCATCTAATAGTTGCCCTTGTCAGATGGGAATACCATTCCCTCGATGCTCCAGTCAAGCTGTCTTCAAAATAGAACATCCACAGTTTCTCATCCATTGTATAGGCCTTCAGCCTTCCCAGAAATGATTGCAAATGAGTCCGGGGGCATGAAGTCCCATTATACTTTTCGAAACATGGAGGCTTGAACTTGTGGGGGATCCTGACCCCTTCTACCAAACCCATGTCCATAACGTCGAAACCCAAAGAATTTTGAGATTCTAAGGACCTCAACTTCTCAGCTATCTCTTCCAATCGTCTATCATATGTTTCCTCTCCAGCACCCATCACTGTATACTGGTCCTCCTGAGGATCTTCTTGAAGTACTCTGGCTGCAGTGGCTGTCCCTTGAATGTTGACCGGGGTGTTAGCCTCTGGATGGAGATGTGGGCCAAACACAGGGGGGGTGACATGTGGTTGCACCCTTTCATTATTACTGGTGCCTGCAGTCCCCACATGGGGCTCCTCTTGATTTTGCCTCTCCACCATGGCCCTCAGTCTCTCCTGGCTCTGAGCCATGTTGTTCATAACTTCCATGAACTGCGTCATCTGCGTTCTCATCTCTAACCTTTCGTTTGCCATCTGGTTTCTGACCTCCGTAAGGTCCTGCTGCATCTGATCCATCTGAATTCCCGGAAGGTTGTTTCTAGTTGGGTACCTGTGTGGCCTGTTGAGAGGAAATACCCGGCGGCGAGCAATAATTCCTGAGATTCACAACAGAGGTTAGCAACAACAAAACAAAACCCTACAAAACAAATAAAAGGTTAGCATGCAATGCAGTTATGCTTATTTGTTCTCAAGGTATCCGGTTTGGCCTTCAGTTTTGACCCTTCCAGACCCTTGAAGATGATGCTGTTGAAGTTGCTTTTGATGTGAACCCAGATAGAAACCAACACAAATATATTACAAAGGTGAAATAATTTTGTTCATTTTACAACACAAACCCTCAAAGGGGCCAAAATACATCACAAAAAGCAAAAGTACATGGAAAAGGAATAACAACAAGCAAATGATCAAACTCCAAGGCCAAACTCATCCTCACGAACTTCCTTGAGAAGTGCTTCGGTCACAGGATCAGCCGGATGCTCCGTGAGACTTCTGATGAGAAGGTTTCTTGTTGCAACTGCTGCAGTCAACTTCTTGTTCTGACTTTGGTCCTTCGACCTCTTCAATCCTGCTTTGATTTTCAGCTCTGATATCTCCTCCTGGGCTGCTGCCAGGGCCTTTTCCATCTGCTCCATCTTGTCTTGAACTCTCTTGTCTTCTAGAGTACGGGCCTCAGTGATCCGGACCCACCTGGCCTGACTTTCTTTCAAATACAAGTCTGTTCTTGCTCTTTGGAACTGGGCTTCTTTACAAGCATTCTTCAGAATCTGTTCACCAGCTTTGGACTTGTTGATATAATCTCCAGATTTCTCAATCTTAGTCAAGTGTTCTACCCTCAATTTCTCCAATCTCTCAATCTCCCTTACACCTTCACTCCTCTCCCGGAGGGTCTTCTGCAAAGCCTGGGTTAACTTCTCATTTCTTTCCTTTAAGCTTTCAAACTCCTCCAAACTGATAGTGGCAGGGGGTGGTGCTGAAGATGACTCAGGCATGTCTTCTATGGTAAAGGGCATTCCAGAGAATTGGGCCCTAGCATGGGACCACTCATAATATTGGACTGATGCCACATTATTGCACCTCCCCAGAATGGTGATTCCCTTAGTCTGAACATGATCCCAGGCCCAGGCAGCCTGCCTAACAACAGTCAAACTAATCTTGTTCTCACAGTAGAGGGTCTCAACTAGGTCCTGTTCCCTAGGAGTATGAACCAGTGCATAGCCTAATTGCCTCCTGAACAACAGAGGGTTGTAGTTGATACTTCCCTTAACTCCTATCAAAGGCACATTGGGAAAGTGCCCACAGCTGGTGATCATGTCTCTGCCCTTGGTGCTCTGAGTACACCATCTGATATCTGCTGAAGTTAGGACAGTGAGTCTCTTAGCCCAGTTGCTTTGCTGATGAGGATTTAGAAATGCATCTGTCCTGGGTAGATGCCTGAGAAGCCAAGCATGAAATAATGGAGCACAAATCCTCACTAACCTTCCCCTCTGCTTCTCATTCCTCTGATGGACTGAGTAATAGAGATCACCCAGTAAAGTTGGCACTGGGTTCTTCAGGATGAACAAGTGGATTGCATTCTTGCTGATGAATCGAGGCTCATCTGCAAACAACACAATTCCATATACACTTAAGGCCAACAGAGCACAAACAGCTTTCCACTCCCCCAAGGAGGCCTTCAAACTAGCTTGAGAAATCAGGAAGTCCAGGTGAAATCCAAGGATCCCAGCTTTAGAGGTCAAGTGTTGTTCAATCAATACAGGTTCCAAGTGCAAAGCTTTTGCTACCTCTCCATTGCTGGGAAAGACCATTTCAGGGTTGAATGGGATTTCTCTCTTGATAGGCAAACCAACCAAATATGAGTATTCTTCCAAAAGAGGACCCAACTGAAAGTCCTGAAAGGTGAAACATCTCAATGGGGGATCATAGAACTGAATGCAGGTGTGGATGAGGCTTCTCTGAGAAGGGTCCAGATCCATAACCATGTCCAGTATATCTCCATAACTCTCCCTGAACAAGGGTGTGTGATCTGGAGTGATCAGGGTTTGGATCCTCCTGATGTCTGACAAGTCTGGTTGGAAGAAATGATAGGTGATGTTGCTTTTCTTCGGAGCCATGATGCTGAAGACTGAGCAGAGTGCTGATGAAGATGCTGAAAGAATGAGCCACTGATTGGCTGGTGCAAGTAACTGAAGTATATGGCTGACAAGCTGAAGCAAGTGCTGGTGGAGATAGGTCAATACTGCAGATGGGGTCAAAACCAAAACCAGAGATGAAGGTGGATACCCTGAAACACAAATAAGCACATGTTAATATGATGCAATGGGTATGTATGCAAATGAAATGCAAGGGTCTGTGACTGAGCTGGATCTGAGTAACTGCCTTGGTATAGATCCATGTGTGTTCAAGAATTCCAGATGGAGGTCTATAAATCCAGTAACCAGGGTAGGGGGACTCAAATAAAGAGCCACAAGTCCAGGGTTTTAGAATCACAAGAACTATCCAACATGGAGCATTCTTAACAAAGTCAAAGTAACAGGGTATTCTGAGGTCAAGGTACCTGCAAACCTGTAAACAGCCCAACCCCCTCACAGGTGGTGATCTAGAACAAGGATCCTCAGACTTGGATCAGTTATGAGAAGTGTAAACACTTCTAACCCAGAGGTACAGTGTTTACAATAACCATAACAATTCCTCCTCTAATTCACCTCAGTTTCTGAAGGTCAATACTAAAAGGTCATCCAGACTTAGCAGGCTTCCCAGATAGCCCTAGCATTGCAGGAAATCTGCAACACAGAGTTCTCAAGAAGAAACCCATATCTGAACCGTGTTTCATATTCCCGCACCAGACCGAAATGGAATGGGAAAGAATATGATTCACTCTAGCCTAGGTGTCACTCAGGTCCCAGGTATAGGACCTTAACTCTCAATGAAATACCCACCCACCAAAGAGAAACCAGATCCAGCCAGCACAGTATGACAGTATGAAAAAATATAAAGCTATAAAGAAAGCAATAAATCAACTGTACATAAAGCAGTAAAAATAAAACAAATATACAAACACAAATAAGCACATAACACCCCAGTAAACACAAATCAAACAAGCGCTAGGAGGAACCCACAAAAAGAACCAGAAGCCCTGGTTGCAATATAAGGGTCCCCAGCAGAGTCGCCAAGCTGTCGCTCCCGACAAGTGACACCGGGGTCAGATGAAGGTACAGACGCGAACGGTCGGCGAAGGGAACAGTGAGAACACACAGCCGTGAACTCACTGGAGATGAATAGAGTCGCCAGCTAGGCACTTTTATCCCGGAGGAAAGGTAATGCTGCATAGACCTAGAAAGATACGGATAAGACGGTTTGCGAACCAGAGAGACTGAGAAAGGGGGTTGGTTACAACCTGGGAAGGTATTAGCACCCAGATTGTCCGCCGTACTCGACGGGATCCACGCTTGAAAGATTTGTGTTTTAAAGGGGTAGTGTCAGTGCAATCTGTGTGTAAAATGGCTGGAAAGCAATATGTACAGGTGTCAGTGCAAAGTGCATAAGTGATGTGAAGTATGAAAGTGTCAGTGTAAGAATGAGAATGGATTGCTCATGATAATGAGGCTAAGAGAAAGATGCTGGAAGGAGGGGGAATATACAGAGACTTTTGTTCGATAACTGTTAAGTTATGCCTACGTATCCTCTCGTGCAATGAGGAAGTCAGAACACCGTAGTTCGACCCAAAGAGACTGAAAGGTGAATTGACTTGATGAACTGCTTGCTTGTCAATGCTCAAGTGTATGATCTGTCTGGCACAGATGCTGACTGTCTTGCATTAGACGGAAGAAGCGAGTTCTCGTTTGTGAGTGAGGGTGATGAGAAAAGAATCCCGGAGGAGACGATTATTGTTTGTTTTTGTGTTTTCAGTCTTTTATTTCTTTTTGGAGTTTGTCATAAGATAATGAGCTTAAGCCTAAACCAATGGGTTAGTAAACTCATCACGTCTTCCCTCTGATTAGGGGTAATGAGAATACCTTAAGTGTGAAGTCAGATTCTCACACTTAATCACCTTTGGTGTAGGATTAAGATCATTAACCTACTTGTGATTATTTAGATGTTTTTGATGTTTTTTTGTTTAGTGTTAAGTAATGAGGCTAAGCCATAATCAAGGATTAAACAGACCCATTACACCATCCTAAAAGAAGGATAATAGATGAGAGTGTTTAAGTTGAGGAAAACTCCTCAACTTAATCCATGATTAGGGATTAAACCCATGACAAAACAAGCCTTTGATTAAGTGGATTTTAGATTAATGATATGATGATGAAGTGAGTTTTATGATTTGTAAGACAACTTGAGGGGGACTTGTCCATTAACACTAGGGTTAGTCCTTCTTAACCACTTAAGGAAGAATTAGAACCCTAATGCAAGGCCCAAGTTACAAGTGTGATGTCTTGATATTTATTAAGTGAATTGATTAAGAGATTTAAACACCTTAAGGGTTTAATACTTAGGATTAAAGTTATACACTCCATCCTAAGAGAAGGATGCAGGCATAAGCTTAATCACAAAGTATTAAAGCCTTTAGGGTTTAGTCCCTGATTATGAGGTGAGAAGAAAGGACTCAAAGAGAGACACAAAGGTAAAAACTATGGGGGGAACTAATCAAAACCCTAATTCATTGTCATGCTTGGATGATCCTAAGGTTTGTGAGGTTTGCAAGAACAATCTTCAGAGGAGCCACCAGGAAGCAGATGAACAGGATCAAGAGAAGCAAAGTGACTTGCTTCATTCAAGAAGTCAAGTCACTTGAAGAAAGAAAGTGGGAAGAAGAAGAATGAGCAAGCTCAAACTCAAACACAAATAGAAATGCAGCAATGGATGCAAGAGAGATGAGAAGAAAAGGTATGAGAAGTGAAGGCAAATTCACTTCCCAAGTTCACTTACCACCTGAAATGTTAGAAAGAAATGCAATGCAATGCAAGATGAGATGAAATGATATGATGCAAAGCAAAACCAGAAGTATGTTGATGATGATTATGATGTTATGAGGTGCTGCAAACATGAGGCAAGACAATGGGGATGTTCATACAAGATTATGAATGCAAATGATGCAAGCTAAGGAGCATGAACAAACATGAAATGTTATGAATCATACAAGACAAATGACATGGCAAATATGTAATGCAATGATCAATGATGCTTCCTACATGTCTTAAAATGTCAAATGAATCATAAGCATGCACAAAATGCAAAGATAAGTCATGTTATGCAAGGAAATGCAAGAGGGATGCAAATGAAAGCCCAAATTAGGGTTTATGGATCAAACATCAAACACAAACCAAAAACAGAAGCAAAACCCTAAAGTAAAAATGGAAAATGGTACCCAAGGAAACCCTAGGCCTATAATGAACCACTGCCCAAAGGGGAGCTCTCAACTCTCAATCAAACTCAAGTTATGATTTTTGCAAGTTATTAGGGTTTTTTAGGGTTCTTAACAAAACAAATGCCAAACAATTTGAAAATGCAAGAACAATTCATGGCCTTTTTATCCTTGAAAATACATGTTAAACACAAGACAAAGCAAAAAGAATCAATGTCACAACCTTCACCAATAGGCAGAAATGATTTTTCAAACTTATGATCAAAATAATGCATAAAAATGATTTAATTCAATGAAAAATTCTCAAAATGCATCAAGATCAAAAAAGAAATTTGGTTTGAAGGTTGGACAATGTTTCTAAATGTCTTAGAACATTTCATGAATTTTTTTTGTGATTTTTAAATACCTAAAAGTATTTTTAATAAATTAATTTTCATTAATCAATTAAAAATAATCTTTTAAATATTTAAAAATACTTTTTAATGATAAAAATGAAAAATAAAAATATTTTTGGGTCTTAAAAATTATTGAAACTCATGAGAAAAAGTTTCATAATTTTTAGACATTTTTTACTATTTTTAATAAATGGTGCAAATAAAATGAAAAGAAATTAAAATAAATTGAGAAAAATGGGAAGTATGCTCAATGAAGCGTCCAGATTGAATCTGGGCTTGGGAGGTTTGACCTGGCGCGCATCTGGACGGCCCAGGTTCAAACTTCCCTAAACTCAATTAATCAAATAATTAACATTTAAATAAATACGGATTAGGGCTAATGATCAGATCTCCACCACTCACTGCACGCGGGAAAGGAGAATCGCACGGCCTACATTCAAACTTGCCCCTAAACCCTAATTAACTCATTAATTACTTTCAGGCTGCCGGAGAAGACTTCCGGTCGTCTTCTCCGGCCAGCTCTCACCTGAGAAACTTCAAACTTCCTAAAAACGTAACAAAAATGAAATCTAACAACTGGGAAATGTTCCCCACGTCCTCACAAATCAAACCCCTAACCTAAAACAAATTTATATTTTGTAAACAAGCTGAATCGAAGAAAGAAAGCTCTAGGGCACGCGAGCTTCAGAAGCAAATTAAATGCTCAAATCACAACCATTTCAAAAACTAATGGTACCAGAATGATCAGCAAGGCATGAAGAACAAATTTGTAACAAGAAAAATCATTTCTGGAAAAATAAATTTCAAGCTACCTGAGATTTGAAGCTTTCCACTTGAGGACTTTCTGGCCTTCTCTTTATGTGCAATCTACTCCTTAGAACCCCTTGATGATATTTGAGTGCTCAAAATGAGTTTGAGTTGGCTGGATGATGAGATTCGAATGCTCCTGCTTCAAGCTCAGCCAACAATGGCTATGGTGATTCTGGCTCTTTCAGGTCATGGTGAATGATTGTTTGAGGTCTGAATGATGTATGGAGAAGCTTTGCAAGGTTTGTTTGGCTGTTTGTGAGCTAGGGAAGGAGATTCGAAAGCAACTGCAGAAATGGAGTGAGAAATGGCAGTGGGATCTCTTGGCTGTTTCAGGCTTGTGCTTTGGGTGGTTTGAGGTCTATGGAGCCAGGTGAGATGATTGGTGAAGTTAGCTTGAATGTTTAGTGGCTGTGGAGAAGAATTCGAAGCAAGTTGCAAGATGGGAGGTTTTTGTGAATGTTGTGAATGAGGAAGCTTCAGCCTTGTGTGTTATCATGTTTTGCTTGCAAATTGTTTGTATAAACAATGCTGATTGGCTTCTTGATGTGACTTGTGCTTTTGTGATTGGTAAGTTTGCTTTTGCCAAAAAGTCAACTTTTGTGTAAGTGAGGCATGGCTCAAAGTCTAGGCAAGTACAAGGCATGGGCTGGCGCAGCAAGGATGAGGGAGAGGTCTAGCAAAGCTCAGCAGCCAATGTATCAAGTTGGTGAAGTGATCATGATGGTTTTTGCAAGTTGTGACATTTTGGTTCACATGTGATAAAGTCTTGTTACACAAACCAAACCATGAGCAAAATTGATCCAATTCTGATTTTTAGGACTTAGAGAATGTTTGTGTAATGGTTTGAAATGAATTAGAGGTCACATGATCCATTGGTCCAAGATTTTGCAAAGTTTCCAAATGAGGCATGCCTTGAAAATTAATGATTTTAGCCAACTTTGCATGGCCATAACTTTTGATCCAAGAAGAGTTTGATCATGTTCTTGTACTTTTTGAAAAGGGAAAGATGAGATCTACAACTTTCATGACCAAAGTTTTTCCATTTGAAGCATTTTTGGATCATGAATCATGGCTTGAAAAATGACCTAAAATGATGCATTCTTGAAAAGTCAACTATGCCCAAAAAGTCAACATTTGCAAAAACCCTAAATTCTTGATTTCTATGAACTTCAACCTTCTTCCATGATCAAATAAAGATCATATACACTCAAAATGATGAAGATCACCTATTGGTTGGGTCATTGGGGGCCTCAGATGCCCTGATTTTGCACTGACTTGTCTGAAAAGTCAACTCTTGATCAGATGACTTCCCCATGGAATTTCTTCATGAAAATTGATATGCATACTCCCTATACCATATAGAGATCAATGGAAACAAGAATGACCAAAAAATTTGGGGTTATGGCCTCTGAAACCAAAACCCTAATTTTCAGTCAACTGTGCAGTTCAAACTGGCTCTGCATCACCTCAAACCCTAGTTCTTGTGATTCCTCTGCATTTTTGACTTTGAGGAGATGGAATATGATATAAGAACACACATGGACCCCTTTGATTTGATTGGTGGCCTTTGGAATGGCTCAAGATGCTTTGAGGTTGCTCAGATCACAAACCCTAGGTGCAAATGCCTTAGAAACTATCCAGTGAATCAAAAATGAGATGTGAGATGATATGATTGTGTTTATGCATATGAGAATGATCATAAGCCATGGTGTGAATGGGTGAGGGCAAATTTGGGGTGTTTACATTCTTCTATTTCCTGAATTCGGTATTGTTATTGCTGCTTCAGTTTTGATGGTGTACGATTATGGTTGGTAGATGACACTTGCAGATATCAGACGAAGCTGATTGTTGATGATGCGGCAACATTGATGGATGCTTCTGATGAGGATGAATGCTTCGACGATGAGACAAGAACGGTACAAAGAGAGTGGCGGCGACGATGACGAATGCTTCGAGTATGTTTCAATGTCGTTATACCTTTGTTTCTTTGATCCTCAATCCCTTTCTCCTTCTTCTACTCCTGTGATTCAAACTTGTTGCGGGATCGGATTCTTGTGTCCATTTGTTTTGTTGAAATCTGATGTTAATCTTTATGCTATTATTCTTTATCTGAATTTTGTTGTAGGTTTTATCTGGAGATTCAAGATGGAGATTGAGTTGAAGAGAGTTGAAGGGTGATGAAGATGAAGATGATTATGAATGAGATGAAGAAGATTGAAGGGTGTTAAAGATGAAGATGATTATGAATGAAGATTTGAGAGGAAGAGTGTATGAAGAAGCCCCAGAAAATTGCAGCAACCCGATTCTTAAAAAGGAAGATCAAGGGGGCAGTTCAGATATTTCTCAGGTAGTTTTGGTTATGAATTAGTTATGATTATGTTAGAGTTAGTTAGTGATTTCGTTTTTCTGTTATGGATCCTTTCACAATGTGATATTTTTCCTTATGGATTTTCCTGCTATGAGTTGTTGATTTCATTGTAAATTTAATCCAGCGCATTTATGGAGACCAATGTCAACTCAGTTAACCCCCGCATTCGGCCTAACAAACAGATTTAGTTTTTTCTTCTAAGAACTGAATCATTTTTGTTATTCATTTCTGAGTCCAAAGAGCTTTTTGTAATTGAAAATATTTTGTAGTTTCTTGTTACTGAGATGATAGATAATAACTTCTTCCCTTCTTTTGTGTGTAAAATTCTGTTATTTTAGCTATGGGATTAGCTTGAATATGCACCTGATTTGTTATATTAATGGAAGACTATTCCTCTGTTAAAAAACTTTGTTACCTTTTATGCTATAAACTGATAGCAAACGGTTAATTTATTAACTTCCATCACACTAGTGTAAAGCCACAAGTCAGCTTACTACTTATTCAGTAGCAAAAACCAATTTTCAGAAATAACATGTCTGGCCCTTTATGGGACCATTCTTCCACTTGTATGGTGAACTCACAAATTGGCACAACCAAGTTTTATCCATCGTGCGGCTGATTTGAAACAAACATATGCAATACTTAGAAAATAGTTTATTGATCTTGAAAAACATGTAATCATTCCCTTTAACCTCTGGCCTAAAAATCGAAGTAATTTCTTAAGACCCTGAGGGGCACCCTTGCAAGAAATAACATAGAAAATTGAAATAATTTCAACCCATGTGGAACTGATAATGGCTTCAAAACTATTTCTTAGGGCGTCGAAGAATTTCTCTTGATGATGACCCAACAAGTTTAAGACCAAGTTCAATGTATTTTGAAGTAACCACATAATTGATGTCGTGATACTAGACTATCTACGCACAACATTCTTCTCAAAGATATCTATTATGGAAATCCCATCCCATGCAAAAATTCCTACTGCGACGTAGTGTAATGAATCTTAGATGTCTTGAATTGGCCCTGGATAAATGAATGAATATGCCTTACTTTTGCACTTGTGACTTTATCTGTCGTCTTCCACATAGATGGACCTTTAACGAACAAAAGATTATGCTTTAAGACCCTTGGGAACAAATCCTTAACTTAATGCACCCCGACTTCGATTCAATTCCTCGATGCAGATCAAACTCGTATACCAAGTAGCAAATAAATAATAATCTTAAACAACACGAATCCTCAAGTCATATCTTATATGATGGCTCGCAATTTTATAGCACATCAAACCACAAAAATCACCAATCCTGAACCTGATAATCAAGTGAAAATGATATGAGTGAGTGCGAACATGACTTAATGCAATGCATATGAAGAATTGTGAAAAGCCCTAATTCCATGCATATGGATGTGAAGCATAAAGCTAGCTAGTAGTGATAAACAAAATGGCAAATTTTGGGGTGTTACAGTATCAATTAGTCCAAGACCTTTCATCTTGAATGAGGAAGTAAAAAATTTCTTTGTTTCTAAAATTTCATCCATCTCATTGTTAATGAACAATATATCATCAATATATAGACACAAAAATATTACAATATTTCCACGCACCTTTGTGTATAAACATTTGTCACAATAATTTGGAGTAAATCCATTTGAAAGTATGACAAAGTCAAAATTTTGATTCCATTATTTTGGTTCCTATTTTAAACCATATAATGATTTGACAGGTTTGTATAATTTTTATTCATTTCCAAGAAGCGCGTAACCTTCTGGTTGTTCCATGTAGATTTTCTCATCGAGATCTCCATTTATGAATGTTATTTTAACATCCATTTTATGAACTATAAGGTCATTCATAGAGGCTAATGCAAACAATACTCTTATTGTCGCTGTCCTTGCTACTGGTGCATATGTGTCAAAATAATCAACATCTTTTTTTTAACCCTTTTGCTACTAATCTAGCCTTGTAAGTGTTTAATGTACCATCATTATGATACTTCTTTCTAAAACCCATTTACATCCAATGGACCTCGAACCCTATGAAAGATCGACAAGTTCCCAAGTGTGGTTTGAAATGATCAAATCCATTCGGTATTGGATAACATATTTCCAAAAAGAAGAGCCTCTTGAATGCACTTCCATTTCTTTATAGGTTTTAGGATCATCTTCTAATTGGAGAATAATATGGATCTTATGAACATCATTCTAGCAATTTCCTTCAACTAGATAAATGGAAATGAGTTTAGAAACTATTTCATTTGGACCTAGAATTTTAGATTTTAAGGCTCTTTTTTTACCCTAGACTTAGGTTGTGTTTCAACAATCCGTGAGATACTTTCGGGTTGTACTTCAACAATTCGTGTATACTGCCATATTATTCACAATATGCATCAAATTCCGTAAAACGTTTTCACCGCCCCTATCACTTCTAAGGATTTTGATACTTCTACTTAATTGATTTTCTACTTCTGCTTTATAGATTTTAAAGGCATTAAATGAATAACCTGTATTTAATTAATGCTCTAGATAATATTAATTAAGATCAATATGGCTCTTGTGTGCTCTGAGAGTTTTCAATTAAAATAATTAGGGTAACCAAAAAACTTAAATTAATTAGTTAATATCATCTGACTCAGAGGGTTTATTAATTAAGTGCATTAGAGACATTTTGGGATACCCTCAATTGTGAACTGGTTAGTGTTGTTAACCAAAAGACATTTGTAATCTATATCATTTCATTACTTCATAACTTCTAAAAATATAAACAAGTTATGAGAAGAGGAAAAGAACTAGAGAGAGTGGATGAAAAGAGAAGAAGAATGGAAAAACCCTAGAAGTGGAAAAACCATACATCATCACTTATTCTTCATCAATCTCCACCATCTTCATCAAACTCCTCATCGATTGTAAGGTGGGTTCTAGTTAGACACTTTTTTTTTAGAATTTTGGAGTTCTATAGCTAGGTTTAATATTGTGAGAAAATGAGTAATTTTACCGAATCAAAGAATCTAACAGATGAAATGTGATATAAACCGTGTATCATGATCATTATATGTGTGGAATCATCTGTTGATAATTGTTATAAGGTTTGGTTTGGTTTTGAATGAGTTTGAGATGGAAATGTGTCAATAGAAGCAAGTATTTTTGCTTCTGCGTTCGAAGTAACCGGTTACCCTTTGAAAAATTAGGGTTTTACGCGGAAAATTAACTAAGTAACTGGTTACCCTCTGGGTAGTAACCGGTTACCGAAGGTGTCTCTAACTCTCATTTAGCTACTGAAAGTTAAGAAAAACACTGAGTAATCGGTTGCCCTCTGGGTATTAACCGATTACCACTATAAATTTTCCAAAAATATATTTTTTTTCTAAATTTCAGAACGTTTTACTCGGGTGTCCGATCAAAGTGTTCTTTGTGTCATTGGAAAGTTATGACAGCACACTATCCAATGAAAAGTGAAAATATTGATAATAATGTGGAATTATTTTATTTATCATATTTGAATTATTTAAATGATTATGTATTTGTGATAGGTCATATGAATATCCATAAGAATATCATTTCATGAGCCAAGGGCTCCTCTGGAATGTACGCATGCAGTACTTGGTAAGTTTGATTCCCGCGTGGAGTACGAATGGTGCCTACGGGTAGATACTTGTGGTGGTTTATGGCCCACGTAAAGTGACAATTGTAAGGTTAATAACCCTTCAATCCAAATCCATTTCGTATGTCCAGTAAATACCAGGATTCGTGACTCGTTCCGTCTTCTAGGCGTAGAAGAGGACGGGAATATGGGATACCTTGTTGGTTTCCGGATTAGTGATACTTTTCAAGTTAGTGAACTTAAAACATGTTTCCATATGCGTGTGAGATTGTGAACTCAAGGTCTAGGCTTTTCTCCGAGTTGAGTAGGATTCCTATAGAGCCTTGTAGAGCCGAGAAAATCCATAAGATAGGGAACTCACTGAGATGTTAATATCTTACCCCATTATTGTTGTTGCTTTTCAGGTTATGTTTGCAGGTTTGATCTACAAGTGGAGCTATGCTCAGGATGTTTCAAGAGAAGCATAAACTTAGTTTTCTGTTGTGTATTTATCTTTTGTATAATGATGGATATTATATTGATATTAATATTTTTATTTTAGTACAATTTCCATGTCTTGTATCATAGTTTGTATTATGTTTTAGTATTTGCAAAAAATGTGAATTATGCTATTAGGCACTCATGATGGTTTCAGTACCAAATAAACACTTATATGATATTATTCTAGATATATATTATATGGGGCGTTACAGTTGGTATCAGAGAAGGTTGTATCCTCGACCTAGCCTTGAAATATCATAAGTAAATCTTTCATGCCTCTTAAGTGTGTCTTGCCAGCATGACTCTTAATATCATATTATGTAGTATTGGATCTAATCAACCTAAATGTTATGTATGTGATAGGTAGAATCATGGTTAAGCGACCACGAGGATTCCAAAGTGCTTCTGTAACTTGTGTTATGAAAGTAGACTCAAGCCAGGAGTTATTAGAAGGGAGTTTTGGTCGACTCAGTTGAGGTCTTCTTAAGAATTGTACTTCTTGTAGCATGGAGTTTTAGAGTAGCGTGTTGTTCAAGAAATACTTTGGAATGGATAGATTCTGAAAGGTAAAGATATCTATTGGATGATTGGTCAAGGTATCAAAGGATATGTAAAGTCACTAGTAAATCTGGATTGACCACTTGTATGGACAAGAATCTTAAGGAATCTCATTTCCATGAAAAGGGAAGATGTTTTGTGGAACATGTGACGTAAGGTCCATGAGTGAGATAATTGTTACTGTTTTAGTTCTAAGGTCACTATGGAATCTTAGATGAACGAGATTACTTCAAGGAATATATTCGGATAATACCTTACTGATGGATAGAAGTTACAAATTAAGGACGCTCGTTTCCTTATGGGAACCTTAAGTAGTAGTGAAGCGTGAAGGGAAACACATGATGTGATCACACATTTCAAGTAAGACAAGTATACCCCAGACAAAGAGTTGGAGATTAATGTTGTATAATCAATTATGATTGAAGAGACAAAATTTATTATGATACATCAGGATGTTGTATTCAGTAAGGGGTTATTTTGAAAATGTTAAATCACCCAAGGAACAATATAAGGCGTTATGTCGAAGAAAGAATTAATTTCATTTAGTAGCAAATAGTGTTGTGATGCATACCGAATGAAGTTGTGTTACGTGATAGATTAAACACCTTGGATTCAGGTGAACTCTATTAAGATGAATTTATGGTTGGGTATGAGAGGATTACCAGAGAAGGATAAGTGAACATGGTATGGAAAACAATGTTGACATTGAGAGAAAGTGATAAAAAGATGTACTTTGGATGAGTATGTGATAGAGTAATTGTGGTTCTATTGTAACTAAATTAAGGGAGCATAACCCGTGATGGTTCAACAGTGAGGATTCTAATAGTACGATATGGAATGGGAGGAGTCACACTTTGGTATTTAGAAATATATAGTAATAGAACCGTGATCACAAGAGTGGGTGATGGATTATTAGCATTAAGATGGATGTTGAGTAATGTACCTTGTTGACTAATAAGTATGGTGTTTTAAGAAGTAAGATTGCAGTAAAACAATGAGAAGCAATCGAAGCTTGTTATAGATCAAGTGTAAACGTGGAACAGTTTATGCCGAAAGGTTTTGTAGATAGTTGATGAGAACTATTGGTTATGAGAATTTCATTGAGTGACTTTGATATAAATATGGTATTTGGATAGTGGAGGATAAGGAATCCCAATTGATGTATACGTAGAGATAACAAGGTTCTTCAGGAGGATGCTTTACCTCAATTTTTGAGTGTTGGAAATTTTTTGTAACTATGGAAGATCGGATTAGTAGAAATCTAATTTTGTTGGACTTAGAATGTCATCGTTTCAAATTTCACAAAGAGTCTAAATACGAGAACAAAGTTATATTCTAGACGTGAGATGCCCATTGTTTTTTTTCCTGCTAAAGACTGTGTGTTAGTTTTTGCTTATGGACGAATTAAGAGTTAGCTTGTGACTAAAATCCTTTGATGTCGTCATTGTCATTTTCCTGCTAACATTATTGTACGAGTAGGATTGAGTTATTCCATTGATTATTCAGGTGTGACTGCGACAAAAATTATATTCTACCCTGTTAACGAAGTCGGGATTTTCATCCTAATACAAACGCGAAAGTTGCGCGAAAAAGGTAGAGTCGCCAGCCAGACATTTTTATCTCGAAAGAATGGGAAAGGTAATGTTGCACAAACCTAAGGAAGAAGGAAAGGACAAGGTCCTGCGAAACAAATATCTGGGTTCGGGAGTCGGTTATGATTTGGGAAGGTATTAGCACCCCAAATCGTCCACCGTACCCGACGAGATCCACGCTTGTTTGTTTGTTTCAAAGGGTGAGAAATAAGATGCTGCTGAACAAAAGAATGGCTAACTGAAACTGAAATGAAATGAGAAAGGGAACTGGAGAAAAAGAATAAAAAGAAAGAATGGGGGAAATGTAGGGAAAATAAAGAATGTGCTCGAACGGGCCCTACCCCGCTGCCTATGTACCTCATCGGGTAAATGAGGATCAGAGTCGACGTAGCTCACCTAACCAGGCGGGAACTTTGTCTGTGTTTTTTTATGCACTGGAACTGCGTATGTCTATGCTCAGGTGTTGCAGGCTCGTCTGGTACGATGCGTTTACCGTCTTGCATGCGAGACACGTCATCACAAGTTCGCGTTAAGAGTGAATGAGGTGAGAAAAGAAGTTCCCGCAGGAAAGTCGCTTATTACGTTTGTTTATTTTTCTTTTAAAGAGTTTTGTATGAATTTGACACAAGGAAGTGAATTCAAACTCTTTTCCATGGAATGTGTACTTGCTACTACATTCCAAGATGAAATAGTAGACAAGCACACCAAGTAAAGAGAATTTATCCTAGACTTGTTTCCAAGGATTAAGGTCTAAGTTCACTATCTTGTTGAACTTATTACATGTTTTTGTAGCTTTTGTGAATGTCTTTTAGGTTTTCTTTGTGAAATAACCTCTTGATCAGACTTGTACATCATGCTAGACAAGCCCATACTATTCCAAGATGGAATGAATATGAGTGCCCCATGGAATAAGGCTATACACAAGAGATTCTTTCATGCATTTATTAAGTGTTTTTAGTTTTTGTTTGAGATGAGAAAAAGAAGACTCAAGAGGCAAAAGGTCAAAGCTAATGAGGGACTAAGAAACAACCCTAAGTTATCTTATTATGTACAAAAGGTGATCCTATGTGTTGCTCCCCAGATTTCCATCCTGGTACAAACGCGAAAGTGGCGCGGAAAGAGGTAGAGTCGCCAGCCAGACATTTTTATCCTGAAGGAACGGGAAGGGTAATGCTGCATAAACCAGGAGAAAAGAAAAGGAAGGACACGGGTCCTGCAAACAAAAGAGACTGATTTCGGGAGTCGGTTACGACATGGGAAGGTATTATCACCCCAGATCGTCCGCCGTACCCGACGAGATCCACGCTTGCGAAGAAACTGCTTCAAAGGGTGATGAAATGAAAGCTGCTGCAAAAGAAAAGGAACTGGGACTGGTTAAAAGAAAAGAAAAGGGAACTGAAAAAGAAATGAAAAGGAAAAAATGTAGGGAAAATAAAGATTGTGCTCGAACGGGCCTTACCCCGCTTCCTACGTACCTCATATGGACAATGAGGATCAGAGTCGCCGTAGTTCCCCTAACTAGGGGTGGAAAAGATTGCTTATGAATTAAGGCTTGAACTGCCTATGTCAATGCTCAGGTGTTGCAGGCTCAATCGACGAGTGCGTAACCGTCTTGCATAATGACAAGAAGAAGCAAGTTCGTGGACGGAGCAAAGGAGATGAGAAAAGAATTCCCGAAGGAAAGACGATTATTGTTTGTTCAGTGTTTTTTATGAGTGTTGCACAAGGAAGTGAACTCAAGCTCTTTTCCATGGAATGTGTACTTGCTACTACATTCCAAGATGGAATAATAGAACAAGAACACATAAGTAAGAAGAAGATCCCCAAAACTTGGTTCCAGAGATTAGGGCCTAAGCTCACTAACTCATTGAATTTATTAAGTTTTTTTCGTAATTTTTGTGAAAAGTGTCTTTTTATGATTTTCTTTGTGAAACTAGTCTCATGATCAGACTTGTGCATCATGCTAGACAAGCTTGTACTATCCCAAGATGGGAAGACTACAAGTGCTCCATGGAATAAGGCTATTGCACAGGAGACCATTTCCATCCTTATTAAGGTGCTTTTTAGGTTTTGTTTTGAGATGAGAAGAGAAGAGAACCAAAGATCTTAAAGGTAAAAGAACTAGAGGGGGACTAACAAATCCTAATGTTAACATGCAAAGGTGTCCTAGGTTAGTGAGGTTTGAAATCTATCCTAATGAAGAAGAAGGAAAGAAAAAAGAAGAAGGAAAGAAGATAGAAGGGATGGCCTAAGCACATCAAACACAAATGAGAAAGCATAATGAAAGATGAAGAGAAAAGAGTTGGAGATGTGGGAATCCCATCCACACCTCTCACTTACCAAAGCCCCTGAAATGGTTATAAGCATAAACAAGTAGCAAGACAAAAGCAAGTAAGACCAAATGGGATACCAATGAACAAAAGATCAAGCTAAGACATCACAACTAGAATTGAAACTTCATTCTCAAGTGCCAAGATCAAGCACACAACATAGGATGAGAAGTGGATCAAACAACCCAACATAAAGTATTACCAACCACCATGGCAAAACAAAACACTTATGAGATAACACAAAGCATTCAAAGTAAACAAACATCATACACTTCAAGACCAGGACCCTAACATGCCAAGAATGTGCCTAAGAAACACATGAGAGCAAGAAAAGAAGCATACAAGCTTAATCATTATCAAGATGAGAAACACATGAGCATAAGAGGTGAAGTGAACATGTACATAAGTGAATAAACTTCAAAGGAAAGCAACCACAAAACTTCTCAAAGCACAAACATCAAATCAAAGACCAGGGAGGTATCCTCATCCTAAAATAACTCTAAACAACCTAAGGGAGTTGGCACAAGTGCCCTCCTAGCCTAAAGACTAAGCATATGACCAAAAAGGATGTAAAACGAGAGAGGCAAACAAGAAAATTCACATTAAATCAAAAGTTCATCCAAAAAATTCCACAAATTGACACAAGAGCTCCTCAAACATCTAATATTAACATGCCAAAAGGATAAGATCAAAATTAGAAGCAAAGTGGGTTAAAGGGATGCTTAAACATGGATTAGGGTTATAAGACTTCACATACAAGTTAAAGACCAAAAGGGATCAAGCAAGCTTCTAAAAATCAATATAAAAATCACCAACAAACTACATCTCAATATGAATCAACTGCAAAAAGAATCAACTCAAAATTCCCAAGGATGATCAAGATATGAAATTCATAAGTCAACATGTATTAAAAATGAATTAAAAACAATTAATAAAAGCAACAATTAACTCCAGCATGGAAAATGAAAATAAATGGAAAATAAAAATATCAAAAATTAATGAAAACTCAAAATAACATTCATGATTTTTTTTGGAATTTTTATGAACTCTTAACTATTTTAATTAATTAAAAAGCAAACTGAAATAAATATGAAAATAAAATAAAAGGGAAATGAAGGAGGGGTGCAGTCAGCAAGCTTCTTAGTTCAATTCAATTGGGCTTATAAGAGGGAGGGGTGCGAATAGCAGACCAAGCCCACTAGATCCAGCGCACACACACATCAATTCCCATGGAAATTCACATAATTCAGGAAAAAACCACAAGCCAGTAGATCAATCCAACATGCCAGATCAAGTCAACTAAATCCCTAGGTCAACACAATTATGCAATTTGCGCGTGTGTGCATGATAAATACCATGAGGTGTCAAGCAAAATGTTCAATTCAGATTTAAAATTATAAGAGCCATGCACGTGAGGGAAAGCCTCCATTTTTAATGCACTGGCCACCTATGGACCGTCCAGATGCCAGATCCTGTGGCTGAAACATCATCTTCTTCATTTCAAAATTTCCAAAATCCGGTGATGGAGCCCTAGCTCCGGTCACCGGAAATTTCATAGCCAAGAACAAATTCATACAGAAATGCACCAAAGTTTCCAAATCAAATAATTAAAACAAGCTGATTCCAAATATGGCAATGGAAATCCCAAATGATCAGTGAATAAGCCAAATCGAGCAAGAACAAAATCATACACCAAACTGAAATTTAACATATCTCACTCAATAGCCAAGCATTTTCAAAACCAACAAGCTCAGTGCAATCAGCATACCACACAGATCAAGAAGCCCACATGAAATTACATTTCCAGATCCAAAAGTTTCAGAGCATACCTGAGATTGGAGATCTTGAAACAAGCCAAAAGAATGCTTCCAAAGGTGCAGATCAACTCCCCTGAGCTTCTCCTTGCAAAATAAATGCAAAAGAAGACTTGAATCCTCCTAGATCTAGCAACCCGACACCATTTGCAACTGATATACACTGGTACGAGACTTGCACAATAGCTTGAATAAATGGTTGCTTCTGGTTCCTTACACTTCAGGGAGAAAGAATGTGCAAAGATTTTGAGGAATCAGTGAGTGTATGAAGGGATTCGATGAGAAAAGCACAGATGCAAGAAAAATGGAAATGGTGAAATGAGAGAGAGTTTGGGCTGAAGTTTGTGTGCAATAGCTTTTATATCATCCAAGTATCACACTGATTAGGGTTTTGCGGTGAGTGATGGCATGAATTGTGTGATAGGGATAGTTTTGCAATTTTGCATGAAAGTGCACATGGGGTGATTGGCTCGTGCTCTCTTCCTCTCATGCACATGTTCAGCCTTAATTCCACTTACTAATGATGAATGAATCAATATCAGCCCTTGGATTGCTTTGTATCATCCTTTTCTCATGATTTTGCAAAAATGCAAGTTAAGAAATATCTTCTAATCCATGCACGAATTTGTTGAATTTTCTTGAGCCAAATGACCTTCATGCAATGCCATAGGATACCATGACCTCATTTTTCCCATTGATCAGCTTGGAAAGGAATTACATGGGTTTTTGCAAATGGTAGAAACTTGGATTTTAAGAAAAACCCTAAAAATAAGTGAACTTCAAAAGACCATAACTTCCAAACCATGAAGGCTATGAACAATTTCTTGTACTTTCTGAAAATGGGAGATCATTCCCTACAAATTTCATGTTTAATGGAAACTAATTTGATGTCATCTTCATCATGAAAGAAAGCTTTGAAAATTAGGGCAAAACTTGCCAAAAATGGAAACTTTCATTACAAGCCATGTGCCAAAAATGGAAAGTTCTTCAAAACCCCTTGATTCTTGATCTTTGACTTTGCCAAACCTCTTCTAAGGCCTTAAGGACATCCCTTGACTTGAAAAATGGGATTGGACCCCTTGAATTCTCACAGTTGACTTTTTAATTGCACAGTTGACAAATTTCTTCTCATGCAAGCAACTGGTGAAAGTGAAACCCTAATTAATCCCTGCTTGAAAGTGAAACCCTAATTTGGGAACCAATGTGCAGGAGTTTGCCCTAGCTTGGATTCTCTGATGACCTCCCAACCTTATGGGCTCTTGTAAAGGATTTTGAGCTTGTGAATATCATGTAGACTCCTCATGGGACTTGAACAAGTCTAGTTGGCCTCTTGCTATGGCTTGTAAGGCCTCAAATTCACCAATAATTGATCATATGCCCAATGCTAGAACATGAGAGAGTTATGCTTTATTTTTCTATGCAAAGATGCCAAGGATATGACATGCTTATGATGGTTATGATATGATGATGATGATGCTAAAAAGAAGAGAGAAAATTTGGGGTGTTACAGCTGCCCCTATTCAAGCAACTGTTAATTTGAAAAGGACGGTAGCACGGCTATCAACCGTTCGAGATGAACTGTGGTTGAATACCAAGAAGACCTGAAATTTGCACTCTGCTGGAGAATGCAAGCAATGGGAAATAAACCCAACCAAATAATGCTTTGGCGACTGAAGTGAGGAGAATGCAGTCGAGCTCCTTCCAAGTTGAATTGGTACATCGGATAGAAAAACTTAGACAAACGAGTCTTCTTCAAATAAACATGTTACGTCAGGAACCGGACATGTGAGCCCTCTTCATACATTTTTTACAAAAATGTATGACTTGAGACAGACGAATCTCCTTCAGATAACCTGTTACGCCAGGACCGGTAATGCACTTAAGTCTGTGGGATAGACATGCATAAGCAGGATAAATGAACCCTCTTCATACATTATCCGTAGATATATGGTATAAGACAGACGAGTCTTCTTTGAGCGAACCTGTTACGTCAGGTGCAACAATAGGATTTGACGAACCCTCTTCACAAATCTTGCGTAGATAAGTGGTCTCTGAGACAGACGAACCTCCTTCGGATAAACCTGTTACGTCAGGACCGCTAACCATTTTGACGCTTAATCCCACCGTCAGGACTTTAAACCTCTTCAACACAGACGAGTATCAGATAATCTTCAAGAGAACACAGACGAGTGCCAGAAGTCAATGATACAAACGAATATCAGACGGTGATCTAAGAAACACAGACGAGCGCTTCAGATGATGATACAGACGAATATCAGACATTGGTACAGACGAATACCAGAAACCCAACACAGACGAGCAATTAGAGTAGCAATACAGACGAGTACCAGAGTGATTATCAAATCAACACATATGGATATAAGCTAACACAGACGAGTGTGAGGGATGATACAGACGAGTATCCAAACAATGCAAACGAGCTTCAAATGGATAACAAACACAGACAAGCGTTAGGGAATGCAAACGAGCAACAAGCAAATATCAAACACAAACGAGTGCTGGGGAGTGCGGGTCAAGAGGCTTTGACACTTAAACTCTGGTTTGGGGGATGAACAACTGTCTGTGTCATCACATTAGCCAAAAATAAATTGGCGACTTCTCCGGGGAATATCTCAACAATGGGAGTAAATCCCAATCATGACCTATATGGGGAAATCAGGTGTTCAACTGCCTGCTGGGAATACTTCACTTGTGGAAAGATAATCCGCTTGGGGAAAACAGCTCTTCACACAGCCTTGAAAATCTGTTGGGAATCAATTCCATCTGATCTGTCTCAGCTGGGAGAAACACTTTCTGCCTAGGAAAGTGTGATACCATCCTGCAAAACCTGCAACAACAATATACACATATGTGCCCCGGGGACTTGCATGGTATGATCTGTTCATCCATTTTCACCCGACACTCAAAGATGGTTTTAAATGTTTCCCTGCAATGTCACTATTTTAGAAAAAACAACCACGTTTCAAATGAAATGTTCTTTTGCCAAAAATCAGGACATTTTTGCAAACAAAATAAACAAAACACAACACGACTTTTGACTGAATATTCATTTATTGAGAGGCCTCTGAATAGGCAATGTTTTACATCAGGAAGAAACTACATGGAAAGAGGTAGCTACCGTAAAAATTGAGAAAAGAAACTATCCTAATGGCAATGTGCACGGCATTCCAATGATTTTCCTTCTTGCTATGACCAGCATGTCTTCAAAACTTTCTGTTCTTGCCTTTGCTTTTTTGAAGAAGATGAGGGGACTAATTCCTATCCTTCTGATATTGTCAGGTTGTACGAAACAGTGACTCGGTTCAGATTACCCAGATCGCAGTTGTTCGCTTATTCCCTTATTTTGCGTGGATCGCCCTTTCGGGTTTTCAATCCACCGGGATACCCCTTTTTGCCTGAGCTGTCCGATGTGGCTTTTCAACTCAGTGGGTGTACATTTTTTTATTTGTTTTCCCTAACTTTTTCCCGAGCTTTTTATTCTGTTTTTAGCTCGCCGGGATGCCCTTTTCTTGCCTGGACTTTAATTCTCTTTTTGTGTCCAGCGGGTCTTTTTATGCGAAGTATTTTTTAACTGCGTCCGAATTAACAGGAGACTGGAAATCCTCTCCATCCATAGTAGTGAGCATCAGTGCCCACCCGAGAAAACTTTCTTCATTATGAATGGGCCTTTGTAGTTTGGGGTCCACTTGCCCCTGTGATCTGAACCTGGAGGAACGATCCTCTTGAGCACAAGCTCGCCTACTTGATACTCCCGAGTACGTACTCGCTGATCGAATGCTCACTTCATTCTCCTCTGATACAACTGACCATGACAGATAGCCGCTAATCTCTTTTCCTCAATTAGACACAACTGATTATATCGGGCACGTACCCACTCAGCCTCATTAAGCTTCACGTCCATGATCACACGCAATGAAGGAATTTCTACCTCGACAGGCAAGACTGCCTCCATGCCATATACCAATGAGAAAGGAGTTGCCCCGGTTGACGTCCTGACTGACGTTCAGTGCCCATGCAACGCAAACGGTAACATCTCATGCCAATCCTTGTAAGTGACAACCATTTTTTGCACAATCTTCTCAATATTCTTATTCGCTGCTTCCACCGCACCATTCATCTTTGGTCGGTAAGGAGAAGAATTATGATGTTGAATCTGGAAGTCCCGGCACAATTCTGCCATCATCTTGTTGTTCAAATTATAACCATTATCAGTAATGATTCGCTCGGGCACTCCGTATCTGCAAATAATGTCTCTTTTCAAAAATCTGGCTACCACCTGACGAGTGACATTGGCATAAGATGCTGCTTCAATCCATTTGGTGAAGTAATCAATCGCAACCAAAATGAAATGACGACCGTTTGAAGCAGTAGGCTCTATCTTCCCGATCATGTCAATGCCCCACATAGAAAAGGGCCAAGGAGATGACATGATGTTGAGCGGGCTGGGAGGAACATGCACCTTGTCTGCATAAATCTGGCATTTGTGGCACTTAGGGGCGTACGAACAACAGTCTGCATCCATTGTTAGCCAATAGTACCCTGATCTCAACAACTTCTTAGCCATAGCATGTCCTCCTGCATGAGTACCGAAAGATCCCTCGTGGACTTCTTGCATTAACAGGCCCGCTTCGTGTCTATCCACGCATTTGAGCAAGACCATGTCAAAGTTCCTCTTATACAAAACCCCATCTGTATTCAAGAAGAAACTAGCAGCAAGTCGTCTCAAGGTCTTCCTGTCATTGGATGATGCCCCAGTTGGGTATTCTTGTTTTTCCAGGAAGAGCTTCATATCAAAGTACCAAGGTTTCTCATCAGACACTACGTCTACAGAGAAAGCGTAAGCTGGTGCGTCAAGCCTGGAAATGTCAATCCTGGGTACGTAGTTCCAACACAATACTTTGATGGACGAAGAAAGAGTATCCAGTGCGTCAGCAAATTGATTCTCATCTTGTGGTATGTACTGCAGCTTAACTATTGTGAAGAACGTCAACAGGCTTCTGGCATAATCCCTATAAGGAATTAAGCATTCTTGATGTGTATACCACTTGCCGGTAATCTGATTGATAACGAGGGCTGAATCTCCAAATATATCGAGGGACTTAATCCGAAAATTAATAGCCTCCTCTATTCCCATTATGCACGCCTCGTATTCCGCTTCATTGTCGGTGTAGCCAAAAGTAATTCTAGCAGCGAAGGGAAAATGAACACCTTCGGGGGTGATAAGAACAACACCAACTCTACGTCCGTTGATATTGACCGTCCCATCAAACATCAATTTCCATTTAGATTCAGGGTCTGGCCCCTCCTCCGGAAGTGGTTCCTCGCAATCTTTTGCTTCGAGGTACATGATTTCCTCATCAGGGAAATCAAATTTCATTGACTGATAGTCGTCTTCAAGTGGCTGTTGTGCAAGATAATCTGACAATACACTTCCTTTGATGGCTTTCTGGGAAGTATATTGTATGTCATACTCGGTTAAAATCATTTTCCACCTTGCAACCCTTCCGGTTAATGCTGGTTTCTCGAAAATGTACTTGACACGGTCCATTTTTGAGATTAGCAATGTGGTATGGGTCAACATGTACTGTCTCAGTCGGCGAGCAGCCCATGCCAAAGCGCAGCAAGTTTTCTCGAACAGTGAATAACGGTATTCACAGTCGGTAAACTTTTTGCTAAGGTAGTAAATTGCATGCTCTTTTCGACCAGACTCGTCATGTTGGCCTAGAACACACCCCATCGACCCCTCTAACACAGTCAAGTACATGATAAGTGGCCGTCCTAGAACTGGAGGCATTAGAATCGGAGGTGTCTGCAAATATTCTTTTATCTTCTCAAAGGCTCTTTGACAGTCCTCATTCCACCTGACCGTTTTTTCTTTTCTCAACAGTTTGAATATTGGCTCACACGTGGCAGTTAGATGAGATATAAACCGCGAAATGTAGTTCAATCTCCCTAAGAACCCGTGCACTTCTTTTTATGTTTTCGGTGCAGGCATATCTTGTATTGCTTTTACTTTTGCAGAATCCACCTCGATTCCTTTCTGGCTAACAATAAAACCCAGCAATTTTCCGGAACGCACCCTGAAAGTACACTTGTTTGGATTCAACCTCAATTTGTACTTTATCAATCTATCAAACAGCTTTTTGAGATTGACCAGATGCTCTTCTTCGTCCCGGGACTTGGCAATCATGTCGTCCACATAGCATTTAATTTCTTTGTGTATCATGTCGTGGAACAATGTGACCATAGCCCGCTGATACGTTGCCCCGGAGTTCTTCAATCCAAAAGGCATAACATTGTAACAGAATGTACCCCACGGGATAATGAACATTGTTTTCTCCATGTCTTCCGGTGCCATCTTGATCTGATTATACCCGGAGAAGCCATCCATGAAAGAAAATACCGAGAACTGAGCGGTGTTATCTACCAGCACATCAATGTGAGGTAATGGAAAGTCGTCCTTGGTACTTGCTCTGTTTAGATCCCGATAATCAACGCACATCCGAACCTTGCCGTCTTTCTTTGGTACAGGCACAATGTTAGCTACCCAAGGCGGGTAACTAGTTACGGCAAGGAATCCGGCATCCCACTGATTTTGGACTTCCTCCTTGATCTTCATCGCCATGTAAGGGCGAGTTCTTCTCAGCTTTTGTTTCACCGGGGGACAGTCTTCTCTTAGTGGTAGCTTGTGCACAACAATGTCAGTATCTAGTCCTGGTATGTCTTGATACGACCAGGCGAAGATATCCACATATTCACGTAGCATACCAATCAACTCCTTCTTTACCTCGGCCTGCAGACTGGCCCCAATCTTTATCTCTCTCTTTACGTCTTCAATCCCGATGTTGATGATCTCTATTTCTTCCTGATGAGGCTGAATGACCCTTTCCTCTTGTTTCAACAACCTGATCAATTCTTCCGGGAGTTCACAGTCTTCCTCAACCCCTTCATCAACTTGGTAGATAGGATTGTTGAAGTCATGCATGGTCATAGCAGGAACGTTATGACTAGAATCAGAATGATCAACACTGCACAGATGATGTGCTTATTTCAGAATCTGTTCCTTTTTTAAAAGAGACACAAACACGCAAAACACAAGAAGAAAAAGAAAATCATTGCCATTTTTTTTTTGTGAAAAATTTTAAAACGAAAGAAAGAGAACACAATTTTGCTTGAAAAATGTCCTTTATTTCATGGGAAAAGTAAATGCATTAAAAACATGGTGGCCCTACAAATGGATCCATGCACCTTGGGCAGAGTGCAGGATTGACATGCAGCATGATAAAAAAAGAAACAAGTAAATTACTTTGATTGCCAAGTAACTTGAACGAACTCTTCAGCAGACCAGTTTCGGAGCTCCTCCCCAGGTGCACATGGGTGAATCCAACTATCCCAATCGCAGTCATTATCCCCCTCTTCACTTGTTGCACAGATGTTGTTGCGATCGAGCATTCCGAAACTTGTGAAAGTTACGGCCTTACTACCCTGAGGCCAGTTGGTCCCACCAGGTTGGTAACCAAGAGCGAACTTGTCATCCTTCTTTTCCATCTCTAGCAACTTGCCCCAGCCCTGGGCACTTCCGGATTGGACCACTTCTTTGGCTTGCTTGTAGGAGTAGATAGAAGTCCCTTCCTTCTCGTTGTTCTTGACTGCCGGAGACAAAGTACTAACATTGACTGCCTCAAAAGCTTGACACAACGTTTCATGAATTTCCCCGTCCATTTCCACGTACTTGAAAGTCGACAGGTGACTTACAAAAATATCCTCTTCTCCACATACAGTGATCAACTGGCCGTCTACCACATACTTCAGCTTCTGATGCAACGTGGAAGTCACTGCACCTGCAGCATGAATCCAGGGACGTCCCAACAAACAACTATAAGCGGGTTGAATATCCATGACATATAATGTGCTTTTGAACACTTGAGACCCAATCTTCACAGGTAGCTCAATCTCCCCGAACACAGATCTCTGGGACCCATCAAAGACTTTTACAATTAAATCATTGGGTTGTAAAACAATGCCATCAATATTCAACTTCATCAAGGCCTTCTTAGGGAGCACATTGAGAGAAGAGCTTGTACTAACCAAGACATTTGACAGGACAACACCTTTACACTCCATGGTGATATGCAGGGATTTGTTGTGATTGCGACATTCAGAAGTATGATCTCTATCCGTGAATCCCAATCCATGATTGGCGTTTATGCTGCCTACCACAACCTCCAACTGGTTAACAGTTATCTCTTGTGGTACATATGCCATTTGTAACACTTTCAGCAGAGCTTCCTGGTGAGCCGGAGAACACATTAACAAGGACAAAATAGATATCTTGGACGGAGTTTGATTCAGCTGTTCAACCACTTTATAGTCGCTTTTCTTAATTATCCTCATGAACTCTTCGACTTCTTTTTCAAAAATGCCTTGACTAGGGGCAGATGTTGTCACCTCTTCGGTCGCTATCTGTTTACCCTTAGCCTTTGCATTAGCTTCAGCTTCAGGATCCCCTCTAAGAGCTTGAGGAGCAAAAAGACGCCCGCTTCTTGTAAATCCCCCGACTCCTCTGACATTCACCACAGTCAGGTCAATTGTCACTGCTTTACTTTCCACCTTCTGGCCTTCTACGTACACATCCGAGCCATAGTGCCACGGGATGGCCTTGTCATCAACATAAGGAACTGGTCCTGGAACAGTAATGGTAACAGGACTTACTTCTGGAACATAGATAGTCACAGGTTCTCTCCGGGTAGTAACCTCAGCAGGATCAAAATAAATTGTTATAGTAGACACACAATTTCTTCTATCATCAACCCTATCAAACTGTAACGACCCCTCATCAATAAAATATTGTAGCCCAACCTTCAGATCCCCACAACCATTAAATGAATCCAAACACCCCTCACAATCATAACCACACCCTGGGAATACTTTCCCTTTCAACAATCTGTCTTTCACGACCAGCAACGAAGTCATCACTTCCTCCATATTCAAGATCAAGTTTAATCTCTCACCACTATCAATAACATGTATTTTGGCCCCTCCATGATTTGGAATGGGGTTTGATGTAACATTTGGAGGCGGTGTGAAGTTAATTGCTTTTGAGTCAATCAAGTCTTGGACCTTATGCTGCAATGCCCTGCACTTCTCTGTTGAGTGTCCGGGAGCTCCTGAATGAAACGCGCATCTTATGTTAGCATCATACCCCACTGGAAGCTCTCCAGGTGGAGATGGTGCTAATGTCCTCAATTGAACCAAGTTCAAATCTAACAACCTTTGAAGTAGTGTCGTGTATGTCATTGGGATGGCTTCAAGCACCCTATTAGTTGGACGAGCTTGTCTCGGTTGATATGGTATCTGCTGATAATTATTGCGATGTGGCTATTGTTGTTGTTGTTGCTGCTGTGGTTGAGTTTGTTGCACAGGACTTGATGGAATAGTGACAGCTACAATCTACTCATAGGGTCCTCTGTATCCACGGCCCTGGCCTCGGCTGTACACAGCATTAGTTTCTCCCTCCCTTCTTCTTGGAGGTCCATTAAAAGCTTTTCGAACACCACTGGAGCTACCTGCCCCAGTGTCTTGAATCTTCCCCATCTTTAAAAGAGTTTCAACCCTCTCTCCCGCTATCACAATGTCATTAAACTTTGTTGCTGAAGAAGACGCCAGCCTCTCAATAAACACCCCCTGTAGTGTTCCCATGAACATGTCCTCCATTTCATTTTCCAACAAGGGAGGTTGCACTCTAGCAGCGAGTTGACGCCACCTCTGAGCATACTCCTTGAACCCTTATTTAGCATTCTGAGACATGGTCTGCAACTAGGTACGATTTGGAGCCATGTCCAAATTGTACTGATATTGTTTCACAAATGCCTCAACTAAATCCTTCCAGCTTCGAATATAAACCCTGCTCAGCTTCATGTACCACTCTAAGGAAGCTCCTATAAGACTATCTTAGAAGTAATACATCCACAACTTCTCATCATCTGTATGTGCAGCAATTCTTCCTACAAAATACTGGAGGTGAGTTTTCGGGCACGCCGTGCTGTTGTACTTATCAAAAGCAGGAACCTTGAACTTATAGGGAATTCTAACCCCCGACACCAAGCCCAAGTCAGTGATATCAAACCCCAAAGCACTTTGAGATTGAATGGCACAAATTTGCTCAGCCATCTCTTTGAACCTTCTGTTCATGTCAATTCCTTGTCCTTCTGCCTCATCCAGCAAAGTGAATTGTTCGTCCTGCCCATCCATCTGCACGTTATTCATTCCATCATTGACAATAGTAACTCCTGGTTGCACCACAGGGATTTCTACGTGACGGGCGCCAGCCCCATTACGATTACCTCCATCTGCTGTCCCATTATTCCTGACTTGATTGTTTTCCACCATTTCGCGCAGACGCTCCTGAGTTTGACCCATCCCATCCATGAGGGTCATGAAGTTATCCATTCTTGTCCTTAGGTCAGCCAGATCCGCTTGCATATTATCCATTACTCTTTCTCTGTTTACTTTTGTAGGGTATCTGTGCACCGTTGGCTGTTCCCGAACCTTCCTCGGAGCTATAGTGCCTGAAATGACATAAACATTAGAAAATTGATGAATTACCTGCAAAACAGCAAACCCGTTATATGCATGCGATGTAAATGTTCATGTTTCCAGGTTCAGGCATTAATATGCCCCCAGTTCTGGCTCTTTTTTTTGGACAAAAATGCTCCAGATGGCCCTTTTGAGCA